>JAOWBW010000009.1:1169332-1868127 GCA_026119855.1 Campanula takesimana
ACTGATTGGGGACCGAGTCTATAAAAGGCACCACAACGGGATCAATCTCTTATGCGCCAATGAGACCGAAGCTCAAGAGATAATGTGTGAAGTGCACGAAGGAGAATGTGGACCCCACATGAATGGGTTTATGCTAGTCAAGAAATACTTCGCATTGGTTACTATTGAGCACTATGGAACGAGACTGTATCGAGAAAGTCAAAAGGTGTGCCAAGTGCCAATTCCACGCTAATCTGCAACATGCTCCACCCTCACAACTTTACAACATGGTCACACCTTTTGCCTTTCTCTTGTTGGGGGATAGACATCATCGGTAAAGTTCATCCTGCCGGGAGCAATGGGCAGTCATTCGTCCTAGTGGCAGTCGACTACTTCACAAGTGGGTCGAAGCACAAGCCTATCGAACCTCAACGCCAAGAAAGTGGCAGAATTTGTAAAGATTAATATCATGTGCCGATACGGCGTGCCTCATGAAATCATTTCCGACAACGGTTCTCACTTTGAGAAGGAAATGGATGCACTTTTGGTGGAATACAAGATCACCAAGCACAAGTCATCTCCTTACCGGCCCCAAGCAAATGGCGCAGTCGAAGCAGCAAATAAGACCATCGAGACCATCGTCAAGAGATGGCCTCAACAGGAAGGGATTGGCCCGAGAAGCTACCATAGAATTGTGGGCAACCGCACATCAATACGATCCGCACACAGGAGAAACTCCTTATGCATTGGTCTATGGTTCTGAAGCCGTACTCCCTATCGAACTTGAAGTCCATCTCTACGGGTCCTCCTCGAGAATCAAGTCAACGAGGTCAACTGGATGCAAAGTCGATACGAACAGCTAGCCTTACTCGACGAGAAAAGGTTAAGAGCACTCGAACGCACGAGGGCATATCAGCAAGGATGCAAGAGCTTTCAACAAAAAAGTGAAGCTTCGAAACATCAATGTGGGAGATTTGGTCTTAAAGTCACATCCTCCTAATGCCATGAATCCCCTGGGGAAATGGGGACCCCGATGGATCGTCCGTACGTGGTCAAAAAGATACTAGCGGTGGTGCAGTCCGGCTCGTGGATTTAGATGGTGACCAGCTGCCAAAGGAGGTCAACCTCGACAAGCTCAAGAGGTTCTACGCTTAATAAAAAAAAAAAAAAAAAAAATTCGCTCGCTAGGTGAAAACCCGCAGGGCGGCCTAGGCAAAAATTAGAGCACGTGCAAAAAAGAAGCCCGCTAGTTGAAACCCGCAAGGGCGGTCTAGGCAAAAAACAGGGTGCACAAAAAAAAAAAAAAAAAAATGGTCTTTGTTTGTTTTGAACTAACGAAGACCTGAGCCTCCCAACTAGAGAACGTAGGCAACCTTCGGGTGCGGTCTAAAAACGATCAAAAATACCCAATTCACTTCAAATAACAAAATGCAACTTCTATTCATTCAATGAATTATTCAAACATTACAACGGACTTATTGAGCAACAAAAGACATCAAAATATTAATCCTAAAACAAAGTGGTCTAATTGCAATCTCTCGGGTACAAAGAAAAATCTAATCTTTCTTAGGTTGGGAACCCATTGCTTCTTGTTATGTCCTTTAGTCTTCTTGGACGGGGACGGAACATTCTTGGGACCGCCAAGACGGGAGAAACGCTAGGACGGGACGGAGCTTCATCAACGGCTTTCCCTTTACCCTTATCAAGCGGAGCCTTAGCGGGGACAACCATGGACGCTTCCACACATAGGAGGAATTTCCTTTACCTTTCTTCTTCTTGGGAAAATGACGGGGTCTATAGTCCCGCACATGAACCACCGGTCTCACGGGGTCAATAACATCGTCATTGGGCCTTCCACACGATCAAAAACGCTCGGACGCTTCTCCACCATCGAGACGGACCCCACAGCTGGAACGGCGTTCACCATTGGAACGGACTTCTCACCCTTGGGGACGGAACCTTAACTTCAGGAGAAGTCATTGGGCCATTATGACAAGAATTTTGTGATTTAGGAGGAGAAAGTGTTTGCAAAAGAAGTGATGTGTGACCATTCTGGTCGAAAATAGTTCAAATTTATAGCTGTTGGAACATTCTAATCAGAAAAGAAAGGGGCTGTAATTCAGCAGTCCAGAGCGCGCGCCTCCGACCAAGGCTTCACACGCGCGCGCGCCTCCCACAAGCAAGGCCCGACGCGCGCGCCTTTGATAGCAGTTCAGACAGAAACAGCCCTTGTTCAGTTCAGAACAGAACCCAGGCACTTCAACATATCCAACCTGCAGCAAAATCAAATCCCCGCAACAAAAAAAAGTTCAAGCATCGAACAACAAGCATCCTTTGGGCACACATTTGTTTGTAAAGAGTCGACATCTAAGATCGAGTCGCTAATAGTACATGAAATGAGTAGTAATAACTAGGATTGTAAATACATGTAAATGTTATTACAGGCAAAAGTAAAAAGTGTTTCAATCCCTCATCCTCTCAGCCACAACAGCTCGGGCACGTCATCACAACACTGTGCTCACCCCCTGCTACCGCTCTCGCTCTTCCCATCATCAGGCAGGTTCACAGTCTTCCATGCAAAATTCCATGCATCGTATCAAGGTTCCCCACGGATTCCGAACTCCCCTAAGTTCTGTCACGGGTGCCACACCCCCCTCAAGAGTCAAATCTCAACATTTCATCCCCAGCAGGAACATTTTTCTGGTCGCGGTCAACTGTGCCCGTTGACACGCCCCAAGTCCCGGGATTCCCTAATAGAACCTCGAACCTGGTGCGCGTAACTAACAAGAAACAAGAAACTAACGGGAAACAGGAACAATACCTGTTAAAAACAAAAATGACATGATATATATACACTCAAGAGTAGGGAGCTAAGATAGCTCACACCAGTTATAGACCAAGAAAATTAAAACCAAAATGGTTACATACAGCGGAAGACATGCCTAGCAAATAAGCCAGAAACAAGAACTGTCTAGGGACAACAAATACTACCCCAATACAAGCCAGAGTTTACTAACTCATACAAGATCGTCCTTACCAAATATAAAAGGACACTACTTCGAACAACAATATCCTGCTGAGTAAATTCCCAGCTAAGTCGAGCCTCACTGCGTACTATCCCCTGCTTTCCTGGGGGGGGAAACAATTAAACAAATAAAGGGTGAGATAAATCTCAGTAAGCTATTAACATGCAACTATATGTCATGTTATCATGCAATACAAGTAGATACTCAACTAAACATATATCAAGTATCATCGAGTAACAAGTATAAGAGAGGCTAAGCCCACTCAACAAGTAATCAAGCTCAAGAAAGGTTCAGGTAACAAGTAGTCAAGTAGAGTGAGAGGCTAAACAACTCACCAAGATGCACATAGGCCTATCACGCATTGTACCTGAATCCTTCCTTATTTCTCCCAAGAATACCATTTGTTGTCGATGCTTTTCTAGCTGAGGACAACCAAGAACAGGAACAAGAACTGCTGTGCAGTATATAAGAAGACCTGGTAACCAGTGTCATCCACAAGATACAAAATCCACGTGGTGAACAAGACGGGAATTAGCATTCACTTAGGTCAGGCTTATTGCTCCAACCAAGGAAGCTATGCCCTTACTATGGCCGGTAGTAAGGGGTCGGGCGGAAATACATAGGGACACGATTGTCACTTAACCCCAGCTCTCGCGACAAGCGTGAACCTATATATTTTCGAACAAGCAAGGAGAACCAGCTGGACTCACACAAGAAGGTACAAGTAGATATTTACTTGAACTACGGAAACAAAACTCAGTCCCTTATTAGTGGACTGTTCTTTATGCACCATGTAATCATGTATCATGTGCTCACGAGAATATAAGTACACGTACTCAATTATTGCGAATACCAATCAAGTTCAACTATGGCACGTAAGTGTCCATATAACACGATCAATCCAAGTTAGAGTCTATTAATAACATACCTCAAATAAGTAGTAGGGTATATCATTCTATATCACTTTGTCCCATGCCAAGTTTGCACGTACATATTCATATCACGTTTAACACATTAAAGTGTCTATCACTATACCCTTACTATCAAATAGAGCCCAATACCTTAGACTCTAAACACGTAGTAGAATAGGTCACATTGTACCTAGACACAGTCATACTTCACATATATGTATCGTTAGTAATCGAATACATTTTCTAACACATATTGTGTTCTGTAATCATTCTTATTAATTTAAATCGTAGTATTCACGATTATATGAATTATCTTCATATTACACTAGTCCCTATTTTCTTTAGGAACCAGTTCAAGACAAGATATCTTCTTCATTCTTTATATACTTCATTAAGTATATACATGATTAAACTAAATCACTTACACTTTAGTGCTTATTTATAGCACTTCCAATATACACGTATCAAGTTCAAGTATGTAGAAGAGTTAATCATTCTCTATCTAGTTCCATAACCCAATTCTTTGGTTATTCATACCATGTACCACTCAATCAAGAAGCCACATTCTATCAAGTAAATATATGCAAGATTGCATATACACATCGAGACTCTTTCAAGTTTATTACCATACACCTATATTGGTGTCAAGGCACGTACAAGATTTTATAATCTTATATTCAAGTCTTAATCCAATTATTTGGATGTTCAAGTCATGTACAAGATTTTATTGTCTTATATTTCAAGTTACTGTCTCATCTTAAGACATTCAAGACATTCAATACATATACAAGATTTACTCATCTTATATTCACGTTTTAATTAAAAAGATGAGCTATACATCTCCCAATCAAGTTCACGGTCCTATTCTTAGGATATTCAAGTTCAAGGCATTAGTTGGTGTCCTTTAGGTACACAAACTTTAGCTACGAGAGGGGAGACTAATCTAAGATTCGTGGACTAGCTCAACGGGAAACAAGCTTCAGGTAATCAAGAAGCTACATTGTTATCAAGTAACTATGTGCGATGATTGCACATACAAGTCAAGAATATTTCTTATTCACGTTAAGGCTTGTTCTGAGCACTTTCGAGTTTACACCTTACCCATATATTGGTGTCAAGGCATATACAAGATTTATTAATCTTATATTCATGTTTTAATCCCTTTTCTTTGGATGTTCAATCATGTATAAGAGTTATACACTTTACTCTTACCAATTCTCAATCCTATTCTTAGGATGTTCAAGTTCAAAACATTGTTTTATACCCCTAAGGTACACAAGACGTTGATTCCAAGACACAATAAAGAGTTCTTATTCTTGTACTTAATCAATTCAATGTCTCAAAACACCTATCTAGGTGCCCTAGACAAACACCCAAAATCTCATTAGGTAGTTAAAGTGTGCTTTGAATAGCTCTCTATGTCTAGCTTATTCAGCTTCTTTCGGATCTTGATTCCGACTCTCCTATAGAAAGTTATGGAGGAAACAATTCAAGAAAACAAATCAGAATTTCACTTGGCACGACCGTGCTCTATAAATTGGCACGACCGTGCTAACACTGCCGAGGGATTTTCACACAAAATTCATTTTCGGCACGACCGTGCCCAATAAAGGCACATGACCGTGCTCAGCCCTGGCACGACCGTGCTCTACAATTTGGCACGACCGTGCTATCACTGACGAGGGAATTTGCCTAAAGGTAACAATTTGGCACGACCGTGCCAAATAAAGGCACACGACCGTGCGGTACAAATTTTGGCCCTTTTCCCCTGAATTCAAGTTTCATTAATTCTCCGTCCCACACGTAGGAGTAACTTTTATTAACTCTTAGGCAATACCCAAAACATTATTTCAGGCTCAATTCATTTCTTTTACTGTCCCATAAATAATAGGACAATTTCCTTTTATTCCAATTTAATATTTCACCGTCCCCAAAAGTATAAGTACAATTTTATATTATACTACTATAAACATTTAGGGATACTTCCATTCATTTTCCCGTACCACAAATAATGGTACAATTTTTCTAATAATATTTAAATCAAGTTACTATTTTACCGTCTCACGAATAGGAGAAATTTTCCTACTAATGTTTTAACATAACAAACCCAGGAGGACCAATTTGAACCATTCTTTCAAGTTTCTTTTTGTACGCAGTATATTTATACTCCATTCGTCCCAAATTTACAAGTATCACAAAAATTGCTCAAAACACAATTTTAACAAGAACAAGTAGCGGGAATAACATATATACATGTTATTACAAGTAAGGGGAAGCTAATAGCTTACCTAGTCAAAAATCAAGTTGACCCAAATTTATTTCTGTTCGGCAGGAAACGCTCTATTCAACGCCACGAATATTTATCCGGGACCAGAATCACGAACAGAGGAATAATTAATCGCGAGGAGTCGAGAATAGGGTAAACCCTAAACCTACTTTAGAACAGAAGGAGTATGCGTAGAGAAATTTGGGGAAAATGGTTTCTCAGAGAGAAACCCAAGGTGATATACTTGGCCACTTTCCAAGAATTGCAATTTGGCCCCTCAAGTTCTAACTTTGACAAAAAGCCCCTAAACTTTCAACTTTGACATTTAACCACCTTAAATTTTCTAAAGTAGTTAAATAATTAACTCAAATAAAATAGCATATAAATATGCTAGCCAAGAATTTAACAAGCAAGTCAAGAATTTAACAAATAAGTCAAATATTTAACGAGATTAAGGATGGGCGTTACATCCTCCCCACCTTAAAGAAAATTCGTCCTCGAATTTTACTGATCAAGATTATAACATATATAATCAACAAGTAGAACTCAAGAACATCACGACTATGCACAGATACTCACAAATATTCTATGCAATTTAGATGTATAACATATAACATCAAAACACATAAAGTCAAACAGACTCGATTAGTCAATCCACTATATCGGTGAAACTTGACATATCCACTAGAATAATAGAACTGGTCATATCCTCCAGATCACTGTAATACTGGTCAAATCCACTAGGCAATCTCAGATACTGAAGTCGTGGTTATCCATCGTTTCAATATTCAAAACTGACTTTACGTATATCAATCCATCAAGACAATCCATCAAAAGATGTAGCTCTCGGTGTCAAATGGTTAACAATGGAGCTGCCTTCGAAATTCATTCATGATCTCTAACAGACCACGAAATCTCAAGAACACACGTACCTTGGTTGTTTCCACTTATAGGTCAACACAGATACTCACTCTCAGACATCCACTATCAGGTAGATATATCCTCTATCAAGAAATTCTCAAGTTGAATCTTCAACTCGTTTAACTCAATCGATGTCAAGAACATTAATCCAGATGTCAGCACTGTATTCGCACTGTCACAACTCAAGATAATCCAAGTTTCTCATCAAGAATGGATACATCCATCTAGTTTGGTATAGAAATTCCACTATCAATCACATAGGTTAAATACCCAGTACAATCTCGATAACACTGTTCGAACTTTCAATGCAGAACATGAATGATATGCATAAATCTATCATGCTCACATATATAGTCAAGCATACTAGCATAGAAATAATTACCATCTATTGTGGTAAACAAGAATGACCTAACACATAGAAAGCCAAGTCATGACACGTATCACATCAATGTCCCATACCGGTGACACGACCAAATTAACATAGAACGTATAGGATGTTATCACCCACACTTCTATCAAGCTCTTACTAATAACAATATCAACACGTAGTCTCTTACTAGAGAATACACTTTCACGTAATTCACAAGATAAGGACAAGCATGCATATATAGCACGAAACAATGTCCACAAGACAAGATAAATACGCCTAAGTCTTTAAAGACTCGCGCTCTCGATTCTCAAACCATTTAATCCAATTGGATCAACACTATTAATACCAGTCCTATGCCTGGTATAACAACAAGTAACGAAGCACTCGGCGTCGAAAACACACCCAAGACTAACCCAACCTAGGCCATAGACCCTATCCAGGCTAAGAGCTAAACCATAGCTCTGATACCACCCTGACACGCCCCAAGTCCCGGGATTCCCTAATAGAACCTCGAACCTGGTGCGCGTAACTAACAAGAAACTAACGGGAAACAGGAACAATACCTGTTAAAAACAAAAATGACATGATATATATATACTCAAGAGTAGGGAGCTAAGATAGCTCACACCAGTTCTAGACCAAGAAAATTAAAACCAAAATGGTTACATACAGCGGAAGACATGCCTAGCAAATAAGCCAGAAACAAGAACTGTCTAGGGACAACAAATACTACCCCAATACAAGCCCAGAGTTTACTAACTCATACAAGATCGTCCTTACCAAAATATAAAAGGACACTACTTCGAACAACAATATCCTGCTGAGTAAATTCCCAGCTAAGTCGAGCCTCACTGCGTACTATCCCCTGCTTTCCTGGGGGGGGGGAAACAATTAAACAAATAAAGGGTGAGATAAATCTCAGTAAGCTATTAACATGCAACTATATGTCATGTTATCATGCAATACAGGTAGATACTCAACTAAACATATATCAAGTATCATCGAGTAACAAGTATAGGAGAGGCTAAGCCCACTCAACAAGTAATCAAGCTCAAGAAAGGTTCAGGTAACAAGTAGTCAAGTAGAGTGAGAGGCTAAACCAACTCACCAAGATGCACATAGGCCTATCACGCATTGTACCTGAATCCTTCCTTATTTATCCCAGAATACCATTTGTTGTCGATGCTTTCTAGCTGAGGACAACCAAGAACAGGAACAAGAACTGCTGTGCAGTATATAAGAAGACCTGGTAACCAGTGTCATCCACAAGATACAAAATCCACGTGGTGAACAAGACGGGAATTAGCATTCACTTAGGTCAGGCTTATTGCTCCAACCAAGGAAGCTATGCCCTTACTATGGCCGGTAGTAAGGGGTCGGGCGGAAATACATAGGGACCCGATTGTCACTTAAACCCCAGCTCTCGCGACAAGCGTGAACCTATATATTTTCGAACAAGCAAGGAGAACCAGCTGGACTCACACAAGAAGGTACAAGTAGATATTTACTTGAACTACGGAAACAAAACTCAGTCCCTTATTAGTGGACTGTTTTTTATGCACCATGTAATCATGTATCATGTGCTCACGAGAATATAAGTACACGTACTCAATTATTGCGAATACCAATCAAGTTCAACTATGGCACGTAAGTGTCCATATAACACGATCAATCCAAGTTAGAGTCTATTAATAACAGACCTCAAATAAGTAGTAGGGTATATCATTCTATATCACTTTGTCCCATGCCAAGTTTGCACGTACATATTCATATCACGTTTAACACATTAAAGTGTCTATCACTATACCCTCTATCAAATAGAGCCCAATACCTTAGACTCTAAACACGTAGTAGAATAGGTCACATTGTACCTAGACACAGTCATACTTCACATATATGTATCGTTAGTAATCGAATACATTTTCTAACACATATTGTGTTCTGTAATCATTCTTATTAATTTAAATCGTAGTATTCACGATTATATGAATTATCTTCATATTACACTAGTCCCTATTTTCTTTAGGAACCAGTTCAAGACAAGATATCTTCTTCATTCTTTATATACTTCATTAAGTATATACATGATTAAACTAAATCACTTACACTTTAGTGCTTATTTATAGCACTTCCAATATACACGTATCAAGTTCAAGTATGTAGAAGAGTTAATCATTCTCTATCTAGTTCCATAACCCAATTCTTTGGTTATTCATACCATGTACCACTCAATCAAGAAGCCACATTCTATCAAGTAAATATATGCAAGATTGCATATACACATCGAGACTCTTTCAAGTTTATTACCATACACCTATATTGGTGTCAAGGCACGTACAAGATTTTATAATCTTATATTCAAGTCTTAATCCAATTATTTGGATGTTCAAGCCATGTACAAGATTTTATTGTCTTATATTTCAAGTTACTGTCTCATCTTAAGACATTCAAGACATTCAATACATATACAAGATTTACTCATCTTATATTCACGTTTTAATTAAGAAGATGAGCTATACATCTCCCAATCAAGTTCACGGTCCTATTCCTAGGATATTCAAGTTCAAGGCATTAGTTTGTGTCCTTTAGGTACACAAACTTTAGCTACGAGAGGGGAGACTAATCTAAGATTCGTGGACTAGCTCAACGGGAAACAAGCTTCAGGTAATCAAGAAGCTACATTGTTATCAAGTAACTATGTGCGATGATTGCACATACAAGTCAAGAATATTTCTTATTCACGTTAAGGCTTGTTCTGAGCACTTTCGAGTTTACACCTTACCCATATATTGGTGTCAAGGCATATACAAGATTTATTAATCTTATATTCATGTTTTAATCCCTTTTCTTTGGATGTTCAATCATGTATAAGAGTTATACACTTTACTCTTACCAATTCTCAATCCTATTCTTAGGATGTTCAAGTTCAAAACATTGTTTTATACCCCTAAGGTACACAAGACGTGATTCCAAGACACAATAAAGAGTTCTTATTCTTGTACTTAATCAATTCAATGTCTCAAAACACCTATCTAGGTGCCCTATACAAACACCCAAAATCTCATTAGGTAGTTAAAGTGTGCTTTGAATAGCTCTCTATGTCTAGCTTATTCAGCTTCTTTCGGATCTTGATTCCGACTCTCCTATAGAAAGTTATGGAGGAAACAATTCAAGAAAACAAATCAGAATTTTCACTTGGCACGACCGTGCTCTATAAATTGGCACGACCGTGCTAACATTGCCGAGGGATTTTCACACAAAATTCATTTTCGGCACGACCGTGCCCAATAAAGGCACATGACCGTGCTCAGCCCTGGCACGACCGTGCTCTACAATTTGGCACGACCGTGCTATCACTGACGAGGGAATTTGCCTAAAGGTAACAATTTGGCACGGCCGTGCCAAATAAAGGCACACGACCGTGCGGTACAAATTTTGGCCCTTTTCCCCTGAATTCAAGTTTCATTAATTCTCCGTCCCACACGTAGGAGTAACTTTTATTAACTCTTAGGCAATACCCAAAACATTATTTCAGGCTCAATTCATTTCTTTTACTGTCCCATAAATAATAGGATAATTTCCTTTTATTCCAATTTAATATTTCACCGTCCCCAAAAGTATAAGTACAATTTTATATTATACTACTATAAACATTTAGGGATACTTCCATTCATTTCCCCGTACCACAAATAATGGTACAATTTTTCTAATAATATTTAAATCAAGTTACTATTTTACCGTCTCACGAATAGGAGAAATTTTCCTACTAATGTTTTAACAAACCCAGGAGGACCAATTTGAACCATTTTTTCAAGTTTCTTTTTGTACGCAGTATATTTATACTCCCTTCGTCCCAAATTTACAAGTATCACAAAAATTGCTCAAAACACAATTTTAACAAGAACAAGTAGCGGGAATAACATATATACATGTTATTACAAGTAAGGGGAAGCCAATAGCTTACCTAGTCAAAAATCAAGTTGACCCAAATTTATTTCTGTTCGGCAGGAAACGCTCTATTCAACGCCACGAATATTTATCCGGGACCAGAATCACGAACAGAGGAATAATTAATCGCGAGGAGTCGAGAATAGGGTAAACCCTAAACCTACTTTAGAACAGAAGGAGTATGCGTAGAGAAATTTGGGGAAAAATGGTTTCTCAGAGAGAAACCCAAGGTGATATACTTGGCCACTTTCCAAGAATTGCAATTTGGCCCCTCAAGTTCTAACTTTGACAAAAAGGCCCCTAAACTTTCAACTTTGACATTTAACCACCTTAAATTTTCTAAAGTAGTTAAATAATTAACTCAAATAAAATAGCATATAAATATGCTAGCCAAGAATTTAACAAGCAAGTCAAGAATTTAACAAATAAGTCAAATATTTAACGAGATTAAGGATGGGCGTTACACCCGTACCCCACAATTCAAAAAAAAGTCAAGTGTGACTCCAAATGGCACGAGACTTCAAAGCAATATTTCATCAAACGGATTCACCAATGGATTCGTCAACAAGGGTTCACCAACGGACTCATCCAAGGGATTCACTAACGGATTCATCAAACGGATTCACCAACGGATTCGTCAACAAGGGTTCACCAACGGACTCATCCAAGGGATTCACTAACGGATTCATCAAACGGATTCACCAACGGATTCGTCAACAAGGGTTCTCCAACGGACTCATCCAAAGGATTCACTATCGGATTCATCAAACGGATTCACCAACGGATTCGTCAACAAGGGTTCACCAACGGACTCATCCAAGGGATTCACTAACGGATTCATCAAACGGATTCACCAACGGATTCGTCAACAAGGGTTCACCAACGGACTCATCCAAGGGATTCACTAACGGATTCATCAAACGGATTCACCAACGGATTCGTCAACAAGGGATCACCAACGGACTCATCCAAAGGATTCACTAACAGATTCATCAAACGGATTCACCAACGGATTCGTCAAACAAGGGTTCACCAACGGACTCATCCAAGGGATTCACTAACGGATTCATCAAACGGATTCACCAACGGATTCGTCAACAAGGGTTCACCAACGGACTCATCCAAGGGATTCACTAACGGATTCATCAAACGGATTCACCAACGGATTCGTCAACAAGGGTTCACCAACGGACTCATCCAAGGGATTCACTAACGGATTCATCAAACGGATTCACCAACGGATTCGTCAACAAGGGTTCACCAACGGACTCATCCAAGGGATTCACTAACGGATTCATCAAACGGATTCACCAACGGATTCGTCAACAAGGGTTCACCAACGGACTCATCCAAGGGATTCACTAACGGATTCATCAAACGGATTCACTAACGGATTCGTCAACAAGGGTTCACCAACGGACTCATCCAAGGGATTCACTAACGGATTCGTCAACAAGGGTTCACCAACGGACTCATCCAAGGGATTCACTAACGGATTCATCAAACCGGTTCACTAACGGCCTCATTCAAAACACTCAGCTGGCAGGTTCACCTAACGGATCATGCCACCCCCTCTATCAACAAAAGCCGCTCACACAGGGACCGCACCACTATCTCTCGCAATTTTAAATTCCTGCTTTCATCGAGCCTTTGCTTTTTTCTTGGTGATGTCCTCGGCGGGTGTTTTTAACTTTCGTCGACGCGTTCTGCTTTGCAGTCCACGTCGCCGAGGGGCTCTGTAGACACCCCGCCTTGGACCGCTCCCCCGATTGCACATTTGATTTTTGCGTTTCTCCCCATTTTAAGTGTTTCTCGTTAGTTTCTGTCACTTCCGTTAAGTTCCTGACTGACTTCGTTAAGTCCAGGGACTAAACTGAATGACAGGGCTGACTTTCTAGTCCATTCTGTCAAAATTGCCTTCTCTGAGTCGCGCGCCTCCTACAGGAGGATCCAGGCGCGCGCGCCTCCCGCCCCCAAAGCAGGAAGCGCGCGCCTCTGGGCGTCAGTTACAGATTTCTGGCCAGGATTCCCTCCCTTGCTCAATTTACAGGATTTTGCCCGGGAAGGATTTCTTGGTGACTGAGTTTTGGCACCAAAAACACCCCTCTTTCACCTATAAAAACCTCTCTTTACCTCCATTTTTAAGGATCGAAAAATCATCGAAAGAAAGACGGAAGATTGAACTTACAAAAACTATACCAAAATCACTTTCTAAAGGTTCTCCAAGGATTTCTTCAAGCAACACTTGAAGGTCTTCAAATTGTAGGTAAAAGTCCATCTTTTTCCTTTCTTTTCTATTTCATCTCCTCTCTCTCTTTTACTTTAATCAAATGTGCAATCACCCAAATCATTTTAGGATATGACTCTAATGATCACCTCATCTCATTGAGGTTGGTTAAGGAGTTATCTCCTACATTCCGAATCCTATTTTAAATCCCCCCCTTTTCGTGACTTAAAGAAGAAGAAGAAGAACATTTTCATTTATGTAGATTTGATCAAGCAAAACCAACTTTAGTTGGGCGAGATGGGTGTTTCGGTACTTCCCATCTTGTAATCTAACCCCCGAACCTCAAAACAAAGAATCTCTGTTTTCGTAATCAAACTTAGGCTACAATCTATAGGTTTTTCTTATGTTCCTCAAAACATAGGTGGCGACTCTAAAAACAAGTTAGACATCCTAGGATAATTCACCGCTCTAGCCAAAGCCGTGGTTCCCCCGGGGTATGTACAAGTGGGAGTAAGTTTATATTCTTATTCTTATATGTGGATGATATTTTGCTAGCTAGTAATGATATAAACCTTCTTAAAGACACTAAGAAATCTCTTTCAAAGAAATTTGAAATGAAAGATCTTGGAGAGGCATCTTTTGTATTAGGAATCCAAATACACCGTGATCGCTCACGAGGTACTTTAGGATTATCACAAAAGGTCTATATAGAGAAGGTATTACAAAGGTTTAGCATGCAAAACTGTAAACCACTTGACACCCCTGTTTCTAAAGGAGATAAATTCAGTCTTAATCAATGTCCCAAAAACAATTTTGAAACCAAGTATATGGAAAACATCCCTTATGCATCAGCAGTAGGAAGCTTAATGTATGCTCAAGTCTGTACTCGTCCAGACTTAGCTTTTATTGTTGGAATGCTTGGTGGATACCAAAGCAATCCGGGGAGAGAACATTGGGTCTCAGCCAAAAGAGTGATGCGGTATTTACAAAACACCAAGGACTACATGCTTACATATTCAAAGTCGGATCATCTTGAGATCGTTGGGTATTCCGATTCCGACTTTGCTGGATGCCAAGACAGCCGTAAATCAACGTCTGGGTATATCTTCACATTAGCCGGTGGAGCAATTTCTTGGAGAAGTGCCAAGCAGACACTCGTAACTTCCTCTACCATGGAAGCCGAGTTTGTTGCTTGTTTTGAGGCATCCAATCAAGCTATATGGCTGCGTACATTCATTGAGGGACTCCGTATTGTCGATAGCGTCGAAAGACCTATTAAGCTATATTGTGACAATAGGGCAGTGGTCTTGTACTCCAACAATAACAAGAGCTCGTCAAAGTCTAAACACATTGACATTAAATTTCTTGTTGTAAAAGAGAGGGTACAAAAAGAACAAATAGAAATACAACTTATTGGTACAAACTCTATGTTAGCGGATCCGTTTACTAAGGCGTTATCACCTTTAGTGTTTCACGAGCATGTTGCTCATATGGGTGTAACAACTTTTGATAACATTTAATATAGTGGAAGTTTGTGTTGTTTTTCATTTATTGTTCTATTAATTATTAAAGTTTGATCTCATTTGGTTAAGTTGGACTAGTTGGAAGAATATGTATATATTCATTAAGATCCATGCTACACATCCATACTTTTGATCTATGTCATTTAGTTGAATTAGTATATGTGATTATAGTGGGTTTAGTTGCGAATCAATTACAACGACTGCCCCTTTAGTCCTATACTTATATGGCTAATGGACGAGATTGTTATAGATGACAACAAAGTGCACATAAGGGTTGTCATTTATGTTATACTTGTGATTTAAAGGAAGAAATTTGTTTTGCAACCCAAGTGGGAGATTGTTAGATCATTGTGGCTTGCAACACAAGTTAATAGGCACCTTCCATAAATAAAGTCATGACTATGACATTAATATAAAGTATGGTCAAAATAGTCAATGTGTAGAATCCCTGAAATGTTATTTATCTATCTTTGATGGGCAAGATGGTAAATCAACATTGCTTTGGAAATGAATAGGTATGGTCCCTATTTGAAGTGTCACCATGTTTACTATATAAAGGCCCCTCCATCAAGCCTTAAACATACTGAATTCTTACTTTTCTCTCTACATACTCTCTTCATAATTATCTAGAAAAAATTCTGAGAAACTTAAGAGACACTCTCATTTAGAAGATCATCTCCCTACATCTTCATTATCCTTAATCTCCCTTCAAGACACAATAATGGATTCAACAGGTATACATTTATTACATACTTCCGCTTCATCTTTTCCTCTTTCTCTTACTTAAATATGAGAGTGGCATTCAGGGATTAAAATTGTTCTAACATTAAGAAGTGATAGAGGTGGTGAATATTTTCCTACAGATTTTTCTTCTTTTTGTGAATCCAGTGGTATTATACACGAAATGAGTGCACCCTACACTCCTCAACAAAATGGATTGGCTGAAAGGAAAAATAGAACATTAGTTGACATGGTTAATGCTATGATTCTGAATGCTAGTTTGCCTAATAATTTGTGGGGTGAAGCGTTATTAACTGCTTGTCATGTGCATAATAGAATTCCTTCTAAGAAATTTAAAGTCTCTCCATATGAACTATGGAAGGGAAGAAGACAAAATCTAAGTTATCTTAGAGTTTGGGGTTGCTTAGCCTTTTATAGAGTTACGGATCCTAAAAGAACAAAATTAGGACCAAGAGCTCTAAGAAGTGTATTTGTGGGATATGCACAACACTCAAAATCATATAGACTATTGGATTTAGAATCCAACGTAATAGTGGAATCAAGAGATGTTGAATTTATTGAACATAAATTTGCAAATGATTCAAAAGCTAGTACACAAATACAAGAACAAAATGATCCAATTTCATCCTCTTATCTTAAAAGAAAAACTCCTGAACCTCCTAGTGAACCTAGGAGAAGTCAACGAGCTAGAAAGGAAAAGTACTTGGACTCAGATTTTGTTGATTCACAATCCATTGTCTTTCTTGTTGAAGGTGACAGGAAGTGTGCACTTAATAAATTACCCCTTTTACTAAATGTGGAAGAAGATCCAAAAACATATAAGGAAGCTATAGCTTCTCGAGATGTAGCGTTTTGGAAGGAGGCAATCAATGATGAAATGGATTCAATACTATCAAAAAATACTTGGGTATTGGTTGATTTACCTCCTGGTTCAAAACCTATAGGTTGTAGATGGATATTTAGAAAAAAGTACAACACTGATGGATCAATACAAACTTTTAAGGCTAGGCTAGTGGCAAAAGGTTATAGGCAAAAGGAAGGTATTGACTATTTTGACACATATGCACCAGTCGCTAGGATAACATCTATTAGAGTACTATTTGCTCTCGCTTCTATTAATAAGTTATTTGTACATCAAATGGATGTTAAAACTGCATTCTTGAATGGTGACTTAGAAGAAGAAGTGTATATGGAACAGCCGGAAGGATTTGTATTACCTGGAAATGAAAGGAAAGTATGTAAGTTGGTTAAGTCATTGTATGGTCTGAAACAAGCACTAAAACAATGGCATGAGAAATTTGATTCCGTAATAATATCACATGGATTTAAGCACAACACTGCAGACAAGTGTATTTATTCAAAATTCACAAAAGAATATGGTGTTATTGTATGCTTATATGTAGATGATATGCTCATATTTGGAACAAATATGGATGGTGTGAATGAAATAAAGAAGTATTTATCCTCATAATTTAAAATGAAAGATCTTGGAGAGGTAGATACTATCTTGGGAATCAAAGTCAAGAAAATCAGTGGGGGTTATTCTTTCTGTCAATCCCATTATGTTGATAAAATTATAAGTAAATATCAACACTTAGGAATAAAAGAGGTAAGCACTCCTTATGAAAGTTCACACAATTTAATAGAAAATTCTGGGAGAGTGGTTGCTCAACTCGAGTATGCTAGTGTAATTGGTAGCTTAATGTATGCTATGCATTGCACTAGGCCAGATATTTCTTTTGCAGTTTGCAAGCTTTCTAGGTACACCTGTAATCCAGGTATTGATCATTGGAAAGCTATTTCTCGAGTCCTTGGATATCTAAAAAGAACCTTGAATTTAGGACTGTGTTATGAGGGTTATCCATCAGTATTAGAGGGATATAATGATGCCAGTTGGATAACAATTGCTAGTGATAACAAGTCTACGTCTGGATGGGTATTTACTCTAGGTGGTGGAGCCATCTCATGGGCCTCCAAGAAACAGACGTGTATCACTCATTCCACAATGGAATCTGAGTTTGTTGCATTAGCAGCTACAGGTAAAGAGGCAGAATGGCTAAGAAATTTATTGCTAGAAATAGAGTTGTGGCCACAACCGATGCCAGCCATCTCCTTGCATTGTGATAGTGAAGCTACATTGTCTAGGGCTTTTAGCAAAATATATAATGGGAAATCTAGACATATAAGCTTGAGACATGAATATGTCAAACAATTAATTCATGAAGGAATTATTACAATCTTATATGTAAGAACAAGTAATAATTTAGCGGATCCATTTACAAAGGGGCTTGCTAAGGAGTTAGTAAAGAAAACCTCATTTGGAATGGGATTAAGACCCTTCTATTAGAGTCACCAATAATAGAAACCCAACTTTTCCTTAGAATCATCTCTATTTAAAAGTTCAATGGGTAATAACAAATTATTGATAAGTGACTGGAAAGCTACTAGATATATTTATGAAATAAATATATAGTACTTATTGGAATTGGAGGATGCGTTTAAGACGCTTAATGAGACTTAAGCAATAGAGTAGGACAAAATTACTTGAGGCTTAAGAGGAATCTCACCTATATAGACATAAAGAGTGGTGCCGCTCTTAGCAAAAGTTTAAAGGGTTGACTTTTGAAAATGTTTATGAAAACTAGGTTGTAGCACATGGCCATATAAGTGCTAAAAACGTTCATAGAATTTTAAAAGAAGTTGGAATGTCAGTGTGTACTATCTCCGGCTTTTAATACAAAGGATATTGGTTCAATCTTTTAAGACACCATTTATTCTATTAAATGCTTTGAGGTATTTACACTAAGGGAAGATTCAAATCGCAAGATATCTTCTTTATGCGTGGCATTATAAGGACTTAACATTATTATCTAAGTGGGGGATTGTTGGACATTATAGATAATAATGTAAGGGAGAATGAAAGAGTATAAAGAGTGGAAATTTATCCCACGTTGAATGAAAATAGAAAGATGCTTCACTTCATAAAGTGGGTAACATGAAGTACTTTCAAATATTTGGAAAAAGGCTTTGGAGGGAAATTCAAATGTATTTGGGCTGAATATATGGATATTTATACATATATTTAATGTTCAAAGATAAGCACTTAGCACTTTGCACGTTTCCGGATCTAATTTTGCTTTGATATTTTAAAAATCGTAATTAAACTATTAATTACGTTTTTATTTTTAATTAATTACTGATTTGTAAACAACATGACTTATCATTAATTCAGTTTATTTAAATCCTAACTGTATTTTCTTAAAAGTCATGATTGTTGGGAAAGGGTGTTTTACTCATATATAAACAGTAATATGGTTCAAAGCAAATCACGTTTTTCTCACAATCATTCCTTCTATTTTCTGTATATCTCTTTCTCTCACAAATCAATTCTACAACTTCCATAAATTCTTAAGAAGGAAATTTCAGAAGTGCTGTCTACAATTTTCTTGGTGCTGTAATTGAATCCTAGAAGTGTATTGTCATAATCCCTGCAGCATAATAGTGGGGGCAATAATCACTTTAAGGACAGTGTAATTGGTACATGCAATTAAGCACAAAATCTGTTCGTTCGTCAACAATCTGCAACTCGGTTTATAGCAGTAGTGCGCGGGTCAATTTGGTAGTTTATTCCATTCACAACAGCACTAACAACCTTGACACAAATGCCCCTGAACTATCATATAATTCTCCAAAAGCATAAGTGACGCAGAACGGAAGCGATATTCGTGAATAGCAAGCGCTAAACACAAGAGTTTACCATCAATAAACTCTAGAAAAGATAAAACCTGGAATCCACGAGAGAATATGAGAAGAGTAGGTTTTGGGGGAAACTAGTTCCTCCATAAGTTATAAAAAGTCATGTTTTTAACCCCTAAATCTTAAACCCTAAACTCTAAACTTTAAACCCTAAACCTTAACCCTAAACCTTAACCCTTATAAAAACAGGATTTTTTATAACTTATGGAGGAACTAGTTTCCCCCAAAATTTTCTCATAAGAGAAAACTCTCAAATTTTATTGAATAAAAGTGTAATTTTCGGAATACAACTTTAGGCCTATTTTATAGTGCCCATAAAACTTGAAAAAGACTCCTAAACCTTCTAGGAATAACCCTAACCTATATGGTAACATAATAGGACTCAAAAATAGCAAAATCACTCCTAATCCTACTCTAAAACCCTCTTTAAATGACCTATTAAAAATAATGACGAAAATACTAAATAAAATAGAAACTAATGTAAACTAAATCCTAAAATACTAATTAAAATACAAATATAATTAATATGTTTGACGTTGTCAAACATTCGTGCTACATCACTAAGTATGAAAACTAAAACGACATTGTGTAACAAACACTAAACGACATAGTAAAATACTGAAGGAAATAAGGACTCACCAACCTAAACGACACCGTTAGCAATTTGAGAAATTAACTAACTGACCAACGGTCGCTTGATTGAATTTAAATTGACACAATTACAAATCCAACAGTCATCTTGATCCATTGACATACAGAAGAACTATCTTAATTTCACCTTTTTTTTTTTTTTTGTTTTCTTATTAATTCATAATTCGTGACCTCCACATGGGAAGCTAACACCGGATACCGCTTGAGTTAGAGCTATTTGGTTCTTAATTTCACTCAGTTTTCAGTATAATGAATTAGCTTCAATTTTCTGTTGCTCTACCAGGAGATCAAGATTTTGGGCAAACGACCAATTTATGCAACGTAGTGTCCGATTTATATCAATTAATGCAACGTAGTAGCGATTTCTTACATTGTGAAACGTACTTGAAGTAGTTGTATCAAATAATACAAAATAATGCAAAGTTCGAACAATTTGACAAACGTACTTGAAGTAAGTTGTATCAATTAATGCAACGTAGTAGAGGCTAAAAAGTTATTACGTTGCATTATTTGATACACAATAAGCAAGTACATTGTCTATTTTCAAAAGTAAGCACTACGTTGCATTAATTGACTTTTAACACCCGGTACGTTGCATAGTTCAGTGATTTTCCCTCAAGATTTTGTGTGACTTGTACATGAATTCCAATACTATCCAGCAATCCGCCATCACGCCCATAAAATCCAGTAATCGAACCTTCCTCAGCCATGTAGGAGAAAGGCGTTCCTGCACCCCCAACAAAAGGTCCAAATGTTTTATTTGAGCTTGTGTAAAATTTCAGCGAAGTTATCACCAAGAAGTCCAAGTAGTTTCCAACCGTCCCACTAATTCCCACTAGCTTCTCATTCTTAGTATCAATAACAATCTGCACAAATACAAGAAAATCAATTTTGAAAACTCAAAATACCTAAGCTTAGTTTTTCAAAGGGTGCGTAAAATAATAAAATGCATACCTCAGCTCTCTTATCCCCGCCTGCACCCCCCAATTCTTCGTGAAAAGCTCCACTGACCTCTCTCATCTTGACTTGTGAACCTTATAGAACGAATACCACCCTCATACTTGATAGAAATACGCGATATCTCACCCTTACCCATATAATCATAACGGTTTTCTCCACCTAGACCACCCCAAGGCCTAACGGATTCTGTCATTGTAAATGGTAGATTTCCTAAACTAACCATGATATCATCAAGGAGCCAGCCACAATGAGCACGAAAGCTAGTGAAACTATGGTCTTTTACCACCACAGAAAAATCACTTCCCCTTTTAGTACCAAAAGGTCCATATGACTTGTAACTGTCCGTGCTAAAAGATAACGACGTTATGACCTTTGTACCTTGGTATACATCAAATGTTACACTTATGCCTGTCAGCTTTTCGTTCTGGATGATAATATCAATCTGTGAAGAAGTTCATCAAAATAAGTTACTCGTACAAAAACAATCAGATATAGGCCTTGAATATGATTTAAAGCGTGAGGTTATCGTATAATGATTACCTTGGAGCCTTTGATCAGGTCCCTTTTTCGGCTAAACTTGGTTAAAACACCTGCGTTTTCATCAGAACTTGAAAAGCAAAAGGAACGAATAGAGTCTCCTTTAGTAATTATTGAAATTCGAGATATGTCTTCTTTGGGTTCATATGCATTATTTGCTTGTAATATATGATTGAAATCAAGAGAGATTAGGAGGGAACACCATAGAAAACGTAATGGAAATACCATTTTCCAGTCTCTCTATCTCTCCCTCTAACGAAACAATTTTCGGCTGATTATTACTTCAAATCTTAATGCGTCTTTATATGCTAGTCGAAAAACTATTATCTAAGCTCTTTTGTTTCCTCTTCCACTCTGTGTCACGACTATTTTAGTATTTTTAAACGGATTAAAATAATTTGTAAATTTTGGTAGTTTCTACTCCAAATTTATGCTAAATCAACGATGACAAAATTATGGATATATTTACAAGAGCACTAATTTGCTCACGTTTTATCATAAGTGTCGTAGTTGACTTATTAATATAAGTTTTTTTTTTTTTTTTTTTTTTTTTTTTTTTTTTTTTATAGTGTGTTACTTATCTGTATATTGCTTATACTTTGGTTTGGTAAAAGTGTACTAAAACTATAATTATTTATTAGAATCACAACATTATTTTGACATGGATAAAATAAAAATCTATATATATTAAAAGTCAAGGTAGAGGCTTTAGGTGTTGCCATGTGGACAAGTTTTGGTTAACTCTTGTTTTGGTGATGCCACATCATCCATAGCATTTTAATTATGTGACTTTTCATTTTCCTCTTACTAGCTAATAGTATTAGTTAATAGTAATAGTTACTATATTGGTTAACTATTACTGTTAATAGTATTAATTTATTATAATAATTAACTATATAGGATAATTATTATTATTAATAGTATGAGTTAAGTGTAATAGTTAATATATATAGTAATTATTACTATTAATAATATTAGTTAACTATAATAGTTAACTATATAAGATAATAATTACTATTGATAGTATTAGTTAAATGTAAAAGTTATTAGATATGATAACTATTAATATTAATAGTATTAGTTAATTGTAATAGTTAACTATGTAAGATAATTATTACTATTAGTAATATTAGTTAAGTGTAAAAGTTACTATATAAAGTAACTATTATTAATAATAATATTACTTAAATATAATAGTTACAATATATTGTAACTATTACTATTATTAGTGTTTTAAAAAATTAATATTAGTTACTATATATGGTAACTATTACTTTCAACTTATTATGTACGATAAAATTTACTACCTACGTAACCATTATCTTTTAATTTATTATTTAGGCTCATAATTACTATAATATTAACTATAATTAAAAAGTTATTTTCTCAATAGATCATGAGTAAAAATTAACATTATTATGGGATAAATGCTATTTTTTTAAAAAATATAAAATTATTCTTAACCAATACTATTAACTATTTATAATATCTATTTTATGCTATAATAACTAAAACTATTTACATTATTATTAGAAGGTCACAAGTATATTTTATATGTATCCTTAAATTTATTTATATTTATCTAAAATATCTAATAATTATACAAAGTAATTATAAATATCCACTCACAAAAGAAAAACTCATGCGAAGCACGAGTTAACCCCTAGTATAACACTGATAGAGAGGAGTATTATTGTAATACTCCATATTTATTGATCATAGGATATGAACACATGTTAATGTCGAACAAAAGATTATTGTTTGGGCCGGTCTCCTGTGCGACCGCCGCACAGTGTGCGACGGCTCGCACGGAGCCGAGTCAGAAAATGTTTTTTTTTTTTTTTTTGCCTCCAACTTTTTTCCCCTTCCATATTTGCTCGCCAATAAAAGTAATACTTTTATAAAGAAATGTAACACTTTTTTTTTCATATGTAACATTTTTTTTTTCCAAAAATGTACCACAAATTTACTGAAATAGATTAAAGATAACATGAGATTGACTACTAATGTAACATTGTATAATAATGAATGTAACATTTTTTTTTTCTCAATTGTAACACTTTTCAAGGGTTGTACATTCAATAGAAATGCAAATCCCGATATACATGAATTTTTTACTCTTTTTTAAAGAAAAAAAGTAACATTTATTCTATAAAACTACATTCATCTATATAACAAATTACAATCATATATGCATTGTGTTACACTTCAATTATTACTTTTTCTAACCACAAAAACTTTTTTTTTTTTTGCAAAACTGCTGTTACATCTTACAATAAAGTGTTACTTTTTAAGACTAAACTGTTACTTTCTTCATAAAAATGTGTTACATTTTATACGACGAGCATCTCACTTTTTTGTGTGTGTTAAAAAGTATGTTTTTCTTTTAAAAAAATGAAACCATATCATGACCTATCTAGTTTTATTCGGAACGCAATAGTATTTTTATTTTATTTTTTTCACTTCAAAATCTCAAGTCATAGCATTTTAAAGTTGTTGGGAGGTTTTTTTTTTAAGGGGACACGTGTCGCGTGCTAGGAGGGCAAGAAGGACAGCTGGGCGGGTTACTTGGGCGGGTCGCTGGGCATGATCCATGGGTGATCCATTGGTGATCCATTGGTGCATACGTCTCACAAAGTGAGACGGTCTCACCCAAATTTTTGCTAATTTTGTTTTTACTGATTGCAGTAGAGTGGCGATTGGAACAATGGCCGGCTTTCTTGTTTGCAAGATGTAAAATGTCAACTTTGAGAATGTTTTGGTGTTTGAGATCGAAAAACACCAAAACATCGTATTCCGTCCTCACAAGAAACTCTAACCTGCTATTTCATTTGTTCTAATTAGAAAAACAAATAAATTTTATTGCAATTTAATATACAAACAATTCTATTGCAATTTTATGTACAAACAAATAAATTTCTTCCCTCACTCCGTTCCAAAATGATTTTTTCATCTCTCTATTTTATTGTCTAAAAAAGTCCTTCCCATTTTTATAATTTGAGCTTAAAAATTCATAAACAAAATTTAGCTAGTGAAAGTAAATGTCGATATATTGAATATTAAAGTAAAAATAGTGGAGAAGATATTTTGTGACTAAATATTATGTTGGCTTGTGGTTTTCTAAATGCCACTTGACATGCTCAAAACCCAATTGCAGCCCACCTCATTCTTTTATCGAAACACACACAAAAATTCAACGGGAAAATCACCGATCTATGCCATGTATCAGGTCTTAATATTCAATTAATGTAACGTAGTGCTTACTTTTGAAAATAGACAACGTATTTGCTTATTGTGTATCAAATAATGCAACGCAATAACTTTTTAGCGCTACTACGTTGCATTAATTGATACAACTTACTTCAAGTACGTTTGTCAAATTGTTCGAACTTTTGCATTATTTGATACAACTACTTCAAGTACGTTTCACAATGTAAGAAGTCGCTACTACGTTGCATTAATTGATATAAATCGGACACTACGTTGCATAAATAGGTCTGATGACGCCAAAATCTTGTTGGATCAGCCTTCGTCTAACGGGTCGGATAATCCCAGCAACAGTTCTTGATGGCCGAATCTGCACACACGAAACAAACGTAAACTACACCGGGGCTTCACCGGCAAAGGCCCTCCGGTGTAAGAATAAGGATATGGTTGATTAGAAATAGAGAATCAATTGACTAGATTAGAGCCAAAAGTTCATTACCCGTTTCCTGTGTAGAGGACCTGTTTATATAGGCGCGGATGTATGAGTTCTGACTTGATAGGAAAGCCAGGAAGCCCGTGGTGATGTAGGACTCATATTCCTTGGAGATAGACTCCTGATAAGGATGGATGATATCCTGTTATCTGATAGGAGAGTTATCTTGGTTCAAATAAGGACTCTTAATTTTAGAGTTGCAGTATAACTCTGTAAGAGGTTTCCTAACGAGAATGGGAAGTTTCTATGTAAGTTGGCCCGTCATCTAACTCGGCTCGTCATAGAGACCGGCTAGGGATTAGGCTTTTCGGACTCGGCCTAGGCAAGGACTGCCTGCTCGGCCTCACTGATGTCGACCCATAAACATGGGCTTGTGAGTGGGCCTCTCGGTATAGGTCCATTAGGTACGCTGGGCCTCTCGTCCGGGTTCCCATCTACTAGGTCAGTTTATGTCGTTCAGTGGCCCCCCGAGTTTCTATCTCGGCATGCCGAATAGAAATTGTTGGGTATTTAATTTCTGGTTGATTGATGTGACAGTTGTAGCCGCCAAAATCCTTGCTTTGATTTGCTGATGCCAATAGGATTTAATGCTAATTGATTCATTGTTCTTCTTGGAATGGGAAAACTCCAGTTGGACTCCACATATGAATAATATTAATTACCCTTCAACTAACTCCATCTTAAGTACTATAAATAGAGAATCTGTGTTTTAATTTTCCACATTATTCTTGCCTTCTTTCCTTCTCCCAAACTTTATACATGGCCAAAAGAGAGTATGATAATGCTTTCCCAGAGGAATGCGATTCCTCAGATGATGCGAAGGACTCACCCGTCCTGACTGACAAAAAATCTGCTGATGGCTCCTTACTTCCCCCTGAGGATTACTGTCAGGATGGTGAAGACTCAGATGATAGCGATCCTGAATGGGAGGAACCCTGCATTGAAGGTAGCGATGAAGACTCGACTGATGACAAGGACAGCAATTCCAGGGAGGTGGATGAAGAGGACGAAGAAGAAGAAAAAGACTTCAGAGCTTTCCAGGAAGAGATGAAGTTGTTCCGAGAGAACCAAAAATGAATAACTTCATGTTGGCCTAATGATAGTAGTAACCTTTTTTCTCTTTCTTTTTTGTACAGGCTAAGCCCCCGGCCTTGCTGTGGGGGCCTTTTGTTGAATATATATATATATATTGGGGCTCTCTCCTTTGCCCTCCTTGCTCCGTTTTTGAATTCTCTACGATTTGTATGACCTTGAATCTTTTCATTATCATCACCTTTCATACGATGCTGCTACAAAGTAATGCCGATCGTCCAATCTTAGTCATTATGTCGGCACGGAAAGCATTTGTACCTGTCGTTCAACCATAACTTCAATCTCCGCCCGACATCGACTTGACCTTTCCTTATCTCGGCTTCGTCCCGTTCCTGGATACCACTAAGGATGTCGGTCCGTCGTAGAGGTGTCGGCTACCTCTATGTGCTGAACCCTTCAATGTCGATACAGGCATCCAAAAAGCGTGATTTTTGAAGCCGACTGGCATTCCTGCTGTAGGTCTCGGCTTGCCACGTGTCGATCTAGCATTTGGCGGTCCGTGTTTTTCAAACGACGGTTAGTTCAATCGTTTACTCTTCTCTTCGTACGGCGCACGTCAGTGATGGGACATTTACCTTGAAAAACGTGGCCCATTAATTAGGAATAATGATGGGGTTTAATGGGAAACGTGCCAACCCGTGGGTACAAGGATATGGTCGGGTCAAATTCGGATCCGACCCGCTCCACCCGGGATATAAATTCAAATTTTCACTCCTTGTTTCACTTTTCGAATTTCAAAAGGGAAAACCCAAAGCTTTGCATTTCACTGGCCTGCATTTCCAACTGGTGCTGAGCTTTTCCGTCGATCTATTCCGTCTAAAGCGTTCAGAACGACTTCCCGACTAATTTCGTCCGATCCTTTTCCATTTCCAAGGTATTTTCTCGCTTTCCTTCCCTTTGTCCATTTCTAGGGTTCCGACTAATTCCTCGAACAGTACATCATTCTTCGTTGGATTTAGTTGTTTTTGCTGACCAAGAAACAGACCCTCATTTTCCCCCAATGTCAGACCTATCAATTCCTGATGTCAAACCTGTGTATGGTTTTTACCAAAGAAACAATAGGATTTATGTTAAATCGAACGGGCATTGGGGGCTGTTGTCTTTGCTTGCCGTAGGAGAAATATTGTACTTAAATGGGTCGCCGAGAGAAGACCTTAGATATCCTTCTGGTCTTTACGTGACGAGTTTTAGGACTGACGAGGATGCCGACATGGTCGTCCTTGATAGCTTGAGCGAGGTCCTTGATCATATTTATCTGTTTTATGTAAAGGATAAATCCTTGTTTCGGTCTCGTCATATGAGTGCACTCGGCCCCAGTAGTCGATTCTGGGGGGGGGGGAAATGGCCTTTTCAAGGCTTCTCGATGAGTCTAAACCCTCTGTTTCTTCTACAGGTATGGCCGGGGAAAGTACCTCCGAGAGAATTGTGGATCGTTTTGACTCAAGCGTCGTCAGGCAGGGACGAGGGGCCAACTAAAGGGAAATCAGGGCCAGCCGCGAGCAAACATCCCAAGCCGGGCAAAGAAATGCTTGAGGTGCTGTATTCTCGGTATGGGATAGACCGTGATGAGTATTGCTTGCATTATAGCAAGGTCGTTCCCTTAGATTCGGAGGAAAAAATCCAGAACTTCTACTATAATAAAGCCGTCGTTTCTTTCTTTTACAAACAGTTTCAACTAGGGCTAAGACTTCCTCTTGACCCCTTTATAAATGAGTTCTTGGAGACGTGGGGGATTGTTCCAGCCCATATTGGCGCCAATGCCGTCAGATATTTGATCAGCTTCATAGTGTTGTGCCGTAGTCTCAATTTCGAACCCTGTATGTCCGCTTTTGATCATTTCTTCAATGTGAGCTATAATAGGACTTCTAGGACTGTAAGCATCAAGTCTGACCCTGCTAAACCCAAAATTATCTCCCCCATCTCTACCACCATCAGCAAAGTGTCGGGGTGGAACAAGCATGTAATTGGGGTTGAATCTCGTAGTGGTTGGGAGTTCACGCTTCCCGAGCTTGGTCCTTGTCGTCCAGAAGAGGTTCACAGACCGACATGGAGTGATAGCCTGATTGCAAAGCTAGAAGAGTTTGCCAGTCTCGGTACCCTTGACTGGAGTGAATTGGAGAGGGATCCTCGCTATTACGTTCAGGCCGGGTTGATGGCGGTCCCCCTTGACGGTGTTATCCCCAAAGTCATCGTTAAGAAGGGGAATAGATTTCCGAACTGGATCGTTCATCCCAACTTTCTTTTTCATCATGAATGTACCCGTTGCCAGGAGCAGAACGACATCTGTCTTAAGGCCGTCGACACGATAGGCTGTAATTCCTAGATCTTTCAACGTGAATTTATCCTTTTATCTTGTCCCATTTTGACGCTTATATGTTTCGTGCAGATCTGACTATGGAGCAAGCTGATGAGATCGACTCCACTTATGTTGATCCCGTTGCGGCAGCGAGGGCCAAGAAACAAAGATCTCGGTTGGCCGCTTTGGAGCAACGTCATCAAGATATGGATAATAGGCAACTCTTGTTGCAAAACAAAGATGCTTCTGCAGTGCCCATGGCAGATCGGGTCGTCGAGGTGCCGAGTGTGAACACCGATCAAATAGCTCCTGATACCGAAAAGAATGTTCCTGACGACCAGATATCAAGCCAAGGCCAAGACCAAAGTGCCGATGTGGATGTTGAGGTGGACCAGGACGATACTCTTCGTCGTTCGAAGAGAGCAAGGGTGGAACCTGGGGAAACACCGGATCATCCTTTGAAAGGAACCCCTCGGCCTACTCAAGCATCAGCCTCTGCCTCAGTTTCACCAGATGAGGAGGTTAGGAATTGGTTGGAACAACACGGCGCAGCCCCTGTCCTATCCGGACTAGATGTCTCGGTTCATGCCGGTCCGAGTTTGAAGAAGGGGGGGCGTGGTCGTCAGACGGGCCATGAATGTCGAAACTCTTGAGCAGCTAGTCTTCGAGAAACCTACCTCCCTCCAGCTCCTGAACCGCAAGGGTTTAATCCTTAGCGAGGTAACGCTCCCATTATCTCGGTCCTGTTTTGTTTTCTTTTCACCGTTTGTCTAATCTTTTCCTCTGTTTGCAGCTTGCCTCCCTTGCCCAACAGGACTATGCTATGTACCGACAGGCCTACGAACTTTTGAGGAGCACCGAAGCCGAGGTCGCGAAGCTCAGAGATGCCAACAGTGATCTGATTGAAAAGGAGACCGCCTTGGAGAAAGACAAGGCTTCCCTTGACGAGCTGTACCGTGCTTCCCAAGCCGAGGTAGAAAGATTGAAGGATTCCTTGCTAACTTCTCAAGCCGATGTTGAAGGGGAGAAGAGGAAGGCCAAGATGATTGCTGGGAAGAAGGCCACAGTTGAAGAGAAGCTTGCTTTATTGGAGGACAAGTATGCACGTTTAGAAGAAAGCGTGGTGGAGAAAGAGAAGGCTGCTGTAGAAGCGTATAAGAGGGGGCCCCAGTTTAGGGAAGATTTGAGCGATCGTGTCGGCACGGTGTACAACGACGCATGGTCCAACCTGACTCGCTTCCTCTATATCGATCCGGAGGTTGACGTCCCGTTAGAGAAGTGCGCCCGTCTCTTTCAACAAGATGCTTATAGCGTGGAGGCGAGGGCGGCTCACTCTATGGTTCCGTTTTCAGAGGGTGCTCTCAGGATAATCAAGGCTAAAGACAGGGGCGCCAACAGACCTGTTTGGGACCCACCGGCATTGGACCCCAACAACTTCGAGAAGCTTTTGGAAAAGGCCGAGGCAGATCGTGAAGCCGGGCTGGATTGATTTTCTTGTGTAGTACCGGCGAAGTTCCTTTTTTGTAATACCTGTATTTATTCGACTCGGCCCAGAGTTTTCTGGGGGAGTTTAAACACTGTCTTGAGTATTCCCACGACTCGGCCCGTAGTATTTGGGGGAGTCTAAACACTTGGTTATTTGTAGGGATTTGCTTGCCTCGTTTGAGGCGTATGTTATCCCCGGTCTTCTTCACTGTTGCGTAGTTAAGCATTACCTCGTCATTTGTTAGCGTTCTATCTTGGTTTGAGACGTCTTAACATTGAGGCTGTTTGCAGGCCGTGGTCGTTCACCGATATAGGGAGCCGTAAGTCGTCTTGTGTGCTAGTTGTTTGAACTAGGCTTTAGAAGTCATGCATAAGTGTGCTCGTCAACTTCGTTAGGGTGATAGCTATTGAAACTAGGCTTTAGAAGTCATGCTTTAAGTGTGCTCGTCGACTTCGTTAGGGTGCTAGCTACTGAAACTAGGCTTTAGAAGTCATGCTTTAAGTGTGCTCATCGACTTCGTTAGGTGACCGTGTCATGCACTATAATCAAAGCTTGATGTAAATGAAATAAAGGAAATTTTATTGATAAAATCAAACTAAGACAACTAGATATCAACTATATCAATCTAAAACTGAAAATTTGATAAAAAGAATAAATAGCTAACCGAGATGCTACTGATAGTACTTTCTCAAGTGCTCGGAATGCCATGGGTGTTTAAGCTCTTTTCCTTCCGGAGTTTTGAGCATGTAGGTCCCTTCCCGTATAATGCGGGTGATGACGTAAGGGCCTTCCCAGTTTGGCGAGAGCTTATTCTGTTGTGACTTCAGGTGTGTCGACTCAATTTTTTTGAGTACCCAGTCACCGACTTCAAAGGTTCTCTTTTTTACCTTGCTGTCATGGTAGGCCTTGGTTCTTTGCTTGTAATTGATCATTCTGAGTTGGGCGGTCACCCTTTTTTCGTCGACTAGGTCTAGGTCCAGTAGTCGGTTGTACTCATTGAGGACCTCGTCATAGTTGGTTACTCTGAAAGTCGGCAAGGCCATCTCGGCTGGTGCCATCGCTTCTGAACCATAAGTCATTGCAAAGGGTGTCTCCCCAGTTGGCCCCCGAGTGGTTGTACGGACGGCCCATAGATCTAGGGGGAGTTCGTCCAGCCACTTTCCTTGACTGCCTTCCAAATTCTTGGTGAGTGCTTTTAAGACAAGTTTGTTGGCGGCCTCGGCTTGTCCATTGCCTTGAGGATGGCTGACCGACGACTTCTTGTGTTTGACTCCCAACCTATTCAACTCCTCGGTGAATGCATCAGAGAATTGTAGGCCATTGTCTGTCACTATAGTGTGCGGCACGCCAAAACGGAACCATATGTAGTCATGGATAAAGTTGATGGCGTTCTCTTCAGTGATCTTTGCTAGAGGTTTCGCCTCTACCCACTTTGTGAAGTAATTGACCGCCACAATTACATATTTGTTGCTCCCTTTGGCTAATGGAAATGGTCCAATGATGTCGACTCCCCACATGTCGAATGGCCATGTCGGTATGACCAAGCTTTGCTCTACGGCAGGTACTTTGGGTAGGTCGGAGTAGCGTTGACATTTGTCACACCTTTTTACGTAGGCTTGGGCATCCTCCCTCATGTTCGGCCAATAGTAGCCAAGTGTGATGATTTTGTCGGCAAGGGTTCTGGCCCCCGGGTGTCCCCCACAAACTCCCCCATGTACCTCGGCGAGGAGTCTCTCGGTGCTTTTTGGCGCAACACATCTTAGGAGAGGTCTAGAGAATGACCTTCTGTACAGGATGCCATTCCAGACCATGTATCTTTCCGTCTTCTTTTTGATTGATTTGGCCTCTAACTCGTCCTCGGGAAGTTTTCCCTTTTCCAAGTAATCCTTGTAGTCGTCAATCCATGTCCTTTCCTCGTCATCTAGGAGCAAAATCTCCAGTCTTTCATAGGCAGGCTGGTCGGTGTAGATGATCAGGGGGTCCGAGTCCTCAGCTGTTGCCATCTTTAAAAGTAGATCGGCTTCCAGGTTGTATTCTCTACCGACTTGTCGTATATCCCAGAACTCAAAGTTCTTGGTCAAGTTTAGGACGAGGTCTTTGTATTTGGTCAGCATGTGGTTTTCGGTGTTGTATTCCCCTTTAACTTGGTTCACCACCAGTTGGGAGTCGCTGTATGCTACCAGTCTTGTTGTGCCAAAGAACTTGGCTCTTTTAAGTCCCAGGATTAGGGCTTCATATTCAGCCTGATTATTTTAGGCAGGGAACTTGAACCTGATAAAATCACGTGCAACATGCTCACCGGCAGGGCTAGTCAAGTAGACCCCGGCGCCACTTCTTCCTTGGGTAGTTGACCCGTCGGTGTATAGGACCCAACAGTTGAGCGGTAGTTCTTCCAAGGGCTCTCTATCCATAGGGAACTTCCTTTTTCGGGTGGTCGCCGTATGTTCACTTGTAAAGGCGGTCTCGACTAAGAAGTCAGCAAGAGGTTGGGCCAGAAGAGTCTTCCTTGGCTTGTAGGTTATATCGAACTCGGTCAGTTCGATCGACCAGTTAAGTAGGCGTCCTGAGCTGTCCATCTTGTGAAGTATTTTTCTAAGAGGAGCATTGGTATAGACCGTGATGGGATGAGCCGAGAAGTAAGCTCGTAGTTTTCTGGCTGCAATTACCAAGGCATAAGCAATTTTCTCGGCATTGAAGTACCTACTCTTGGTATCCGACAGTGCTTTGCTGACGTAGTAGACCGGCTTCTGGATACCGCCTTCTTCTCTAACTAGCACGGCTGCTACGGCTCGGTCGGTTGCAGCTAAGAAAACGTACAATGTCTCACCCATGACCTGGCTACTAAGTAGGGGTGGAGAGCCGAGGTAGTCTTTCAGTTGATGGAACGAGGTCGAACACTCTGGCGTCCAAGCAAAATCCTTGGTTCCCTTCAAGGCTTTGAAGAAGGGGAGGGACTTTTCTGCTGATTTAGCAATAAACCTACCGAGTGCTGCTACTCTCCCATTCAACCTTTGAACCTCTTTAATACAAGTCGGCTCCCTCATATCGATCAAGGCTTGGATATTTTCTGGATTAGCCTCGATGCCTCGCTGAGAAACCATAAAACCTAGAAACTTGCCCGCTGTAACCCCGAAGATGCACTTGCTAGGGTTGAGCTTCTTATCGTTAGCTTTTAAGTTGTTAATGGTTTCCTCCAGATCTGGTATATGGCTGTCGATCTTGGTCTTGATCACCATGTCATCAATGTAGGCCTCCATATTCCGGCCTATCTGAGATTTGAAGACCTTGTTCACCATCCTCTGATACGTGGCTCCTGCATTCTTTAAGCCGAAAGGCATCATGACGTAGCAGTATACACCGCCTGCAGCTTGAAAAGCCGTCTATTCTATGTCGTCCTCCACCATTTTGACTTGATGATAGCCAGAGTAGGCGTCCAAGAAACTGAGGGTTTGATGGCCGGCAATGGAGTCTACGAGCTTGTCAATCCTGGGGAGGGGATAGCTATCCTTGGGACAGGCCTTGTTCAGGTCCGTAAAGTCTACGCACATCCTCCATTTGCCATTGTGCTTCTTTACCATGACGACGTTTGCAAGCGACTCAGGGTAAGTTGCCTCTCTTATGATGCCGGCTTTGAGGAGTTTGTCGACCTCGGTCTCAATTGCTTTTTCCTTGTCGGTAGAGAAGACTCGTCTTGTCTGCTTGACCGGTTTAAAGAACTTGTCGACTTCCAGTTTGTGGAGAGCAACAGCTTCCTTTACTCCCACCATGTCATCTACTTTCCAAGAAAATACGTCCCAATTGTTTTGGAGTAGGGAAATGAGCTCTTCTCGTTCTTGTTGGGAGAGTTGCTTCCCAATCTTCACTTTTTGATCTGGATAGTCTGGGTTGATGACGACCTCGTCTAACTGATCTACTGGTTTAAGTTCGGGGCCATCTCTGAACTCTAGGGTCTCGACAATGATCTGCTTGACCTTTTCCTTGTCTTCCCCTTCCAAACTTAGGTTTTCCATGTCCAACAGTTTCTCGATCTCGGTTTCCATATCAGTCGGCTGTGTAGCCCCCGAGCTAGGGACAACGGCGAGAGCCCAGTTGTCCGTAGCTGTGTTCATCGAGATGCAGCCAAAGCCGTCTAAACCGTAGGTAACCTTGTCCCTAGTTGGGATGTCATTGTCAGGAATAACCCACTCTTCAGGTTCATCTTTAACAGACGCCAATATAACACCGATATGTGGCGTTGAGGTTGTGACCGTGGTTGATTTTGAAACCGTGATTCTTTTATCAGGAGTATCAATTCCCATTTTGGCCTTTGCTTTCCTGGACTTCATCACGTGCTCCAAAAAATCTTTCGGCGACCCTGGGACGCACCCAATTCCAGCCGGGGTGGGGAACTTCACCCTTTGGTGAGGGAGGGAAGCAACCAGACCCAACTTTCCTTGACTGGGTGCACCTAGGATAGCATGGTAATCACTGTCTAGATCCATGACTATGAAGGTGACCGTGGCCGAGGTTTTGTAGGGGTGAGTGCCGACTTCCAGGATTAAGTCGACGGTTCCTTTGGCATCGGCCTTATGATTAGTGAACCCTTCTAGCCTTCCATTATACGGGGTCAGCATTGTATCAGGAAGTTCCATCTCTTTAAAGGTGCGATAATATAGCACATCCTTGGCCGCTCCGGAGTCTATGAGGAGTCTGTCCGACTCGCAGTTATCAATGCGGCCTGTGATGACTAATGGTTGTTCTCTCATTGCACGGTTTCCCGCCAATTCATTCGGAGAAAAACTGATCACTTCCTCCCTCTCATGGATCCAGGGAGGGATGTGGAAGACTTTACTTAGCTCGTAAATATGCTCCTTGAGTTTCTTGTTGGATGGAATTTCCTCTCGGATCACGCCTATCAACCTAGCTCGAGGTGGCCTGTCGACCTGATCATTGTTTTTGTCTTCTTCCCTTGGGCGTTTATTGTCCTTGGTCATGAACTGATTGAGCTTGCCTTGGTCCGCCTATTTCTGCAGAATCTTCTTCAGGGCAAAACAGTTCTTGGTGTCGTGACCGTTATCTCTGTGATAGGAGCAATACTTTGTTGTATCCCTTGGGTATTTCGGGTTGTCTTTTAGAGGCTTGGGGTTGGGGAGATCCACCAGATTCATGATCTCAGAGATCGGTTTATTGAATGTGGTGAATGTCTCGGTCCCCCTGGTCCTGTTTTTGCCCTTGCCGTTTCCCCCGTTGGTCCCCTGGGACGAGTTCCCGTTATGTGACTTGTCATGATCTCGGTCTCATTCCTTATGAACATATAACGTCTTTTTCTTCTCCTCGGCGATGGCCGTGGCATAAGCAACGTGGTACAACTCGGCTTTGGTGAGGGGCTCTCTGATCGACAATTCATAAGTTAGCTGCTCTGACCTATGACCATTCGTGAAGCATACAATTATCTCCCTGTCGGTCAGGCGTTCCTCTATTGAGTCGGCAAGATCCCTAAACCGGTTGTAGAAACTCAGGGTGGACTCATTCTTGCTCTGGACCATGTTGGCTAGGTCAGACAACCTTTTCTTTCTAGCACCAGCAGTAGCAAAATATTCCAGAAATTGTGATTTCAACTTGGCAAAGGAATTGATGCTACTTTTCTCAAGGTCCATGAACCAGGACCGAGCTGCCTTTGTTAAGGTTCTTGCAAAGGCCTTGCACAGCACGTCATCTTGATTGGACACTAGGGCCATGGTGGCCTCAAAGGCTTGGATGTGATCCAGAGCGTCGGCTGCCGGAGTATTTGTCTAGATGTGGGAGCTTTAACTGCGGATTAGGTGGTACATCCTTAATCCTCTGCGCGAAAGGGCGCATGGCATCGTAATCATTATTGGGTTTCCTGTGCCCCTGATTCATCATCTCAATGTTGTTGAGTCTCTCTCTAAGGTCAACAATCTCCCTTGTGCTGAATGCCGAGTTATGACTGGAACTGACTATGCTTCGATCACGGCGTCCCCTTTCACCTTGGATCGGTTCAAGGCAATGCCTTGAAGGAGTACGGCGAGGTGGAGTGTGCCGGGGCGGATCCTGCCGGGGTGGGGTGCGCCTTGGTGGATCTAGTCTGAGAGGCGAATGACGTCGGGCGTCCCCACGACGTCTTTCCCCTACAATTCTCACTCCAGGGGATTCATCTTCTTGTTCTTCCCGACGGCGATTAATGTGGTCCCTCAGATCTTCATCTAGATTGGGTCTTCCTAACCGTCCGTCTTGGCGACTTACTCGGCTCCGGGGAGGCATATCCCGTCTACAATTTTGTAGGGGCTCCCTTCTGCTCACTCTGTCGTCCAGATTTGTCCCCCTCGTTCCAGATGGCTGAAGTAGGTTAGCCATGGAATTTTCGGGGTCAAGATCTAACAGGGCCCGCTGGGCTTCGGCCAGCTGTTGGAGTGTGTGAACGTTCTGTTGAAGCAACGCTCTTTTGTCCAGTGGCGGCGGCTGTGATGGTCCTGCCCCATTATTGCGGGATCCTGTCCGTCGGCGACACCCGTATTGGTTAACAACATTGGGGGCCGGACCCTTTGAGCGGGTATGTATCCCTCCCCCTTATGCGGGTTCCGTAGGTGGGAGCCTCTGGTTCTGTGCAGCAGCGTTTGTGTTGTCGGGGGGCGGTGCATCCCTTGTGGTTTCTTTAAAAAGGGTGGCCTCTCGCCCGTCAACCAATTCTCCGGCCATGGTCTTGGAATTGTCTGACTAAAGAACTGATCAATCGATTTCCCGGCAATGGAACCAAACTGATGACACCAAAATCTGGTTGGATCAGCCTTCGTCTAACGGGTCGGATAATCCCAGCAACAGTTCTTGATGGCCGAATCTGCACACACGAAACAAACGTAAACTACACCGGGGCTTCACCGGCGAAGGCCCTCCGGTGTAAGAATAAGGATATGGGTGATTAGAAATAGAGAATCAATTGACTAGATTAGAGCCAAAAGTTCATTACCCGTTTCCTGTGTAGAGGACCTGTTTATATAGGCACGGGTGTATGAGTTCTGACTTGATAGGAAAGCCAGGAAGCCCGTGGTGATGTAGGACTCATATTCCTTGGAGATAGACTCCTGATAAGGATGGATGATATCCTGTTATCTGATAGGAGAGTTATCTTGGTTCAAATAAGGACTCTTAATTTTAGAGTTGCAGTATAACTCTGTAAGAGGTTTCCCAACGAGAATGGGAAGTTTCTATGTAAGTCGGCCCGTCATCTAACTCGGCTCGTCATAGAGACCGGCTAGGGATTAGGCTTTTCGGACTCGGCCTAGGCAAGGACTGCCTGCTCGGCCTCACTGATGTCGACCCATAAACATGGGCTTGTGAGTGGGCCTCTCGGTATAGGTCCATTAGGTACGCTGGGCCTCTCGTCCGGGTTCCCATCTACTAGGTCGGTTTATGTCGTTCAAGGTCGTTTGCCCAAAAATCAACTATGGGTTTTCATCGAGTCCAAATCCTCTGTGCCACTTTGTGTACCATTCTATGTACCACAAGTGATCTAATGGCTCACAGTTACTGAGATTGGTATTATAGTAATATTTTGCAAACATACGAACGGTTGGATTACAAGTGGTACATGGAGTGGCACACAAAAGTGGTACAGGAGATCTCAACTCGTTTTCATCGCGTGGCCTTAGGACATAGGGATGACAACGGGTCGGGTATGGGCCAGGTTTACCCAAACCCAAACTGGCCTGAGGGACATCAAACTCGTGCCCGCCCGAACCCGACCCGGCCCGGCTACACAACAACTAATTTTTTTCTTGGGCCTCAACCAACTTTCTCTCAATAGCTTAAGCCTATTTGGCTTTAGCCCATTTCCAACACACACATACACAATAGCAACACTTAACAGCAACATGCAACAACAACATTTTTAAGTCTTCAAAAAAGACTTCAATTATATGCTTACAATTCAAAAGAACAACTTTGAAAAAAAGAAATAACAACTTGCCTAGTTTCAACAACCTGTTTAGTGTTACAACTCAAACAAGGTAAATAAGTTTGATCAAACAACATCAACACAACATTCAACAACCTGCTTAGTGCTACAACCCAAACAAAACAAATAAAAATCCATCCGTAACATATATTCAAAACCAAAAATTCAAGGAGACTTCATTTTCCGCTTCAAGCTCATTTCATCTTCTAAAGTCATCAAATCTACATAGTTAAAAATAACCAAAGAGATAATTAATAATACAATGAGAAACCAAATAAATAATTGGCATAATAAAATTTCCTTACCCAATCAATCTTGAACATCAACATCATCACCACAGGTTTTCAAGTTCTCCACTCTACCCGCATTCAAAGAAAAACTTATATACAAAAAAGTAATGAGATATATACAAGTAAAATTTACAAGTTTATAAACTATAAGCTAGCAACTTATAATAGTTACCATTTTTTTTTTCATTCCGTAGCCAATTTTAAGTACACATCAAGGCTTCCAATGTGTTGGGAGCTAATCTACTCCGATGAGGACTAATTAGTCTTCCACTTGTGCTAAAGGCCATCTCCGATGCAACACTTGTAAACATTATAGCAAGTACATCCCTAGCAATTTTTTGTAGAGTTGGAAATTTAACTCATTAGTCTTCCACCATCCCCCAAACATGAAACTTTCCCTCTATTGGCAATACCAACTCTTCCAAATAGTGATCCAATTCCGCTTTTACACCCTTGACTTAATTGTTGGGTTTTGATGCATCATGCGCAGCGGAATAAACATATGAAATCAAACACCCATGAGCCCGGATCCATGCATATTGATTAAATTAAATACAAGATGAAATAAACTAACCCTTGAAGATCGAATCCATGAACAAGGACTTTAAGGTGCTAAAGCAAACACCCTCTATCGTATCCACACATCGAACGGACTCAAGAACACCATCTTGATTGATTGCTAGATCCAAGGCTTGATGAAGAAACGATTTCATCATAGGAATTATTTTTCTCCATTGATTATTGTATTTTGATGATTCTAAATCTCAAAATAAATAATCACACCTCTCTATGCTTTATTGTTTCTAAAACAATGTATTATGATTTCTAAAATCAACATTCGAGGCTTTCAAATCCGGCTGCATATATTTATATGAGGGTTTGACCTAATTCTGTTTGGGATCGGGATTCCTTGTCACACAAGAATTCTTAACAAACTGACCAGAAACGGGAGGGGGGGGAGGCATATACTCATCAGGATCCGTACACCATTTCCTCAGCCGTATGGTGGCCATTCTTTAATTCCCAGATTTCCAGCCTTTTTCCAATATGTTCTATTGTGTGTGACCCAATAGGATTATACTAAGTTGGCAACGAGTTCGAAACATTCAGAACCCGTAAGTCATAAGCGGACTCTAGCAAGCCATTATGACTACCCAATTAGTATAACTTTGAATGTCCAAAGTTACCTTATAGAACATATCACAATCCCTTTGTCACGCGATATCATATTGGACATAAGTCATGGTCCACATCAACTTATGTTGTCCAATGCTTTCTCGATACTGAGTAGATTAATATGACCAAATGACATTGAACACATCAATTCATTTGGGTATGGCCATACATTATCATTAATTTCACTCATCGAGTGGCCAAGCAGATATATCTCTTGAGAGAGGGACAAATCCCATCTTGACTTATCATTCTTCCTTACAAGAATCCGATTATGCCAATCACAGCCTTTATAACTACTCGGTTAAATGTAGCGTTTGACTATGTGAAACATAATGTTCATCATGTGGGAGACCATGATAATCTCAAGTCTAAGGATATCAAATGATATAACTATTATGAGATTTAATTATGACATTTGACCATGACATAAATCTCATAACGAGTCTATCCAGTACCTTGTTATCCAACAAGTACCCAAAAGTTTAATCCGCATCCTATGCACCATAATCATCATATGATTATCCATTAAACTCATGCTAGCCCTTCATAAGTGCTAGGGACAATGATTATTATAATAAACATGAAAAAGATATAATAATCGGGTTTGTAATCTCTATAACAATGAAGCTATGATGTAATGCATAGGCCTTTCTCAAGGGCCTAGGGCATAATATCCAACAATAATGTACTATAAACCAACTTCCTAAAATCCGAAACCCTTTCACTTGCATTCCTACCACCACCTGAAGATCAAGAAGAGGATGCTTGACTCACAATCGTTTCATTCACATTCTTTTCACTTTGGTACTCATTCAACAAATCATAACAAGAATTTAAAAAAAAAAAATCAATCTCAAATAAAGCAAACTCTCCATGAATTTTACGCAAAAAATGCTCAATAAGCTTCATCTTAAATCTCGGATTCAAAACACATGGCATTCCCAAAATTTCATGACATTCTCTCCAATACTTATTATATTTCTCAAGCATCTTTTGTGCCATATCAAAAATAAAAAGTTCAGAATCAAGAACTCAATCGTTTAATGCCAATTTAATTTCACAAACAATTAGCAAAGTTTCATTAGAAGTAGGATAAGAAGTTCCCGAAAAAATCAATTTCACATCATAAAACCTTTTCAATTTCTCGGTAATCCCTTCAACTTTTCTCCTATCTTCCTCATCCAGCAAACAAGTATAAGACCTTTCTTTTAGTTTCAATGGTGGAAATACAAGTCTATCAACCATCTTATCTAACATAGCATCATTGGAACATGCATTATCAACTGTGATAGTTGACAACTTCCTATCAAGATTCAATGTCATTAATGCTTCAACAAGAAATTCCGTGAGGACATCACTACTATATGGAGGGGGAACATAAATAAACCTAAAGTAAAGAGAAAAATATAAGAATGAAATTTCAAAAAAAAAAAAAAGTAGTAGAGGAAACTAAAATTTGTGCTAGTAAAGTAAAACATACATCACGATTCAATTTTGCAAAGCCCACGAGGAATTAATGTAATGTGCAATAACTGCCATGAATCCTTTCTTGGTCGGTTTCGCGGTCCACATATCCGTAGTGATGCCAACTCTCGAGTTCAAGCTCTCCAATTCTTTAAACAACTTCTCTATCTTAGGGCATCGCCAATGGAGAGAGTTAAGGAAAAGTATCAAAAAATAAAAATTTGATATCTTTAGTATCACTCTTAATAGTATTTCTCGTTACCATGTCAAATAAGGGTTGGAGGTTGCTTGAGAATATACAAAATCCATGACGATCTACAATACTCAATGGATATTCATGTACCACAATCATATCCGCAGAATCTCTTCTTAACCGGGTTTGATCAAAAGCAAATGTCCGGTACTCCACCTTACCATCCTTTGTCTTCTCACCAGCTTGTAACAACATTTTCTTAACATATTTATTTTGAGTCTTTCTACACCTTGTTAAGTGATTACGTAAATGAGTAGTACCAAAGCTGCTAGCCCCTTCCAAATGTTGGTTGCAGTAATTACAAACAGCTTTAACAACCCCTTTAATAGTTTCTATTGGTGTGTATGCCCTAGGCATGTTATTGGCACGTTGTTTAACAATGTTTGTTATCACTTTTTCATTTATATAAAGAGATATTTTGGATTATTATTTGTTGTTTCATGTTTTGTTATAATAATCCCCGTCCCTAGTACTTATGAAGAACTAGTATAAGTTTAATTAGATAATCATATTGATGATTATGTGTATGTGATACAAGTTAAAGTTATGGGTATATGTTGGTGAACATATACTGGACATGACCCAAAGATGATGTTTATGTCATGGTCATAATGTCATAATTAAACCTCTAAATAGTTATATCATTGAATCCATAGACCTGAGATTATTACGGTCTTCCATATAATGGAGATCATGTTAGAAAAATTCAAACGTTACTCTTAACCAAATAATTATAAAGGATATGATTGGCATGATCAAAGCTATGTAGGGAAGTGTAATCAGTCAAGATGGGATTTGTCCCTCCTTATGAGAGATGTCAAGCTTGGGCCCCTCGATGAATAGTATTGATGAAATGCATGGCCGTGATCAAATGAATTGATGTGATCAATGTAATTTGTGTTATAAAAACAATTTTGGATCGAGAAAAGTATTGGGCATTGTAAGTTGACCATTGACCATGTCTTAGGCTCAATGACATCGTGGACAAAAGGATTATGATATCTTCTATAAAGGATTCATGAATTTTGACAAGTTATATTAATTGGGTAGTCATGATGGCTTGCTAGAGTACGCTCATGATTTATGTTCACACACAAAAGAACGAATTGCAAAAAGGGCAAAATTGGAATTTCGTAAAAGTCTTAAAATTAGATTTTAAGAAAAACGAAATCTGACCAGAAAAGATGACCCGGTCAGGCACTGTACATGACCCAATCGGGATCTGTACAATACCCGGTCGGGCACACTACCATACCCGGTTGGGTCTTGTGTCTTGCCCGGTCGGGCACTCGCTGTTCCGAATCTGATTTTTGGACTGCGGGTTTTGACGGGAATTAGACTTTTAAACCTAATCTAGTTGGGATTAAAAATTATAAATACCCCTCTCAAATGGTTTTGATCATATTTCCAACTTAATATAATACTATGGGGTCACACACAAAAGAATGAATTGCAAAAGGGGCAAAATTGGAATTTCGTAAAAGTCCTAAAATCGGATTTTAAGAAAAATGGAATTTGACCAAAAAAGGTGACCCGGTCGAGCACTGTACATGCCCCGGTCGGGCTCTGTACAATACCCGGTCGGGCACACTACCATACCCGATCGGGTCTTGTGTCTTGCCCGGTCGGGCACTTGCTGTTCCAAAAATCTGATTTTTGGACTGCGTGTTTTGATGGGAATTAGACTTTTAAACCTAAACTAGTTGGTATTAAAAAGTATAAATACCCCTCTTAAACCCCTAGGTCAAAAGTGATTATGGTAATCAAAATCAAAAGCCTTCAATAGAAAAAAAAAACTAGTCTTTTTCTTCCTCAAGAGCAAGACCCTAGTTTTCATATAGCCTCCATAATAGAAGTGTGTTCTATTGGGTCTAGCAATCCAGATCAAGAAGGTGTTCTTGATATTCGTTCGCGTAGGGATAAACATAGAGGGCGTTGGTCTCAACTCCTTCAAGTTCGTGATCCAAGATTTTTTTTTATTTTTTTTTTAAGAAACCAGGTCGGCACCTGGGAAGATTTTATTAATTATAAAATATAAGTACAAGAGGGGGACAACCACCCGACTCATTGCCGGATATGGAGCCGGACCTCGAAATCCAAAAAATAAACCAACTCCTCAAAAGGTAAAACTATCTAAAAAATAAATGCCTGAAAAAATTAAACCAAAGAACAATCCTAATAAATTCAAATGAGCCCAATGATCCATCAAAAGTCCAAGACACGGGCCCGTGTGCCTCTTTTGCAACCGAAACGAGTCCGTATGCCTTCCTTGCACTCAAGAAACTATTCCAAAGAACCAAACACCATAACCAAGCCGCAGCAAACACCAACAACATCAAATAATTATCGACGCTCAACATAGTATCCACTTTCATCAAAACGTAACGCGTCCAAGACACTCCGTGGAAGCTCCCTTGACGATCCATATGTCCAAACCGTTTTATGAATATGAGCTTCAAAAGCCAATCTATCTGCAACTCCATTTGCTTGACGAAGAACATGACGTAACTCATACCCTCCAATCAAACTTTCACATTCCCGCAATTCATACGTGTATTGCCACGGACACTTATTTCGCCCTTTTAAAATATTCACAGCTACTAAGGAATCTGAGTTTACCTGAACAGAAAGTAAACCCCAAGAATGACATAAGCGCAGGCCATCACGTAAAGCAAAGATCTCCGCCTTCATGTTGGTTCCATCTCCGTAGTAGTGTGAAAAGGCACAAACAAAAGCCCCCATACCATCCCTTATAATACCACCACCCGTGCACTGGCCGTTTATCGCGGAACCATCCGTATTCAAAGCAAAAACATGAGAATGCGAAGGCTCCCATCTCAACAGCCTCTGCTGCCTAAACTTATGCTCTGCCACTTTGAGGCCTAAGCTCTCCAACAAGACACGGTCATTCCCACTAGGAGCCCCTTTCGGGATTAGGAATGAGCACATCTCAATAAGAGAATTTTTAACCCCATCCACAATTTTGGCACTATTCATAACAGTTCCTTCGAAAATCGATTTACACCTTGCTTTCCAAATCTCCCAACAAGTAAAAAGCATAATACCCATACGAACTAAACCAACCTGTCGGCGCTTTGACTGTCCACCACACCAAACAGTCCACAAATGATGTAAATCAATATAATTATGAGTCAAAGGGAAAAGACTAACCCAATGCCTCCAAACAGACTGCGCAATCGCCGACTGTAGAAGTAAATGATTAAGAGTCTCCCTATGACCACCTCCAGGACAGCACACACATCGAGATGGGATATTGAAGCCCCGAGACTCCAATTTTGCATCCACCGGAAGACCATTTTGCATAGCCCTCCACCAGAAACCACTGACCTTTGTAGGCATGTTGGGATGCCAAACCTTAGCACTCCATTCCACCAAAGGGCTGCGGACCCGAATATAATCCCACCATGCAGCTATCTCAAAAGTTCCCATTTTTGTAAGAGTGAAGACCGGACGATCCTCACTATGCTCATCAATATGCACCCTACGAACATTGGCATGTAGATCCTGTGGGATAAACTGAAGCATGTCCTCCAAAACCTGAATACCATCTCTCACTGTCAAAAGTTGATCTTCAGGAAGCGGGCCCCCAAGTCGAACCCCACACCAATTATCAGTCCAAAATCTGATATCTCCTCTGCCAACAACCCAACGACTGCAATCATCCAACTGATGTAAATATGACGATGCAGCTTGCCACACATGCGAACTAGAGGCTGCAGGTTGACATTTATACTTGACACGGACCCATTGTGACCATAGGGAATTGCCTCTGGTGGCCACCCACGCCAACTTGGCTAACATAGCCTGATTCATATCCCCCACCCTCCGAATTCCCAAACCACCTTCTTGGATAGGTCTACAAACCACATCCCAAGAAACCCAATGAGCCCTTTTTTCACCTCTACTGCTCCATAAGAAGTTGGACATAATGCTTTCCAACTTACGAGTTACAACCTTAGGAACCTTGAGCACACCCAAAGAATAAATAGCAATGCTAGAAAGCATAGATTTGATGAGAGTTACCTTCCCACAAAATGACAGAAGCCGTGCTTTCCAACCATCCACCCTTTTCATAATTTTTGCTTCTAGCTCCGCAAAGTGTACCCTCTTGACTCTACCTTTGAACAACGGGATCCCCAGATATTAGAGCGGAAACTGCTGGTGCGTGCAACCCAACCATCTTCGAATATTTTCTATCTCGAACTGTCGCCTTTTTGCACCCACATAAAAACCGCTCTTCTCCAAATTAATCAATTGACCAGAAGACCTCTCATACATACTCAAAACCTCACGAAGACCCTCAATGGATCTCTGACGCCCGTTACAAAACAAAAGCATGTCATCCGCATAAAGCAAATGGGTCAATGGAAAATTCCCCCTACCATGTTCAAACGACCTAAACACCTCTTCCTGAACAGCTCTGTACAGTGCCCAGGACAGTATTTCCTGAGCAATAATGAATAACAATGGAGAGAGCGGATCTCCCTGTTTCACCCCACGAGTTGAGGGAAAGTAACCATGAGAAACACCCCCCATACGAACAGAATACCAATTACCCCGCATTAACCTCGAAATCAGGCTGCAGCAGTTGGCATCAAACCCAAACGTTTCCAAAGCTCTAAATAAGAAATCCCACTCTAGTCGATCATACGCCTTAGACATATCCAGCTTGATGAGAACATTCCCACCCACAACCTTCTGATCGATCTGATGCACCATCTCATGAGCCAAAGCAATATTTTCCTGAATACCACGACCCCTCATGAAACCCGTCTGTTCCGGAGAAATTAACTTAGGCAACACACTAGCCAGTCGTAAAGTTAAAATTTTAGAGATCACCTTGTTCATAAAGGTGGATAGGCTAATAGGCCTCAAATCCTTAAACCCAGTCGGCTTATCAACCTTGGGTAAGAGCACCAACACATTAGACGACAAACCTTTGGGAAGTTTCTCACCTCTATAGAACGACTGAACCGCAGCAACAACATCAGTTTTAATAATTGACCAACATCCCCTAAAGAATTGACCAGTAAAACCGTCCGATCCCAGAGCACTGTCTGCATTCAGAGATTTAATAGACTCCCAAACCTCTGTCTCATCAGGGACAACAGTAAGCATCGCATTATCTGCAGTTGCTACTCCTGCCACAATACCCTGAAATAACCTGTCATTAACCTCATGAGGACCAGAAGAAAAAATCTCCTCAAAATGTGTAGCTCCAAGCTCTCCCAATAAGTTCTCATTATCACACCAAGAACCATCCGACAGCTGCAGCTTCAAGGAATTCTGCCTTCTCCACTCTCTGATGGAAGCGTGAAAAAAGGCAGAGTTTCTGTCTCCGTCCTGAACCCATAATTGCCGTGAGTGCTGCTGTTTCATGTCCACCTCCCATCTGCGAACCTGAACTAGTTCCTCATTTTTCTGCCTCTGTTCTGCAGCAACTAAATCATCACAATTTTGCTGCAGCGAGAAGTCCAAACGGGTAAGATCATCCTGCAACTGATCGATCTTACGGTAAATATTACCGAAAACCTCCCAATTCCACTTTCTGAGTTCTCCGCGCAACACATGAAGCTTCCGGTGCAGTCTGAACAACGGTGTTCCCCAGCAACCTCTACTCCACACCTCCCGTACAAAGTCATCAAATCTTGGATGCTCCAACCACATTTTATAAAACTTAAAGGGGCATTTCGTTTGGTGATAGCAGCGATCTTAATCTGCAGCGGAGAGTGATCAGATACATCCCGCGGTAAATGAACAACAGTGATACTGCCGTGTTTAGCAGCGAAAGACCCGTTCACTAACACCCTATCCAATCTCTCCCAAATCCGATGATTCCCAGGATGCCCATTACACCAGGTATAGATACTCCCTTCATAACCCACATCCGAAACACCGGCAGTAACCATGAAATTGCAGAAGTCATCAATACTAGGAAAATCCCACCCATTACCTCCCAGTTTCTCCGCCGGCGCTGCAATGATGTTGAAATCACCACCAATCAACCACGGATTATCAGACTGCGAAGATAAATTAACGAGCTCTCCCCATAAAGATTGTCTCTCCAACCGATCACAACTGGCATAAACAAACGAAAATACCCCATACTGTTCACCGAAAACCGTAACCCGAACAGAGATATGTTGCTTAGAGACTAGAGCGACATCCATATCAATACCATTTTTCCATAACACCCAAATATGCTTATTAACAGGATCTCCATGCATGAAATGAGGAAAACCAAGTTGTTTAGCGATATTCGGGAGCCTAATACATAGATTTTAGGTTCCAGAATTGCTAAACACCAAGGTTTATACTGCTGCACTAAAAGTTTCAACGCATCCATAGTCTTAACATTACCGACACCTCTAGCATTCCATATGATGAACGACATTAAAAACTATTAGAGATAGAGGTTACCCCAACAGTCTTGCTTCGGGTCTGAGGAGGCGAACCCATCGGCAACGGCTTATTACCCTTTTTCTTCCTACGTCTCGACTTTTTACCACTGGAAACCTCTTTAAAAGAAGGATCTTGTTTCGCTGTAGTGTCCCCTGTAGAACTTGTCTCAACCTCAGTAGTTGTCTCGACCTCAGTATCACTCTCAGAAAATTCTGAGTCCTCAGATCCCTGAATAGTCCCTATATCGGTCCCAGTATCCCCTGATTCAGTCGGCTCATCTGCAGCTGCAGTATCTGTATCCATGACCTTCTGTCCCTGTCCCTGATTAGTATCCTCAGCTACTACCACATGCACCTGTGTCTCAGAAACATGATCAATCGACGCATTAGTCGAAGAGACTTCCGTACTAGAGCTCATGACTGCCACTGTGTTCACCATGCAAGGTGGTAGCTGTTCCTTTGTTCCCTTATCAACATCCTCCTCACCATCTAAATCCTGAAGAACCGCAAAAGCATTCATATTGGACCCCTGCGGTTTCACCAGATCCGGCTGCTGTGGTAGCTGCTGATGCTGCTGCGGCTTCTGCTGCTGAATCTTAGCCAATTCTTCAAGCTCTGCCTTATCCTGCTCTGTTGAAATATTCTCTACCATAACTGCTGACCCCTGCCTCCCCCCTGAAATGGGTGGAACAAAATCACCCTCTTCAACCCTGTTCATCCATTGATCGTGGTTACCCAAGATCTTAACTGTCCCATATTCTAGCCTAGATGCGATATTTCCTTTAGCCTGTCCCCCTTGCATACCTGATACAACAACATTTTTACCTTTTTCAGCCTCAGTAAACCTGCGGTTGTTTTTACCTCCCACTTCCTGCCACTCCGTGGTAGGCTTCTTTGGATTACCCCTCTGAGTCTGTTTTGGTTCAGTGATCCAAGATTTGAGGTCGTGTTCCTGCGATCGTGATTCAAAGAAGCGCGAAGAACAAAGATTGAAGATCTAAAAATTTTAAAGCATCACCACGGTTAGTATTCTAAATTCACCTCCGTATTAATTTAATCGTCTTGAATGGATCTAGGCTTTTGGGTTTATTCCACTACGCATGATTGTGCAAGACCCAACAGTGGTATCAGAGCCCCGTTCATAATGATTATTTTAATAATAACATGTTGATAATATAATTGGATTATATGTGTTAGCATGCTATTTGAATTTAGATTCATGATGTTTATGAGATTTGTATTTTATGTATGTATATGAGATATATGGAGATCATAAAATCGCACCGTTTAAATACATTATGTGGGATCTAAGATTGCAATAATAATTTGATTGTTATGTTCCTTGTGATCATCAAAAGTTAATTGGATTAAAACATGGATCTTAGCCCATTTAAATTAGGCTATCAAAACAGTTTTGGGCCTAAGGAATAAGATGAGATTAAAATATGCTTCTGACATAAGATGTCTAATGAATCTCATAAAAGGATCTAAGAATTATATATTATATGATTGATAAGGAGTTATCTACCTAAATAGCTTGATTTTGAGGTTGATGCCAAAGCAGACTCACAAATCAAGTGAAATATGGATCTTAGCCCATTTAAATTATATTATACATGATTGCTTATGAAGGTTATATAATTTAGTGGTAGTATTTTTGAAATACAATTATAAAATCTCTTTATGAAAAATTGGTACTGATACATATTAATATATATTTGCATATATGTGTAGAAAATGGCATTTAACAATAGTCAAACCTCGTCATTGCGATCTATCCTTCAATTAAATAAGAATGCTACCAAACTCCTTGATTTGATCATGAGCTTAAGAAGAGTTCTTAAGCAAGAATGGGAGTCATGCATTCTAGATAATCCTGAGTCAAGAGAAACCATTGTCACTGTCCTTGGGACACTCAAAGACATATATAAGAAACATGTTGATGATTCTTTAGATGTCTCTTGTATTGATATTGCAATAATGTGTTCAATACTTGAGAAGTATCAAGAACACATAAATGTTTATGTGATAAGCAATCTCTTAAAAGAAACGTTCCTTCTACAAGCTTGGCAAAGAGGTTTTGAGATGGAGATAAGATTTAAATATTTAGATAAGACAAGAGTTGTCAAGTCTAAGGAAAAGGATGTAGCTAAGAATAAAATCCCAAAAGATACAATTTGTCACCATGGCCATAAGATTAACCATTGGGATGAAAATCTTAATTTGTGTTTAGAAGATCAAAAGGAAGTAAAGGATGTTGAGACTGTTACTTCGCATATTTATGTTATAGAAATTAATCTCTCTGCTCCAAGTTCTTGGGTATTGGATACCGGATGTGGATACCACATTTATACAAATGTGCAAGGACTAAAGAATAAGAGACAACTCGGTAAAGGTGAAATTGACCTACGTGTGGGGAATCGAGCAAGAGTTGCTGCATTAGCCGTAGGGACTTATGAAGTTGCTTTACCAACTGGGCTAATACTTGTTCTGAACAATTGCTATTATGTCCCAAGTTTGAGTAAAAATATTATTTCAGTTTCTTCGTTAGATAATGAAGGATATTCTTTTCTTGTTAAGAACAAGAAATATGCAGTTTATTATGATGATATGCTCTATTGTATTGCAGATTCATATAATGGACTTTATATCTAAATCTTGAAGAACAAAATAATAAGGATATCTATAACGTAAATAAAAAAGATCCAAACCTAATGGTGAAAACCATACATATTTGTGGCATTTTCGTCTTGGTCATATAAATGAGAAGCATATCTTTAAACTCCATGAGGACCGACTTTTAGATTCACATGATTTTGAATCATATGAAACTTGTGAGTCTTGTTTACTTGGAAAGATGACAAAGACACCTTTTACTAAGAGTAGTGAAAGGGCTAATGACTTATTGGGACTTATACATAATGATGTATGCGAACCATTAAGTAGCAGTGCTAGGGGAGGATATCAATGTTGGATATTATGCTCTAGGCCCTTGAGAAATGCCTATGCGTTATATATCATAGCTTCATTGATATAGAGATAACAAACCCGATTATTATATCTTTTGCATGTTTATTATAATAATCATTGTCCCTAGCACTTATGAAGGGCTAGCATGAGTTTAATGGATAATTGTAACGACCCGAATTTTCACAACAAAATATTCCATAAATCAAAATATATTACATCTCAAAATCTCTTAAACAATGTACTAAATATCACTAACAATTTCAAATGATCACTAAACTGCTCCGTCCCAAATCTTTTTATCTCAAATCCCGATCAACGGTCAACTGCAAAACTGAAACTAGAGGGGGGTGAGCTGGGGGCCCAGTAAGAAAGGGGATACACAGTATCACAGAAGCCAAAAGAACACAATTATCAAATAACACAGTCCATGAAATTATAAATATGGACGTACCAAAAAGACTCAAATTTCATAAATCGAATACCAATCGATCATACTTCACAGTCTGATGCACTAATTACGTTCGGGTCTAGTGGTCTAACAATCAAAACACAAAGTCAATCTCAATCGTTGGCGCCCACACTCGGAGCCGAACCAACGCAATCACAATAACAAAGTCCACTTCGACCGTCACATAATTAGCTACACCAGAACCATTCCATATAACAAATCTCATCTCTTTGAGAACCAAAACACATACAGCATGCTTTCAATAAATCAATATTTTTCGAAGCAACATCAATAACAAATCAAATATCAAATTGAACCGAACAATCAAAATACGTATCAATAAAAATAGAGCACAACGATGGGACGGACATCAAGAAATAATCACGTGATAAAAACTGACACAGAATCGATACTGCATAGTCTCTCTTACCTCAAACGAGCTAAAATCGAATCACCAATAATTCATCATAATAGAAGCTCTACCAAGAAACTCCATAATTGTGCTCATACTAAACCTCAAATAACTTCACTGCACAGCCATAATATGTATAAATTCGATGTATTGCAACAATTATACTTATACTAATAATCATCAAAATTATGTAATTAGTCTAACATTAATATTGCAGAGAAGTTGTACCTCACATCCTTCACAAGCCATTGACCTCCACCTAGGTTTTTTTTCTTTTCTTTTCTCGGCTACTGAACATGTTCTTGTGGCCGACGCCGTCTCCACTCTCGTTTTTGTTTCTCTTAGGTTAGGTATAGATTAACACTATTTATAATCAAACTCTACAATTTGCCCTTAAAATGATCTAAAAGCCCAATTACTCGTTTAATTATTATGGCCCAATTAAAATTATACTACAACCCATAAATATTAACCAACGAAATTATATCTCTATTGACCCAATGAGTGTCCAATATATGAGCCTCTTTTTTTTTTTTTACTAACACTTCTAAAATACATCTAAAACCCGAAAATACAATTAGAAAATTTGGGGTTATCGCAATAATCATATGATGATTATGGTGCATAGGATGCGGATTAAACTTGTGGGTACTTGTTGGAGAACAAGGTACTGGATAGACCCGTTATGAGATTTATGTCATGGTCAAATGTCATAGTTAAATCTCATAATAGTTATATCATTTGATATTCTTAGACCTGAGATTATCAGGGTCTTTCACATGATGAATATTATGTTTGACGTACTCAAACGCTACCCTTAACCGGGTGGTTATAAAGGCCACGATGGGCATAATCGGATTCTTATAAGGAAGAATGATAACTCAAGATGGAATTTGTCCCTCTCTCAAGAGAAATATCTGCTTGGCCTCTCGATGAGTGAGATTGATGATAGTGTACGGCCGTACCCAAATGAATTGAATTGTTCAATGTCATTTCTCATATCAATCTACTCGTGATCGAGAAAGCATTGGATAACATAAGTTGACGTGTACCATGACTTATGTCCAATATAATATCGCGTGACAAAGGGGTTGTGATATGTTCTATAAGGTAACTTTACACTTTCAAAGTTGTACTAATTGGGTAGTCATAAGGGCTTGCTAGAGTCCGCTTATGACTTATGGGTTCTGACTCGTTCGGACTCGTTGCCAACTTAGTACAATCCTATTGGGTCACACATAATAGAACGGGTTGTTAACAGGCTAAAATTGGGGATTTCTGGACAAGCCACCGTACGGATTGGTGAATCCCGTACGGCTCTGTAGTAGCCATACAGGTGCTTTGTCGGCACTGGTCAGTTTGTTCTGATTTCTTGTACGACAAGGAATCCTGATCCCAAAAGGAATTAGGTCAGACCCTTATATAAAATATGCCGCCGGGTTTGACAACCTCTAATGTTGATTTTGGAAATCAATAACAATTGTTTTAGAAATAATAAATTATAGAGAGGTAGGATTATTTACTTTGTGATCCATGATCATCAAAATACAATAATCAATGGATCAAAATAATTCTTATGAAGAAATCGTTTCTTCACCATGCCTTGGGTCTAGCAATCCAGATCAAGAAGGTGTTCTTGATATCCGTTCTACGTTTGGATACCGATAGAGGGTGTTTTCTTTAGCACCTCAAAGTCCGTGTTCATGGATTCGATCTTCAAGGGTATGTTTCTTTCATCTTGTATTTAATTTAATCAACATGCACGGATCCGGGCTCATGGGTGTTTGATCTTATATTTTATTCCGCTGCGCATGATGCATCAAAACCCAACAGTGGTATCAGAGCCCCTGTTCATCGTTGATTATTTTAATACATCATGTTTAAATTATTTAATTCGATTATATGAATTTTGCATGATGATAAAAATGAATGTGTGATTTGAATTTTATATGCGATATGAAATTTATGAGCATGAATATGTAGATGATGTAATTATTATGTTTATATGATCTATATGAATAATTGCATGTTGGGATTATCAATAAGTAATTGGATTATGTGCATTGATAATTTAGATCTAATTTATGTATGCAATAAATTGTTTATTCATGATATTGGTTAGATCTAGTTAAATTCGTAATCTGTAAATTCGTGTTGGTTTAATCTGATTAATGCATGAACACGATATTAGGATTGGTCGAATTTAAGAAATTCTGGAAATCTGGGTATGGGCACCGTATGGTGGCTTGGAAGCCGCACGGTTTCTTTTCAGCCGTACGGCTGGCCTTGTTTTCTTGTCTGTTTTGTTTTCTGTTTTTCTGATTGTTCTGAAAATTATTTATAGAATTCGAATCAGAAATCGAATCTGGTTTCAGATGGCTAGTTTTCGAAACCATGTTTCCTGAAATATGATTTAATCCAGAAAATTGCAGAAACCAGAGTTCTGAAGAATTTAGAATTGCTGTAATTTATGAAATTGATGAGACAATGAATGTGTTGGTGTTTGTGCCCTATGCACGTTTGTTAAACGTTGTATAAGTTATCATTTCATTCATGATGATAAAGAGATAATAAGATTATTATTGTTGCTCATGTTTGCTTATAATAATCCTCGTCCCTAGAGCTTGTTAAGCACTAGTATAAAGGCTAAATGATCATGGGATGATCATGTTAGATTTATAGGTACTTGTTTGGAACAAGGTACTGGACATGACCCGCTGTATGAGATTTATGTCATGGTCTATGTCATATATAAATCTCATATTAGTTATGTCACGACCCGAAATCTAGGCTCTATTTTATTAGTAATAAATAATTATTATTTATTTATTTGCTTGTTTATTTATTTAAATTATTATTTATTTAAATAATTATGTGTGCATTTTATGTTTCATAATATTTATGCTTAGCATTTTATTTGGGTCTTAGTTGTTAGTGGGGAGTATTGAGTTGGGTAGTATTAGAGGAGGGGGTCTTTGTGTAAGTTTTTAAATCATACTCCTACCCTCTCCCTACACCTCCTTCTCCCTCATACACTCCACCTCCGTCATTCTTCATATTCCAGCAACTCCCTCTCTCTCTCCTCCCTTTTGGTAAGTTTCTCATTCTCTACCTTCTCTCTTCATTTCCTTCATCTTCCTCTTGTTATTTCTCATTTCTTAAAACATGAACCTTGTTTAGATCGTCGATAGGATCGCGTAGAACCAAAAAGAATTGAATTCCGTCAACTTTGAGATTTATCAAGTAAGTTACTTTTCCCCCATTTTGATGCTAAAATGTCCATATCATGTTTATTTGATGTTTGATGTGCTATATTTGAAGTTTGGTTGGGTTTTGAATTTGTTTGGAATTTATTTGAGTTTTTGGTTAAAAATGGTGAATTGATGAATGTTGGGTTTGATTCTTGGTTTTGGGTTGATAAATGGGGTATTTGGATCCCCACCCTAGTTATAAGTTGTTTTGGGTACATTAGTATATAAGTTGGAAGGTTGGATTTTGGTTGAATGTGTTTTGGGTTTGAAAATGGAAGAACCCAGGTTGTTCTTCCCGAATTCCGGCAATCCAGAGCGTTGTGCGACCGCCCAAAAATGTATGGGCGACCGCACATCTATCTGAAAGCTTTTGTTCTTGTTTTGAGGCTTTTTGGGCGACCGCACAGTCCACTTTGGGCGGCCGCACAGAACCTCTGAAAGTTTACATTTGTTAAAATTGTGTGAATAAAGGATGCCTTTTGGTCTAAGTCTTGGGTGTCCTTCTAGTTGACCTTAGTGAACATTGTAGTACACTTTAGTGATAGAATTGGGTCCTTTGTGATCAAGTTTGTGTTTGAAATTCATTAATGGTTAATTGGGACTTTGAAGCACCTTTATTGTGTATTGTTGGTTCATTTCATCTTCTTGGTGATTATTTGGCATGATTCCCTACTTTGGAATCCTTTGTTGTTTATCGTGCTATTATTTTATTACTTAGCCTTTACGTGAAAGTCCAGCTGGTATTTTGTGTGTGTTTGGGCGATGCGAAACATTATGATGGCACGGCCAAGTCCATTGTGATGTTGACCATTGTTTTGCCCCATTATTACCCTCCACCAGATTGGCCTTGGATGTGAGAAGAGCTAGCTCCTTTGTGTGCATTTTAGCTTTACTTGGAGCATGACTTTGTGGCATGTCTCCCGTCCCTTGTGACACTTCATTGGTTATTGGTTTCGGTACCGGGCGTTTTCTCTTCGGCTTTCATGCTATTATGAAGATGATGATTTATTGATTATTGAAGCTGCGCAGCGATCCTTTATTTGGATGTTCCGGTTTGGAAAACCTTGGCTATATCCTTTGTTATGTGTTTATTTCCGCTGCTATCTGTTATGTGACAAATGCTATGTGCTATGTGATATTTATTATTGCTTATTGCTTCTTGCATCATAGCATGTCATGTAGTTGCATTAGTAACTTATTGAGATTTATCTCACCCCCTTTCTTTTTATCTTTGTTTTTCCTTAACCCCCCCAGGTGCTAAGGAATAGTCTCGCTGATCACGAGAAAGAGGACGTCGAGTGTGGATACATTCTTTTGGGGAAAGTTGTTATAGGTTGGTTTACATTATGTAAATGAGTAACCATTTTGGGATAGTTGTACCAAACAATGACGTCACTAAGAATTGTATATTTGTATTTTGTTGGGCATAAACTTGTGGAAGTTTATGATAGTTGTAATTGGTTTTTTATCAAACTTGGTTTTATAAAACTTTGGATCATCACCTTTTGGTATCAAATGGAATTTTTAACTTTGGTATTTCATAGTTTTGGTTTTAGAGTCGACGTCCAGATCGCTGTCTCGGGCCCGCGGGGTCCGGGGTCGCGACAGTTGGTATCAGAGCTATGGCATTAGCTCTAAGTATAAGTCTAGGTGGATTAGTATGAGCTAGGTGGGTAGTAGTGTACGGAGTGATTAACGGTTGATGTCTTATGCAGGTAATTACTCGAAATGTCTGGAAGAAGAAACAGAGGAGGTACTAGTGGGGCACAGAATCAGAATGATACAAGGGAAGAAGCACGTGCCATGTTTCAAGGCATGTTTGAGGCGGCCATGAAGGCCATACATGATCAAGGTCCGAGGGTAGAACAAGCACCACCCCGCTATGGATTGGAGCAATTTCTGAAGTTGAAACCGGTTGAATTCAATGGGGAGCCCGATGTAAGGAATGCTGAATTGTGGATTGAGTCGATGGAGAAGATTTATGATGTATTTGGGTGTTCGGATGAGGACAAGGTCCGGTTCGCGGCTTATAAGCTTGTGGGAGCCGCCGAGCATTGGTGGAAAGGTGTTAAAGCTACATGGGATGATACTCACACGGTGTATGCGTGGGAGTTGTTTGTGCGCAAATTCAAGGAGCATTTCATTCCGGTTGTTGATCAGAACCGAAAGGAGATCGAGCTACTCAACCTAGAGCAAGGTGTGTTGTCTATAGCACAATACTCGGCTAAGTTCATAGAATTAGCCCGGTATTGCGACTATTTGGTGAGGACCGAGGAACAAAAAGCTATGAGATTTATTCGGGGATTGAAGACCTCCATCCGTACTCAACTGATTGCTCAACGGATTGTGACTTTCCAAGATGCGGTGGACCGAGCCTACTTAATAGAGCAAGATATTGGGGAGCATAAAAGGAAGACCGAGGTAGCTAACCCGAGCAAGCCGGGAGGGCAAAGCAAGCCACAACACCATTCTGATAACCAAGGTAACTTTGTGGGACAATCTCAGTTCCGAGGGCAACCGATCCCAAGGAACCCGGGTACCACTTCCGGGAACCAAGGGAGCCAAATTAGGAGGCTTTGTTCGTATTGTCAAAAGGAAGGTCATTCTGAAGACCGTTGTTGGAAGAAGCAAGGGAGATGAACCAATTGTGGTCAAATGGGCCACTTTGTAAAGATTTCCCGAGAGGTAGAGGACAAGCATCCGGGTCAGGAGTTGGTAATAATCAGGGTCAGAAAAGGGATGCCGCTGGGAAGCCCAAAATTCAAGGAAAGATATTTGCCATGAATCAACAACGAGCTACCGATGATCCATCCTTTATTGGAGGTATTGTTTCTGTGTCTAATGTGAGCGCACGAGTGTTAGTAGATCCAGGATCATCTCATTCATACATTTCTGTGCAATTTGCTCCCATGTTAAATGCTGCATTCGAGTCTTTACCGTACGTGCTAGAGGTGTCGACCCCTATAGGAGAATGCTTGATTTCTGATCGAGTCTTTCGTGCTTGTGATGTGGTTATTTGTGGTCGTGTCCTTTGTGCGGATTTGGTAGTTCTTCCTATCCAAGACTTTGATGTCATTTTGGGTATGGATTGGTTGAGCAAGTTTCATGCGTCCGTTGATTGCCGTAAGAAAACTGTTACTTTTTCTATTCCCGATGTGCCTAAATTTGTGTTTGAGGCTAGTCCTCTGAGTAGAAAGGTTCGTTTAATTTCTTTTATGAAAGCGAGAAAATTATTGTATAGTGGTTGTGAGGGGTATTTGGCTAGTGTTCTTGATACTAGGAAAGAATTCCCTAGTTTTGCTAGTGTTCGGGTAGTTCGGGAATTTCCCGATGTTTTCTCTACCGAGTATGATATGCCTCCCGATCGTGAGATTGAGTTTTGTATAGACCTTTTGCCGGGTACGGCTCCAATTTCGAAAGCACCTTATAGGTTAGCTCCCGCAGAGTTGAAGGAATTAAAGGTTCAGTTGCAAGAGTTGCTTGATCGAGGGTTTATCCGCCCTAGTGTTTCCCCTTGGGGAGCACCGGTTTTGTTTGTGCGGAAGAAAGACGGTTCCTTGAGATTGTGTATAGATTACCGGAAGTTGAATCAGGTTACGGTGAAGAATAAATACCCTCTACCCCATATTGATGATTTGTTTGATCAGCTTCAAGGGTCCGTTGTGTTTTCCAAGCTTGATTTGAGGAGTGGGTACCATCAGTTGAAGGTTCGATCGGAGGATATTCCGAAGACTGCTTTTCGCACTCGTTATGGTCATTATGAGTTCTTGGTTATGCCGTTTGGGTTGACTAACGCGTCGGCCGTGTTTATGGATTTGATGAACCGGATTTTCCATCCCTATCTTGATTTGTTCGTGGTAGTCTTCATTGACGACATTCTTGTTTATTCGAAATCTCGAGAGGAGCATGAACAACATTTGAGGACAGTTTTATCCGTTCTTGCGAGGGAGAAATTATTTGCGAAGTTCAGTAAATGCGAATTTTGGCTCGAGAAGGTGTCATTTCTGGGTCATGTGATTTCTAAGGATGGGATTTCTGTGGATCCTTCAAAGATAGAGGCTATAGTGGATTGGAAGAGACCCGAATCAGTGACAGAGATTAGAAGCTTTCTGGGTTTAGCCGGTTATTACCGAAGATTTATTGAAGGGTTTTTGAGAATCGCTACTCCGATGACTCAGTTGACCCGGAAGAATGTTCCGTTTGTGTGGACCGAGAAATGTGACAAGAGTTTCGAGGAATTGAAGAAGAGGTTGACTACCGCACCGATCTTGACTTTGCCTAATGGGAGCGATGGCCTAGTGATTTACAGTGATGCTTCGAAAGAGGGTTTGGGTTGTGTGTTGATGCAGAATGGGAAAGTAATTGCTTATGCTTCGAGGAAGTTGACCCCGAGTGAACAGAATTACCCCACTCATGATATGGAGTTGGCGGCGATAGTCTTTGCGTTGCACAAATGGAAGCACTACCTTTATGGAGCGAAGTTTGAGATTTTCACGGATCACAAGAGTTTGAAGTACCTTTTCTCCCAGAAAGAGTTGAACAACCGACAGCGCCGATGGATGGAATTGTTGAAGGATTATGATTGCACGATTTCTTATCATCCGGGGAAGGCGAATGTGGTAGCCGATGCGATTAGTAGAAAATCTTATGTGGCTTCGATGATGGTTCGAGAATGGAAAATGCTTGAGGATGTTCGAGATTGGTCTCCTCGTGAATCGAGACATGGGGCTATTTTTGCGAATATTAGGGTATCTCCGACCCTAATTCAGAGGATAAAGGAAGCTCAGAAAGAGGATCCCGAGTTGGTGAAGATAATGGGTAAATTGAAGGAAAAGAACTTCGAAGATTTTTCTATTAGCCCGGTGGGAGTGTTGACTTTCCGTGGAAGATTGTGTGTTCCGGATGTTGATCGAATTAAACAGAGAGTTCTTGATGAGGGTCACAAATCGAGGTATACTATTCATCCGGGCAGTACGAAGATGTATCAGGATTTGAAGCAACAATTTTGGTGGATTAATATGAAAAGAGAGATAGCGGAGTATGTTTCAAAGTGTCTAACGTGTCAGCAGGTCAAAGCCGAGCATCAGAGACCCGCGGGATTACTTCAGCCGTTAGAGATTCCCGAGTGGAAATGGGAGCATGTGACTATGGATTTCGTTACGGGACTGCGTCGTACCCGTAGGAAGTATGATAGTGTTTGGGTAATAGTGGATAGATTGACCAAGAGTGCCCATTTCTTGCCTATTGACATCAGATATTCGATGGAGAAGCTTGCGACCCTTTATATCGATGAGGTCGTTAGATTGCATGGGGTTCCGGTTAGTATTGTGTCAGATCGAGACCCGAGGTTTACTTCTAGATTTTGGAAGGCGTTTCAGGAAGCTTTGGGTACAGATTTGCGATTCAGTACAGCTTTTCATCCTCAGACCGACGGTCAATCCGAGAGGACTATTCAGATTTTGGAGGATATGTTGCGAGCGTGTTCGATAGACTTTTCTGATTCTTGGGATTCGCACCTACCGTTAGTGGAGTTCTCTTACAACAACAGTTATCAGGCTAGTATCGAGATGGCACCGTATGAGGCCTTGTATGGAAGGAAATGTAGATCGCCTATTTGTTGGGATGAGGTCGGTGAAGCGAAATTTTTGGGTATTGATTCGCTTCGGGATTCGGTTGAGAAAGTTAAAGTTATCCGGGATCGATTGAAAACAGCCCAGAGTCGACATAAGAGCTACGCAGATAACCGAAGGCGAGATCTTAGTTTTCAGACCGGTGATTTGGTGTTCTTGAAAGTATCTCCGAAGGTGGGTATTCGTAGGTTTGGGAAGAAAGGAAAATTGGCTCCGAGGTTTATTGGTCCGTTTGAGATTTTGGGAAAGGTTGGACTTCTAGCGTATCGCCTTGCGTTACCGCCATCCTTAGACCGGTTGCACAACGTGTTCCACGTTTCTATGCTTCGGAAGTATGTTCATGATCCGTCTCACGTGTTACCGAGGATACCGGAAGATATTGAGCCCGATATGACTTATGAGGAACGACCGGTTCGGATTTTAGATACCAAGGTCCAAGAGTTGAGGAGCAAGAGCATCGCGTTGGTTCGAGTTCTTTGGAGGAATCATAACATCGAGGAGTCGACGTGGGAGCTTCGTGATGAGATCGAGAGGAAATTTCCGTGGCTTTTTGTTTAAGGTGAGTCTCGTTAAAATTCGGGTCGAATTTTCTTTAAGGGGGAGTGAATGTCACGACCCGAAATCTAGGCTCTATTTTATTAGTAATAAATAATTATTATTTATTTATTTGCTTGTTTATTTATTTAAATTATTATTTATTTAAATAATTATGTGTGCATTTTATGTTTCATAATATTTATGCTTAGCATTTTATTTGGGTCTTAGTTGTTAGTGGGGAGTATTGAGTTGGGTAGTATTAGAGGAGGGGGTCTTTGTGTAAGTTTTTAAATCATACTCCTACCCTCTCCCTACACCTCCTTCTCCCTCATACACTCCACCTCCCTCATTCTTCATCTTCCAGCAACTCCCTCTCGCTCTCCTCCCTTTTGGTAAGTTTCTCATTCTCTACCTTCTATCTTCATTTCCTTCATCTTCCTCTTGTTATTTCTCATTTCTTAAACCATGAACCTTGTTTAGATCGTCGATAGGATCGCGTAGAACCAAAAAGAATTGAATTCCGTCAACTTTGAGATTTATCAAGTAAGTTACTTTTCCCCCATTTTGATGCTAAAATGTCCATATCATGTTTATTTGATGTTTGATGTGCTATATTTGAAGTTTGGTTGGGTTTTGAATTTGTTTGGAATTTATTTGAGTTTTTGGTTAAAAATTGTGAATTGATGAATGTTGGGTTTGATTCTTGGTTTTGGGTTGATAAATGGGGTATTTGGATCCCCACCCTAGTTATAAGTTGTTTTGGGTACATTAGTATATAAGTTGGAAGGTTGGATTTTGGTTGAATGTGTTTTGGGTTTGAAAATGGAAGAACCCAGGTTGTTCTTCCCGAATTCCGGCAATCCAGAGCGTTGTGCGACCGCCCAAAAATGTATGGGCGACCGCACATCTATCTGAAAGCTTTTGTTCTTGTTTTGAGGCTTTTTGGGCGACCGCACAGTCCACTTTGGGCGGCCGCACAGAACCTCTGAAAGTTTACATTTGTTAAAATTGTGTGAATAAAGGATGCGTTTTGGTCTAAGTCTTGGGTGTCCTTCTAGTTGACCTTAGTGAACATTGTAGTACACTTTAGTGATAGAATTGGGTCCTTTGTGATCAAGTTTGTGTTTGAAATTCATTAATGGTTAATTGGGACTTTGAAGCACCTTTATTGTGTATTGTTGGTTCATTTCATCTTCTTGGTGATTATTTGGCATGATTCCCTATTTTGGAATCCTTTGTTGTTTATCGTGCTAGTATTTTATTACTTAGCCTTTACGTGAAAGTCCAGCTGGTATTTTGTGTGTGTTTGGGCGATGCGAAACATTATGATGGCACGGCCAAGTCCATTGTGATGTTGACCATTGTTTTGTCCCATTATTACCCTCCTCCAGATTGGCCTTGGATGTGAGAAGAGCTAGCTCCTTTGTGTGCATTTTAGCTTTACTTGGAGCATGACTTTGTGGCATGTCTCCCGTCCCTTGTGACACTTCATTGGTTATTGGTTCCGGTACCGGGGGTTTTCTCTTCGGCTTTCATGCTATTATGAAGATGATGATTTATTGATTATTGAAGCTGCGCAGCGATCCTTTATATGGATGTTCCGGTTTGGAAAACCTTGGCTATATCCTTTGTTATGTGTTTATTTCCGCTGCTATCTGTTATGTGACAAATGCTATGTGCTATGTGCTATGTGATATTTATTATTGCTTATTGCTTCTTGCATCATAGCATGTCATGTAGTTGCATTAGTAACTTATTGAGATTTATCTCACCCCCTTTCTTTTTATCTTTGTTTTTCCTTAACCCCCCCAGGTGCTAAGGAATAGTCTCGCTGATCACGAGAAAGAGGACGTCGAGTGTGGATACATTCTTTTGGGGAAAGTTGTTATAGGTTGGTTTACATTATGTAAATGTGTAACCATTTTGGGATAGTTGTACCAAACAATGACGTCACTAAGAATTGTATATTTGTATTTTGTTGGGCATAAACTTGTGGAAGTTTATGATAGTTGTAATTGGTTTTTTTATCAAACTTGGTTTTGTAAAACTTTGGATCATCACCTTTTGGTATCAAATGGAATTTTTAACTTCGGTATTTCATAGTTTTGGTTTTAGAGTCGACGTCCAGATCGCGGTCTCGGGCCCGCGGGGTCCGGGGTCGCGACAAGTTATGTCATTTGAATCCTTAGACATGAAGTTATTATAGTCTTCCACTTGATGAAGGTTATGTTTGACATATTCAAACGCTGCCTTAACACGGTAGTTATAAAGGGTATGATTGGCATAATCGGATTCACGTAGGGAACAATAATAAGCTAAATGGATTTGTCCCTCTTCAGAGAGATGTCAAGATTGGGCCCCTCGAAGGAATGATGTTGATGAAATGTTTGGTCAAACTCAAATGGTTTGATTGGATCAATGTCATTTGGATTATCAATATATTCGGAATCGAGAAAGTATTGAACAATACAAGTTGACTTGTTGACCATGACTTGTGTTCAATGACATCGTGGACAAAGGGATTATGACATGTTCTAAAAGGAATGCGAACTTGTATCTAGTTATACTATTTGGGTAGGTATGATGGTTTGCTAGAACCTAATCATATCTTATGGTTTCATGTTTGAACCCATTGCCAACTTAGTATAATCCTAGAGGGTCACACACAATAGAACGAATCCTAAATAAGGACTATATTGGAAATTTTGGAAAATTGGATTTTCTGGGCTGTTTGGGCGACCGCCCAAAAAGGGCTGGGCGACCGCACAGGGATTTGGACGGCCGCACAGTACTGTCAGGGACAGATTCCTAATTTGACTTGGAATCGAATTTTGGACGGGTTTTAACACAAGTTTCCTATTTGGAATAGGTCTTACTTGTGTATAAACATCAGAATTCGGCCACAACTCAACCCTAATGTTTGTGTGAGTCTCCAAAGAGTTTGAGAGAGTTTTATTTTGTTCTAAGAGATCCTTGATTGAAGAACAAAATTATACACAAATAATATTCAATATAGTTCATGTTTAATTATGAAAACGTGTTTCATAATTTTGGTCTAGCAACCAAGATCAAGTGTTCTTGATATTCGTTCGTGGTGTGGATACCGCTAGAGGGTGAAACTTATCATCTTCAAAGTTCGTGATTCTTACTATGTTCGTGATCAAGGTTTCAAGCCTCCATCGAATTCAAGGTTACAAAATCAAAGGCATCAAGGGTTAGTATTCTAGTATTCATCATATTGTATTTGACTTAATCATATGAATGAATCTATGGGCTTTGGGTTTCATTAAATTTAAATGCTTAATTCCGCTGCGCATGTTACTCCGAAACCCAACAGTGGTATCAGAGCCCCGTTCATGTTGATTATTTTAATACATAGATCATGTTGTGTGTATATAAATTGTTTATGTGCCTAGGATGATATGAATATTGGATTATATGATGTTTATGTGTTATATGATTCTATGTGGTTTATTGTTTTACAACTTTAATCGCACTATTGAATCGCACTAAAAATTATGTTGGATTCTGAATTGTTTGATTATTAATTTTTGATTGGATCAAAGTTTTAATAATCGGGGAAAACAAATTTGAGACAAATTTTTGAACTTTAAAAATTCATTATGATGCTACTGTGCGACCTTGGGCGGCCGCACAAGTTTGGGCGACCGCACAGTTTTTCGTTGGGCGGCCGCACAGTTATCAGGATTCTGGTTTTTGATTTTCGGTCAGAGTCAGAATCTGGAATTTTGATGGGGTCCGACCAGACCTGTGACAAGACCGGCCAAACCTGCTGATCTGGAGTGGGTTTTGGGCAGTTGGTTTGGGTGTGGATCTTGGGGTTTGATTTTCCTATTTGTTTTAGTCTTGTGATTCTAAGATTGGTTCAAGGTTTGGATGGCTAATCTACGTTCATCGAGATTGTGTTTCCCAAACTTGATCGCAATCAAAGTTTCAAAGATAAAACGAAGTTAGAATTATGAAGAGTTCATAATTGCTAAAATTGAGAAACAAAGTTCTTGATTCAAAGATTGGAGATCCATGTGGAATTGTGGATACAATTGGCCTATGTTCATCGAGACCATCTATTGCTTAGTTTCGGCCACATGGACTACTTTATTGGTTTCCTGAAATAGTGCGGAATTGTGGATGCCTTATGGCTTAGTTTCGGCCGCACTTCTTGTTGTCTTGATTTGGAGATAATAACCAAAGTTGAAATAGTCTCATCCTCATAATTATAGAGAAACTAATGACACATAAATATTATGCTTAAATTAATGGAGATTAATTTAGTGGCTAAACTTGATGCGTAACATGTTTATATTATGTGCTCATAAATGTGTTGTAAGCTATATGTAATGAACCTTCAAGAAAGTTTTAAGTCCTCTTGCCATGCCATGATTAAAACACTTGTTAGTGCATGGGTAATTTTAATGTGGGTTCGCCCTAGCGAGGTACATTGACTTTATTCATGTATGAGCAAGATGGATGATGTGGGCACGCCCTAGCGAGGCACATCAACTATACGTTTAAAATGGTTGGACTTAATAAGGCGTCAAAACAGTTTTGGGCCTAGGCAAAGATGAGATTAAACATGCTTTTGAAATTGGATCCCTAAGAATCATATTGGATATGATTGACAAGAAATTGTCTACCTAATTAATTTGATTTTTAGCAGTGCGCCATAGCGTACTTGAAATTAAATTAAAGTTGGATCTTAGCCCAATTTAAAAGAATTTCAGAAAAAGGATCTAAGAGTCATATTGGATATGATTGACAGAGTTGTCTACCTAATTAGTTTGGTTTTGTGTAATCCGTCATAGCGGACTTGAAATCAAATTAAAGTTGGATCTTAGCCCATTTAAATTATATTATACATTGGATGTATAAGAAGGTTATATAATTTAGTTGGAGTATTTTTGGAAAATACATTATTTATCTCTTTAATGAGATTGGTACTTGTAAAATTTTGGAAATTTTGCATAAGTTGTAGATGACAACTAAAATCATTGCGATTAACCCTTGATAAGGATATGCTTCAAAAGAATGGTACAAACTTCATGGATTGGATCCTAAGCCTAAGAATGGTTCTAAGGCAAGAAGATGGGTTGTACATTCTTGATGGGCCTATTCCTAAAGAACCTAATGCCGGAGTAGACAATCACAAGAATCATGAGTATGATTCTAGGAATGTGAGTTGTCTTATGCTCACGATTATGTGCTCTTAAACTCCAACAAAGTTTGGAACTTGTGGAAGCCTATTAAATAGGCGTGGAGTTGAGTTACATGTTTCAAAGAGCAATCTAAGCAAGAGAGGTATAAAACCATTGTTGCATTCACTCATTGCAAAATGAGTAAAGGGCAAAGAATGGAACCTCACATGCTTAAGATAAAGGCTACGTAGAGCATCTTGAGAAACTTGGTTGTCCAATTGGATTGGAGCAAGCCACGGATCTCATTCTTGATTCATTGTTCAAATGTTATGATCACTTAGTGATGAACTATAATGAATAAGAATCTCTTCGAATTGCGTTAACATGCTGAAAAACTGCGAAGATGAAGATATTGGAGAATGGTTCTCCAATGCTCATGGTTCATGATGGAAAGGGGCAAAGTGCCAAAGGAGAGGTAAGACAAGGGTTGTCAAACCTAAAGGAAATAATTGATGCAATTTGGTAAAGTGGCAACTGGATTGACCATTTAAAATTGTAGTCAAAAGGTAAGACAAGAGTTGTCAAACCTAAAGGAAATAATTGTGGTTAAAATTATAACTCTAATTGATGCAATTTGGTAAAGTGGCAATTGGATTGACCATCTAAAATTGTAGTCAAAATTCTGGACGATCAATAAAAGGAATGGTAGTGGGACTACCACTTGGGAATTTTATGTTATAAATTAATCTTTCTAAATTTAATTATTGAGTATTGGATACCAGAATAATTAGTAAATTGAAAGACTACTTTTAGTAAAGGTTGATCTATGAGTGGTAATGATGCAAGAGTCGCAACATTATTCATAGAACACTTGTAAAGTGGTTTTATTAACGAAGCAGGAAATATTATTTTGTTATAAGATAATGAAGGATATTTATTTCTTATTTGGAATAAGAAAGGTGCTTTATTTATTATGATTTACTTCATTGTGTTATCATATAAATAAATCTTATATCCTAAATCTTGAAGAACAAAGTAATAAAGGCTATAACACAAATAATCAAAATTCTTTATGCATTATTGTTTTGATCAAATAAATGAGAAATGCATATCTAAAATTCCATGGAACGGAGTTTTAAGTCATATGATTTGGAATCATATGATTTGGAATCATATGATTTATACAAACTTATTTACTTGGACCAAGACATCTTTTACTATGACTAGTATAAAGGCTAATATCTTAGTCGACCTAATACATTTTGATGTATATGGTGCATTAAGAAGCAATGCTAAAAGAGAATTTTGGTTATACTTGGTAAAACTATTCAAAGATTCTGATTGGATCATGATGATGAATAATTTAACCAAGAATTTGACAGTCATCATTAAAGTTGTGAAATGGTTTCACAAATTAACTTCACTAAGAACACCATTCTAAATGATGTGTCTACGTGGAAGTACAAGAACCTTATTGGATATGGTTCATTAGATGATAAAGTCAAATTGATCTTTCATTATTAATTTTGGGGTTATGTATTACAAACCGCTATAACTACACTAATTTGAGTTCCATCAAAAGAGGTTAAATGGTGAAAGAAAACTCGGTTTGTCTTTCATAAAGATTTAAGATGGTGAGACCTTTTTGGAAAGGAGTTGTCTGGGACACACTCACATTTAAATCTAATAAATATATTTTCATGGGATATCCTAAGGAAACTTGAGGATAAAATTTTACTCATGAGAAACAAATAGTTTGTTGCTTATGATGATACTTTTCTAGATAAAAATTTTATCTCTAAAAGAATCAGTGGGAGTAAAACATATCTCGAATAGTTCGAGACCCAAAAAATAGTATTTAACCTATGATGGAAGTTGAACAAATTTTCACAAGGGGTTGTAAAAATCCGTTCAAGATATACAAGTACTTGCACACATGATAAAATACAATATATTAGAAGAAATATTGGATATTTCGAAATAGAAAGTATTGAGGTAAAGTTCATTTAGAATGAAGTATTTACCACCTATCAAAGATGCAATATCAACTCCACATTTAGATTAATAGCTTGGAGTCATAAAATCTAAAAGGCAATTCATGTATAATAATCAAGTTTGGAACTTGATCATTCTAACCTAAGGTGTAAAAACCAAAGGAGATGAATGATTTTTCTTGGAGAAAAACTTACATGGGTAGCAAGAAACTTATTAGAATTTTCATAGTAACATGTTCATATTTGGAATATGAAATTTGACAAAATGATGTTAAACAAGCGTTCCTCAACGGGAACTCACTTAAGGATGTATTGGATACAACCTAAAGGTTTTGATAGTCAAAAAAATTCTAAAAGGTATGAAAGTTGCGAAGATTCATTGGATGGATTGAAGCAAGCTTTTGGAGTTGGGATCTCCGTTTTGATAAGTCATAGAGCTTGGCTTGATCAAGAACGAAGATGAATCTTGTATATACAAGAAGGTTAGTAGGAGGATGGTGCTATTCCTTATCTAATATGTGGATGACATATTGCTCATTGGAAACGACATTCCTACACTTTAATCTGTAAAGATTTGGTTAAGAAAGTGTTTCGCAATAAAGAATATGGATGAAGTCGCATAAGTCATTGGCATTAAGATCTATAGAGATAGATCAAGGAAGCTAAATGGTTTAAAGCCAATGTACATACATTGACAAAGTCATAAGAAGATTCTGTAAAGAAAATTCTAAGAGAGGACATTTGTCAGTGTTACATGGAGTTTCTCTAAACAAGACTCAATGTCCTAAAGACAAAAGATGAGCATGAGAAAATGAATGAGATGCCATTTGCTTCGGCAATTGTATCCATGATGCCATGATAAGTACTAAGCCGGATATATCTAATGCTTGGAGCATGACGAGTAGATATCAATCCGACACCGGTGAGATTTACTGGATGGCTATGAGAGCGAGTCTTAAAGTACTTTAGAAGGACTAAAGATTCGTTTATGATCTATGAAGGTATGGAAGATGATCTCGGATGCATGCTTCCAAACCAACAAAGATGATAATAGATCGCAATCAGTTTTTGTGCATATGTCAAATAGTGGAACTGTAAGTTGGAATGGTTCCAAGCAGAGTACAGTCACTAATTCTATAACTAAATCTAAGTATATTGCTGTATTGGATGCTGCAAAGGAAGTGGTTTGGATTAAGAAGTTCATTGTTGAACTTGAGATGGTTCCTAGCAATGCTAATCCAATAGACCTTATTAGTAATAATAGTGGTGCTATTGATCAAGCAAAGGAACCAAGAGCACATCCTAAATCCAAACACATACTTTGGTGTTTTCTTATCTTTTGAGAAATCGTTGATAAGGGAGACGTAAACATATGCAAAGTACCAAGTAATGATAACATTGCGGACACGCTAACAAAGGAACTTCCACAAGCTAAACATGACGGTAATGTTAGGTCCATGGGTATTGGATACCTAGAGATTGGGCCTAGGGCAAGTGGGAGATTGTTGGTGTTGGTGCCCTAGGCACGTTTGTTAAACGTTGTATAAGTTATCATTTCATTCATGATGATAAAGAGATAATAAGATTATTATTGTTGCTCATGTTTGCTTATAATAATCCTCATCCCTAGAGCTTGTTAAGCACTAGTATAAAGGCTAAATGATCATGGGATGATCATGTTAGATTTATAGGTACTTGTTTGGAACAAGGTACTGGACATGACCCGCTGTATGAGATTTATGTCATGGTCTATGTCATATATAAATCTCATATTAGTTATGTCATTTGAATCCTTAGACATGAAGTTATTATAGTCTTCCACTTGATGAAGTTTATGTTTGACATATTTAAACGCTGCCTTAACACGGTAGTTATAAATGGTATGATTGGCATAATCGGATTCACGTAGGGAAGAATAATAAGCTAAATGGATTTGTCCCTCTTTAGAGAGATGTCAAGCTTAGGCCCCTCGAAGGAATGATGTTGATGAAATGTTTGGCCAAACTCAAATGGATTGATTGGATCAATCTCATTTGGATTATCAACATATTCGGAATCGAGAAAGTATTGAACAATACAAGTTGACTTGTTGAACATGACTTGTGTTCAATGACATCGTGGACAAAGGGATTATGACATGTTCTAAAAGGAATGCGAACTTGTATCTAGTTATACTATTTGGATAGGTATGACGGTTTGCTAGAACCTAATCATATCTTATGGTTTCATGTTTGAACCCATTGCCAACTTAGTATAATCCTAGAGGGTCACACACAATAGAACGAATCCTAAATAAGGACTATATTGGAAAATTTGGAAAATTGGATTTTCTGGGCTGTTTGGGCGACCGCCCAAAAAGGGCTGGGCGACCGTACAGGGATTTGGGCGGCCGCACAGTACAGTCGGGGACAGATTCCTAATTTGACTTGGAATTGAATTTTGGACGGGTTTTAACACAAGTTTCCTATTTGGAATAGGTCTTACTTGTGTATAAACATCAGAATTCAGCCACAACTCAACCCTAAGTTTGTGTGAGTCTCCAAAGAGTTTGAGAGAATTTTATTTTGTTCTAAGAGATCCTATATTGAAGAACAAAATTATACACAAATAATATTCAATATAGTTCATGTTTAATTATGAAAACGTGTTTCATAATTTTGGTCTAGCAACCAAGATCAAGTGTTCTTGATATTCGTTCGTGGTGTGGATACCGCTAGAGGGTGAAACTTATCATCTTCAAAGTTCGTGATTCTTACTATGTTCGTGATCAAGGTTTCAAGCCTCCATCGAATTCAAGGTTGCAAAATCAAAGGCATCAAGGGTTAGTATTCTAGTATTCATCATATTGTATTTGACTTAATCATATGAATGGATCTATGGGCTTTGGGTTTCATTAAATTTAAATGCTTAATTCCACTGCGCATGTTACTCCGAAACCCAACAGAATGATCTTGAAACAAGTGACCAATCTATACGGGAATGTGAATGCCTTTTGGCTTAGTTTCGACCGTATAGAGAAGTTACTTGGTTTCTTGATCTTAGCACGGGAATGTGGATGCCTTTTGGCTTAGTTTCGATTGTGCGTTTTGTGCTCTCAATTTATAGATGTTCTACGGATACAAAAGTTTCAGAATTTATCCCTATGAGCAAAGTGCAAATTGTTTGCAAAAGAATGAAACTAAATTTGGATTGATTCATTGCATGGACCAATGGCAGGCTTACGCCTTGTTTCTCGAAATGCGAATGAACAATCCAATCAGTAAATTGTTTACAGATAATTTAGATTCCGGCCCCATAAAGTTGCTTCATAATTAAATCACTAAATTTTGCTTCTGTTAGTTAATTTGATTAGTTAACATCCATAATGCAAAGACAATATTATATTATGTTTGACATAATTAAATATATGATGCATGTCTCTATGGAATTAAACCTTCTTAAAACTTAAGTCATGTGTCAATCCATGATTAAAACACTTGTGAGTACATGGGTAGTTTTATGTGGGTTACGCCCTAGCGTAGGCGCATTAATTCTATTCATCTATGAGCAAGATGAGGAAACAGTGATTCGTATACATTTAAAATTGTTTGACTTAATTAGGCTATCAAAACAGTTTTGGGCTTAAGGCACAGATGGGATTAAAACATGTTAAACATATGATGTCTAAAAATCTCATAAAAGATCTAAGAGTCACATATAATGTGATTGATAAGGAGTCATCTACCTAAATAACTTGATTTTGACCAGTCGTGCCCTAGCCGACTCAAAGTTGGGTGAAATATGGATCTTAGCCCACTTAAATTATATTATAAAATTGTTGTATTTTGAAGGTGTATAATTTAGTGGGAGTATTTATGAAATACATTAAATGTCTCTAAATGATAATGGTATAAAATATATGTGTATATTTATTTGCATATTTTGTAAAATGTGTTAAACTTTAATCATGTATAATTACTGCGATTGACCCCACTTAAAGAGAATAAGATTAACTTCCTTGACCTAGTCATGAGCTTAAGAATTATTCTAAAGCAAGAACGGAAGTTATGAATTCTTAATAAATCTTATTCCTAATAAACCTAAAGCCTTAAGGATGGACAAAGACATAAATTAGATACATGTGGATGAATCTATGGATGTCAATTGTCCTATGACTTGCTACCATATGTTTAGAACTTTAGAAGTATCTGAAATACATGGATGCTTATTTTATTAGCAATAACGTAGGAAGCGTTCCTACAAGCAAGAAAGGCAAGAAAAGTTTGAGATTGATTAAGGCCTAACATTCATAAGATTATTGAAAGGTATATCAAAAGGTTCTCATGTTTTGAACTTGGAGAGACATATTGATCACCTTGAAAGGCTTGATAATCAAGTTAGTTTGGAACTAACAATCGGATTTGATATTAATTCATAAGCAACATTGATGTTTAAAATGCTAAGTCTTAATATCAAATGGAAACCTTCTCAAACTCAAAAGGTTAACAAAGAAAAAGGATTGATAATAAAGGCAAGACAAGAGTTGTCAAGCATAAAGGAAATATTTGTGGCTAAACCTAAAATCCTGAGGATGTGATTGCTACCATGGCAATATGATTGACCATAGGAGAAATTAAAATTTGAATTAAAAGATCAAAAGGAAGGATAGTGAGACTATCACTTCAAGTATTTATGTTTATATTTCTACATCTAAATTCTTGGGTATTAGGTACCGGATATGGATCTCATATTTGTATAAATGTGTAAGACTTGAAAAATAGAAAAACTACTTAAAAGGGTAAAGATTAACCTATGTGTTGATAATGATGCAATGGTTGCAACATTAATCATAGGAATTTGCGAAGTGTCTTTACCAAATGGGTTCATATTTGTTTCGAACAAATGTTGTGATGTTCCCACTTTAAGTAAAAATATTATTTTGGTTTCTTCATTAGAAGATTATGGATATTTCTTATTTCGAATAAGAAAGTGTTCCATTAAATAAGATTCACTTTATTGTATTGTTAATCATATAATGGGAGTTTATATCCTTATCTTGGAAGAACAAAATAATAAGTATAACATAAATAATGGAAATCTGAATCAAAGGATGTAAGTGTTACATTCTTAAAGCATTTATGTCTATATCAAATGAAAATAAACACATATCTAAAATTCAATGGGACGGACTTTTAAATTCACATGATTTCGAATCACGTGATATATGTAAATTTTGGAAATTGATTAAGACACCTCTTACTAATAGTAGTAAAAGGAAATATTCTTTTGGATTAATACATGTTGATGTATGTAATTCACTAAAGTAACAATGCTTGGAAAAGATTTCAGTATCTCATGGCAAAATATTAGTGTACTCTGATCTGATCAAAGTAATGAATATTTGAACCATGAACTTTATGAGAATTCTGCAGAATAAGAAAAACAGAAATCTACAGATTGCCTGCAAACTGCTATTTTTCGCCTCATGATAAGTCAAATTGATCTTTAATTAACTTTCTGGATTATGTGCTGGAAACAGCTACGCTTACACTAAATTGAGTTTCATCTAAAGGAGGTTCGACTGATACCATATGAGATATGGAATGAGAGAAAACTTGATTTGTCTTTCATAAAGATTTGTGACATGATACTTTTGTGAAAAGTGTTGTCTTGGATAAAATCACACCCAAATCTAATTAATGTATTTTATGGGATATCTTAATGATATTGATTTTACACCGTTTAAAGAGTACAAATCATTTGTTACTCTAAGTAGCACTTTCTAGATAAATCGTTTATCTCTAAAGAACTAGTGGGAGTAAAATATATCTCGAAGAGTTCGAGACCAAAAAAATGACATAGAACCTAAAGATGGAAATTGAACAATGTTTCACAAGGAGTTGTGGAAATTCGTTCAAGTATACAAAAGTTATTTGCATATATGATAGGATACTATCTATAACAAGAAATATTGATTTCTCGTAATAGAAAGTAATAAGGAAGATATCATTGAGAATGATTGACCTATTACCTATCAGGATGCAAAGTCCGCTCCGGATTTAGATCGATGACTTGGAGTCATAATATCTAAAATTACAATCCATGTATCATAATCAAGTTTCGAACATGATTGTTGTACCCCAAGGCTTAAAAACCAAAGGATAGAAAATGAGTTTTCTTGGAGAAAACGGATATGGATCGCAAGGTGCATATTGATAAAGCACGACTAATTGAGAAAAGTTAATTCATAATATCGATTATGATGAAACTTTATCACCTGTAGTTAGAGCTGTCAATATGGGCTAGCAGGGCGGGCCCATCCTACTACAGCCCGCCTTCAAACGGGGCGGGGTGGGCTGGCCCAAATTCTTTGCGGGCTAGGAAAACTCCATCCCAACCCAACCCACCTTGGGTTGGTGGGCCAGACGGGCCAAACGGGCCAAGAGCCCAAGACTTTTTTTTGTGTGAATATGCTGTGAGTATAACCAAGCGGGCTAGGAAAACTCCAAGTCATTGAGGCTTCAGTAGGCAAAGGAATCAAAAACATCATTATCAAGATCAGCACATCCAGATGAACAAGTACTCCCAACAATAAGAGTACCATTAATCAAAGACTCCAACTCATTGAGGCTTCAGTAGGCCTACATTTTCTGCTATCAGTGATCCCAGAAACAACATGACCACATTGACCAGCACCATAACAAGTAGGAGTAGCTCAAGATCAGCACATCCACATGAACAAGTACTCCCAAAAATAAGAGTATGATTAACCGAGCTAGTAGCGTCATCGAAGGGTCGATTACTCCTTCCTTCCAAAAAAAAATGTCGATTTTGAGTTTTAGGGAAAATAGATCGAAGGGTCGAAAAAAGGGGACTTACCAGAAGGCGGCGCCGGTGACGGATCACGTTCACGGAAGGGGAGAGAAGAGGATGATGGCGGGCGATGGTGGTGACTGGTTAGTGACTTAGTAGTAGCGGCGCCGGTTGAGAACCGTTGAAGAGAGAAGGTGATAGAATGAAAATTGAAAATGAAAAGTGAAAAGTGGAAAAAACCCTAAAGCCGCACACGTTCATCGCATCGTTAAGCAAAAAAAAATTTTAAAAAATAAAAACAGGTGGGTTGACCTGCCTCGGCCCACCCCAAACCCGTTTGGCCCGTGACCCAAATGGGCTAGCCTAAAATGGCCCACTTGTATTTGGGTTAGTATATTTAGGGCCCAACCCACCCTTATTCAATGGCAGGCCGGGCCAGCCCAACGGGCTCAGCCAAATTGATGGCTCTACCTGTAGTCATGCTTAAGGATATTAGAATTCTAATTGTCATTACCTCATATTTTGAATATGAAATATGACAAATGGATGTTAAAATAGCATTCCTTAACAGGAACTTACTTTAGGATGTGTTTGATACAACCTAAAAGTTTTGATCCATAAAATTCTAATAAAATATGCAAGTTGCAGAAATCCATAAGATGGATTGAAGCAAATTACTTGGAGTGAAATTTAATTTTGTTGTAATATTCAAAGAGTTTGAATTCATAAAAAATGAGTCTTGTGATTACAATAAATTTTGTTGGAGCGTAACATTATTCCTAGTCTAATATATGTGGTTGGCATATAATTCATTCTGAAAAAGAGTTTCTAAATGAAAGACTTGGATAAAGCCGCATATATCCTTGGACTGATTTATGGAGATAGATCTAAAAGGATGATTGGTTGAAGTAAAAGTACTGAACATAGACAAGATAGTGAAAAGTTCACTATGCAAGACTCTTGGAGAGGTTACTTGTAATGTCTAAAGGCATCACTCTTGACAAGATTTAGTCTTATTGGAAGACTAATGAGCAAGAGTACATGATTAGAATTCCATATGCTTCGGCAGTTGGATCTATCATGTAAGCCAAATTGATGTATTGAGACTGGATGTCTCATATACTTGGAGTATGATGAGATAATACCAATCAGACTCTAGTGAAAGTCACTAGTTAAGAAACATCCTTATGTACTTGAAAAGAAACTAAATGATGCATTCTTGATTTTTGATGGAATGAAAGATGATCTTGTAACAGTTACATAGATGCATTATTACAAACCAACAAAGATAAATATTGCAGTATAAATACATGTTTATGTTTAATAATGGTGTTAGAAGAGTTTTAAATGTACCATTACTATTGTACAAAAAGTTGAGTATCTAGTAGCATTAGATGCAACTAAAAAGTTGTTTGGATTAGGAGACTAATTAGTAAACTAGAAACTGTTTCTAGTGTCACTGATCTTATAGACCTTCTTTGTGTCGATAAATGTTATTACACAATCCAAGGAACTAATGTTTTATATAAACATACACTTGGACATTTTTTATCTTATTCGAGAAATCGTCAAATATGGGAGATGTCTAAATATGCAAGTACCATATGATGATAACAAGGATAATCATCTTACATAAGCTTGCTTGCAATAATGATGGATATTATAACTAAGCTCAATGGGTATTGGATACACATTGATTGGGCATAGTGTAAGTGGGAGATTGTTGGATATTATGCCCAAGGCCCTTGAGAAATGCCTATGCTTTATATATCATAGCTTCATTGTTATAGAGATAACAAACTCGATTAATATATCTTTTGCATGTTTATTATAATAATCATTGTCCCTAGAACTTATGAAGGGCTAGCATGAGTTTAATGGATAATCATATGATGATTATGGTGCATAGGATGCGGATTAAACTTGTGGGTACTTGTTGGAGAACTAGGTACTGGATAGACCCGTTATGAGATTTATGTCATGGTCAAATGTCATAATTAAATCTCATAATAGTTATATCATTTGATATCCTTAGACCTGATATTATCATGGTCTTCCACATGATGAACATTATGTTTAACGTACTCAAACGCTACCCTTAACCGGGTGGTTATAAAGGCTACGATTAGCATAATCGGATTCTTGTAGGGAAGAATGATAAGTCAAGATGGGATTTGACCCTCTCTCAAGAGAGATATCTTCTTGGCCTCTCGATGAGTGAGATTGATGATAGTGTACGGCTGTACCCAAATGAATTGAATTGTTCAATATGATTTGCTCATATCAATCTACTCGGGATCGAGAAAGCATTGGACAACATAAGTTGACGTGGGCCATGACTTATGTCCAATATGATATCATGTGAAAAGGTGTTGTGATATGTTCTATAAGGTAACTTTGGACTTTCAAAGTTGTACTAATTGGGTAGTCATAATGGCTTGCTAGAGTCCGCTTATGACTTATGGGTTCTGACTCGTTCGGACTCGTTGCCAACTTAGTACACTCCTATTGGGTCACACACAATAGAACGGGTTGTTAAAAGGCTAAAATCGGGGATTTCTGGACAAGCCACCGTACGGCTTGGTGAATCCCGTACGGCTCTATCGTAGCCGTATGGCTGCTTTGCCGGCACTGGTCAGTTTGTTCTGATTTCTTGTATGATAAGAAATCCCGATCCCAAAAGGAATTTGGTTAGACCCTCATATAAGATATGCAGCCGGGTTTGACAGCCTCTAATGTTGATTTTGGAAATCAATAACAATTGTTTTAGAAATAATAAATTATAGAGAGGTAGGATTATTTACTTTGTGATCCATGATCATCAAAATACAATAATCAATGGAGAAAAATAATTCCTATGAAGAAATTGTTTATTCACCATGCCTTGGGTGTAGCAATCCAGATCAAGAAGGTGTTCTTGATATCCGTTCGATGTGTGGATACCGATAGAGGGTGTTTTCTTTAGCACCTCAAAGTCCGTGTTCATGGATTCGATCTTCAAGGGTATGTTTCTTTCATCTTGTATTTAATTTAATCAACATGCACAAATTCGGGCTCATGGGTGTTTGATTTTATGTTTTATTCCGCTACGCATGATGCATCAAAACCCAACAATCAATACTTCATAACATTCACTGATGATTTTAGTAGATATGGCTATATTTACTTAATGAAAAATAAAAGTGAATCATTTGAGATATTTAAAATATTTCAAAATGAAGTACAAAATCAACTTGGCAAAACTATTAAAGCACTCCGATCCGATCGTGGTGGTGAATATTTAAGCCAAGAATTTGACGATTATCTTAAAGATTGTGGAATTGTTTCACAATTAACTCCACCCGGAACACCACAATGGAATGGTGTGTCCGAGAGGAGAAATCAGACTTATTGGATATGGTCCGATCTATGATGAATCAGTTTGATCTTCCATTATCCTTTTGGGGTTATGCATTAGAAACCGCTGCTTTTACACTAAATAGAGTTCATACTAAATCGGTTCAAAGACTCCATATGAGATATGGACTGGAGAGAAACCTTTTCTTTCTTTCATGAGGATTTGGAGTTGTGAGGCATTTGTCAAGAGACTTGTCTCTGACAAACTTGCACACAAATCCGATAAATGTGTTTTCGTGGGATATCCTAAAGAAACTAAAAAATATTACTTTTACAACTGGACGGACAACAAAATGTTTGTTGCTAGAACTGGTACCTTTCTAGAGAAATAGTTTCTCTCCAAAGAAATCAGTGGGAGTAAAATTAATCTTGAAGAGGTTCGAGAACCTGTTAGTACCCGGCCTGAAAATGAGTTGTTAGACATTCCATAACTCATAGGGACCTCACAGGTATTTACAAGTTGCGCAGGACTTATCCGGAATATCCCGAAAAGCCCAGATAAGAGGATATTAACGCTTGATCAGATTATCCCTGAAGATTTGATCAGATTATCCCTGAAGATAGACGTTATCTAGGAGTTCTCCAGAGTCCATTCTGATCGAAACCTTGGGAACCACGCCAACCTCCGCGGTTGGCCGGGCAGCCACATATTCCCTGGCTGGGCGGCCAATGTTTCCAGACCAAAACCCCTATAAATAGGTGGCCTCAACTTGAAAAATGAGGGGCACAATTCATTCTACGAGTTCTGCAGTCAAAACTAATGGGAAACTCTTAGTTTAAGCCTTTCTGGCACCCTCGAAGCCTCTTTGAATCTTCAAGAAGTTTCAATTATAGTTCTTTCCGATCAAGGTAAGTCCACTTACTTTTCTTATTATGTTCTTGTTATGTTCTTAGGCTAGATCTATTTTATTCATGTTTTCATTATGTTTATACATCTATATTCATATGTTGTTCATGCGTTCTTCATATTCTTAGCCTAAACTAATAATTTATGCCATGTTTAGGGTAGCGATCTTCATGTTACGTGTTCATTCATATGTTTCATGATGTTCTTATTATTATGCTAGATCTAGGACTTATCCATGCGTAACATACTAGATCTAGGGTTTTAATCCCTATTATGTGCACATAACATAGCCGATGATGATCCTAGGGTTTCATCAAACCCTAATATGATCTAGGAACTACTTCTAACCCTAATCTTCCCACTCTATAAGCATTATCCCGCTTCATCATCTCTATTCTAATTATCAATGAAATACGCTGACCTGAGCTTCTCATGATGAGAAGAACGTAGGCAATCCTCAGATCCGGTCTCAATCACTAACACACACACACATTGATCATGATAGAAAGACTGATTCGTCGGGCAATAGGAGTGATCACATGAATATTCTTCTCTTATTGTAATTTGACCCCTGAACCCAATTATTCTCATAAATGGGTTTTCTCAAAATTTTAACTACAAATAAAACAAGTGGTGACTCTCAATTTCAATCGGACGTATTCACAGAACCCGAAAATAACATTGAACCGATGGTGGAATCTGAACAACTTTCACAAGGAGTTGTGGAACCCGTTCAAGATACACAAGCTCATCGCAGATCTAGTAGGTTACGATCCGAACCCGAGAGATATGGATTTCTCGTGATGGATAGTAATGAAGTAGAAATCATTGAGAATGATGAACATACTTCCTACCAAGAAGTGATAACTTCTCCTGACTCGGATAAATGGCTTGGAGCTATGGAATCCGAAATCCAATCCATGTATGATAATCAAGTTTGGAACTTGATATATTCACCCGAAGGTGTAAAAACCATAGGATGCAAATGGGTTTTCAAAAAGAAAACTGACATGGATGGAAAAGTGCATACTTATAAAGCTAGACTCGTAGCGAAAGGTTATAGGCAGATTCATGGTATTGACTATGATGAAACCTTTTCACCCGTAGCAATGATCAAGTCTATAAGAATTTTAATTGCCATAGCCGCATATTTTGACTATGAGATATAGCAAAACAGCGTTCCTCAACGGGAACCTACTTAAGGATGTGTATATGACACAACCCGAAGGTTTTGTTACTCCAGAAAATTCTAATAAGGTATGCAAGTTGCAGAAATCCATCTATGGATTGAAGCAAGCCTCAAGGAGTTAGAATCTTCGATTTGATGAATCAGTCAAAGAGTTTGGCTTCATCAAGAACGAAGATGAACCTTGTGTATACAAGAAAATTAGTGGGAGCGTAGTACTATTTCTAGTACTATATGTCGATGACATATTGATAATTGGAAACGATGTTCCTGTAGTTCAGTCTGTAGAGACTTGGTTAGGAAAGTGTTTTTCAATGAAAGATATAGGTGAAGCTGTATACATCCTTGGAATTAAGAGCTATCGTGATAGATCTAAAAGACTGATTGGTTTAAGTTGAAGTACATATATTGACAAGGTTCTTAAAAGATTCTGTATGGACAACTCTAAGAGAGGTAACCTGCCAGTGTTACATAGTAAAAGTCTTAGCAAGACTCAGTGTCCTAAGACAACTGATGAGCGGGAACGCATGAATGGAATCCCATATGCTTTGCCAATCGGATCCATTATGTATGCCATGATATGTACTAGACCGGATGTCGCTTATGCTTTGAGCATGACGAGCAGATACCAGTCAGATCCTGGTGAGAGTCACTGGATAGTAGTCAAGACGATTTTTAATTACTTAAGAAGGACTAAAAACTCGTTCTTGATTTATGGAGGTTTAGAAGATGATCTTATTGTAAGGGGTTACACAGATGCAAGCTTCCATACTGATAAGGATGACTATAGATCGCAATCTGGTTTTATGTTTATGCTAAACAGTGGTGCTGTAAGTTGGAAGAGTTCCAAGCAGAGTACAGTAGATGATTCTACAACGGAAGCTAAGTATTTAGCTCCATCGGATGCTGCTAAGGAAGCTATTTTGAACAAGAAATTCATAACTGAATTAGAGGTGGTTCCAAGAATTGCTAATCCAATAGACCTTTATTGCGACAATAATGGTGCTATTGCTCAAGAAAAAGAACCAATAGCACATCAAAGATCCAAACGCATACTTAGGCATTTTCATCTCATTCGAAAAATCATAGAGAGGGAGGATGTAAAGATATGCAGAGTACCAACGGATGATAACATAGCTGATCCGCTAACAAAGGGACTTCCTCAAGCTAAATATGATGGTCATGTTAGGTTTATGGGTATTAGATACATTAGTGATTGGGCCTAGTGCAAGTGAGAGATTGTTGGTGTGTATGCCTTAGGCATGTTATTTGCACATTGTTTGACAATGTTTGTTATCACTTTTTCATTTATATAAATAGATGTTTTGGATTATTATTTGTTGTTTCATGTTTTGTTATAATAATCCCCGTCCCTAGTACTTATGAAGAACTAGTATAAGTTTAATTAGATAATCATATTGATGATTATGTGTATGTGATACAAGTTAATCTTATGGGTATATGTTGGTGAACATATACTGGACATGATCCAAAGATGAGGTTTATGTCATGGTAATAATGTCATAATTAAACCTCTAAATAGTTATATCATTGAATCCTTGGACATGAGATTATTACGGTCTTCCACATAATGGAGATCATATTTGACATATTTAAACATTACTCTTAAACAAGTAATTATAAAGGATATGATTGGCATGATAAAGGCTATGTAGGGAAGTGTAATAAGTCAAGATGGGATTTGTCCCTCCTTACGAGAGATGTCAGGCTTGGGCCCCTCGATGAATAGTATTGATGAAATGCATGGCCGTGATCAAATGAATTGATGTGATCAATGTCATTTGTGTTATCAAAACTATGTGGGATCGAAAAAAGTATTGGGCATTGTAAGTTGACCATTGACCATGGCTTACGCTCAATGACATCGTGTACAAAAGGATTATGATATGTTCTATAAAAGATTCATGAACTTTGACAAGTTATATTAATTGGGTAGTCATGATGGCTTGCTAGAGTCCGCTCATGATTTATGTTATCAAATGGTTTTGATCACATTTCTAACTTAATATAATCCTATGGGGTCATACACAAAAGAACGAATTGCAAAAGGGGCAAAATTGGAATTTTATAAAAGTCTTTCAGGCACTGTACATGACTGGTCGGGCTCTGTACAATACCCGGTCGGGCACAGTCCTTGACCCGGTCGGGTCTTGTGTCTTGCCCGGTCGGGCACTTGCTGTTCCGAAAATCTGATTTTTGGACAGTGTGTTTTGACGGGAATTAGACTTTTAAACCTAAACTAGTTGGGATTAAAAAGTATAAATACCCCTCTCAAATCCCTAGGTCAAGAGTGATTATGGTAATCAAAATCAAAAGCCTGCAAGAGAAAAAAAAAACTAGTCTTCTTCCTCAAGAACAAGAACCCTAGTTTTCATATAGCCTCCATAATAGAAGTGTGTTCTATTGGGTCTAGAAATCCAGATCAAGAAGGTGTTCTTGATATTCGTTCGTGTGTGGATAAACATATAGGGCGTTGGTCTCAACTCCTTCAAGTTTGTGATCCAAGATTTGAGGTCGTGTTCCTGCGATCGTGATTCAAAAAAGCGCGAAGAACAGAGATTGAAGATCTGAAAATTTTAAAGCATCACCACGGTTAGTATTCTAAATTTACCTCTGTATTAATTTAATCATCTTGAATGGATTCCGTTGTGCATGCTTATGCAAAACCCAACATGTTCTAGTCATGTATTTCCAGACATCAGATGTTAAACTCTTCTTAGGCTTAGAATCTTTGGAAGAAGACTCAACCCTATTCAAAGAAGGGCTTAAACCAACCGGTGTTTTAGTCGCAACACTTTGAGAATCTAGTATAGTTCATCCCCCTTCTCATATACATGCACATCATCATATTCAGAGCCTCAATCTCTTGAACCATACTTTTAGACTTCTTATTTTAAACAAAATAGTCAATCAACTTACTACAAAAGAACTTAAAACTGATATATATAAAAGTCTAAGAAACATCCCATATAAAAACATTCATTTTCTGAATAACTATTTTACTCCTCTTCTTTGAGTACTCTAGATCATGAATATGATCTTTAACCTGTTAAGTATGCAGTTTAATCAAGTCATCCATATTTCAATAGCCCTGCAAATTCACACTCAACACTACTTTTTTTTACTCCAAAAACTTAGTTTTAGACTTTCACTCACCAACTGAAATTACACTCACCAACTTAAAATCACACAAGTCCCAAATCACTTGATTAGCTGTAAAGATTGGCAAATAATGTTGGAATAGAGGACCAACCAGGAACTAGCGATCGGAGCAAAAGGGAAGAAATTCGTCGGAGGGACTGACATTCTGGGTGGCCGCCCAGGGTGATGGTGGGCGACCACCCACTCCATCAGTTGGAACCATCAGCCGGAACACAATTATGGGCGACCGCCCATAGGCAGAGTGGGCGACCGCCCAAGTGTCGGGGGCAGTCGGGGCTGAGTCGGTTTTTGGGCCAGATTTCGGGTTTCCTTGTCCGTCTAGGGTTAGGTTTTATTCTAGGTTGCCTATATAAGCAATGTTCCGCCCCCATACTCATTGTAACTCCATATTTACATATTATAGTGCAAGATCCTGGCTTTGGTAGTGCCCCCAGATGTAGTCAAACATATTGACGAACTGGGTAAACAATTTCTTGTGTTCGTTTTGTCTTTTGCTTTGGGTTTCTTATTTCTTGTGCTTGTTTGTGGTGACAGGTTTTCTTGCGATTTTCTTGGGTGTTGGGTTGGGAAGGGTCAATTCCACAACAACTGGTATCAGAGCTTTGGTTGGGCGATCAAAGGGGTTTATCAAGCAATGAAGAATGGGCAAGGATAAACAAGCGGTTGAGAAATTTGATGGGTCTGACTATGGGTTTTGGAGGATGCAAATAGAGGATCTCTTGTATAATAAGGATCTCTATAGGATTCTTTGTGACCTGCACAGGTGTATTACATCTCTTCAAACAAGGCAAACCAGCAAGAGGAAGCAAATCAACAGACCAGTAAACAAGTTGCCGATCAACTCTATTCTCAACATTCAACAAGTTGCCGATCAACTTGCTACACAAGTTGCCGATCAACTCCATTCTCAACATGCCGATAAAGAAAGACAGTCTGTACTGTCAGTCAGGTTACATCGTTCCATCTTAAAGTCAACCTTGCTGATTGTCCCTATCCTTTCATACTGTTTTATCAAAAAGTAGTTTACCTGCTCTGTAGTGATTACTGCGCCGTCTGACACATAGCTACTTTTAGCTATACTCTGTCTCTACTTGCTTTTGCAGGTAACCGGTTGAGACAATGGGGTCTTTACCCATCAGACTTTTCTAAGCATGCGTGTACTCCAAATCTTCGCCATTAATGCTCAAGATACCGCATTAAATGCTCCTCACCTACCCAGCTGAAAATTCAAATATTATCCTTCTTCAACAAGCTAAGACATCTGCACCTCTTATAAATAGAGGACTTGCTGCATTGAAGAAGGTTGGTGCATTGAAGAGAGTTGATTGTTGAAGCATTCATTGAAGCTCAACATTCCGTCCAGATAATCATTAGACATTAATAGGACATACACTCGTGCACAAACTCATCACTTTGTTAATATTCCCAAGTTAGACTTATATAAGGAATATTGTGATTGAGTTATTCACACACCACCTGAGTGAGATAAGTTCTTTTGAACTTGCCGCTAAAAAACACTTGGTCAGTATTTGTTTTACGATCCATTAGAAATTTCTAGAACTTAGTCTTTGTATACCGGCAAAGCCATGCTTGTAATAGACTAGAAATATCTAATAGTACTCTTAACCCAAAGTTCTGACCAAACTTGGTAGAGGACGTAGCAGTATTTATACTGTGAACCTCTCCAAATCTCTGTGTCTCTTGTCAGCTACTTTATTCTTGCCGGTTGAAAATCTCTCACCAGCTGATCTAACTGTTCATACTGATTCATTGTATTTTCCTTTGACCAATCTCTTGAAACTGCATTGAACTTTTGGAAACAACTTTGTGTTTAAACTAAGCTCTGAAAACCATTTCTTACCGATTTAAGTGTGAGTTAAAACTTAGTCATATCTTCTCCGCTGCGCTTACTGATAAGTTTGCAAACTGATAAGTGACTTTGCATTTATAAAAGTGTTTCTTGAAAAGTTTTAAAAAGGCTATTCACCCCCCTCTAGCCTATTTTCCTACCAATTGGGCCTTACAATTGGTATCAGAGCTTGGAATTTTGAAAAAAAATTCCAAGCTTTGCAGCTTGTATTGCCGATACCATGGCAGGAAAAATCATGCAGTCGTTCAACATCACTACCATTCCGTTGTTGAACGTCAATGAGTTTGGTGTCTGGAAATCTCGTATGATAAAGTATATGAACTCAATCGATGACCAGTTAATGCAAGTAATAGAAGGTGGTCCAATCATTCCTCTAAAGGTCTCAACCACCTACCGACCCATTCCCTCCACTCCGCTGACTGCTCATGCTGATCAAGACACTGAACAAGAAACGCATGTTCAAGTTGATGAAACCTTGATTGAAAAACCTAGAGAAGAATGGACTGATGAATACAAACTTTCAGTTGCTTTAGATGGAAAGGCGTGCCACATTATCTCATGTGGATTGGACGACAAGCAATATAAACTGATTGACTTGTGCTCCACGGCTCAACAATGCTGGAACAAACTCCTTGCATACTTTGAAGGAGATGAGCAGGTGAAGGACAACAGACTCTACGACTGCATTGCTGAGTTTGAATCTTTCAAGAAACTAGATGGTGAATTTCTCAGAAGTGCCTACGATAGATTCTGCGAGGTAAGTAATTTATGTGCTTCATTAGGTAAAGTGTATACTGTGAAAAATCTTAATATTCGTTTTCTAAGCTCTTTAGGAAATGAGTATCATACTAAGGTCACTGCTGTTAGGGAAGTTAGAGACTTAAACAAGACCTCTATTCAGAATAGTGTGTCTAGTATGTTCTTGTATGAGAGAGAACTGCAAAAACTTAACGTTCTTGATTGTTGGGTATGCTTATTACTTAACCCTCCTACATTTGTTAGAATTGATTGATACCATCACCTATGAGTATTTTTATGGACTTTAGGACCTCATGTAAAGAAGTTTATAACTTCAATTTTTAGCCAAGTCCTTTTTATAGTATAGGCTTAGATGATAGGACTTTAAGCTTTGAAGTATCGAAGATTTCCCAAGCACGATTCATTTCACTACGCATGATGCTCTCTGCGCAGGTCGCCACCGCGCATAGATATCTTGCGCAGCCCTTGACCCTGCTCAATTTTCAAGATCTTATTTCCTAAACTCTCAAGAGATCTTTGTGTGACCAAGCATGGTGCGCATGCTGCTCATGCGCTGAATCCATGCGCGCCAGGAATGCGCATGCCTTTGTGCGCGGACACAACCTTGGTCAAATTCTTCATCTCCTGATCTCATATTATAGAAGCTTGGAAAGCGTCAAGACAAGCTACGCTTCTTGGATTGAGTAAGAGTGCTGAGGTGTGCACAAATGACAAAATAAGCACACTCAGCAAAACCATTGGTGGAGACACGCTTCAAAGAAATATCTCAAGTGAAGACAGCTGTCAACCTTCTAGAAGAAGCTTTTGAATTTGGTCTTCATGCTCAGTCTCCAACGGCTCTAAATCACCTGCGCACCAATCATATTGTGCTAGGTCATCATCTTTGATCAGAGCCCCAACGGCTATAAAGGACAGCTGCGCGCCAATCACTTTGTGCCAGCTCATTGTCCTTGCTCAGAGCTCCAACGGCTATATTCAAACTCTCAGCTATAAATAGCCTGCTCATCTTCATTTCCAAGCTGCCCTCTTATCGGCCTTTTCATCGTCCCATTCATCGGCCCTTTGATCAAGCCCCTTTTATTGGCCACTATGCTTCAGAGCTCGAGTTTCTTGCTTCACTGAGAATCGTTGAAGATCAGAAGACTGCTGCTTAGTATTTCCAGATTCTTTAGAACAGCCTTCAAGATCTTCAAGCCTTCAAAACTCCTGCTCATATCACAAAGCCTATATCACCAGAATTCTTGGTGATCTTCATCTTTCATATTCATAGAGCCCAAAATTTCTATCACACACACACCTCTTGAAGCTTTGATCATTTTGATCTAACTTCTTGAGATACACCGGTTGAGTCTAGGATTTGTTCTTCATAGATAATAGATCTTGAGTTAGTATTGAGCTCAAATGTTGTAATTTGTAATACTCTCTCATATAATAAGATCTCCATTAGAAATCCAAGACTAACCATCTTGGTAGAGGATGTAGATCTTTCATCGATCGAACCTCTCCAAATAGCGTGTTCATTATATTTATTGCATATTTCCTGCTTAACTATTTATGAACTGTTTTGTTTGATCTTTCAGATTGTTACACTTTGATGTTGTAATTGTTATTGCTCATTTGCCTTAGAATCCTTTTTGCGCCACTCTTTAGTCTCATACTTAGCGCGTGCGTTTTTATCTCTGCGCAGTATACCCTGCGCAGAGCTGCTTTAAATTTCCGCTGTGCATTTCACACTCTTACTGCGCGCTATACTTAGCCAAAATAAGAGTTGTGCGCATCTGCCATTGAATTGCAAAAGGGTTTGAAAAGAATTTTAAAACGCTATTCACCCCCCCCCTCTAGCGATTTTCACACCCTTGTTGCCCTTTAGGGACCAACAAGTGGTATCAGAGCGAACACCTTCATAAAACATGTTTCTGTTTTTCAAGTTTAACAGCTTGGGTGCCGATTCAATATGGCTTCAAAATCTAGGGCAATGGCTAACTTTTCACATATTCCTGCGCCTGCTCAAACCTCAGATCAAATTCAGAAAGTTCTCCAAACTTGGTGGATCCTTAAGCAAACCTCCTATTCCCTCTCATAGAGACTCAAAGAAAGATGACTTGGTCTACTGCAGAAAGCCAGGACATCTCGCTTCAATGCCTACTTCAAAATTTGAGTACAAGGAAAAGCAACCCTGCGCACAAAGCATCAAAAGTAGTGCAGAATGGTTGCTGAAGAGAACTGCGCAGAAAAGGAGCTAAGGACTTGGAGACTTGACACTGAAGACAACGATGCTGACTCTGAGGATGGACTGCTCTGCTTAGTGGCAAATGATGACAATGATTCAAAAGTTTTTTCTGAAATGGAACCTGAGCATGTGCCAAGGACAATCAAAGAAAGATCCCTTCACTCTAGTGGAAACAGGACGCCTTCACCAAGCAGGCAGAATGACAAGCACCTATCTGCCAAAGCTAACCTGTCAGAAGCTGCGTCATCACCAATTCCGCAGCCGCGCAAGGAATCTCTTAAAGTGTCTGCTGATCTTAAATGATAACTCTGCTGTAGAGCGCAAGTCAATGTTTCAACAAGCAGAAAAGATCTACTTCAGTGTGCCCTCTCAAGCTCAGTTGATATCGGCAGTGGATTCTAGACACTACTGGAGATGTCAACACTCTTAAAGATGTGCATGAAGGAAGAGATCGCTCAGTAATATATGGTGACAACAACAAAGGGCACATAATTGGATTTGGACTAATCATAAAAGGTAGTCTCAAGCAACCTGCTCTCCATATCACAATTATGAGATAAAGGTCTGGAATGCCATATCACTTCAACGCACAGTTACATCAAGAATGGCGTTTCTGGTCTAACTTTGCTCACAAGGACTCGTAAGACCAATTTTTATATTATTGATCTTACCGCTATAATTTCTATTTACTATTCCTTGTTTTGTAGCAATGAACCTAAGTGAATGCAGCTAGCAATGGTATAAGCACCATACCAGCTTAGTTAGCAGCTTGAGCAGTTTTCCTCCAGCAAGATTGCTCCAATATCAAAACGCTTACATCCGCTTCACTTCATATGTTTGGACCGCTCACTACCGCGAAGCTTTGGACCAACTTGTGGTATCTCAATGATATCCTGGCTGCTCTCCTTCTAAATCTCCAAACATAGAAGACATCAATAGAGTTCGATACTTCAATGGAACAGAATTTATGAACAACGATGTCGATCAATATTGTGAGAACCAACAAGAACCAACAACGGGTATTCTTCACAATTTCTCTGCTGCTGGAGTTCCGCAACAAAATGGCGTTGTGGAAAGAATCGCTCGTTGATTGAGGATAGATAGACAATGATAGTAGAAGCAGTACTTCTAAATGTATTTCTGGGAAGAAGCTGTCAACGGTGCATGCTTTACTCAGAATAAGATTCCTCATTAACAAAGCCTACATCTATACTCCATACGATCTATGGAGAGAGAGAAAGCGCCCAACATTGCTTTCTTCAAGCTCTTTGGCTGCAAATGCTATATCCTCTGCAATGGCAAAGATCATAGAGGTAAATTCGACGCCAAAGCAGATGAAAGTATTCTCGTTGGGTATGCCAATCATTCTATAAGCTTTTCATGATCATAATAAGATAAATCTCTAGTTATTTTAAGTATCTGTACATGTTACTTTTTGATAAGCATTCTCTCCTTGAGCCACATTTGGCTCCAAATGATTCTGATGCCTCTGCTGAGCTTTTTAGACAGGCGCGCACTAATTCTATTCCTGCGCAGAATATAGATCAAGCAAAATCAGAATCAATTCCATCTCATGCGCATACTCCAATTGCTGCGCCTGAAGTTACAACTCTTGATGCGCAAACTCTTCCTCCTGCGCATGATGTTTTTCCACTTCAACAAATCACCTTTGATGATCGTGATGCTGAAGAAAATGAAATACCCATTGATCTTCGTATTCCTATCACTTATATGTAGGGGTTCACACATCGAGAGCATCAAACTTTGCGGTGTAGCATTCGTTTATCTCTCATGTCGGATCAAAGAAGATTGATAGAGTGCTCCATATTTTAAGATGGATCGATGCTATGCAAGAAGTGCAAGAAAAGCTCATCCAATATTTAGCGCTTCAATGGGTGTTCGGAAACAAGATGGATAAGAATGGAAGCATCACAGAATCAAAGCAAGAAAGCTTTGTATGGACTTAAGCAAGCTCCAAGAGCATGGTATGATACGCTATCAAAATTCCTACTAGAGAAAGGCTTCAAGCGCGGTAAAATCGATACAACTCTTTTTATTACCAAGTATAATGATCATTATTTACTCGTTCAAATTTATGTCGATGATATTATATTTGGTTCTACTAATGAGTCACTTTGTAAGAGCTTTGAAAAGCAAATGAAAAGCAAGTTTGAGACGAGCATGATGGAGAAATCACCTTTTTCCTCGGGCTTCAAATCAAACTATTGAATGATGGCATCTTCATCACATCAAGCCAAGTACACAAGGGACTTAATCAAGAAGTTTGGACTTGAGTGCTAAAGCATACGACACTCCAATGGCCACAAGCAACAAATTTAACAGACTTAAAAGGTAAAGTTGATCAGACTATATCAAGGTATGATTAACTCTCCTTTATCTTCTGCTAGTTGGCCAAGATATTATTTTGACTGGATCTGTGCGCACTATCATGCTAATTCTTCTGAAGCGCACATAACTGCTTTAAAATGTATTAGATATACTTTTGGCTCTGTTAACCTTGGACTTTGGTACACCAAAGATTCGAACTTTAAACTTGTAGGTTATTCAGATGCGGACTACGCAGCGTGCACCAGTGATAGGAAGAGCACAAGTGGAACATGTCATTTCCTTGGAAATCGACTTATAGCATGGGCAAGCAAGAGACAAGCTGCTGTGTCCATCTCCATTACTGAAGCAGAACATATTGCTGCTGAAAGCTGCTGCTGCCAAATCTTATGGATGAAGCAACAACCTGTGGACTATGGGATTCATGAAGAGAATTATCCGATTCTCTGCGATAATATGTCCACCATAGCAGTTTCCAATCCTGCCAAGCACTATTACCAAGATCATCAACATCTAATATCATCTCCTCAAGAATTAACAAGTGATCTCTTGAAAGGAGAAATGGGTATGCTTAACCTTAGCTAACTTGTCCATATGATTTATTGACACTAATGTATTTTCTTGATAAGTGTGCTAAATAGGTTAAGTTTCATGCGCCCTGCGCAACACCTGCGCAAACATATGTCTGCACATGAAACAACAGTTCTGAGATTTATAGAATCTCTGCGCTATCAATGAGCTGCGCATAACTAACCATGCGCAAATCATCGTGGATCACAGGTAAGTGCTCTATTCATTAGATTTTGCACATAGGTCCTTGACTGAAAAGTCAACGCTGAGTCACAAGGGTACTTGTGTAATTCAAATTTTTCCGCGCTTTTATTTTTGAATTTTCTTGGGAAATTACCTCTTTACCCCTGCGCATGTCCCATTGTCATTTAATGGAAACTGCAATTCATGACAGCGCACCTCACGAATGTCTGCTCACTATTTATTAAGGAAGGTGATGCGGCAGCTGTCAGCCTCTCTTCGCTGACACACGCGCGCGCAAAGACTGCGCACGCGCGTCCCCCATTCGACCACGTCACCCTGCTAACGTGCGCCCGTCCTTTCACTGACTCACCATTTATGAGGAAGTCGACTTGACAGTGACCGGCTTAGAACTTCACACGCACACGCGCGCATAGGCCTGCGCACGCGCGTTCCCTTTTGTGACACGTGGTATCGCTATCCTGCGCCACTGCACATTTTCTCAAACATTTCTTAGCTATCGTGCGCCTAACATCTCCTTCCCTACTTAAACCGTTTCTCTCTCTACTTATCTTTTCCCTCTAAATTCTCTCTCACTCTCTTTCTAACCTCTGTTCTAAACCCTCATTTCTCATCTCCTGTTCTTTATCTTCAACCTCAACCTTTCTTCTCTCAAAACCATTTCAATGGCGCCTAAGAAAACCAAATCTCAACCCAAAATCATCATCTCCGACTCTTCTTCGCACTCCAATCCTGGGAACTCTCACGAAGAAGATGTAGAACGACAATCAAGGCATCCAACCGTCAAAGACTTGGTATGTTTCACTATAACTCTTTATTTTTCCGCCATTGTTGTTCTTGGAGGTCTCAAGACTCCCTTTTTTGATTTCTCCCTTATTTGTTGATCATTTTTGAAATCGATCGTTGTGTTGTGTTCGTATTTGCCTGATCTATTCTTTCATGTAGTTTATTTCATGATCAATGGTCGTTACATGTGTTTTTCGTCAATTTCTGTGCTCCGTAACTTCCTTGGCAGACGAACCGTTTTTCTGAATTTCTGGGTTTGTTTTAATGTCGTTGACCATACTTTTTACATGGTTGACTTCGTCCTGTCCATGCCGTCATTTCGATGTATTTTTTGTTAAATTTTGTCAACTTTTGTTTTTCGGTGTTCTTGGGTGTTCTTCATATTCTTAAATATTCGTTCTTATTTTTTTTACATTTTATTTGGTCTATTGTTATATCCCCAAGTATTTGTGTTCTGCGCATAGTTTCCTGCGCATGGCTTTCTGCGCATATAGTTGTATCTATTTCTCTGCGCACACTTCTTTACTAGTACTTATTTTTCTGTGCGCACGATCCCTCTCTGCGTATGCATTCTTATTTTATGCGTACCCTATTCCTATTTTCTGCGCATAAACATTTTTGCTTATCATGGAACTTGTGCCAAGGTATATCTGCATTACTTACAAATGCGCACAGCTCCATAAGCAATAGGTTGTCTAATTCTATCTATTGTTTTACGCAGGGACACATTTACTTCATACCGGGTTGGGAACTTATTCAGGCAGATCTTTCTTTAGATGCAATTGGTCGTCGTCTGCTTCACCTTCTCAGCTCCTCCGGCATTCTTCCTTTATTCACTCTTGAGCAATCCTTCATAGTGCCTGCGCTGGTAGATGAATTCTTCAAAATAGCAAGAGTTGTTCCGGCACAACTTGAAGGCAAGACAACAGAAATGATCATGGCCACCGTTCAGCGCAGTGATGTAATGGTTCACCCTAACCACATTCGCAGCCTCCTAAACTTCAACGTTGATAGTTCTTCAGTCAACTATGATGAGGCTCACCAAAATTCTCTTGCACAGAAGCTCATTGGCATTCCTTCCCTTAACAAGAAGTGGCCAATGTATAACAGAAAGGAATTTGGTGAGGTGATGTATCACCTGTGCACCCTAATTGGAGATTCCCTCAACTGCAAGAATGGAAATAATGGCACTTCATCTCAAAGCAGTGGGAATACTGCGCAGCCATCTTCAACGAAGATCAACTCGACTGGCCGCAGATTATCTTCAATGAGATTGTGAAGGGAATGACCAGCTATGACAAGAAGCTGAACGCAGGGAAGACCAAATACCGAACTCATTGCAGACTGCTAACCAAACTCTTATTGACTTATGGTGAACTGGCCACCTATGTTGAAGAAAAGTCAATCAAGAAGCAGTCTTGCGACGCAAAGTACTACTCCAGAGTACACCTCCAGAATTTGCGCAGTGAGATAGGTAACGTTGATTACTATGAAATCTGGCTGTCTGATTCCGCTCCCAACAAGGAACCTTGGATAGGCCCAATTCCTGTGGCCAAGTCCAAAAAGAGTGCAGGAACATCTACACCTGATGCTGTGCAAGAGACCGCAGAAGAAGCGTATAATCGCAAGGGGAAGGGCATTGCTCCGCCCAGTGGCAAAAAGCTCAAAGACATTCCTTTGGTTCAATCCACCAAAGGGATTTCATTCAAAGAGGCAGATCCTACCTGCAATCCAGCTCCTGCTCCCTCAAAGCCAACCACAATGAAGTGCAAGGCTGACTTCCGTGGTGATTCAGATGATGCTGCTGTTGAGGGAGAGCAAAGGCACAAAGCCTCTCAAGAAGCCATCCCCAGTACTGATATCTCGCATATCTCCCCTCGTCTCAAGCAGAAGGTGCGCAGCAGCGCAAAAGGATTGAAGAAGCGCCGCACTAGTTCCGCAGCCACTGACAGCAGTGATCCTTCTCCAGTTCAACCTTCATCTTTAGCCCCAGAGACTCCTCCTTCCTCTTCAGCTGAGCTGCGCCAGATAGTGCAAAGCTTGCATTCTGTTCAAGCGAATCAAGTCGCTACGCAGCTGCAGCTAAATCAACTCCTTACTGCTCAAACTGCTTTACTGTATCGTCTTGATATGCAGCGTTTGGAGATTGATACCATTAAGGGGGAGAAAGCTGCCAAGGAGGAAGCAAAGGCAAGGGAGGCAAAGGAAAGCACGGAGAGTGCTAAGACGGAGGAAAAGGCAAGTTCATCTGAGCCTGCGCAAGAAAAAGTTCCTATCACTTTGGATCATCTTATCCTGGACTCCCTGAGAACCATCAGCGCCCAGCTCGAATTGTCAGCGCACAACTCAAAAATGTGTGCACCCTTGGAGCGCTTGATGGTGGACTCAGGGACATACTGAAAAAGCTCAAGAAAACCCTCGCAGATGGGTTACTTAGAGGATTTGATGATATTCAAGCTCGGATGGAGGCTCAGATAGGGAAGATTGAACAAGGAGGCTCTGCGCATAATATTGAAGAAGTGCGTAGATGTATTGCTAAGTCCATGACAGATTTTTCTTCTGTGTTAAACGACAAGTTGGACTACGCAATGCTAGATATTCAAGCCAGCGTCAACACTCAGCGCCTCCATACCGACACAAGATTAGAAGCTACGCAGACTGCCATCCTGACGGACAGCAGAGCAAAGTTTAGAGAGCTAGTGGATGACAATGCTGATACGCGCAGAGGAATGAACACTTATGTTGGTAAAGCTGTTGAGTTCCAGGACAAATTTCAAAATTTAAAGGTGGAACTCATGAACAAGTTCAACAGTCTTCAGAATGAGATGCGTGAAGCCCTGCAACGGATCAACATAGATTAGATTTCCTTTGTAAGTATTTTGTTATTTTTGAAACTTTTTGATTCTTGTTGCGCACAGTATGTTTTATGCGCTTTCATTTCGTGCGCTTTTGTTTTTGTGCGCACCTCTTTTTTTTGCTCTTTAAAGCTTGTACTCTGTAACAGTCAATCCTTCAAAGTTTTAATGAGAAGAATGCATCATTAAGCTTTCAGAAAACCTTGTTCAATTCAAACCATTCGTTTGTGGAACAATGAATGCATTATTACTTAAACTCATGCGCATAATCTTTACTGCTCATGTTTTCTACGCATGATGTTTAAACATTCAGTTTAAATGCATACTTAAAACTTCATCTCACATTATTTGTATGCTCTGAATGATATTTCTATCTTTCCTATCTTGTAAGTTTTTAATCTTTTGGATAGATTAGAAATCTATAGCACTGGCTAGTGTGTGCATTGACTTGAGGCATGATTTACCATTCACATTGTTATGGACATGTTATTATCAAGTACAATGAATTGCCTTTGCTATAGTAGGTAATGGCATCAATCATTTAGGGGGAGATTGTTGGGTATGCTTATTACTTAACCCTCCTACATTTGTTAGAATTGATTGATACCATCACCTATGAGTATTTTTATGGACTTTAGGACCTCATGTAAAGAAGTTTATAACTTCAATTTTTAGCCAAGTCCTTTTTTATAGTATAGGCTTAGATGATAGGACTTGGAGCTTTGAAGTATCGAAGATTTCCCAAGCAGGATTCATTTCACTACGCAGGATGCTCTCTGCGCAGGTCGCCACTGCGCATAGATATCTTGCGCAGCCCTTGACCCTGCTCAATTTTCAAGATCTTATTTCCTAAACTCTCAAGAGATCTTTGTGTGACCAAGCATGGTGCGCATGCTGCTCATGCGCTGAATCCATGCGCGCCGGCAATGCGCATGCCTTTGTGCGCGGACACAACCTTGGTCAAATTCTTCATCTCCTGATCTCATATTATAGAAGCTTGGAAAGCGTCAAGACAAGCTACGCTTCTTGGATTGAGTAAGAGTGCTGAGGTGTGCACAAATGACAAAATAAGCACACTCAGCAAAACCATTGGTGGAGACACGCTTCAAAGAAATATCTCAAGTGAAGACAGCTGTCAACCTTCTAGAAGAAGCTTTTGAATTTGGTCTTCATGCTCAGTCTCCAACGGCTCTAAATCACCTGCGCACCAATCATATTGTGCCAGGTCATCATCTTTGATCAGAGCCCCAACGGCTATAAAGGACAGCTGCGCGCCAATCACTTTGTGCCAGCTCATTGTCCTTGCTCAGAGCTCCAACGGCTATATTCAAACTCTCAGCTATAAATAGCCTGCTCATCTTCATTTCCAAGCTGCCCTCTTATCGGCCTTTTCATCGGCCCATTCATAGGCCCTTTGATCAAGCCCCTTTTGTTGGCCACTATGCTTCAGAGCTCGAGTTTCTTGCTTCACTGAGAATCCTTAAAGATCAGAAGACTGCTGCTTAGTATTTCCAGATTCTTTAGAACAGCCTTCAAGATCTTCAAGCCTTCAAAACTCCTGCTCATATCACAAAGCCTATATCACCAGAATTCTTGGTGATCTTCATCTTTCATATTCATAGAGCCCAAAATTTCTGTCACACACACACCTCTTGAAGCTTTGATCATTTTGATCTAACTTCTTGAGATAAACCGGTTGAGTCTAGGATTTGTTCTTCATAGATAATAGATCTTGAGTTAGTATTGAGCTCAAATGTTGTAATTTGTAATACTCTCTCATATAATAAGATCTCCATTAGAAATCCAAGACTAACCATCTTGGTAGAGGATGTAGATCTTTCATCGATCGAACCTCTCCAAATAGCGTGTTCATTATATTTACTGCATATTTCCTGCTTAACTATTTATGAACTGTTTTATTTGATCTTTCAGATTGTTACACTTTGATGTTGTAATTGTTATTGCTCATTTGCCTTAGAATCCTTTTTGCGCCACTTTTTAGCCTCATACTTAGCGCGTACGTTTTTATCTCTGCGCAGTATACCCTGCGCAGAGCTGCTTTAAATTTCCGCTGTGCATTTCACACTCTTACTGCGCGCTATACTTAGCCAAAATAAGAGTTGTGCGCATCTGCCATTAAATTGAAAAAGGGTTTAAAAAGAATTTTAAAACGCTATTCACCCCCCCCCTCTAGCGATTTTCACACCCTTGTTGCCCTTTAGGGACCAACATTGATAAAAATTACAAAAACTTGTCTTTATCAGCTCAATCTCAGGTATCCTTTCCTTCAACTAAATTCCCTCTTATAGATCCCCATCAAACACCCTGCTATTCAAAAACCTCAGAAACACCTTCAGAACAAACAATGGAAGAAGACGAATTTGCCGCCTTCGCCAGAAACTACAAGAGGTTTAAAGACTTCAAAAGGATGCAAAAAGAAAGTCACCAGCAACAAAAATCCTTTACACCACCATTTCAAAAATCAGCAAGCTACAACAAACCAAGTACCAGTGGTACCGATGGCAAAAATAGCAAAGGTGATCTTGTCTGCTTCAACTGCAGAAAACCTGGTCACTTTGCTTCAAAATGTCCTCAGCCAAAGTATGAATACGTGAGGAAATCAGTAAACAAGAGATATCCAAAGTCTCGAAGTTATGTTGCCGATGATAGCACAGAAAAAGCCTTGCCGGTCTGGTGTGAAACCGATTCAGACGAAGATGCCGATGAAGATGCAGATGCCGATGTAAGTTTCGTTGCATTAGATTCAGATGATGCCGATCTTTCATCCTTGCCGACTTCAATCTACTGAGATCCCTCGCCGCCAAAGACTCCAGTCAAAGAAATACCAACTGGAAGAGTTCAATCATACTTCAAGAAAGTAAGCATCAAAGCAGAAAACCCAATAGGATACAAGGTTCATCAAGTGGTAACTTCACTCTATGGACAATGTAACTCTTCTCACTTCAATGCTTCTAAAACAAAACCCTTGCCGATGACAAGAAAATTCTCATTCACCGAACATCCCAATATTGTCAAAAGCCTTTCGAAACCCATCTCTTCCCTACCTGACTTCTCACCTGAACCCATTCTCTCCACTTCAAAAGATTCAGCCGATCCTCTTCCAGAATTATCTAAGGCTGAGATGGTAGAGACAATGAATGAACTTTTTATTGATTATGAGAAGCTGAGTAGCGTTCATAAAGTAATGGCTGCTGATTTCAAAAGAATTTCTAACGAGAATAGCTCGCTTATGTCTGAACTTTCAGTTCTTAAAGAACACGAGCTTGAGTCTGTTCTTCTAAAGAAAGAAAACCTAGATCTCAAAAGTCAAGTGGCAGAATTGATAGCTCAGATCGAAGATCTTGTGAAAAGAAAAAATCATCTCTCAAGGATTGTTGATTCTTACATAAAATCTAGAGTTGATGTTGAAGCAATCCTACAGACCCAAATGTCATATAAGGACCAATCTGGGTTAGGATTTGATTCCAGCAGCAGTAGCTCTACTGAAACTTGTGCGACCGAGAAAAAGGATGAGAAAGTTGAATGTAGTCCTGTTAACTCAGTGCATAAAAATGCTAAGCCAATATACAGTGTTGTGGCAATGAAGTATCCTAAGAACCAGAATAAAAGGAATGATAAGCACAAACAAAGATATGTTAAGGTTGCTGATACTGAGTCTGCCGATAACGGTATTCTTGGTGAATACATCAGCAGAGCAAGTGCTGCCGGTCTAACCACCTCTGCTGACGATGGACAAGTACCCAAAAAGGTAACTGCCAAAGGTAAACAGAATGGAAAGAAAGGCAACACTAGCACCTTTAAACCTACTAAGTTTGTGCCTGCTCAATTCCCTAGTTCTGCCGATGCACTGACTAAACAGAATGATGTTCTACCGACTCCACAGCCTATCAGTCAAGTGAGATGTTCTAATTGTTCTGATTATGGTCACAAGGCTTATGAATGCCTCTTGAAGCACCTATCTGGACCCACTGAGGTTACATCCTCTAGTGGTGGCCAGATGTGGTTGCCAAAGAGGAACTAACCCTCGGACCCAAGAATAAGGGGGACCATAAGCATACCGTTTTATTTCAGGAATGCTTCATGGCCTCAACTGGTGCAAGCAAGGATTTGTGGATTCTAGATAGTGGCTGTTCAAGACACATGATAGGATTTGCAGATCTACTTGCCGATATATCAGAAGCATCAGGTCCCCCAGTGGTTTTCGGTGATAATGCCAATGGAAAAATCATCGGTATTGGTACCATCAAGAGATGTGCAGTCACTGTACAGAAGGTCTCTCTAGTGGATGGTCTGAAACAAAACCTTCTATCTATTTCAAAATTCTGTGATAAAGGGATGCAATGTGTATTTACTACTTCCAGTTGCTATGTGAAAGACATTGCTTCCAATGAAACTCTTCTCACTGCCAAACGTAAAGGTAACATTTATGCAGTAGATTTAAGTACTATTACTGGTGTTACTAATGTTTGTTTTGTAGCTAAGAACATCAGTGAGAACTCATGGCTATGGCACAAGAGACTCAATCACTTGAACTTCAAGTATCTATCCAAGCTTGCCGGTTCAAATCTGGTTACCGGTCTGCCTCAAGTGTCTGCTGATCATGGAAAGAAATGCAAGGCCTGCCAACTCGGAAAACAACACAAGTCATCTTTCCACAGCAAGCCCTGCATGTCTACATCTAAGTGCCTCCAACTGCTACACATGGATCTATTTGGCCCCACAACTACTGCAAGTATTGGGGGAAGTAGATACACTCTGGTGGTAGTAGATGACTATTCAAGATATACTTGGGTAGAAACCTTCAGCAACAAAGATGATACTTACGTTGTTAGTACCAAGTTATTTAGACTACTACAGACCCAGAAGGAGAGTGATATCATCAGTATGAGATCAGACAACGACACTGAATTCAAGAACAATGGTATTGCTCAGTACTGTGATGATCATGGCATAGACCACAAATTTTCAGCTGCTGGTACACCACAACAAAATGGTGTCGTTTAGAGAAAGAACAGAACTCTCATTGAAGCTGGTAAGACCATGATTGCTGAAGCCAGGCTGCCGAAATATTTTTGGGCTGAAGCCATCAATACCGCCTGCTTCACTCAGAACATATCTCTCATCAACAAATTCCATAACAAGACTCCTTATGAACTCTGGAGAGGCAAAATTCCCAATATTGGTTTCTTCAAAATATTCGGCTGCAAATGTTATGTGCTCTACAATGGGAAAGAGTACAGAGGAAAATTTGATGAGAAAGCTGATGAAGGAATCTTTGTTGGATACGCTAAACACAGTAAGGCCTTTCGAGTTTTCAATAAGAAACTTTTGAAAATTGTTGAATCTGTTCATGTAACCTTTGATGAATTTGATTTGCTAGAGTCTGACAAGGCTCCAAATAGTACTAATGAATCTAGTGCTCATGAGACAGGTGAATCCAGCAATACTAACCATGCAGGACAAGTTCCAGCTGCTGATCCAGTTATATCAGTAGAAGAATCAGCTGAAGCTCAATACTTCCCTTCATCGGCAGAACCAAAATCTGCTGATGAATTTCACAATCCATTTGCCGATGAAAATTCTGCTGATCATACTGAAAATAGATCTAGCCCTCAACCAATTTCTGTTATAAGGTCCTTCCCAACAAGCTCTCAATCTAATCCACCTCTCACCCAAAACTCTAATTCTCCTACTCCACCTGCTGATCTTGACCCTCCTCTTGAATCTTTACAACAAGATACAGTCAGACAAGATGTACCAAGGGAAGTTAGAACAGTTCGTGATCATCCATTAGAAAATGTGATTGGTGATGTCTTTGGACCACGATTGACAAGAAACCTTAGTAGAGCATTCGCCGAGAGTCTTTTCTCATCTCCTATGGTTTCCAATATAGAACCAAAGAAGACTGAAGAAGCTCTTGCTGATCCTGGCTGGGTGGAAGCTATGCAGGAGGAGCTAAATCAGTTTGAAAGATGTAATGTGTGGGAACTAGTGCCAAGACCATCATCTCAACAAGTGATTGGTACAAAGTGGGTATTTAGAAACAAATTGGATGAAGCAGGGAAGATCATAAGGAATAAAGAAAGGTTAGTTGCTAAAGGATACCGACAAGAAGAAGGGATTGATTACGATGAGACATTTGCTCCTGTTGCAAGATTGGAAGCTATAAAACTTTTCTTAGCCTATGCCGCCTTCAAAGAATTCAAACTGTATCAAATGGACGTGAAAAGTGCCTTCCTGAATGGAGAACTCCAAGAACTTGTGTATGTTGAACAACCACCTGGTTTCGAGGACTCTAAGAAGCCTAATCATGTCTACCGATTGAAGAAAGCTCTCTACGGCCTAAAGCAAGCTCCAAGGGCATGGTATGAAACCCTTTCTAAGTTCTTACTTAGTGATGGCTTAGGTTTCACTCGAGGTAAAATTGATACTACTTTATTTGTTGCCAAGCACAAGGGTCATTCATTGTTTGTTCAAATATATGTCGATGATATTATTTTTGGTTCTACTAATGAATCACTTTACAAGAGATTTGAGAAGCTAATGCAGAGCAAGTTTGAGATGAGCATGATGGGTGATCTAACATATTTCCTTGGACTTCAAGTCAAGCAATCCAATGAGGGAATATTCATCAGTCAAGCCAAGTACACCAAAGAATTAATCAAGAAGTTTGGCTTTGAAAATGCTCACTCTCAAAGCACACCCATGGGCACTAACAATCACTTAGATAAGGATGAGTCTGGTAAGAAAGTAGATATGACTATCTATCGAGGTATGATCGGCTCACTCCTCTATCTTACTGCCAGTAGACCATATATTATGTTTGCTGTTTGTGTTTGTGCCATGTTTCAAGCTGACCCTAGGAAATCTCATCTGCAAGCTGTTAAACGTATCATTAAATATCTTTGTGGCACTGCTAACCTTGGATTATGGTATGCTAGAGATTCATCTTTTAATCTAATAGGTTATTCAGATGCAGACTTTGTAGCTTGCAGGGTAACAAGAAAGAGTACAAGTGGGACTTGCCAATTTCTTGGTGATAGATTGGTGTCTTGGTCCTGTAAGAAGCAAGCAGCAATTTCCACTTCTACTACTGAAGCTGAGTACATAGCTGCCGGCAGTTGCTGTTCACAGATCCTTTGGATGAAGTAGCAGCTTGTTGACTATGAAGTTCCATCTCAAGTTTGTCCCATCTATTGTGACAATCAATCTGCCATCTCAGTTTCCAACAACCCGGTCATGCATTCCAAAACCAAGCACATAGACATCAAGTATCACTTTCTGAAGGAACATGTTGAAAAGGGAAACGTGGTGCTGCTCAAAGTTCATACCGATTACCAAAGAGCAGACATACTGATAAAGCCCTTAGACCAGAAAAGATTTGAATTCCTAAGAGGTGAACTAGGTATGATTGATTTCTATGGTTAAAACTGTGCTAACTCTGCCGATTGTGCTAGTCTTGCCGATCTCATCAGCAAGTGTGAAAATCGTGCCGACCAAATTATATTGCCGACAAAATATTGCTGACAACAACATGCCGATCATTATATCTTGCCGACCAACTATCTTGTCGATATTTAAAAAGTATCAAATCAGCACGTCTCTCCAAAAAGATAAGATTCCTGACACATGACGTAAGCAGTCAAATCAAAGGTACAAATTAGTCACACTCTCTTGACACGTGTGTGTACCGATCTACCCCAAAATCATGTCATGATGTTTTCCATTTATTGCGAGACATCAGTAAGGTAACAGGTCATCAATCACTTTTTAGTTATGACGATTTACCCCTTCTCCCTCTAACTTTTAACTGTTCATTTCTCTCCGATTTGTGTGCGCATTAAATTTGTGCGTGCGCACGTTCTCCGAGTAAATTGCTACAGTTACTTCTAATATTCTTGGCTTCTCATATTCTCTCTCCCCCATAACATATATAACGCCCTTTCAATATCTTTCAAACTTTCTCCGCCATTTTAACTGCTCTCTCTCTCACTCCTCTAACCGGATTACTTGATTCAACTTCCTATTTACTTATATCTTCATAATCTGGTAATTAATGTTTAAACTTTGCTCATTTCAAATCATCCTTGTTTTGATTTATCTTTGTTTCTAACTTTGTGAGATTTTTGAGTAACTTGCAAAAAATGTCCGGTGAAAAAGATATCTACGGAGGTTATGTTGACTCCGACTAATTTAGTGACGAAGCCGACGGGGTTTGCTTGAAGAATCTTCTTATTGGGTCTTTGCTCAATTCCTTCATTACTCCATCTGGAGTTGATTCTGTGTTCTTGGATCTTGTTAAAGAGTTCTTCTCCAACTCCATTGTTGCCCGTTCTCCGGCCGACTCGTCAGTCATCGTCTCCGTCAATTCCACAGTCTTAGGCATGCAAATTTCTCTTACTCTCTCTTCTATTTCTGAAGTATTTCCCTCTCTTGGGAATGAAGGGTTAAGTGATCTTGTTGATGATGAAGAGTTGGACAGGGCATGGAACCTTATGAGAGGAGCCGGTCCAAGACTCAGTGGCTCAAATCATTTGAAGATTCATTATCCTCGCCGATACTATGCTCTTGCTGAGATAGTTTATAGATGCCTCATTTGCCGATCTGGTTCACATAGCAATGTAACTGATGTGCAATTTGAAGCTATGGCCGCCATTGTTCTGCAGATCAAGTTCAACTGGTGTGCTTACATTTTCAGGATCATTGCTACTGCTGCTGACAAATGGTCTTCTGATAGGAGCAAAAACAAACCCAATCCTGGGAAAGGATGTCATTATCTCCTGATTAGTGTGATCGTGAGAAGAAATATCAACATAGTCAAAGCAGATCGTTTTCCATCCAGCATCGCCTTCAGCAAATTAAAATCCTTTGATGCTAAAGATTGGAACAGAATAGAAAAGAAGGCTTCTAGTGTTGTTGCCCTTAATGCTGCACCTGCTATCGCTCAAATAAGGAAAAGAGCTAAGACAATCCCATCAGTCGCTTCTATTTCTGCAGTCTCTACTCCTGCTCCTTCTACCGATCGAGTTCTTGCTGACTCTACTCCTGGTGCTCCACGGAAAAGAAAATTGGTTAAGGCTGCTGATAAGGAAAAATTCAAGAAGGCAAAAGTTGCCGATAAGACGGGCTTGCCGATGGAGAAACAAAAGCCAGTTGCCGACGAAGTTCCTTCTGCTCCTATTTCTTCTGCCGATCCAAGAGCTAAGTTGATCAGATTTGCTCCTTCTCATCTTGCCGGTGCTTCCCTCACTACCGATCCTTCTGTCAAAGTTGAAATTCCAGATGAAGATTTTACCGATGACTTTGCCGGTGGTAAAAGCATTGAAACTGTTATTGAGAAGCTTAAGTCTCAAACTCCGAGAAAATGTGCTCCCATCAGAAATCCCACCTTCCACACTTTCTATAGAAACCCTTGGTCTTTGACTAACAAGGTCTTGTCCAAGAAATGGGTGTTCCCTATTGATCATTTGCCCCCTTTTGTTCGTCGTCTACTTCAGTTTCATGAAGAAATGAAGGACACTATGCCATCAGGGAAAAGTGCTGATTATGTTGACTATCAGAGGATTGACAATCGCACTGATGTGTGGAATGAGAAGTTCGTCCCTCTCTCAAAGTTCAAGCAGATGAAGGTAACTGAACTGAAGCTGAATTTTGGTTGTTACTTTGACTATCTGCCTCTTCACTGGAACCAAGTCTATCTATTTCAAGATCGAATTAGACAAGACTTGATGGTTCAGGATGTATGGATCATATATGCCAGAACATTCAATCAGCTCTCCCAATTCACTGAATTTGATCCTTATCAGATTGGCAGACTGGAAAATGATGATGACTTGCTGACGTACAATGATGATGAGGCTCCTGCTGATAGTCCTCTCAATGCTCATTTCTACCGATCAGTCAAGAAGGTCACTTTGGATTTAATTGAACAGTCAAACGAATTTCTGCTGAAGCGAGATGCCGATCGTCGTGCTGCCGAAGTTCTTACCGATCAAGTCACTCAGGCTTCTTCACCTAGCAGCAGCAAGACTGTGTCTGATGCCGATGCTCATTCTGCCGATAATATTGGTGCTGCTGCTGCTGATGATGATGATAATGATGATGGTGCTGACTTGTATGAAAAAGAATTGGTTTGTGCTCACAGAGTTGGTGATAACTCTCCTTCCACTTCTGAGACAATCAGTAATGACCAGATGCCGATAAGAATTATTATGACTAAAGCTCCCTCTTCTGCTGAAGTATTTGCTGAATCTGTATTGGTGAGTGAAAGTAGTAATGAAGGTGGACGTGCCGATGAACCTGTCAAGGAGACTCTGGGATTTCAAGTTGAGAAAACTCCAGACACTCAACCTCTGATTGAGGGTTCTGCCGACCAACCTGCACCTGTTGAGGAAACTATGGACACTCAACCACTGGATGATGTAGCTGTTGATGTATCTGTTTTAGGAGGAGTAATTGCTGAACATGAGACTGATGAGCAAACTGCCTACACTCATCTTCCCGAGCAAACTACGGACACTCAGTTAGTAACGGTAACTCATGGATTACAGATTGTTGAACCTACTGGGATTGTGGAGATTGTTGAGTTAGGAGGAGGTACTAAGAAAAGAGTTACTGATCTTGATGCTGAAATCGCTGCAAGTTTGCAATTTGAGGAAGTGCTTTTGCAACCTCTGCTCACCTTATCGTCTGCTGATACCCCTCTTCCTCTACCTGCTCAAATTACTGCTGATGCTGATGCTGATGCTGATAGTGCCGATGAAATAGATCCTGCTGATTATGTGGAATTGCCTGTTCTTATGAATGCAGAGCCACCTGTTCTTGCTGAAGCTGATTCTGCTCCACCTCCTGAGTACAATTTTGAGCTTCATGCCAAGGAAATGATGAGTTCCAACTGGTACACTTCAGCCATCTCTATTCCTACAAACAGTTATGGCCAACAGTTATTTCCTATTCATCAACCTATCAGGTGTTTCCGATCTACACTTCAGAGGATTACCTCTCCTTTCGGCAAAGAACATCCTCATTTCACCAAGCATAAGTTTCTTGCTGGTGAGTCTGCTGATGAAGGCTTGGTTTTTATGCCCTGGATTAAACCGGACTTCAGAAGGAAGAAAGGGAAAGCTCCTAAAGTGTCAAAACTCAAGGTAGAGAAACCTGTTTATGATCCTCTGTACTGCCTACCTGGGAAGCTAAATGTTGGAGACAAAATTCACCTTCCGGGTCCATCTCCCAAGGAAGTTTGCATTACCACGAAGGGTTGGATGAGGAAATGCCTAATGATTGACGATGAGCTTATTGACATTCTTGAAGTAAGCCACACTGATCCTCGTGGGCTACTGTACTTAGTAAAGATGCTGCTCTATCTATCACATTGCCTATGTTCTTGAAGAAGCAATGTGCCGATCACTTGGTTTACACCTCTAGGCTGATGAATGCCAGGTTAGTGATTATGATTTTGGAAGGCATTGCTTGTATGATGTTTCAGCTTGCTCTATTAATGTCTATGGAAGACAACAACATATTTCATCTACCAGGAGACAGGGATATAATTGTCCATCCCAGCTATCCTCTGGTGATTATTCATCCACTTTCTGCCGATATTGTCTCCACTTCGATTCCTGCTGACTTTCTCTCTGCTGATGCTATCTCTGCCGATGCTATTGTTCTTGCCGATGAGGATCCTGTACTCCATCAAGTTCTTCCTTTACCTCCACCTCCAGCTCCTCTTCCATCTTCTCCATTGCCTATAGTTATTTCTGATGATGAGCTGCAGATTGTTGTTGATGATGTACAGATCGAGGATGCTGACTTAGAAAATTTGGATTTTGACTCTTCTCTATTTCTCAAAAATCCTAAAGTCTTTGCTGCACCGATTTACGTTGATAAGCCTATCATCTTCAACAGCATTTATGACTTCCATCTGTTTGAAGAAGGAGATGACTATAATCAGAACGAACCTGCAAGTCGTGGCGATTTGGTTGATTTCTCCCATTCCATTATGGATTTGTTCAAGCAATCCACCAAGGAGCTTACCAAGCAGATATGTAAGTCCAATCAGGAGGAGGATGTTATCAGGATCAGGACATCAGTATACAATGATATGAAAGATCTGCTGGAAGACAGAACTAAACGTGTATTTAATCTGTCAGAGATAAATGGCTCTCTTGTCACTCAGCAGAAGACTCTACTTGCCGAGCACAATGGTACCCGCAATAAACTTGAGGTTTCAGTTGAGAAACTTGCTGAAATTCAGAATGAACTTCTTCAAGCCAAGTTAAAGATTGCTGAACTTGAGGCGAACAACAAGATGTTATCTGAAAGATTGGAGAGTGCCCAAAGAAGACAAAGCAAGACAAAAAGAAAAGCTGAAAAATAAGAAGAAAGAGCAAAGAAGAAGGCGAAAAAGACTGAATCTACTCCAAAGGACTCGACTCCATCAGAAGATCCCAAGACTTCGGATCCAGCTGCTGATTCTTGAGTTGACATAGCCTATGATGTAGATATCTTATGAAGACCTCCCATAGACAAATTTCTTTGCCTAAAAGATATTTTGATTGTGATAATATGTTATTCTTATATACATGTGTTATCTGCATTATACTATGCTAATCCTTTTTGCAGATCAACACTTCTGCCGATTCATTGAACCGGCTTCACCATTTATTTTAGTGAATCCACCTTTTACTTTAGACATTTAGTGTGACTTATCTTAGGAAATGATTATACCTAGATATCTGCAGAAAACTTTTCCCTAAGATAAGAGATGTCCTTAGTATTAAGGGTGATTGGACTTAAGTAATTAGGAGGAGATTGTTGTTCAAATAGATTCCTAGACACTAGAATTACTTAATCCCAATCATGACTACACTTAGGATCCCCCAATTTTATTAGAACCTCTTTAGGTACCCTTAGGATTCTTTGTGACCTGCACAGGTGTATTACATCTCTTCAAACAAGGCAAACCAGCAAGAGGAAGCAAATCAGCAGACCAGTAAACAAGTTGTCGATCAACTCTATTCTCAACATTCAACAAGTTGCCGATCAACTTGCTACACAAGTTGCCGATCAACTCCATTCTCAACATGCCGATAAAGAAATACAGTCTGTACTGTCAGTCAGGTTACATCGTTCCATCTTAAAGTCAACCTTGCTGATTGTCCCTGTCCTTTCATACTGTTTTATCAAAAAGTAGTTTACCTGCTCTGTAGTGATTACTGCGCCGTTTGACACATAGCTACTTTTAGCTATACTCTGTCTCTACTTGCTTTTGCAGGTAACCGGTTGAGACAAAGGGGTCTTTACCCATCAGACTTTTCCAAGCATGCGTGTACTCCAAATCTTCGCCATTAATGCTCAAGATACCGTATTAAATGCTCCTCACCTACCCAGCTGAAAATTCAAATATTATCCTTCTTCAACAAGCTAAGACATCTGCTCCTCTTATAAATAGAGGACTTGCTGCATTGAAGAAGGTTGGTGCATTGAAGAGAGTTGATTATTGAAACATTCATTGAAGCTCAACATTCCGTCCAGATAATCATTAGACATTAATAGGACATACACTTGTGCACAAACTCATCACTTTGTTAATATTCCCAAGTTAGACTTATATAAGGAATATTGTGATTGAGTTATTCACACACCACCTGAGTGAGATAAGTTCTTTTGAACTTGCCGCTCAAAAACACTTGGTCAGTATTTGTTTTACGATCCATTAGAAATTTCTAGAACTTAGTCTTTGTATACCGGCAAAGCCATGCTTGTAATAGACTAGAAATATCTAATAGTACTCTTAACCTAAATCCAAGTTCTGACTAAACTTGGTAGAGGACGTAGCAGTATTTACACTGTGAACCTCTCCAAATCTCTGTGTCTCTTGTCAGCTACTTTATTCTTGCCGGTTGAAAATCTCTCACCAGCTGATCTAACTGTTCATACTGATTCATTGTATTTTCCTTTGACCAATCTCTTGAAACTGCATTGAACTTTTGGAAACAACTTTGTGTTTAAACTAAGCTCTGAAAACCATTTCTTACCGATTTAAGTGTGAGTTAAAACTTATTCATATCTTCTCCGCTGTGCTTACTGATAAGTTTGCAAACTGATAAGTGACTTTGCATTTATAAAAGTGTTTCTTGAAAAGTTTTAAAAAGGCTATTCACCCCCCCTCTAGCCTATTTTCCTACCAATTGGGCCTAACATGGGTGAAGAAGGTTACACGGTAACTTTTAGCTGCAGGAACTGGGTTATTACCAAGGAGGATTGTGAGATCGCTCGGAGTAATAGGGAAGGAAGATTGTATTTGGCGGAAAACACCAAGGATAGTATCGCGGTGGCGTCAGCCAAGGGTGATACAGATTTGTGGCACTGTCGATTGGGTCACATGGGTGAGAAGGGGGTATCCCCGGTAACTTCTCGGTTTGGTGTGTCATATTATATGACCTTCATTGATGATTCGACAAGGAAGGTCCGGGATTACTTCTTAGAAGGGAAAGATGAATCTTTCAGGATGTATAAGAAGTGGAAGGCCTTGGTGGAGAATCGGATTGGACTCAAGACTAAATGCTTGAGGTCTGTTAATGGTGGGGAGTATGAGCTCAAGGAGTTTAAGGAGTACGGTGATGCGAGGGAAATTTGCATGGATATTTCAGACTCGGGTGGGAGCGGCACGGTTCATGATGACCAAAGTAAAGGGGTCACTGAAGATGAATCGAATACTCCAGGACCGGATATTCCACTGCGTAGATCTAACGGTGAGTGTGGATCGGATGCAAAGGCTCCAGGTTTCTCAAGCAAGGTGAAGTTGAAGCTGGGTATAGCTTCAACGGGGCTTGGAGAATAGGGGAGGAGGAAGGTACTACCATGATCGAGGGGAGCACTATGGCACTAAGGATGAGTTGAAGAACGGATACGGGGCTTGTATATGCGGTTGATCTCTAGGTGGGAGATTGTTGGAATAGAGGTCCAACCGGGAACTAGCGATCAGAGCAAAAGGGAAGAAATTCGTCGGAGGGACTGACCTTCTGGGCGGCCGCCCAGGGTGATGGTGGGCGACCGCCCACTCCATCAGTTGGAACCATCAGCCGGAACACAATTGTGGGCGACCGCCCATAGGCAGAGTGGGCGACCGCCCAAGTGTCGGGGGCAGTCGGGGCTGAGTCGGTTTTTGGGCCAGATTTCGGGTTTCCTTGTCCGTCTAGGGTTAGGTTTTATTCTAGGTTGCCTATATAAGCAATGTTCCGCCCCCATACTCATTGTAACTCCATATTTACATATTATAGTGCAAGATCCTGGCTTGGTAGTGCCCCCAGACGTAGTCAAACATATTGACGAACTGGGTAAACAATTTCTTGTGTTCGTTTTGTCTTTTGCTTTGGGTTTCTTATTTCTTGTGCTTGTTTGTGGTGCCGGGTTTTCTTGCGATTTGCTTGGGTGTTGGGTTGGGAAGGGTCAATTCCACAACAAATAAAGCATGTGTATAGAGAAATACAGAGTGTAGCAGATAGATTAGCTGATGAAGCTCATAGACACAAGTCCCAAATCACTTACAATGATTCTTAGCAACTTCCTAAGGCAGTTTGTGGGGCACTCTATAATGATCATTTTGGGACTTATTACTATAGGAAAGCTTAGTTTTGATAGAAATATTGATGTAATTGATTTCCAGAGGTTTAGGTTCCTTCTCACTACTTTTGTGAAAGGTTGTCCCCTCTTTGCATTTCTTTGAGTTTTATTAATAAAAATACTCCAGGTACTGCCCTGTTTTTTTTTTTAAACACATAAAATCACACACTTACTTCACAGCCACAGATTAAAAATGCACAACAATGAAAAGTCTACTCAGATTTAACTAGAGAAGAGGAATGAATATGACAACGATTAATGAAAATCGAACACTCACCAAAATTACATTGGACTGCGAGGTAGCCGGAGGTAGCATCGTAGGACGGTAGTTGCCGGAGCGGTGGCTCGAGACGTCGACATCGTCGCAACTCCCCAGTTCAATCTCCGTCTCTGATTGTGATTTGCGGAATTTTCCTCCCTCTCTCTCTCTCTCTAGTCAGTGACGGCGGACACTTTGAAACCCTAGGATTAGGAACAACGCACAACAATAATATATAGGGCATCTCCAATGGTAGGTACCAAAACCAAATTTTGGTACCTACCAAAAGAGTTAGCATCTCCAATGAGGCAAGCTTGAGGTACCAAATTTTGAGTTAGAGTTAAGCAAGGTACCAAATTTGGTACCTTGTTTAACTCTTTCACATTGTTTAAGTATTACAAAACTTGTAAATTTTCTTCATTTTTTTAATATTTTACCTCTTGTGACTTTATTTTTATTATTATTATTATTACTATTATTTTATTTTTATTTAAAATTTAAAAATTCATTTAATTTTATTTAAAATTATTTATATTTAATTATTAAAAATATTTAAATAGTTAAATATTTTAAATATATAATAAAATTAATAGTATAAAATAAAATTTTGATTTTGATACCTAGCATTGGAATTACTATTTTATTTTATATAGGTATCAAAATTTGATTTTGATACCTACTATTGGAGATGAAAATTTGGTACCTTATGAATAGTACTCAAAGGTACCAAAATTTGATTTTGGTACCTTTGCTTAACTCTTTCCATTGCAGTTGCCCTTAAGGAAAGTAATAATGTGTTGAAAATAAGGGCATAATAGGAAATATCTTGTTTATATCCCTATACGGGTTGGGTTGGGTCGGGCCGGGCTCTGGCATATCACCAAACCTGGACCCGAACCCGACGGGTTTTAAAAATTGGCTACCAAACTTGGCCCGACCGGGTCGAAATGTCCCGAAAATGGGTCGGGTTCGGTGAGATTGTCATCCCTATTAGGACATGCTCTCTCTGCCAGTCCCTTATTTTCATTTATTTTATTTAATAATACGAATGTACTTTAAATAATTTAAAGTACTTTTAATTGTTTTTGTAAAAAAATTAAAAATTATTATTATTAAAATTATAATGATGTATTAATAGTAAATTTTAATTTTTCATTAGAACAATCAAAAGTACTTAAATTATTGCTCAAAAGTTCATTAAATATACATAAGTATATCAATTCTAAAATTATTACTAACAATTTCTTTGATTACTTAGATTATTAGCCATAATTAAGTTTATCATATGCCTAAGGGAACACATTAGAAAATCCAAAAAAAACTATGCTTCATGTTTGGAAGTGTGTCAGAATGCTCTATACCGCCATTGTGTTCCATAATACGTACCACCTCTTATATCTTGACAACTGGCACTTCTTGGGCTGATTCTCACAAACGTTGCTATTTTTCATGAACCAAAAGAGTGCAGCAATTTCATTTCCATGAATTAACTAGATGACACTCTACAAAAGATGGAGGTTCGTCTAAAACTGTTGGGTTGTCATATAAACACACATTGTTAGCCAAACTAGCTGCAACACTATTCGCTAACCTAATTACATGACTTAATTTAATGTGAGTGAAAGAAGCAAGGAGAATTTTACAATCTTAAATGAAGCTTCCAATCTCAGACAAATCAGGTGCCAAAGGATGATAATGCACGACATACAACCAGGGAGTCCATTTCCAACCACCTTTTGGAACCCTAAGTGCATGAGCCAAGCCAATGCTTTAAACAATGTTGTAGCTTCCCCCTTATCTACCTTCAAAAGACCAGGAAGAAATCGTGTGCGAGCTTCAACTTCCAGAAAAATCAAACTCGGCAAACAATGACGCCAAGACCCATCTCACAAGTAAATTTGAAAAATGTAGCATCAGAATTGGTCTTAATATAACCGTGCTTGAGGGCCGCCATTATAAATACCAGGTAAGGGAGGTATCTGGGAATCTGAATGGAGTAATATGTAAGCGTTGGACAACCCGCCAGTCAGTAAGAGCATGATCTGTAATTTGCATGATCAATTCTTGAGGTTAAACCACGACGTATTGAGATATGATCCTCATATCTTGACATATATTGGTTATGATTTGCATTGTATATATTCCGTAATTTGTTCCATGTAAATAGGGAAAGGTTGTAATCTTGGTAGGCACTCATTTAGGGTTAGCACACTAGGGTAAGGAGTCTTCTTTGTATATATGTAAACACAACTGAAAGGAAATATACACGTTATGTTTTCCATTCTTTGAGTAGCTTCAACTTGGTATCTAGAGCCTGCGTTCAAGGAAAACATCAACGACATTATGAGACCTGAAAGTGGTGAGGAAAGTTCTTTCGAAAGCAACGAGAGACGTTCACCATATTACCTTTCGCCAAGTGACAGTCCCGGCCAAATTCTTAGCCACGTGATGTTGAAGGGCGAAAATTATGAAGAGTGGGCTCGCGTTTTCAAAGGATCGCTTCGAGCGAAGACGAAAACAGGGTTCATTGATGGGTCGATCTCACGACCGACCAAGAAGGATGAACTGGATCTTTGGCATGCTGTAAATTCTATGGTAGTGTCATGGATCTTTAATACTATTGAACCAAGTCTTCGATCCACTGTTACATATGTGGAAGAAGCAAAAGTGTTATGGGATGATTTAAAGCAACGATTCTCGGTGGGTAATGGACCGAGGACGCAACAGATTAAATCTGATATTGCCAATTGCAAACAAGCAAAGAACGAGGGTGTGGCTGCATACTACGGGCGCATCAAGAAGCTGTGGGACGACCTGATCGACTTTGAGATGCTGCCGGCTTGTTCTTGCGCAGGGTGTACGTGCAACATCAGCACTACATTGGTTCAGCGTCGCGAGGATGAGCGTGTGCATCAGTTTATTATGGGCCTTGAAATACCAAAGTATGAGATCGTCAAGTCTTCCATTCTGAATACCGAACCGCTGCCTAACGTGAACAAAGCCTATTCTATGGTTATTCGAGAGGAGCAAGTTCGGGGGAGTGTGCGTGAAGAAGTTCATGAAGCAATGAGTTTTGCTGTCCGAAGTGATATGGCTGTTCGCAGTATTGGTGGGGATCGGAAAGACACTGGTGGTGCCATATGTACCCACTGCAACAAGAAGGGGCATGAGGGACAATCGTGTTTCAAGCTAGTTGGGTATCCCGAGTGGTGGGGAGAGCAGAAACCACGAAATCAAAAGGGGAAGGCTGTGACAGGTTCAAGCTCTGCTGCAGGAGGACGAACTCGGGAGGGAAACAATGCTCGCGTTCACAATGTGCAGGTTGGGCAGGAGGCAAATACTGGTTTGACCGATGCAGAACGAGCTAATCTTCTCGGTTTTTCGGGTGAACAATGGGAACACTTCAAGGCCTTCATGCAGACACAAATCAAATCCGACCGTTTGACTGGTAAGGTGAAAGAAGAAGCTTGGCTTATTGACAGCGGAGCCAATCGTCATATAACGGGCAATCTTTCATTGCTTTAAAATGTTCGTAATGTTGATCGTAATCGAGTTGGGTTGCCCGACGGGAATCATATTGTTGCTACAAAAATTGGCGATGCACGTGTGGGGACTAATTTAGTTCTCAAAAATGTTTTATATGCTCCAAGTTTTAATTGCAGCTTACTTTCAGTCTCTCAGTTGCTTAGAGACTCCAATTTGACTATGAGCTTTTCTGACAATAATTGTGTTATACAGGACCGAGTATCGAAGATGTCGATTGGTGCGAGTGAACTTGTGGAGGGGCTGTACTTCTTGAAGAAATTGGTGGGAGCTCAAGTCTGCAGTGCTAAAGCAAGTGGGTCGCATGAACTATGGCATCAACGACTAGGGCATCCGTCAGATAAGATAGTTGGTTTTTTGCCTTTTGTTAGCAGTAGAATTAATAAAGGTGTTTGTGAGATTTGTTGTCGTGCCAAACAAACAAGAGACAAGTTTTCGATTAGTGAGAATAATGCACTTGAACCTTTTGAACTTATTCATTGTGATCTATGGGGTGACTATCGGACACCCGCTACTTGCGGAGCCACTTATTTTCTGACCATCGTTGATGATCATTCTCGTGCTGTTTGGGTTTATTTGGTCAACTCTAAACATGATGTTTCACGTCTCTTGAAAAACTTTTTCGCCATGGTTGAACGGCAATTTAATAAACGGGTTAAAATGGTGCGAAGCGACAATGGCACAGAATTTACTTCTTTAGACACTTATTTTCTTGAAAATGGCATTTTACATCATACTACTTGTGTTCGAACTTCTCAACAGAACGGAAGGGTTGAACGAAAACACCGACATATTTTGAATGTGGCACGTGCCTTACGCTTTCAAGCTAGTCTTCCCATTAAGTTTTGGGGTGAATGTGTTTTAGCCGCGGGTTATCTCATAAATCGTACACCCTCTAAATTATTGCATGGGAAAACTCCTTTTGAAAAACTTTTTGGCACACCACCATCATACAAACACATTCGGGTTTTCGGATCCTTATGCTATGCTCATTATTCGCGTCGTGACAACGAAAAATTTGCAAGTCGTAGTCGCCGTTGTGCATTTTTGGGATATCCGTTTGGAAAGAAAGGATGGATGTTATATGATTTGGATGAGCATAAATTTTTTGTGTCCAGAGATGTCGTTTTTGTTGAAACCAAGTTTCCTTTTGCCACTAATAACTCCACCAGTGACAAGGTTGTGTGTGATTCTTTTTTGGTCCCCTCTGATACAAGTGATGTGTTACATGAGGATAATTCTCCTAGTTCTTCCAATGATGATCCATTATCCACTCCAGAAGTTCATGAGAATACAGGTGATGTTGACCTTGGTAATGAACCCCCTTCTACCCATAAACGATCATTACGCTCCTTTCATAGACCCAACATTGCCATTGAAATTTTTGTAAGTTTAGGGCTTGAAAGAGATTCTATCATTCCATTGAACCAACCGAGAAATGAATCACTGGACAACGCAATTGAGTAAACCTTTAAATGTAAACCAGATCATATGCAACATTCTTCCACAAAAGAGCACCCAACGAAAATATGCCAATGATTCTCTAAATTCTCCCGACAAAAAATAACACAACCCTTCTACATCTATGTCGAGATGTTTGAGCTTCTCCCCATTAGGGAGACATTGATGTGCGGCATATTTAGCAACACCATATTGCACCAACTTGACTAGATTCATACGTGTTTGAGATGTGTTCTAAGCATCATAATTAGCAGCACCAGCTCAGACGTGTTTGTCAGATGTGTGTTAGTACCCAACCTGAAAATGAGTTATTAAGCCTTCTAGAACTCACAGGGACCTCCCAGGTATTTACGAGCTGCGTAGGACTTATCCAGGGTTTCCCAAAAAGCTCAGATAAGATGATATTGACGGCCTGATCGGATAATCTGTAAAGATAGACGTTATCTCCAGAGTCCAAGCTGATCAAAGGATTGGGAACCGAGCCAAACACTTGGTCTGGCCGGGCAACCAGTCTAGGTTAGGCCAGGCATCCACTTCCTCCAGGTCAGAAACCCTATAAATAGGTGACCTCAGTTCATAATTTCAACACATATTTCTCTCCCCGAGTTCTACAGTCTAAACTACAGACAGAACTCTCTCTCTAAGCTTTTCTAGCAATCCCAAAGGTCCGATGAATCCGCGCTAGAGATTCGACTTCGTTCTTGTCAAGATTGGTGAGAATTCTACATGTTTTCTTAGTTTAGATCTGATTTATGCTAGTTTCATGATGTTTATACACCTATATTCATATGATTCATAACATGTTCTTCATGTTCTTACTAGAATTCATAATATGCTCTATATCTAGGGTAGCGATCTTCATGTTTATATGTTATTTCATACATATGTTCATGATGTTCTTATTATTATGCTAGATCTATGGCTTATCCTGCGTAACATTCTAGATCTAATGTTTTAATCCCTATTCATATGCATAGCCGATGATGATCCACGTGATCTAGGAACTACTTTCTAAACCCTAAACTTTAGGTAAATACTCCCATGATCAATAACTCTCCCATGATGAAGATGATGACTACACATTGATCTTATCAATGGTATAATCATTATTCTAGGATGTGATCATCTTGTATGATTCTTTCTCCTCCCCCTTCATTATGCATGATCCCTCTTCTTCTCTCTATTTCGATTATATGCGAACTACGTCGACCTGAGCTTCTTATCACGAGAGGAACGTAGGAAATCTTCGGATCCGGTCTCAATCACTAACATACTACTAACACATTCATCGTGATAGAAAGTCCGATTCATCATGCGATAGGAGTGATAACTTGATATTCTTATCTTATCGTAACTTGACCCTCGAACCCTCTCTATTAGCGGTTTCTCAATGTTTTAGCTCGATAAAAACAACGTGGTGACTCTTAATAAGTTAAATGCCAACTTGAATATCCTAATCCCATAGAAAAGATAAAATAAAGATAAATAAAAGAAAGACTTCCCGTGCGTCGCCCGCATTCGGAAAGGGGTATTCACAGTGGCGACTCTGCTGGAGACTAGCTTTGAACATCTTCAAACATAGAGGGTCAAACTTTCGTCAATATCATGATTGTATTCTTACTTGCTTTCTTCCCCCTTGTACTTTATCTCTTGTACATATCTGTTTCCCTTGTACTTTAGTGCGTTAATATCTTAACTGTATTCTATCATACTCCCCTAAGTGTTTTGCATTGCATACATGAAAATACAAAAAAACTCTGTGTTTTCTCTTTAAAAAATAACTAGTTGTTGTCCGCACACTACCACTAGGTCCGTGTCACACTGCACACCCTACTGGATACTCCGCTGAGTGCACAAATTTTGGTGATCCTGTCGCCTCTATCTTCATGGCACCCGGGCTATCTAACTCACCGTATTCACTTGTGGAGCGGTTAAGGTTAATCCCTTGTTCATTTCTAAAACCATGCACTCACAGAGTCTAGGACACTCCAAAGTTGAATGGTTGGTTTTACTAGCTTTTCTTTATAGACAATTAACGTGTCGTTCATGCCGTCATCTGTTAAGTCTTTAATGAGTCGAGATCCTTCGAGAGAAAAAATCACAAAAACTTAACGGAAGTAACATAAACGTTATGGTAAATGCTTTTAAACAAGGGTTGGTCGCTAGGATCCGTTAGATCGGTGGAAGTCGCTTGCCCTATAGGACCCTCGCCCAAATTTTCCGTTTGGGATGGGTAATACAAGTGAAAAAGAGGGGTCTATAGACGTAGTGATGACCTCCACTGATCTAGGTTTTGTAGATAGTAACTCAAAAAGGGGTATCCCTTCCAACCATTAGGACTAATAATATATCATTTTTGTGAATAAATAGATACCTTGCATGAGCCTTGTCCCGTCATTAATCTCCTATCCGCTACCTCTACACAGAAGCAAGTTTGGGTCCGTTCCGGTGGTCGTCTTCAACGATCAAGCCTTTCGCAAGCTCAGTCTTCAGTCTCTGCACCAACAATTTCTCCGTCATCATCAGAGCCTACTACTCCTAGTGTCTCCACTCCGCAAGTCTCCGCTGCATCTGCTGATCCCGAGATTGTCGCCAGCATCAATCCCTCAGATATCCCGCCGCCTCTCCATGCTTTCTTCACCAACCTCATGATACAGATCTCCAAACTTGAGGATCGAAGCAAGTCTCTAGAAAGGGTCAACCAAGAGCTCAAAGATCATCTTCATACTGAGATGAAGAAGAAAGGTGTGGCAACTAGCTTCCATAATGGGGAGGCTATTCTGGTCGAAGACGAAACAATGCCTATGACTTACCCGGGCAATGATGATGCTATCCCTCTCAAGGTGCCCAACTACCAAAGGGTCCCTCCTCCTGATTACGGTACTAAAGCAACCTCCAGCAAGGGTCCATATGAGCCGTCACCAGAGATGATGGGTAGCTACTTGTCCTACACCAAGTTGCCACCGCCTTCACTACTGTTAGTACCCAACCTAAAAATGAGTTATTAGGCATTCTAGAACTCACAGGGACCTCTCAGGTATTTACGAGCTGTGCAGGACTTATCCGGAATTTCCCGAAAATACCAGATAAGAAGATATTTCTCAACTGATAGATGAGGGATCGGAGATAGACGTTATCTAGGAGTTCTCAGAGTTTAGATTGATCAGAACCTCTAGAATCAAGCCAATCCGCTGGGATCGGTCGGGCGACCACTCTTCCGGCCGGGCGGCCACTTCCTCCAGGTCAACTTTTCCTATAAATAGGTGACCTCAGTTCATAATTTCGACACACAATTCTCTCCCCCGAGTTCCACAGTCTAAACTGCAGACAGAACTCTCTATGTCTAAGCCTTTCTAGCAATCCCGAAGGTCCGGAAAATCCGCGCAAGAGATTCAACTTCGTTCTTGTCAAGATTTGTGAGAATTCTATATGTTTTCTTAGTTTATATCTGATTTATGCTAGTTTCATTATGTCTATACATCTATATTCATGTGATTCATAACTTGTTTTTCATATTCTTACTAGAATTCATAATATGCTCTATATCTAGGGTAGCAATCTTCATGCGTATGTGTTATTTCATACTCCCTCTGTCCCGCTTTAAGGTTCTTACTTTCCTTTTTAGTATGTCCCAATTTAAGGTTCTTACTTTGCTTTATTACCTAAAATAGAAAGTAGGACCCACTTGTCATTCTCACAACAAAAACTCCCTACCCACTTTCTCTTTCCTACTTTACTTTTCATACTCACAACATTTACTTTTTCTTAATGTCCATAAAAAGTCAAACTCAGAACTTTAAATTGGGACAGAGGGAGTACATGTTTCATGATGTTCTTAATACTATGTTAGATTGAACATGCTAGATCTAATGTTTTAATCCCTACTTATAATGCATAGCCGGTGATGATCAACGAGATTTAGGAACTACTTCTAAACCCTAAACTTTAGGTAATTACTCCCATGATCAGTAATTCTCCAAGGATGAATATGATGAATACATTGATCTTATCAATGGTATAATCATTATTCTAGGATGTGATCATTTTGTATGATTCTTTCTCCTCCTCCTTCATTATGCATGATCCCGCTTTTTCTCTCTATTCCGATTATGTGAGAACTACGTCGACCTGAGCTTCTCATCACGAGAGGAACGTAGGAAATCTTCGGATCCGGTCTCAATCACTAACACACTACTAACACATTCATCATGATAGAAAGTCCGATCTATCGAGCGATAGGAGTGATAACTTGATATTCTTATCTTGTCGTAACTTGACCCCCGAACCCTCTCTGTTAGCTTTTCTCAATGTTTTAGCTTGATAAAAGCAACGCGGCTACTCTTAATATGTTAAATGTCAACTTGAATATCCTAATCCCATAGAAAAGATAAATAAAGATAAATAAAAGAAAGACTTCCCGTGCGTCGCCCGCATTTTCGGAAAGGGGTATTCACAGTGGTGACTCTGCTTGGGAACTAGCTTTGAACATCTTCAAACATAGAGGGTCAAACTTTCGTCAATATCATGATTGTATTCTTACTTGTTCTTTCCCCCTATACTTTATCTCTTGTACATATCTGCCTCCCTTGTACTTTAGTGCGTTAATATCTTAATTGATTCCTATTGTACCCTTTCTAACTGTTTTGCATTGCATACATGTAAATAAAATAAAAAAAAAACTCTATGTTTTCTCCCTAAAAAATAACTAGTTGTTGTCCGCACACTACCACTAGGTCCGTGTCACACTGCACACCCAACTGGATACTCCACTGAGTGCACAGATTTTGGTGATCCTGTCGCCTCTATCTTTGTGGCACCCGAGCTATCTAACTCACTGTTTTCACTTGTGAAGCAGTCGAGGATAATCCTTTGTTCTTTTCGAAACCATGCACCCACAGAGTCTAGGACACTCCTAAGTTGACCGATTGGTTTGACTAGATTTTCTTTATAGAAAATTAATGTGTCGTTCATGCCGTCATCCGTTAAGTCTTTAATGAGTCGAGATCATTCGAGAGATAAAAGCACAAAAAATGAAATTCCCTACAAGGGTGTGCATATTGTAAGCCGAGTGATACTTTGTACAAGGATCTCAACTCGTTAAAAACTTAACAGAAGTAACATAAACGTTATGTTAATTGCCTTTAAACAAGGGTTAGTCGCTAGGATCCGTTAGGTCGGTGGAAGTCGCTTGCCCTATAGGACCCTCACCCAAATTGTCAATTTAGAAGGTGCAATACAGGTGAAAAACGAGGGGTCTATAGACGTGGTGATGACCTCCACTGATCCAGGTTTTGTAGATAGTAACCCAAAAAGGGGTACCCCTTCCAACCATTAGGACTAATAATACATTGTTTTTGTAAATAACAAACTATATTGCATGAGACTTGTCCCGTCCTAAACCTCTCGTCCGCTACCTCTACATTCCGGTGGTCGTCTTCAACGGTCAAGCCCTCCATAAGCTCAGTCTTCAGTCTCTGCGTCAACAATGTCTCCATCATCAGAGCCTACTACTCCTAGTGTATCCACTCCGCCAGTCTCCGCTTCTACCGATCCAGAAATCGCCGCCAGTATCAAGCCCTCAGACATTCCTCCACCTCTCCATGCTTTCTTCACCAAGCTCATGCTACAGATCTCTAAGCTTGAGGAAAGAAGCAAGTCTCTAGAAAGGGTCAAACAAGAGCTCAAAGATCATCTTCACACTGAGATGAAGAAGAAAGGTGTGGAAACTCGCTTCCACAATGAAGAAGTGATCTTCGTCCAAGACGAAACAGTGCATGCTACCTACTCTTCCAACAAGGGTGCTATCCCTCTCAAGAGTCCCAACTACCAAAGGGTCCCTCCTCCTGATTTTGGTACTAAAGAAACTTCCAGCAAGGGTCCATATGAGCCGTCACCAGAGTTGATGGGTAGTTACTTGTCCTCTACCAAGTTGCCCCCGCCTTCACTACCATTGAGTATCAGTGCCGCCGTGCCCATAGTCTCCACTGCTCCTCCCGCTACTCAAGCCTATGGTAGCGTAGACTTCTCCAATCACCCTATAGTGGTTGCCATGCAAGAACAGATCTGCAAGCTATCCAACACGGTCTCCAAGGAAGCCGCTCCGATTGTCAAAATCATTGACCCAAGAAATGTGTGTGCTCTACCTAGAGACTTCATGATGCCGAAGGTCTCTACATTCCATGGTATTACTTGTCCCAAGACTCATCTCGATAGTTATGTGCTAGCCATGAGAGCCCGTGACTGCACCAATGAGAAAATGGCCCGAGTCTTCCACACCACTTTGGACGGAATCGCTCTACGTTGGTTCTTGAGTTTGATCCCTCCGAACGAGAGACGTGGGAACAAATCACCACTACTTTCTGCAAGAAGTATCAGTCGAACCTAAATTGGCACGTCAACCGTACTGATTTAGAGAACACCATGCAGAGGCCTGGCGAGCCTATCTATGACTTCTACAAGAGGTGGAATCACAAGCTAGCGGACGTTCAATACCCTCCTAAGGCAAAGGAACAAAAGAAAATGTTCTTCAAATACTTGTTGCCCAAGCTTAAGGTGGTGATTGGTAATGGTTACTTTCCCGATCTGCGAGAAATAGTCGATGCTGGGGTCAAACATGAAGCCGGCATTACTGGTGTTGTTAAAGAAACTGCCAAAAGTGGAAATACCTCATTCCGCTACAAAGCTCCGACAAATGCCGCTCCTAAAGCTAAAGAGGTGGCCGGTCAAGTGAGTATGGTCCAAGACAACTCCGCCTTCGATGTCCAAGCAGTTACTAGCACCTTCCCCCGAAAAGAAGACCATTTCGATGACTTCGGCATGCCTACTAGAAAAGTCTTTGAGGTGTTGATGAATAAGGGCTTGATCAAGCCACTCGAGAACTTCGAACCATTTAACAAAAAGGTTAATCTTGATGTAACCAAGTTCTGCAAGTATCACAAGCACATCGGGCACACCACTGACAACTGCATTCAACTCAAGCGTGTCATCCAAAAGCTCATAACCGATAGAAAGATAGAGAAGCCTAAAGGTCCGAACACCATAGCCAACCCGCTCCCTAACAATGGTGGCGTCAACATGGTCGAACTCATCGGAGGTGATATTGGTATTCTAGAAATGGTAGATGCCTTCGCCGAACTGGGGCTAGACATGAATGCTTTATTCGGAGGACTGGTCAAGATTGGGATGATAATTCCTTTGAACGCGAATTCAAATGGCCAAGCATGGATGTGACATGTTAAAGTTTTGCTATTACCATAGAACGTCCGGACACACCAACAACGAGTGCTTCACCATAAAGCAGATCGTACAGAAGCTCATCAAGGACAGTATCATTACTGACCCAAGGAAGATCATCGCCATGGATGTCAATATGGTGGAAATAACTGGAGATGATACTAGCATCTTAGAAATGGTCGAAGCCTTCAAGCAACTACAGCTGGATATGAACTCCTTGTTCCGTGGTTTATCAAGAATGGGGCTGCTCAAACCGTTAAAAGGCTACGAGTCTTATCCGAACAGTGATCCGACGAAGTTCTGCAACTTCCACAACATCACCGGACATACCACCAATGAATGCTCACAGCTAAAGCGTGCATTACAGAAGTTGATCAATGACCAAGTGCTAACCGATCCGAGGGAGATTATAGCCAAGATTGAAGAAGAGAAACAGATGGATGTCTCAGGTTTGGCTGACGCCTTTGGAAAGCTAGGGATCACCATGACCGGCATGCTCGAGCAACTATTAGCAAGGGGCTTACTCGAGAGGCCCGAAAACTACTGCATACCATTCTCCGACGATCCAGAGAAGTTATGTGACTACCACCAGATTACCGGTCACACCACCAAAGAGTGCACCGCATTAAAGAATTCAATTCAAAGGTTGATCAACAAGGGTTCCATAGAAGACCCTAGGCTCTCTTTAGATGAAAATAGTATAGCAACAAACATTGGTGATCTAGCCGAACCTATTGTGGCAGACTCTGAGTTTTATAGTGATGATGAAATAGGTTGTACTTCAAAATTTATTAATGATAGTAATTCTTATTGCTATATGCTGTCATTAGATGAACTATCTTTAGAAGCTTCTCTTCTAGGAGATTGAGACTCCGGTCCACTTAAAACTCCACTACTATCTATAGCCGAAATCTTCGCAGAATCCGCCAAAATGCCACAGTCTCCATACGACATGCTAGCCGAAATCAACCTACTCACAGGGTCCAGACAGATCTATCAGTTAGACCCCAAGGGTACAAAGAAGGTCTTCAATAAGGAGTCATAACAAACCGACCTTGAGAAGGAGGATCCCATCCTCACGCAGCTTAAATAAACCCAAGCTCACATCTCCTTGTGGTCTTTACTCACCTCATCTCTAGCTCACCGCCAGATGCTTGAGAAGAACTTGGCAGCCACTATGGTCCCATCGGACACCACTCCCGAGAATGTCACACAAATGATCGGCAACATTCACTTTGGGAATATCATCACCTTTTCAGAGCTCGATGAACCTCCATTTGGCATTGATCATAATGAACCTCTGCACATCACATTCAAAATCAGTGGGAAGAAAATCCCTCGAGCCTTTGTGCACAACGGATCCGCCATCAATGTACTACCATCACGAATGATGGATGTGGTGGGTATAGAGGCAACCACTCTAAGACCCTCCAAGCAGACAATCAAGGCTTATGACTCCACATGCAGATCAGTGTAGGGAATTGTTACTCTACCCATCTCCGGGGCTGGGGCTAGGTAAGAACTTACAAGGTCCCACACACTTAACTGAGGAACTGGACCACAGAGGCCTGTTTGGATTAGGGTACGTACTTACTCCCACTGACAAAGCATAGCAGAAACAGATAGAGGTACTCAAGAAGAAGCAACTGTTGGGTTTCGTAATAACATGCGCAGCGGAAATTAGCATTTAAAATTTTATGAAACCCAAAGCCCATAGATCCATTCATATGATTAAATCAAATACAACAATATGAATACTAGAAAAACTAACCCTTGATGACTTTGACTTTGGTCTTTGATCTTGGTGGAGAACTTGAAGCTTTAATCACAAAAGTAAGAACACAAACTTTGAAGATGATAAGCTTCACCCTCTAGCGGTATCCACACCGAGAACGAATATCAAGAACACTTGATCTTGGTTGCTAGACCAAAATTGTGAAACACGTTTTCACAATGAATATGAACTATATGGAATTTTGTTTGTGTATTGTTTTGTTCTTCAATCTAAGATGTCTTAGAACAAAATAAACTCTCTCAAACTCTTTGGAGATTTGCTCAAAAGCATTGGTTTTGATTCTGGCCGAATTTGGTTGTTTATATACAAGTTAGACCTATTCCAAATAGGAAACTTGTGTCTAAACCCGTCCAAAATTCTTTTCCAAATCAAATTAGGAAACCAGTACCGATATGGTGTGCGGCCGCCCAAAACCACCTGTGCGGTCGCACATCTATCTGGAAGGTTCTGGTACTATTTGAACCAAACTCTGCGGCCGCCCAAGACATCCTGTGCGGTCGCCCACTTGTCCAGATTCCCAAAGTTTCCATAATTCCAATATAATCCTTATTTAAGATTCGTTCTATTGTGTGTGACCCTCTAGGATTACACTAAGTTGGCAATGGGTTCAAACATGAAACCATAACATATGATTAGGTTCTAGCAAACCGTCATACCTACCCAAATAGTATAACTAGATACAAGTTCGCATTCCTTTAGAATATGTCATAATCCCTTTGTCCACGATGTCATTGAACACAAGTCATGGTCAACAAGTCAACTTATTTTGTTCAATACTTTCTCGATTCCGAATATGTTGATAATCCAAATGACATTGATCTAATCAACATCATTCCTACGAGAGGCCCAAGCTTGACATCTCTCCGAGGAGGGACAAATCCATTTAGCTTATTACTCTTCCCTACGTGAATCTGATTATACCAATCATACCCTTTATAACTACCCGGTTAAAGGTAGCGTTTGAATATGTCAAACATAATCTTCATCAAGTGGAAGACTATAATAACTTCATGTCTAAGGATTCGAATGACATAACTAATATGAGATGTATGTACGACATAGACCATGACATAAATCTCATACAGCGGGTCATATCCGGTACCTTGTTCCAAACAAGTACCCATAAATCTAACATGATCATCTCATGATCATTTAGCCTTTATACTAGTGCTTAACAAGTACTAGGGACGGAGATTATTATAAGTAAACATGAACAACAATAATAATCAAAACATTTCTTTATTGATATGAAATAAATGATAACAATTACAACGTTTATTAAACGTGCCTAGGGTACCACTACCAACAATCTCCCACTTGCCCTAGGCCCAATATCCCATGTATCTAATACCCATGGACCTAACATGACCTTCATGTTTAGCTTGTGGAAGTCCCTTTGTTAGCGGGTCTCCGACATTGTCATCAGTAGGTACTCTGCATATATTTACGTCTCCCCTATCAACGATTTCTCGAATGATATGAAAACGCCTAAGTATGTGTTTGGATTTCTAATGTGCTCTTGGTTCCTTTGCTTGAGCAATAACACCATTATTATCGCAATAAAGGTCTATTGGATTAGCAATGCTAGGAACCACTTCAAGTTCAGTGATGAACTTCTTAATCCAAACAGCTTCCTTTGCAGCATCTGATGCAGCAATATACTCAGCTTCTGTTGTAGAATCAGCGGTTGTACTCTGCTTGGAACTCTTCCAGATTATAGCTCCACCATTTAACATAAACACAAAACCCGATTGTGATCGACTATCATCTTTGTCGGTTTGGAAGCTTGCATCCGTGTAAGCATTTACCCCGAGATCATCTTCCATTCCTCCATAGACCAAAAACGAATCTTTAGTTCTTCTCAAGTACTTAAGAATCGCTTTTACAGCCATCCAGTGATTTTCACCGGGGTCGGATTGGTATCTACTTGTCATGCTTAAAGCATAAGATACATCCGGCCTAGTACAAATCATGGCATACATGATGGACCCAATTGCCGAAGCATATGGAACATCATTCATTTTCTCACGCTCATCTTTTGTCTTAGGACATTGAGTCTTGCTTAGAGAAACTCCATGTAACACGGGCAAGGCACCTCTTTTAGAATTTTCCATACGGAATCTTCTAATGACCTTGTCAATGTATGTACTTTGGCTTAAACCAAGTAGCCTCCTTGATCTATCTCTATAGATCTTAATGCCAAGTATATATGTGGCTTCACCCATATCTTTCATTGCGAAGCACTTTCCCAACCAAGTCTTTACGGACTGAAGTGTAGGAATGTCATTTCCAATGAGTAATATGTCATCCACTTATTAAATAAGGAATAGCACTATGCTCCCACTAATCTTCTTGTATACACAAGGCTCATCTTCGTTTTTGATGAAACCAAACTCTTTGACCGATTCATCAAAACGGAGATTCCAACTCCTTGAAGCTTGTTTCAATCCATAGATAGATCTCTGCAATTTGCATACCTTAAAATTCTGTTCAAAACCTTCCGGTTGTGTCATATACACATCCTCTTGTAGTTTTCCATTTAGGAAAGTGGTTTTGACGTCCATTTGCCATATTTCATAGTCATGATATGCGGCAATGGCAAGCAAAATTCTTATAGACTTGATCATTGCTACGGGTGAAAAGGTTTCATCATAGTCAATACCATGAACTTGCCTATAACCCTTCGCTACAAGTCTAGCTTTGTAAGTATGCACATTCCCATCCATGTCAGTCTTCTTCTTGAAGGCCCATTTGCATTCTATGGTTTTCACACCTTCGGGTGCATCAATCAAATTCCAAACTTGATTGTCTTGCATGGATTGCAATTCGGATTCCATGGCTCCAAGCCACTTGTCCGAATCAGGAGAAGACATCTCCTCTTGGTAGGTTGTAGGTTCATCATTCTCAATGATTTCCACCTCATTACTATCCGTTACGAGAAATCCATATTTCTCGGGCTCGGATCGTAACCTACTAGATCTACGAGTCGCTTGTGTATTTTGAACAGGTTCCACAACTCCTTGTGGTTCTTGTTCTTGTTCCACTATTGGTTCAATGTTATTTTCTGGGTCTCGAATTTCTTCAAGATTTATTTTACTCCCACTGATTTCTTTGGAGAGAAACTGCTTCTCTAGCAAGACACCAGTTCGGGCAACAAACACTTTGTTGTCCTCTCGGTTGTAAAAGTAATATCCTTTAGTTTCCTTAGGATATCCCACGAAAATACATTTACCAGATTTGTGTGCTAGTTTGTCAGAGACAAGTCTTTGACAAAAGCTTCGCAACTCCAAATCCTCATGAAAGACAAACTAGGTTTCTTTCCGTTCCACATCTCATATGGAGTCTTTGGAACCGATTTAGTTGGAACTTGATTTAGTGTGAAAGCAGCGGTTTCTAAAGCGTAACCCCAAAAGGATATTGGAAGATCAACTTGACTCATCATTGATCGAACCATGTCTAACAAAGTCCGATTTCTCCTCTCGGACACACCATTCCATTGTGGTGTTCCGGGTGGAGTCAATTGTGAAACTATTCCACAATTCTTTAGATGATCATCAAATTCATGACTCAAGTATTCTCCACCTCGATCTGATCGAAGTGCCTTAATACTTTTGCCAAGTTGTTTTTCTACCTCATTTTGAAATATTCTAAATATCTCAAATGCCTCACTTTTATGTTTCATTAGGTAAACATACCCAAATCTACTATAATCATCAGTGAAGGTTATGAAGTATTGAAATCCTCCCCTAGCATTGCTACTTAATGGTCCGCATACATCGGAATGTATCAACCCCAATAAGTCACTTGCCCTTTCACCTAGCTTGGTAAAAGGTGTCTTAGTCATTTTTCCAAGAAGACACGACTCACAAGTGTCATATGACCCAAGGTCACATGAACCTAAGAGACCGTCCCCATGGAGTTTTGAGATACGCTTCTCATTAATATGACCAAGACGGCAATGCCACAAATAAGAATGATTTACATCATTAGGTTTAGATTTCTTATTTATATGATAGACATTTTCATTACTTTCATTCTTGACATCCAAGACATAAAGGACATTAAATGAATTAGCAATACCATAAAGCACATCATTTAAATAAATAGAAAATTTCTTATTCTCAATAAGAAACTTAAAACCTTCATTATCCAAACAAGAAATTGAAATAATATTTCTACTTAAATCCGGTACATAATTGATGAACAAATTTATAACCCTTGCAAGTGCACAAGATCACCGTAGTAGTATATGCAATAGCAGGGTGTCGAATCCACAGAGACTTGTAGAAGATAGTAATTTAAACAGTAGTAAAATAACATAACATAAAAATAAAAGAGTGGTTTTTTAGTGATTTAATCTAATTAACTAGAAAGCAAATAAACTAATTAAACAAAGATAGATAAATTGATATGAATATGGAGGAAAAATCTATGGAAAGGATTCACAAGTATCTCCTACTTATGCTTAATTGATTAAAGATGTCAATTATTATGGTGTCACAAATCATAAAAGAATCAATCTCCAAACAAGGGTTCGTTCACTAAAGTAAGAATTGGGACGGTCCGGTCGCCGGATTGCAATCCTATTATTTCTTTTATATTATACTTTCCGCTAGGTCTATACAATATGCAAGAAATTCATAAAGATCTCAAGAACACATGAACCTAGATCCTTTTGACTTCCGCTAGGTCCTCAATTGAATTTAATCATCAAAACAATGGTCAACGTATTATCACCCACGCTAGTGCAGTAATATATACCCAGTAACTCTAAATTCAATTTATATCTTAACATATAATTGAAACTAAAGAATTAATAATGAAAAATATTTTAATGAACAAGAATTAAGATCGAATGGAAGAATTAAAACTTGCAACAAACCACAAATAATTGAACTAAAAATTAAATTAAAGCATAAGTATTTGATACAAGTTACCTCCAATCCATAGATGGTGAAATTAGTTCTTCATAGACAAAGAACCAATCCCAAGAATAATATGGATGAAAGGTAGAATTATGGATGAATTAATTGGATAAATCTAAGCTAGTATTTATAGGAAAAACTAACCTAAACCAAAAATGAAATACAAAATAAAAAGGAATAATAAAAGAATTAGGAAACTAGAATAAAATCCTAACTAAACAAGTAAACATCTTCCTTTTCTAGATTTGGGCATCTTTTTAGGCTCTTTAGGGCTGGATTCCGAAAATTCCCAAATGGTCCCTGATATTTTCATAAATTCCAGCTCAGTCCTCCATATTTCAGAAATTACAGAACAGTCCCTGAAATTTTGGAAAATTACAGTTTGGTCCCTCGGTTTCAGAACAGCCAGATTGGTCCCTGGACACTCCAGATTTCCACAGCAATCCTCACTCTTCTTTAAGTTACTGTTAAGCGCCTGGATTTATAAATTTCGCCATATCTCCTTTGTTTTACGCACATTCCACCTGTTTTACATGTTTTCTATATAAACACTAAAACATATATTAAATAACCAAAACTCAAGGATTTCACTAAGAATAAGTCTAGAATATATCCAATAAATGAGTATAAAACTCATCTATCAAATACCCCCAAACTTAGACTTTGCTAGTCCTCGAGCAAACAACAAAATCAAACAAAAATATAAACAAAAATTAACTATTCTAACTAAATATTATCTGACAGTTATCTACATTCCCACAATCTTGAATTCCCCCACAATTGCATTTATCAAATAATACCATATGACTCATGATATGAGTAGATCTATCTATACAAGTGTTAATATATATTACCATTAATTTTGCTAATTTGCATATGCATTATAATTAAGCGGTGAAACTCTGTGTGTGTGTGAGCACCAATTCTCCCTTTGTTTTCAAATATGATCTAATTTTATAAAGCCAAGTACACCATCATCCCTTATTTTATTGACTTTGTCTATCATATAAAACGTTCTTAAAAGGTAAAATATGAATATCATTTAGTACTTGACTCTTAACAAACAAAGGCACCCCCAAACTTAATTATTACCATTTCACGCACATATTTCAAGTGCTTTTAGCACAAGCATAGGATGAACTCTTGGGGAGGGAGTTGGCCTTCACTTCGGATTCGAGCTTGGAACGGACCATCACGGCGGAAAAGCTCTCCCTCCATAACGCTACTGCATACCCAGAAATCTGGTTAAGCTAGAATAGCCCCTAACCGGCTAACCTACACGTCTGGAGGTGTAGATACCCGGATCTCGCACCCCTTACCAAACCCTTTTTGAATGGTCTAAACCCTAAAATTGTCCTAAGCCCAGATTCGGCTATGCGGGAGTTCTGTGAGCCTTATCAGTGCATCGAATGGATTAACGGACTTCAAATTCATGATCAAAGCGAAAAAACGAGTAAACAAGCATGTACTTCAATTTTTGAGCTGCGGGACCCGAAACGGGGCCCGCACCCTTAGAACTGCTCGTTATTATCCATTCTGTGCATTAAAAATATATTATTGTCATTCCTTGCTCATTAACATATTTCAGATAGATGTACGTGACCACAATATTATTTCAAGCAACTTCCATGTTGGGACCGCGGACAACCGGGACACCGTTGTGCGCACACTCGGACAAAACTTGGACTGTTGCGGAACCAGTACCGAAGCAGGAATTGTGATCACCTACACAGAATCAAGCCGCAGTGGGACCTCCAGGTTAAAGAAGAGATCGAGAGGTTGCTGCAAGTGGGTTTCATCCGAGTTGTGGAATATCCCCAATGGTTGTCCAACATGGTCACAGTCGAGAAGGCGAACGGCAAAGTCCAGATATGTGTTGACTTCAGAGACCTCAACAAAACTTGCCCGAAAGATGATTTCCCGTTACCAAATATTGATATTCTGGTTGACTCAGTCGCAATGCACAAAGTGAAGTCATTTGTTGATGGAATGGCGGATTACAACCAAATTAAAATGGCGGTAGAAGATCAAGAGAAAACTTCCTTCATCACCCCGTGGGGGACGTTCTGTTACACAGTGATGCCTTTCGGTCTTAAAAATGCCAGATCAACTTATCAAAGAGGTGCTACAACTCTTTTCCATGACGTGATCCACAAAGAACTTAAAATCTACGTGGATGACATGATTGTGCACTCAGTCGAAGAAGACGCCCAGCATCTGGTTGACCTCAGAAAATTCTTTGAAAGACTGCGGAAGTATCACATGAAGTTGAATCCTGCTAAATGCGCATTCGGTACCGTCCGAGGCAAGGTCCTGGGTTTCCTGGTAACAGAAAGAGGAATTGAAATCGACCCCGACAAAATAAGGGCCATCACAGAAATGCCTCAACCTCAAACTCAGAGGGAGGTAAAGGGGTTCTTGAGAAGAATTCAGTACATCAGCAGATTCATACGACAGTTAACCATGATGTGCGAGCCGCTCTTCAAGCTCCTAAAAAAGGGTACCGATCGATCCTGGGATGAAGAATGCCAGATTGCTTTCGAAAAGGTCAAAGATTACCTGACAAGCCCACCGGTCTTGGCCCCACCTCATTCGCACAAACCTCTGCAGTTGTACCTAACCGTCACTGACACTGCGGTAGGAGCAATGCTTGCACAAGAAAAAGAAGACTCCTGGGTTGAAAATGCAATTTATTTTGTTAGTAGAAAGCTGCAAGGGAGTGAATTGAACTACTCAGCATTGGAAAAGGCCTGCAGCGGTTAAAGATCTATCTGCAATCCTTGCCCGTTCAGATCATATCCCGAATGGATCCAGTAAAGTACATCCTCGAAAGGCCAACCATGTCCAATCGAGTAGCCAAATGGGCTTTTCTCTTAAGCGAATTTGATATGACTTACGCAACGCCTAAGTCCATTAAAGGAAGGGTGATAGCAGACCAACTTACAGATTTGGCTCTTGATCTCGAGCCCGAACCAGAAGCACAGTTTCCCGATGAAGGAATCTACGCTGTTGATTGTTCAGAAAACAAGTGGCAACTCTTCTTTGATGGGGCTGCCAACAAAAGAGGTTTCGGAATTGGAATTTTGCTCATTGATCCAAGCGATGCGTACACGCCCATTGCTATCCGGTTAGACTTTAACTGCTCAAATAACACAGCGGAGTATGAGGCTTGCATGGCTGGCCTTGAAGAGGCGTTAAACAGAGGGGTCAAAGAAATTGAAGTGTTCGGGGACTCCGCCCTAATCATCAATCAGATTTAAGGAAAGTGGAGGACCCAAGATTCAAGACTACAACAGTATCATATTCGACTGGTAGCGCTCACAGAACGTTTCTCGAATATCTCATTTCATTACCTCCCAAGGGACTGAAACAGATTCGCAGATGAGTTGGCTACCTTAGCCTCCATCATGGAATTCCCTGCTGATGTCATGGTAAAGCCGTTTGTGGTTAGCAAGAGGTCAATCCCAGCCTACTGCCTGGCAATTGACTTAGATAACGAAGAAAATGAAGAGCCATGATACACAGATGTATGGAATGTGCTCAGGAATGGGATCTACCCTCCAGAAAAGGACAAAAGGGCAAGAATTGCAATGCGAAGATGGGCCTCCCAATTTGTGATTTCCGGAGATCGATTGTACAAAAGGTATCATAACGGACCAAATTTTCTCTGTGTAGACAAGTCTGAAGCGAATAGAATCATGGATGAAGTCCATGGGAGACTGTGTGGACCCCACATGAATGGGCACATGCTTGCTAAGAAGATAGTGAGGCAAGGGTACTACTGGACTACAATGGAAAAGGATTGTGTGATGAGAGTGCGAACTTGTGATCAGTGTCAACGGTATGCTAACCTACAACATCTGCCACCGCACATTCTCTATCAGTCAACTGCTCCTTGGCCTTTCTCCACTTGGGGAATAGATGTTATTGGTCAAGTCAAACCGAAAGGTTCAAGCGGGCAAGAATATGTGCTCGTAGCTATCGACTACTTCACCAAATGGGTTGAGGCCGTTGCTTACAAAGTCTTGAATGCCAAGAAGGTAGCCGAGTTCATCCGCACCAACATTTTCTACAGATATGGAGTCCCTTATGAGATGATCTCAGATAATGGAACTCACTTTGAAGGGGAAGTCAACCGATTGCTTGACGAATTCCGTGTGATCCGGCACAAGTCCTCCGCCTATCGACCACAAGACAATGGAGCGGTAGAAGCGGCGAACAAAACCCTTGAGAACATCATTAGAAAGATGGCCATCACCTGAAAGGATTGGCCCGAGAAGTTGTCTTTAGCTTTGTGGGGATACCGCACATCTGTCCGGACACTGACTGGGGCTACTCCTTACTCACTTGCATATGGCATGGAGGCAATTCTCCCGATTGAACTTGAGATCCCCTCTATGAGAGTTTTACTTGAAAACCAAGTGTCCGAGATTGATTGGCTACAAAGTCGCCATGAAGAGTTAGCATTACTCGATGAAAAGCGATTACTGGCTTTAGAGCACAACCGCGCGTATCAACGCAGAATCGCCAGGGCATTTAACAAGAAGGTCAAAGACCGTGATGTCAAAGTGGGAGATCTTGTTTTACGAGAAAAGCCACCAAGCTATGTCGACCCCTGAGGGAAATGGAAGTCTCCATGGTTAGGCCCCTACATTGTTAAGAAGATACAATCCGGAGGAGCCGTGTTTCTGCAAACCGAATTTGGAGAAGACCTCGTTCAGCCCTGCAACCTCAGCAAATTGAAGAAGTATTATGCGTAGAGGACGCAAAGTTTGGTAATTCCTATCGAGTCAGAAAAAAAAAATGAGCGCAAAAGACAGCCCCACTAGAGGTGAAAACCTGAAAGGGCAGTTCTAGGTAAAAATCAGGAGGCGCGCAAGAAATTCAAGTAACTGTGTCGAACTACGCTGACCTGAGCCTCTAAAGAGGAACGTAGGCAACCTTTGGGTCCGGTCATTAGTAATAAAAAACTTTATTCCCCGCGTTGAACTTGCAAACATTACATTTGAAAGGGAAAAACAAGCACAACAAACTTTGAAAATAAAATAAAAAATCATCTTGGCGTGGCAACCAAGAATTATGCAGAAATAAATGAAATTCCACTCATTAACCGAGGAGGTTGAACACGTTCTGGAAAAAGCCTGAAGAGCTCTCTCCCCTTTGGTTCCCAGATCCGGGTGCATCGGGCAGGGTAATCCTTGAAGCTAAGTCTCGGCCAGCCCTGCGACGTCCCGACCGATGGCCGTGGCGTGATTGATTCCCGCCTATCTGATTTTGGAAGACTATGGGACCCCTTATCTGAGAAAAGTAATCCCAGACAGAATCTCTGGACCTAAGAGCCCCGAGACCAAAGCTGAGATGGTAGCATTGTTATCAACAGTCTGAGGACCCAACCATTCAAGATACGCCAAAGAGGGTTCATAGAATGTGTCCCCTTCGCTCCGGCGTCTTCCTCTGCCGACGTGCGCACCATTCCTATACCAAAGCTCTTTCAACAATTCGCAAATATTGGCATCCACGGGAAAATTGGCCGGGATGGGGTGGTCAGAAAAGGGAACCTCTTGGACTTGTCCAAATTGGCGGGAAATCCGTTGGCCTAGATAAAAGGTGGTAGACCGAAGCCCAGCTAACCAAACGAAGGAGTGACCTGCACTCGTGATAATGTACCTGCTCGGGTTCCAATGCGGAGGCCTAGATAAAAGGTGATAATGTCTGCCAACCTAATCCGCCAAATGTGTCCAACCTACTCCTTAACAGTAGTGCAGTTCTGCCTGTTTAAACCTCGCCTCGGAAGCATGGAAGGGGTATAGTCTGGATCAGACACCGGGCGAATGATTCTGAGATGCTCCTGGAGCCATATTTGCAGCAAAATAGGGCTGCTCGATGTGAAAGCGTCACCCCTGGGATAGTAACCGTCCAGCCCGTGCAAGGTTTCTGCCAAAAGGACAGTCATCACGTTACTGGCACCACCTTTGCAGGAGTCAACAATATCCACCATTCTTGAATCAATGAAACCGTCATAAGAGACGAAAAACAGTTCAGCAAAGAGGCACATAACTAAGGCAAAATCCCTACGGTCAGAATACTCTGGGTTATGAGGGGCAGCCTCACCATAGAGTCCAGGGAAGCAAGTGATATCAAAGTGGGTCCTGTGAAGGAGCCTCCTCGAAAATCCGATATCAAATTCGAAAACCTCAGTGAGCCACCGGACAGGGGTCTTGCGAGAAGTTGGCACCAAAGCCTTACCACGAGTTGGGTTTCCCGTAATGGCGCAGAATTCCTCAAAGGTAGGACACAACTCATCTTGGGTAAAATTAAATAAGTGAGTACCTGTCGACCAGAAGACGGACACACCGCGGATCATCTCCCATTGGATAGGAAGCCTCCTTAATGCAAAAAGGAGTTTGAAATGAAAGGTCTCTTCTAGCGCCGCTCGCGCACTCTCCGAGTAGGAACCCACCCAACGGTTGAGTCCCTCGCGGTATTCTTCGATGCTAAGCATGGTTGGGCCAAGATGAGCCATTCGAAAAGGGAAGGAAGGTCGGGATTGCAAGGAAAGAAAGAAGGAGAAGGTGCTTGGGATGAAAAATAATGAAACTCCCCCTCCCCTTTTATAGTAGCTCAGAGATAGGATTCCAGCTTGCCTCCCTCGAAATGCACACCTCCCCTTGCCTAGATAAGGCACGAATTCCAAGAAATTTCCAGAAACTGATCAGAAACCTCGCCCCCCCCCCCTCAGTAGCCGTACGGCTGCTAACCTCTGACCCAGCCAGAATTTTATCTTCTCCACGCTTCCCTAGGTGGATAAGCCTCCCATTGGTTTCATCAATCTGCAACCCTCTAATCCAAGTTTGGTTCATTGTTGGTCATTAATCACGAGTCGGTGTCATTTAATAAGTGAGTTAAAGCAAAAGATTAACATCCCGACTTCAAAATGAAAGAGAGCTCGTGCTCGATCAGATTTGGTCCAAATTTTGTCTAGGCGAATCATATCCGCCACTGCATGCAAAGCTAACTTGCAGGTCACAGCACACAAAGTCGATGTGGTCATCTCCCCGAGGCGCGAGAGACTTCAGTCAAAACTGAAACAGTGCCAATGGATCACGCGAAGCGATGGTTCACTGCTTAATAAAGCACAAAAATCTCATCACACGACAACTCAAAAGCCGATAGGTCTAGACATAGCTCGGAGAGCAGTGTATCCTTTGATTGAATGTTTTATGAATTGTCATCTGTTATTTGGTCTTCTCTTGATATTGAGTTGTACCCCCCTTTTTTTGATTAGCGCGAAGCGCTCGATCTTTGAGTGAGTTGGTTTTCCTGATGGGCGCGAAGCGTCCGGACCTCGATAAGTCGTTATTATATCCCCTGGTAGTCTCCTGATTTTGAGATGTACCTCAACTCGGATTGCACCTTGCGTCAATCCTCGAGTAATGTTGATCTTTAGCCTTCTCTGGATTGATTGATTTGGTTCGAGTCAGAACTACGACTCAACTTGATTCCCATGGAGGGATACGTAGGCAGTTCACCCCAGTGAACTCAGTCGCCCGTTTTTGCAATTTGTCGGTCGAAGACCGATCCCCAGAGTCAGATGCGACTCACCTCGATGATGAATTAGGTCATCTCCTAGATTCTGAGATGTACCCCCCGCTCCGATTGTACCTTGCGTCAATCCTTGAGTATTGTTGTTCCACCTTGGTCTTCTCGCCTGCCCGAGTTGTACCTCCCCCGAACTACGTTTTGACTTGATTCCCATGGAGGGATACGTAGCCAGTTCACCCCGGTGAACTCAGTCGCCCGTTCTCATAAATATTTTCTCATGTCGATTTTCTCCCCAGCAAAGAGACCACACATCTCAATGCAGTCCCCAGCAAAGAGACAACACATCTCAATGCTCCCCCAGAAAATTCCTTGTTTTTTAATAAACCTGAACTACGATTGGTCTGATTCTCGAAAGAGATACGTAGGTAAACCGGAAACCCGGTACCGACCATTGTTTGTCACTAGTTTGATTGCTTGTTTGAGTTAGAACTACGGAGGCTTGATTCTCGAAAGAGATACGTAGGAAGTCCTACTTTGGACCCAGCCGTTACACCCTCGATGAGATCGGTTGTCTCTTAGAAAATCGTAGAATCCCCTTTACATTACAAGGAGATTCGACAAGGGGCTCTGTAGATACCCCGATCTCGCACCCCTTATCAAACCCTTTTTGAATGGTCTAAACCCTAAAATTGACCTAAGCCCAGATTCGGCTATGCGGGAGTTCTGTGAGCCTTATCAGTGCATCGAATGGATTAACGGACTTCAAATTCATGATCAAAGCTAAAAAACGAGTAAACAAGCATGTACTTCAATTTTTGAGCTGCGGGACCTGAAACGGGGCCCGCACCCTTAGAACTGCTCGTTATTATCCATTCTGTGCATTAAAAATATATTATTGTCATTCCTTGCTCATTAACATATTTCAGATAGATGTACGTGACCACAAGATTATTTCAAGCAACTTCCATGTTGGGACCGCGGACAACCGGGACACTGTTGTGCGAACACTTGGACAAAACTTGGACTGTTGCGGAACCAGTACCGGAGCAGGAATTGTGATCATCTACGTTGAAAATTCAAGGCATAAATGATGATGACCAACCACCATCCAGCTAAATGGCAGCAAGTAGGTGGCCAATCAAGTAGGCCATGGTCCAATCAGAGCGCGGTGGCAAAACCAGATCCCCCTGGCAACCAGTCCAAGCCGTACGGCTGGTTTGGGAGGTTCAGACAGCAGTTTGTTCTTCAGCAACTTGGCCACAAAAGTCTTGATTTTGATCATACCCAGCTGCAAATGGACGGGGTAGCAACCCCCTAAACTGACTCCTAAGCCTAGCAAGGGTGGCCTAAGGTCATTTCCCACCTCCCTCCTCCATACACTTACCTCCCTCATCCATTTTATCATGAAAAAAAAAAACACACACTTCATAGAACACCCCCATTCACTCTTGTTCTCTCTAGCACTTCCAAGAAGCACTCTCACCACTCTCAAATCTCAGTCCATAGACCACCACATCACCACCATAACACCACCCTAAACACACACCAAACACAAGCAAAACAACCCACTCAAACACTCTTTCAATCTAAGGCAAACACCTTAAGAAAAGCAACAAAAAAGTCTTCCCTTGGAAGCAAAGGAAGCACATCTAGGTAATCTCTTGTTCTTGTAAAGTTCACCTATGTAAGATGTAGTTGATTATGTAATATGTTGAGAGGTCTAGCCACTATGTTAGGCTAGACCTCCATTTGATGTCCAGAGATACAATGTTGATGTTCTTGTTGTTCTTCTCCCTAAATGATGATAGATCTTGATCAAATGCTTCAATGGCTGTTGTTTTGTGTTGTTAGTATGTATATATATGCACACACAAAGTTTCATGCCCACATCACTTCATGTAGATGAGTGTTCATAGGTGTTTTCATGCCATTTGCATTTTTCTAGTAGTCTGTCAGTCTGTATCTTTCTGTCTTGTTGCTCTCTTTATGCATAGCAAACGTGGTTTTTGGTCTTAGACCAAAAAATATGGTTTGTTCTAGACAAACATAGGAAAATGATAATGTACATATATTATTTTTACCCTGGGTGGAAGGTATTATTTCCATTTTTTGTTTCAACTCTCTGTTCTCAGATTTACATATCTCCTGTTCTGACACCAAAATGTCAGAGGTGTTTTGTGTGACTTAAACTTTCTTGATGGCCTTGAAACTTTCCAGATCTAAACTTTGATATGTTAGTAATAACTTTCATGTATAGTTTTTTCCATGATTCCCCCGTTTTGGACACCATAACATGCTCCTAAAATCAGAGGAAAATTCATGGTTGATACTTGATGTGTTAGGGAGTTTTCCTAACTTTCACTTTCCATATTGTGCAAGCATAAGAGCAGGTACACAAAGAAAAAGAGCGCAGCAGTCCCTAAAATCTTTGGGGACGGACTTTGGACATTCTTTTTTATGGGATTTGTTTCCCTTTTTTTTGTTCACCATTGTAAATATTAATCCCCCACCCCCTCTTTGTGATCTCCATTACTGGATATGAATGTTAAACCATTTTCAAAACCAAGTGTGAGTCCACCCAAATCGACTCTCATTTGTGAATTAAAACAAACATTCCTAGAATGGGAAGACTTCCTCTTATATCAAACCACCATTTTTGTTAGGGCATAAAATCAAGGTAAAAGGCATAAAATGAATCTACGTGGCATGCATGCTAGAGACCATCACGGGCGAGGAGAGTGCCTAACCCCTTCTCTTGTCGTAACTTAGCCCCCGAACCCACTTTCTCTAAAAAAAGGTTTTATCTTCGTTTTTCCTAAAATAAAATGAGGTGGCGACTCTTGACTGTTTTGATTCCATCTAGAGGAAACCATTGTGTGGGAACCGAGCGCATTTCCAAAAGCGCATTAGCACGAGGCATCACCCGAATTGCCCTCCCAAGCGATCATTTCGGTGCGGTTTGACCTTCGAGCGCGGGCCCCCACAGGAGGTAACACCAAAGCAAATTTGCACATTTACCATTAATTTATTATTATTGTTGTTGTTGTTATTTTGCCATTGCTCCCACTTTTCCCAAGTCATCTTTTTCATTCATTAAGTATATATAGCAACTCAGGGTGCCAACACATATACATACTTCAAGTGTCTAAATAGTACCCATATTTTAGGTTTTAAGAGGCTTTATTTGCACACAAACTCATTAACCTAAGGGATAATGGTGCTCTATAAACTCGATAAAGTAAATCAAAATTATCAACTAAGGGAGACTCGGTGATAGTGCACTTAAATTTAGAGATTCACAACCGAACTATAATACTTAAGCAAATAACCAAAATTAATCCAATATATATTAGAACAAGAATAGTTAAATCATCGCACATCATAATCCGACGGTCTAAAGACACAAGCAACTATGGGGAAAAACACACAATGTTTTCAAAACTTTGACCGCACCGAAGCTGCCTACGTTCCCTCTAAAGTGAGCGAACCCACAATAAAGGGCTCAGGTCACCGTAGTTCGAACCAAACCAGAAATAAGAACGTATTTAAACATTTTTTTTTTTTACTAAACTAAGAAACTTAGAAAAAAAAAGAAACAAGTAACAGGTTATAGCACATGACAACTTCTCCACCCCCAAACTTAAAATGAACAATGTCCTCATTGCGCAAGATACATAGTGGAAGGTCAACACATAGTACATGGTGATCAATGATCCCACACAAACCCAAAAGAGATAGGTATCACATACTAACTATTATTGCATCCTCATAACAATTCCCTCAATTTCCATCATGATACTCACTTGAATAACAATTTTCATACTAAGCAGTGCATTGAATAGCATTATTGCATTAGAGTACAGAAAACTTACCTCAAATTTCCTAGCCATCGTGATTTGCTTTCTTGATCAGAACAACAGGCACGCTTGTGGACAGATAGTAATCGCTGAAATTGTGATAGTGAGTTAGCTAGAGAGGAGCACCGGTATTCGAGAAGATGAACTGGGCTTTGTGTGCGGTCCGAATGATGAGCTACCAGATTCTGGGCTTTGAGATCAGTGAGCTAAATGGAGGTTGCTGCTACTGGACGGCTTTTAAGAATATGGGTTGAGGAGATCGAATTGAGAGAGACCGGAGAAGTGGAGATTATCAGGCTAGGGCGGAGTCAAATCTGTTGCGGCCGGAGTTTGAGATGGGTCTGTCGAGCGCTGCTTGGCCGGAATCGAGGTACGCCGGTGTACAGATCGGGACTGCAAATGAGGTCCGGAATTGTGGACTCAGCGGGGGTGGGTGTGAGGGATGCAGTCGGAGGAACAAACGGAGATGAGGGTCGGAGATTTGCATCGGCGTTGTGGGCGTGAGTGCAACAATTGAATCGGGGAAAGGGGTTAGGGTTATATGACTGGCGTGGCCGGTGTTGAGAGAGCCGGATTTGACAATGGAAGGAGGCGATGGGGAGATGGTGGAATGTAGAGAGAGAAACGAGAATGGGTGGTTGGAGCGAGCAGGGCGGCGGCTGTTGGGGATGCAGTAGAGAGGAGCGGGGAGGGAGATGAGAATTGCAGTGGTTGCAGAGGTTATGGTGAGTTGTGGTGGGTGAATGCGTGAGAGAGAGAAAGAGAGGATGTCGACTAGGGATTTCTTTAATTTGGGGATTTTGTTCACTGGCTTTTTTTTTTTTTTTTTGCTACTCTATGTTTTTTTGCGCGACCGCCCATGTGTCGCACCCCTGTTTGCAAATTTTTCGAATCAGCCCCCCTCTTCCGTTTTTCTTCTATAGTTAATCCCATCTTTCGTTAAGTTGACCTGCATTCGTTAGAATTTTAACAGAAACAATAACAAAACACGTTAATTGTTAGAAATCTAAAAATACTAAAAAAATGAAAATCTTTTTGGAGGGTGACAACTATTTACACTCCTCTATAAACCCACAAACTCAAAGAGGTTCTTTCGAACGACTCAAAACAAAAAAAACCAAATAAAAAAAACGTAGAACAATTAAATGCCCCCAAACTTAATTTTTGGTTTACGCCCTTTAGCCCACTTTACCTTTTCTCGAGTACAAAAATTCACATCATACCCCATATATAATTTTCGTTTTATTAATTCACTAAGAACTGAATGGAGATTTTGACGTTTTCTTTTATGAGGCTTTTTAACTCGCGGGCCTCTACCACTTTTTCCACACTCACAAGACGAAGAGATCACATAAAGATTAATAGTCGGTTGTTCATTGAAATTCCTAAAAGGGTGAAGAGGGGTTTCACAACTACAATGTTCATCGGGCTTGTCGGATATAACAATAAAATTGTGACCCTTTTCATTATTCCTTTCCTCACCTACATATAGGGCAAATTCAATTTCATCAATGACTTGCTCATGCCATGATTTCTCCACATAATTGCTAATTGGATGAAGGTCTACATTCTCATTCTTAACATCAACCTCTAGAGCAACCAAAAATTCCTCGATGACTTGATCATGCCACGAGTTCTCTAAATTATTAACCACCTCACACATTTTTATAAAAAAATTAATAATAAATAAAATAAAATAAAATTTTAAACAAATATTTACACTACTAATTAAATTATTAACTATCTAAACAAGTCCCCGGCAGCGGCGCCAAAAACTTGATGAACAAATTTATAACCCTTGCAAGTGCACAAGATCACCGTAGTAGTATATGCAATAGCAGGGTGTCGAATCCACAGAGACTTGTAGAAGATAGTAATTTAAACAGTAGTAAAATAAAATAACATAAAAATAAAAGAGTGGTTTTTTAGTGATTTAATCTAATTAACTAGAAAGCAAATAAACTAATTAAACAAAGATAGATAAATGGATATGAATATGGAGGAAAAATCTATGGAAAGCATTCACAGGTATCTCCTACTTATGCTTATTTGATTAAAGATGTCAATTATTATGGTGTCACAAATCATAAAAGAATCAATCTCCAAACAAGGGTTCGTTCACTAAAGTAAGAATTGGGACGGTCCGGTCGCCGGATTGCAATCCTATTATTTCTTTTATATTATACTTTCCGCTAGGTCTATACAATATGCAAGAAATTCATGAAGATCTCAAGAACACATGAACCTAGATCCTTTTGACTTCCGCTAGGTCCTCAATTGAATTTAATCATCAAAACAATGGTCAACGTATTATCACCCACGCTAGTGCAGTAATATATACCCAGTAACTCTAAATTCAATTTATATCTTAACATATAATTGAAACTAAAGAATTAATAATGAAAAATATTTTAATGAACAAGAATTAAGATCGAATGGAAGAATTAAAACTTGCAACAAACCACAAATAATTGAACTAAGAATTAAATTAAAGCATAAGTATTTGATACAAGTTACCTCCAATCCATAGATGGTGAAATTAGTTCTTCATAGACAAAGAACCAATCCCAAGAATAATATGGAGGAAAGGTAGAATTATGGATGAATTAATTGGATAAATCTAAGCTAGTATTTATAGGAAAAACTAACCTAAACCAAAAAGGAAATACAAAATAAAAAGGAATAATAAAAGAATTAGGAAACTAGAATAAAATCCTAACTAAACAAGTCAACATCTTCCTTTTCCTTCTAGATTTGGGCATCTTTTTAGGCTCTTTAGGGCTGGATTCTGAAAATTCCCAAATGGTTCCTGATATTTTCATAAATTCCAGTTCAGTCCTCCATATTTCAGAAATTACAGAACAGTCCCTGAAATTCTGGAAAATTACAGTTTGGTCCCTCAAGTTTCAGAACAGCCAGATTGGTCCCTGGACACTCCAGATTTCCACAGCAATCCTCACTCTTCTTTAAGTTACTATTAAGCCCCTGGATTTATAAATTTCGCCATATCTCCTTTGTTTTACGCACATTCCACCTGTTTTACCTGTTTTCTAAATAAACACTAAAACATATATTAAATAACCAAAACTCAAGGATTTCACTAAGAATAAGTCTAGAATATATCCAATAAATGAGTATAAAACTCATCTATCAATAATAGCAATTGTTCAAAACAAGTATTAAACCGGAAGGTAAAGTGACTTCATAAGTCCCTACGGCTAATGCAGCAACTCTTGCTCCATTCTCCACGCGTAGGTCTACTTCACCCTCTTTAAGTAATCTCCTATTCTTTAGTCCCTGTACATTTAAACAAATGTGAGAACCACATCTGGTATCCAATACCCAAGAATCAGTGGTAGAAAGGAGAATATCTATCATATAGATACCTGAAGTCGACGCAGCCTTGCTGCTCTTCTTCTTCTTTTGCTCTTCCAAGAAAGCCTTGCAATTACGTTTCCAATGACCAATTTCTTGACAATGGAAACAGATTGCATCCTTTTGTGAATCGGGTTTTGCCTCAGAAGCCTTGGCAACCTTTGCCTTGCTTATCTTGGGTTTGACAACTTTCTTACCCTTTCCTTTGGCACTAGCCTTCTTCCCATCATGAATCAAGAGCACGGGAGAACCTTTCTCCGCAATCTTCATCTCCGAAGTTTTAAGCATCCCATGCAACTCGGAGAGGTTCTTATCCATTCCATGCATGTTATAATTCATCACACACTGATTATAACTTTTAGGCAATGAATTAAGAATGAGATCCGTGGCTAGCTCCAATGGGATTGGATAGCCAAGTTTCTCAAGATGCTCTACATAACCTTTCATTTTTAGCATGTGAGGACTCACTTGTTGCCCTTCATTCATTTTGCAAGTAGTGAATGCAACAATGGTCTTGTACCTCTCTTGCCTAGCTTGCTTTTGAAACATAGCTCTTAACTCCACGCCTATCTCATAGGCTTCCAAATGTTCCAAACTTTGTTGGAGTTTTGAGCACATGGTAGCAAGCATGAGACAGCTTACATCTCTTGAATCATTACGATGTTTCTTGTAACTGTCTCTTTCTGCCTTAGGGGCAGTAGGTTCTGGTTCAGCAGGAAGTGGCCCATCGAGAATGTACAACTTATCTTCTTGCCTTAGAACAATTCTTAGGCTACGGATCCAATCCATAAAGTTAGTACCATTCTCTTGGAGCTTATCCTTCTCAATGATCGATCGCAATGAAATTGATTGAGTGTTAGCAGTCATTGTCTACAAATATGCAAAATTTCCAAAATTTAATAAGTACCGTTTTCATTAAAAAAATAAATAATGTATTTTTCAAACGAAAATACTCTCACTAAATTATATAACCTTATTATACATCCAATGTATAATATAATTTAAATGAGTTAAGATCCCGCTTTAATTTAATTTTAAGTCCGCTAAGGCGGATTACATAAAATCAAATTAATTAGGTAGACAACTCTTGTCAATCATATCTCATATGAATCTTAGTTCCTTTTATGAGATTCTGTAAGAAATCCTATTTCACAAAGCATGTTAAATCTCATCTTTGCCTAGGCTCAAAACTGTTTTGACGCCCAATTAAGTCCAACCACTTTAAACGTATAGTTAATGTGCCTCGCTAGGGCGTGCCCACATTATCTATCTTGCTCATACATAAATAAGGTCAATGCATCTCGCTAGGGCGAGTCTACATTAAATTCATCTATGTATTAACAAGTGTTTTAATCATGGCATGGCAATAAAAACTTAAAACTTTCTTTGAAGGTTCATCACATATAGCATACAACACATTTATGAGAACATAATATAAACATGTTACGTATCAAGTTTAGCCACTAAATTAATCTCCATTAATTTAAGCATAATATTTATGTGTCATTAGTTTCTCTATAATTATGAGGATGAGACTATTTCAACTTTGGTTATTATCTCCAAATCAAGACAACAAGAAGTGCGCCCGAAACTAAGCCATAAGGCATCCACAATTCCGCACTAATTCAAGAAACCAAGAAAGTAGTTCATGTGGCCGAAACTAAGCAATAGATGGTCTCAATAAACGTAGGCCAATTGTATCCACAATTCCACATGAATCTTCAATCATTGAATCAAGAACTTTGTTTCTCAATTTTAGCAATTTTGAACTCTTCATAATTCTAACTTCGTTTTATCTTTGAAACTTTGATTGCGATCAAGTTTGGGAAACACAATCTCGATGAACGTAGATTAGCCATCCAAACTTTGAACCAATCTTAGAGTCACAAGCCTAAAACAAATAGGAAAATCAAACCCCAAGATCCACACTCAAACCAACTACCCAAAACCCATTCCAGATCAGCAGGTCTGGCTTGGTTCTGTTACTGGTTTGGTTGGACCTTTTGAAAATTCCAAATCTGATCGAAAGCAAAAGGAATTAGCATTCTGATTGCTTTGTGCGGCCACCCAGAAATAACTGTGCGGTCGCCCAAACATGTGCGGCCGCCCACGTTATTCTGTGCGGTGGCACAGGAGGATCAGAAGGCAATTTTAAAGTTCGAAAATTTGTCTCAAAATTGTTTTTCCCCGATTATTAAAACCATGATCCAATCATAATTAATAATCAAACAATTCAGAATCCATCATAATATTAATTGCGATTGAATCGTGCGATTAAAGTTGCAAAAACAATAAACCACATAAAATCACATAACACATAAACATTATATAATCCAATATTCATATCATGTTAGGCACATAAACAATTTATATACACACAACATGATCTAAGTATTGAAATAATCAACATGAACGGAGCTCTGATACCACTGTTGGGTTTCGTAGTAACATGCGCAGCGGAAATTAGCATTTAAAATTTTATGAAACCCAAAGCCCATAGATCCATTCATATGATTAAATCAAATACAACAATATGAATACTAGAAAAACTAACCCTTGATGACTTTGAATTTGGTCTTTGATCTTGGTGGAGAACTTGAAGCTTTAATCACAAAAGTAAGAACACGAACTTTGAAGATGATAAGCTTCACCCTATAGCGGTATCCACACCACGAACGAATATCAAGAACACTTGATCTTGGTTGCTAGACCAAAATTGTGAAACACGTTTTCACAATGAATATAAACTATATGGAAATTTGTTTGTGTATTGTTTTGTTCTTCAATCTAAGATGTCTTAGAACAAAATAAACTCTCTCAAACTCTTTGGAGATTTGCTCAAAAGCATTGGTTTTGATTCTAGCCGAATTTGGCTGTTTATATATTCCAAATAGGAAACTTGTGTCTAAACCCGTCCAAAATTCTTTTCCAAATCAAATTAGGAAACCAGTCCCGAAATGGTGTGCGGCCGCCCAAAACCACCTGTGCGGTCGCACATCTATCTGGAAGGTTCTGGTACTATTTGAACCAAACTGTGAGGCCTCCCAAGACATCCTGTGCGGTCGCCCACTTGTCCACATTCCCAAAGTTTCCAAAATTCCAATATAATCCTTATTTAAGATTCGTTCTATTGTGTGTGACCCTCTAGGATTACACTAAGTTGGCAATGGGTTCAAACATGAAACCATAAGATATGATTAGGTTCTAACAAACCGTCATACCTACCCAAATAGTATAACTAGATACAAGTTCGCATTCCTTTAGAATATGTCATAATCCCTTTGTCCACGATGTCATTGAACACAAGTCATGGTCAACAAGTCAACTTGTTTTGTTCAATACTTTCTCGATTCCGAATATGTTGATAATCCAAATGACATTGATCTAATCAATTCATTTAAGTCCGGCCGAACATTTTCATCAACATCATTCATACGAGAGGCCCAAGCTTGACATCTCTCCGAGGAGGGACAAATCCATTTAGCTTATTACTCTTCCCTACGTGAATTCGATTATGCCAATCATACCCTTTATAACTACCCGGTTAAAGGTAGCGTTTGAATATGTCAAACATAATGTTCATCAAGTGGAAGACTATAATAACTTCATGTCTAAGGATTCGAATGACATAACTAATATGAGATGTATGTACGACATAGACCATGACATAAATCTCATACAGCGGGTCATGTCCGGTACCTTGTTCCAAACAAGTACCCATAAATCTAACATGATCATCTCATGATCATTTAGCCTTTATACTAGTGCTTAACAAGTACTAGGGATGAAGATTATTATAATTAAACATGAACAACAATAATAATCAAAACATTTCTTTATTGATATGAAATAAATGATAACAATTACAACGTTTATTAAACGTGCCTAGGGCACCACTACCAACAGCAACTCCCTTACAAGAAGTCTGATATGAAACCTTACCACCTTTCCCTTAACAGTTACTATGTGAAAGAAGGTGAAGAGTATTAAAACTTCGAGTTCGCAGAGCCGTGGTTCGACCACAACGGAAAGCTGCAAAAGGGTTTTGAAATCTTCATAGATGTCGAGTTCGATCGGGCCAATCTAGAGCTAAGGTATATGGAACCTCGAAAGACTGCTGGCAGAGTTACTACCATCCAGAATGAGTACTACATCAAAGTGAACAAAGACCTGACTTACGATACTGAATTCGTGTCACTCGATGAACCATTGGTCGGCGAAGCTAAAGAAATAGAGCCATGGGACGGCCAAGATTTGTTCCAGCACCTAAGCCTCGAAGATGATATTGTGGCTGTTATCGAATACGGACCTGTGACTACTGCTATCGAGAATCTGGGGCTGGCCAACTCACCCCTTAGAGAGTCATTTCCCCCTAAGTCAGTTAGGTCCCCCTTTCTCACTTATGAGTTTGTGTCTCTGTCTAAGTCTAATAACCTCAAATCAAAAGACTACAATGTATTCGCAAACACTATCTTTCCTCCTGCATTAATTGAAAGTCTCGATCTTTTAGAGTATCCAGCTATAGCCGCTCTTATAAATGATAAATTGACTAATCAATCTAATGATATACAAATAGTTAATAACGTTTCATTAAAAGATGCAGACACGAATGAATTAAATGACAAATACATCCGAGAAATCTCAGAGTAGGTTATAAATCAAAGGGAAAATCGAGCCCAAGCTGCCGATGAGGTGTTAACATGTGTGAATCTGGGAAGACAAGACAAGCCGAAGTGGACTCAGATTGGGAGTTTCTTTCAAGACGAAGAGCGAGAAGCGCTGATCAAACTGCTCATAGAATATGAAGACATCTTTGCATGGTCCTGTGACGACTCGCCGGACAGAGAATGGGGACCGATGGAAACGCCAAACATTGGGTCAGTAAAGCAAGCGATGCTACCAGTCAAGCCCGAATGGTCTCCTCGCAGGGCGACATAAATAGAAAAAATGCTATAGAAAGACTTCATCAAGTCTGTATACTGGCCAAAGTGGTTATTTAACATCATATCAGCAAAGAAGAAAAAAAAAAGGAAGGTGATGGTTCACGTAGACATCATGAGTCTCAATGAATTGAGCCCCAAACATAGGTGTAGACACCCCGCCTTGGACCTCTCATGTCCCGATTGCATACACATTCTTTGTCTTCCTCTTTTCTGTTAAGTTTTGTAACTTTTCGTTAACTTTCATCACTTTCCGTTAAGTTCCTGACTTACTCCGTTAGTCTTGGATTTGACTAAGTGGCAAAGTCAACCTTGAGTCTTTGTTTAATTTATTTTCGTTGACTTTCGTGATGTTCGTTAAGTTTTTGGACTAATTCCGTTAGTTTTGGGGCTTAACTGCATAACAGGGTTAACATTTGGGCTAAAATATGAATTTTCTGAAGCTGGGATGAACACTCCTTTGCCCTCCTTTGTGGGAGGCGTGCTCCTTCCATATGGGGGGTGGGAAGCACGCGCTTCCCGCTTCCAGAATCTCAGATTTGGCCAAATTTCCCTCCTTTTCTGATTTGTAACCCCCAAGGCCATTATGCCTTGGCTTGATCCGGGGAAGGCCCATCTTTGTGACCAAAAACACTTCCCTAACACCTATAAATACCTCTTTATTCCACCATGGAAAGGGAGGAAAAATTCTTGAATCAAAAACACTTTAAAACACATAAAATCCATTTTCAAAGAGTGGTCACTATAGACAATTTGGTTCTTCCCCATTCAAGCACAAGGTACAATGTTCATTCTCTTATAAACTTTTAATCTCATCTTTATTTTCTCTCCTTGTTAAAATCTTTTTATTACACTCTTCATCTTTAATATGTATGCAATCTCCATAAAAGGGATACAACCAAAAGGCCACTTCACTATTGAAGTTTGGCCAAGGTTACATCCCAACATTCCAAATTCTACTTTAATTTTCATTTCATTTCTTCATGTAATTGTTTGGCATAATTGTTATATGTAATCTTTTAGCATAAATTAATAAATAAAAACAATTCTCTTTTATTTCCTTTTAATTTTCCCCTTTCTTTCCATTGTAATTGTTAGCACTTCTTACATTAATAATTGAAGGACTTTTCTTTTTAGTATTAGAACACCAAAAGTAGCAAGACCCGTGTAAGCGGGGCGGAATGGGTGTTTAAGTACTTCCTGCCACGTCCCGGAAATTCTAAAAATCCATAAATATAAAATTTCCATAATTAACATCTCCAAAAATGCTAAATACCAAACCGGGCGCGTGAATTCTACTATAAACCAGTACCAACAAACAACACCTCAACGAGATTATAACTCGGAGACTAGAAACAAACGCGGAAGCAAGAACAACTGTTAATAATATAAATTCCCAAAGAACAACAGTATATACATAACCCTGGACGACCACGACCAACTCAACGGGTAACGGTAATTATACAACACTGAACTACCTCGATCTCACAACAAAATGCATAAAGGCTCCGAAGGGAAACTACCCCAAAGGCGATCAACCTGCTCAGAAGACTCCCGATACAATGGACCTCAACGAAACCACTTGCTTTCCTGGGGGGGGTTAAGGAAAAACAATTTGAAACAAGAAACGGGGTGAGATAAAATCTCAGTAAGCTACTAAATGCATCTACATGGCATAATATCATGCAAATCAATTATATAACTGAGCAAGTAAATCATATAACAACAAATGAGAAAGCTCCCTATCGCCAACCGTCCCATACCAGTTGGAAATAACGACTAACTCATCATGCAGCTGTAGATACCCCGGGGAACCACGGCTTGGCTAGAGCGGTGAATTATCCTAGGATGTCTAACTTGTTTTTAGAGTGTTTAGAGTCGCCACCTATGTTTTTAAAGGAACATAAGAAAAACCTAGAAATAGCCTAATTTATGTACAAAACCAGAGATTCGGGAGAGAAGGGTTCGGGGGTTAGGTGACGGAGTGGGAAGTACTTAAACACCCACTCCGCCCCGCTTACGCGGGTCTTGCTACTATTGGTGTTCTAATATTTACATGTCCTTCAATTAATTAAATAGAAATGTGCTAACAATTGTGATGAGAAGAAATGGGGAAGTAAAGTAGAATTGTTTTATTTATTTAATGATAAAGATTACATGTAACAAGTACTGTTAAAGAATTACATTAAGAGATGAAGAGAATTTAACATGGTGAATTAAAGTTAAGATTAAAATGTAGGGAGATAACCTTAACTAACTTCAATATGTGAAGTAGTCATGTTGGTCATGTCCCATTAATGGGGATTGCATACATCAAGAAGAAGAAAACAAAGGAAGAAAATGGAGTTGTACCTTGAGAAAGAGGACTTGGAACCTTGACTTGAAAGTGATGTTGTTGTGTAGAGATTTGTGTAGAGTTTCGTTGTGTAAAACTCTTGTTGGGAGAATTTGTGTAGGGAAAATGATATAGAATTTGTGTAGAGAGAAAGTTCCAAGTCTAAAAAATGAGGTCCTAAAAGAAGTCCCAAAAAGAAGTAGAGAAGAGATCCCCTCCAATGATGGATTGGAGGGGTTTTTATAGTTGAAAGGGGATGTTTTTGGTGCCAATTCGCGGTCATAAAGAAATATTTCCCGGGTGAAATCCATGCAAAATAAGCAAGAGAGGGATTCTTGGGAGAAAATCTGTAACTGACGCCCCAGAGGCGCGCGCTTCCGAATGTACCATCGGAAGGCGCGCGCTTCTGACCTCAAAAGGCGGAGACGCGCGGCTTTGAAAAGTCAATTTTGACAGAATGGACTAGAAAGTTAATTCTGTTATGCAGTTCAGTCCAAAACTAACGGAATCAGTTAGAAACTTAACAGAAGTAACAGAAATTAACAAAAACAAGTTAAATAAAAATACTATGTATGCAATCGGGGTGAGAGGTCCAAGGCGGGGTGTCTACAGAGCCCCTCGGCGATGTGGATTGTGGGGCAAAACGCGTCGACGAAAGAAAGACAACCGCCGAGGACATCGACAAGAGAAAACAAAGACTCGATAAAGCAGGAATTTGAAATTGCAAGGGATAGAAATGCGCTCCCTGTGTGAGCGACTTTTGCTGATGGAAGAGGTATGGTGATTTTAGTGGTTCACCATGGACCAAAATTACTGTTCGGAGCCGCACTTGCTGTTTCTACTGTTTGAAGCCGCACTTGCTTGCTGTTTGAAGCCGCACTTGCTGTATGCTGTTTGAACCTGCATTTGCTTGCTGTTTGAAGCCGCACTTGCTGTATGCTGTTTGAAGCCGCACTTGCTTGCTGTTTGAAGCCGCACTTGCTGTATGCTGTTTGAAGCCGCACTTGCTTGCTGTTTGAAGCCGCACTTGCTGTATGCTGTTTGAAGCCGCACTTGCTGTATGCTGTTTGAAGCCGCATTTGCTTGCTGTTTGAAGCCGCACTTGTTGTATGCTGTTTGAAGCCGCATTTGCTTGCTGTTTGAAGCCGCACTTGCTGTATGCTGTTTGAAGCCGCATTTGCTGTGGTACCTGTTATGTGTGTGCTTTGCAAATATACGTACTTGTGTGAAGTGTGAAATTGTGCTTGTGGTGCGTTGTGATTTGAAAAGCAGAGATTGCTTGAGAGAGAGATTTTGCAAGAATGGAGAAATTGCTTTTGTGTGCGGTGTGATTTGAAGAAAGCTTTGGATGTATTCATACCTTCACTTACCATTGCCGCTTGAGTGGAGATGGATTTCTGATGTCCGCGGAGGATGCTTTGATGGAGAATGTCCATTCTTTAGATGTTGATAAGAGAATGCCCTTGATGTTGGGTTGGCGAGATGGTACTCTGAATGATGGGTTGGTCGTGCCAAAGGCTGCCTACGTATCCCTTTAAGAGAATCAGACCAGCGTAGTTCAAGGATGATGGAGAACGCTGGAGGAGAGGCTAGGAGCAAAGCAAAGTAAAGCACATAATTTTGCACATAGAAGGAGAAAAAGAAAGAAAAAATCTTTTTTTTTTTTTTTTTTTTTTTTTAGTTCGTGGGTGAACCATTTTAGCCATTGTGTGTTTGTGAAGCCAACCCAAGATCAAGTCATGTTCAGTCGAAGTCCAGATTGCTTCTCTTGAATTCTGTCGTTGTCGTCGTCGTGCCCAACGAAGATTGATGTCTAGCCCCAAGAGATTTGTCGGTTATGGGGCTTCAAAAAGGCTTTTGATGCCGAGATGAGGGGTTGCTGATTGTAAAGCCCCTAGAATGCCTTTGATGCCAAATTTTGAGGGACTTACATAGCTCCAAGATAAATCAGCTCTTGACCCATTCGAGTAAATCGCCCTTTGTTGTTGTAGTGAGCAAGCCCCCAAGAGGAGATCGTTGATGCCAAGCTTCGAGAAATTGCAAAGCCCCAAGTGTCGTGGGCTTGTAGATGGTGAGATGTGAAGACCTTTCATTATAAAGCCCCAAATTACCTCGCGATTGGCTCGGCATTGAGAACGGGTGTACCGTTTGGTAGAATTCTTGATAGAGATCTCCTTCTTGCTCTTACTGGGGAGATGAATGGCCTCATTGTGGTCGATACCCAAATGGCTGAGGGATTATGTCAAAGGATGCAGTAATGTCTTGCGGTGCCGTCGAGGTTGCGGAGGATAAGGTCTTGGCGTGATAAAGTCTCAAATGAGTATGCTTGCTTGACTCTTCTTGAGTTGAACTAATGATTGATCTTCGGATGCAACTAGTGCTGTGGCCCAACTTTATCTGAGCTGCACCTTGTGCTTTTGATCTTGGAGAAAGGGGGTGCTGAATTGCAGAAACATTGGGATTGGCCGTGGCATTTCCCGCTATAACCCTGTTTTGATTAGAGTTTAGCATATTGAATCTTTTTCCTTTTCTCTAAGACTTCCTTCAAAATCCCGCTGTGAGTTCTAACAAAAATAATCAACTTCATTCATAACATCAGAGTCTTCATTTAAAACCAAGAGGCCTTTGACTTGAAGTGTTGAGAGACCCTTTGAAGCTTGATCCCTTTCATGGAGACTACTCCCAAATTGCGTTGCTCGAGTATTGTTGCCCAAAAGACTGTCGGTCGCGAAGCCCCAATATCGCCCTTTGCTTGAATTATTGTAATGCCGTAGCCCAAAAGATTGTAGATTGCGAAGCCCGTTGAGACCTTCGGTGCCGAATTGAGGAAGCTTCCAATGTTGTACATGACTTGGCTGGGGATACTGCTGGGGAGTTAATTGCTCTTTGCCGAGGGAGCCTTTAAGACTTGACCGTAGCCCCTAGAGTGCCATCATTGATTGCGAGAAAGGTCCACCCTTGATTGGGGAAACGAGCACGGGCACACATGACAAGAGGGCTTTTTGACATCCCTTTTGAGGGACTTTGAGGATAGTCTCACACATCTTTCTTGAGCATAGCCCCTAGGGCGTATTGATTGTTAAATGAAGCAAAAGAAGCCCTTGTTCTTGAGTCACATAGCCCATAGGGCGTCACCATTTGTTGAGCAAAGCAAGAGTGACTCGTCCTCGTGCGAGGGAACAAACATGAGAGGATAGGGCAAGAGCTACTCCATTTCTCGGGAGCCTTTCGGCGTACTTTAGAAGCACATACTTGAAGAAGCCTTGAAAACTGGGACACATGTTGTTGCTGTTTGCTGCCCAAGCCAATTGACTAGCTAGGGATTATTTGTGCAACCTCGTGCCCTTTTATGATGGGTTTGTTCTCGGATGGATCTTGGTTACCACGGGCCTTCTTTTTATAAACCCAAAAATGCACACTGCTGGAGAATGATGCCGATAACCCAAGACAACCTTTGATGGTGCTATATCTTGTCGAGCCTTTTGCAATCCCAAAGTTGACTCGGTGGGGAATTGACTTGCTGAGGAGATTCAATGTAGAACTTGTCTTCTTTAGAGGCCGGGGATCTCCATTTCTCTTTCCCTTCTCTCTCTCACTCTCTCATTTATTTTTTATGACGCACCCTGTTTTTTGCCTAGACCGCCCTTTCGGGTTTTCAATCTAGCAGGCATCTCTTTTGCGTCTTCATCATTTTTTTTTACTCAATTGATGAGGAAGTGTGCATTGACTCTAGCTGAGGAGATAAGACATGTGATTTTGCGGTGAAGACCTTTTGTCACTAATGATGAGTGGCATTGACTTGACTAGGGAAGTGTCCCTAGTATTGAGATGTATTTTTTATTGAATTGAATGACTCGCGAAGGCAACTAAGTCATTAAGAGAGAAGAGAAGGAAAGCCCCAATTTGATTGCAAGGAATTGGGAGTATGCAGAAAGAATAGAAGTCCCTAGACTCGACAAGGAGCGCGAAATGATTCCAAATCTAAGAAAGTTGTTCAATCTTTTTGGTGATTAATTCATTGGCAAATGAATCGTACAAAGATGTCTTGACAAGTTCGAGATGAAGGCCAATCACCATAACGCGCTAGGGCTAAACATATCTTCTTTCTTGCATGAGACCGGACCCGCAGGTTGCCTACGTTCCTCCAGTGTAGAGGCTCAGGTCACCGTAGTTCTTGTGGATTCTCCATTCTTCGTGATGGAATTGTTGCTTCGTCGTGTAGCTTCGTCCTCCTTTGGTGGATGGAATGATGTTGATCTTGATGTGGACTTCTTTGATTGAGGGGGATTTTTTTTTTTTTTTTTTTTTTTTGTGCTCTAACTTTTGCCTAGGTTGTTTTGATGATTTCAACCTAGCGAGCATTTTTTTTTTTTTTTTTTTTTTTAATCCCCCTTTGAAAACTTTGCTTGACTTCTTCATGATTGTTGCTCCACCTTGTTTGTCTTGGCTTCGTCGTTGATGTTGGCGTCGATGTTTAGCCCCTAGGCGTTCAAGTGATGGCCTTGCTCTAAAACTTGTTTAGACATTTTTTCATCATTTTGCCAAGAATTAGATCGAACAACTTGGAAGAGTGTATGAGGACGAGAACGACTTTTTATTTGATGACTCAATGGACTCGAACATAGGACGAGAGAAAACATTAATGCACACATTAGAGGACTTTTGACTCTTTTTTTTTTATCCTATTTCTAGGTAGAGAAAGAGAAACGGAGATTGTTGTCGTCATCCCCCATGTCGTTGTAGTCCTCATTGTCATTGTAGTCTTCCATGTCACTACATTCTTGCATGTCATTGCTTGGGAACCCTTTGTCGTTGAAGCTTGTGTCATAGGAGGACTCGGCCACTTCTCGGAGCAAATTGTCAATTCTAAACCCCGCATCATACATGCTTGAAAAATCGGAGTGAAAAGCCCCACTAAGATGAGCGCGGTAGTCCATTTTCAAACACTTCAAGAAGATGTCCATTTGTTCCTTCTTGGAAGGCCTATCAACCATCTCGGCTAGCTTGTCATTCCAACGGCGATAGAAGTCCCCAAATGATTCATTACCCATTTGCACAGTGCTCTCCAATTCCTTCTTGGTGGGGCGGAATATGGAGTTGCCTTGATATTGTAACTTGAAGGCAAACATAGCGGCATCCCAATTGAGGCGGGTGGAAACTGGAAGACCCATATACCAATCTTTTGCGACCCCCTCGAGAGTAAGCGGGAAGCATTGTGCCATTATTTGAGGAGACACTTTCTTTGGTAGCATGGCCCAAATGTAGGAGTCGACATGAGTGTTGGGGCAAGAGTTGCCGTTGAACTTGCCAATATCGGGCATCTTGAACTCTTCGGGAAGAGCCTCCATTGTGTTCATGAGGAGAGAAGCTTGATGAAGATCGGTGTTTGGGCCCTTGTGCAATTTTAGCCCACTAAGCCTTTGGTCAATGTAGGACATGAGAGTGTTGACCAAACCGGTATCAATGCTTTGGACCTTTCCTTCATTCGTGAGCCCCTTTATTCGGTTCTTGAGTTGAGCAACTTCTTTCTCGTGGACCGTTTTCACATGCTTGTAACGAGCTCGCCATAGATCATCCTTGCGGCGGACATTCTCGGCTAGTGTATAAACTTGCTCTTTCAATGCTTCCACCATGCCGAATAACCCTTCGTTGGACACGGGAATGCCGTTGTCGTTGCCATTTGAAGCCATTGGACCTATTGAAAGAGCACGGTTGATCTTAGATTGGCCCCACAAACACCTTTTGGATAAAATAAATTTAACCCACAAACACAAAAAAGACTCAACCATATAAAGAAAATGACTCTTTTTTTTTTTTTTTTTTTTTATTTACAAAAGTCGGAAGGACGGAGTCCTTTTTGGGGTTTCTAGAAAAAATAGTGGAATCGTCACACTAGTATATAGACCTTCTCGCGGTCCCATATACTCATCGGATTCCACCACACTTGTGAGCCCTACATGTGTCGGGATTAAACTAAATTAATGTAGTAAATCATACATGCGGGGACGGATTTTTATTTTCGTCCAAAATAGCCACTTTTGGGGACGGAGTTTTATTTCGTCCATTGCAACAAATTGGCATGTATGATTTGAAGACATTAGTTTAGGGAAATCTCGGCACATGGAAACCGACTTGAGTCACGGAGTGTTAGACCCTAGACTAGAATTGTGTGGCTTGTGCTCGGCTTGAATATGAGGCTCAAAGGTCACCCCCGGCATGTAGTCATGAACTACGCCACGGGCTGATGTTTACCGCTTCGAAAGAGCCAAGGTCGAGTGGAGCTTGAAACTTTCTAGGACGGACCTCGACGGGTTTGGGGTTGGACTTGTGCGACTCGATAGTGAGCAATTGATAAGAATATGTGCATGTAGTGTGAGGTCTAACATGTGACAAAACATTTTTTTTTTCAAAAGAAATAAAAAAAAACAAATAAGCACATAATTACAACTTTCGAATCACCCGTGTGACCGATAAAAATAAACAGAAAGTAAAAGAAATTGTATGCAGGTCCGGTGCCCACACACTGTCATTCTGTTCTGTTTCTGTGCACTGTTCTGCTCCGGGAATGCGCCCAGAAGCGCGCGCATTGTGTTGCCTATGCGGAAGGCGCGCGCGTGAGAGGAAGCAGGTCAGAGGCGCCCGCTTCTGGGTGAGAACCTGCAAATCAGTGGGTTCAAGGGATTGCCTTGACCCTAAATTATAGAACTTTTTCCCCTGCAGTAAACGTTAGCATAGAAACATGGAATTGAAGGACAAGAAACGAGGCGGGCGATTCTGGTAATAAGGGTCGGACGCGCGCGCTTTAGGCCAAGAAGGCCGGAGGCGCGCGCTTCCTACCCTTTTTACCAGAATGCCCATAAAACAGAATAAAAGAACACCAAAAATGAAAACGCAAGTTTAACCCTCTATCTTCCCCAGCAGAGTCGCCACTGTAGATACCCCGGGGAACCACGGCTTGGCTAGAGCGGTGAATTATCCTAGGATGTCTAACTTGTTTTTAGACTGTTTAGAGTCGCCACCTATGTTTTTAAAGGAACATAAGAAAAACCTAGAAATAGCCTAATTTATGTACAAAACCAGAGATTCGGGAGAGAAGGGTTCGGGGGTTAGGTGACGGAGTGGGAAGTACTTAAACACCCACTCCGCCCCGCTTACGCGGGTCTTGCTACTATTGGTGTTCTAATATTTACATGTCCTTCAATTAATTAAATAGAAATGTGCTAACAATTGTGATGAGAAGAAATGGGGAAATAAAGGGGAAATAAAATAGAATTGTTTTATTTATTTAATGATAAAGATTACATGTAACAAGTAATGTTAAAGAATTACATTAAGAGATGAAGAGAAATTAACATGGTGAATTAAAGTTAAGATTAAAATGTAGGGAGATAACCTTAACTAACTTCAATATGTGAAGTAGTCATGTTGGTCATGTCCCATTAATGGGGATTGCATACATCAAGAAGAAGAAAACAAAGGAAGAAAATGGAGTTGTACCTTGAGAAAGAGGACTTGGAACCTTGACTTGAAAGTGATGTTGTGTAGAGATTTGTGTAGAGTTTCGTTGTGTAAAACTCTTGTTGTGAGAATTTGTGTAGGGAAAATGATATAGAATTTGTGTAGAGAGAAAGTTCCAAGTCTAAAAAATGAGGTCCTAAAAGAAGTCCCAAAAAGAAGTAGAGAAGAGATCCCCTCCAATGATGGATTGGAGGGGTTTTTATAGTTGAAAGGGGATGTTTTTGGTGCCAATTCGCGGTCACAAAGAAATATTTCCCGGGTGAAATCCATGCAAAATAAGCAAGAGAGGGATTCTTGGGAGAAAATCTGTAACTGACGCCCCAGAGGCGCGCGCTTCCGGATGTACCATCGGAAGGCGCGCGCTTCTGACCTCAAAAGGCGGAGGCGCGCGGCTTTGAGAAGGCAATTTTGACAGAATGGACTAGAAAGTTAATTCTGTTATGCAGTTCAGTCCAAAACTAACGGAATCAGTTAGGAACTTAACAGAAGTAACAGAAATTAACAAAAACAAGTTAAATAAAAATACTATGTATGCAATCGGGGTGAGAGGTCCAAGGCGGGGTGTCTACAGCAGCACATAAGACTGAAATAAACACGTTACAAAGGATACTGAATACACCTTAAGGTTAATCAAACCGTAGGTACCCAATTGCCAATTCACGCTTTACCTCCGTTCATAACGAACCAATTCTAAACACCCCAAACGAATCCAAAAGGTTACACCTATTCATACATGATCACATACGGACCAAACCCAACACTTTAGTGTTCCAAAACAACCCTCTAGGTACTATAAGATATCACCTAAAACCTAGACCAAGTCTTATTCTAAAATCAATTCGATCAGTAAAATAACTTTCAATTAAAGGGTATCAAAGTATGAAATCCTCACTTATATCACAAGTATGATCACAACAACTCAATAAAGTCACTCAATTGGATTTACAAAACTTGTTCACAATGGATCGATACAACTCCTCTTAACCTCAAACACCCAATAAAATCCCAAAGTATAAAACTTATAACTTAACTGAACAACCTATCCCATCTTGTAGTACTTGAAGATAGCTTCGAAACGATAGTTTACACACCTAAAACGGAGTCCGGATGAGAAAGTTATGGCCTCTGGAAGATTGAACGTAAAACGGACAATTGCGAAAGAGGAGGGTGCGCGCGCCCTCCCAAAAAGGGTGCGCGCGCCTCCCTTTGATCAGAATACTAGTTTTTGAGTGCACAAGAGGGTGCGCACGCCCTCTCTAAAAGGGAGCGCGCGCCCCCTTGCCCGATTCAGCTTTTTGGCCTTCCTGGTAGCCTAAATCTTCATTTTTCCATCATATACTAAAACAACCGCTATTCCAACTTCAAAAACACAACTAAAACCCTTACTTTGCCTCTATAAACACTTCTAAAAACTAACTCTACTAAGAGTTCCAAACACAACAAAACCCAGAACAACCTTTGACTTCAAAACCAAGTCCAAATACCAAAGTTGCAAATAATCCAAATCAAACCAAAACCAACCCATAATCTAACACTCCTAATAAGTATACTAAGGTACTAGAACAACTTATAAGTCTAAAATAACTCATCTAGCAACATTTAAACAACCCAAACCAAAGGATGATTCAAATACCCAAATTTCACAAAAATATGAATAAATTGCAAATAGGTTCCAAATCCACCAAAGAAGCCATATATAACAACTAGAGCATCAATGGAGTTAAAGATGAACAATTTTAGTATAAATGGGGGAAAGTAACTTACCTGGATTTTATCAAAGTTGACGGAACTCGAAATTTCTTTGCTCCCTACGATCCTATCGACGATCTAAACATTTTTCGTATTAAGAGAAATGAGAAATAATGAGGGGAAAATAGCTAGAATGTAGAGAGAAGGAAGAGAGAAATTTTACCTTTTCAACCAAGGAGAGAGAGAGAGAGAATGCTGGGAATGATGGTGACGGGAAAGAGTGAGGGAGAGGTGAGGGAGAAGGGAGGGAGTGGTTGAAGAATTATTTTCAAAATGTTACACTTAGGGCCCCTCCCCTACTACTTACCCAATACAATTAACTCCCCACTAACAATTAAGACCCAACTCTCTACACTAGCACAATTAACCAATTAAAATGCTAGGCATAAAATATTATGACACACAAAATGCACACTTAATTATTTAAATAAATAAATAATTTAAATAAATAAATAAATAAGCAATAAATAAATAATTAAATATTTATTACTAAGAAAATAGAGGCGGGTTTTCGGGTCGTTACAATCTACCCTCCTTAAAAAGAATTCGCCCGCGAATTCACCTATCAAAATCATAACACGCAGTCATAACGAGGCTACAAAATATCGATTCTCATATAGCACTCATAACCCCAATCAAGTACCTATTAGATAATTCAAACATAGTCTCCACGACTCATTAACCCAACATATTTTACACATACATATCTCGAGTATACTCGTATTAAACATTCTAAAGTCAACTTCCTCTTTCATCCGGAATTTCAGATTCCCACGACTATCACTTGATCATCGATCCTGAAACATAACTGATTTGATCCCGGTTAGCATTATGTCCTCAATCAACCCTTAAGTCACCAATATTCATATGTTTTACTTTTCCGGTTCCTCCGTACGTATTGACGATCTAGACATCATCCCATAATCATGCTACTACCCGAACAAATAAGAGAAGGAATAGAGCTAACAATTACTGTCACCCAATGACTAAATGATATACTCAAAATTTACTGTTATCAACTATCCGATCGAATGGGATTCCACTACCACACTCACTTTCCTTATGAGATAAAACATAATACAGCCAAAATCTTGAATTTCTCAAACTACTTACATTACCTCATACTTAGTTTTCTAAGGAATTATATCCATTAACTCTTGGTAGTCTGCTATCATAACGTTTCAACTTGGTCCCAAAATAGAATAAAATATATAGTCCGCTGAGGCAGTATCAATAAAATCACCATCAATTCCAAGTAATAGATAGTTCTATTTATTAGGTGCTAACCCTCGAAACATATACAAATACTTTATCACTCAAAATCGTTACATACCTCCATCTCCCTTTGGAAACATCATTATCGATAACGGGTTGATCACTTTTCACAAAAATGGAAAACCTGACTTATCTCCAAGAAAACATAACACTGGTTATACCTTGCAAGATAACAGTGATACTAGCTAAATCCACAAAACAATATAAATACTGAAATTATCATCAATCTTTATATTAATAATCGAAAGCTGATTTCACACTTATCGGTTCTTACTAAAGCCAAGAAATCCCAAAATACGTGTATCTCATTTTACATATTTGTCTACACTTGCAGAGATCAATTAAAACCTGAAGAACCCCATTACAAAACAATAAATCCTCTAACTCATGCTAAAACTTGTGAACCCTTGCTTCTTCCAAGAAATTTTAAATAAAATCCCAAATGGGTATTAACTCTCAGCCTACAACTTGGTGTGTATCAATATAACATTAAGTCATTCACTCCCACACTCAAATTATGATTTAAAAATAATAATCTTTGATAACACTATGCCATTTATCCATCTAAATGATATAACCAAGAATTCATAATAAACAAACCCAATAATAGAATTTGCCTTCGCTATTTCCTCATATTCGACCTTTGACTAACAATAGCCACTTATCAATCAAACTCTGATTAAACCACTGATCCACTTCAGGAATTTACTAATTCACCAATATAAGATAACAAGTACTAATTTATCATAATGGCCTATTTGAATTCTCCGAAAATATCCAGAAATACTCACCACCAATCAGTGGCAACCCAAAGATACGAGACACATAGAAAGCTAAACCACACCACTTATCACATCAATAACCCGAATAGGTGACACAACTAAATCAACTTATAGCTTATAGAGTGCTATCGCTCATAATTCTCCCGGGTTTCTTATGTATACCAGTAACAATCCCGAAGTCTCATATCCGAGAATATTCCTCAACATAATTCACGGAATGAGGACCAACATGCGTACATCGCACGAAACATTATACACTCTACAAAATATAAACTCCTAAGTCCTCAAAGACTCGCACCCTCTATTCTCAAACCAACTAACCCCAATGGAACCAACACTATTGACACCAATCCTATACTTGATACACCACAAGATAAGGAACACTCGACGTCAATATCACGACTTATAACTCAACCAACTTCTACCTTAACCTCATTCTTTTAATAAAACTTAGTTTCTAAACCACTCTAAATCATAACACCCAAGTATTGATACCTATTCAATATCAGAGTTCTTATTCTCCTTCAAGATCTAAAACCATTGCTCTGATACCAACTGTCACGCCCCGGAAATTCTAAAATCCATAAATATAAAATTTACATAATTAACATCTCCAAAAATGCTAAATACAAAACCGGGCGCGTGAATTCTACTATAAACCAGTACCAACAAACAACACCTCAACGAGATTATAACTCGGAGACTAGAAACAAACGCGGAAGCAAGAACAACTGTTAATAATATAAATTCCCAAAGAACAACAGTATATACATAACCCTGGACGACCACGACCAACTCAACGGGTAACGGTAATTATACAACACTGAACTACCTCGATCTCACAACAAAATGCATAAAGGCTCCTGTAGACACCCCGCCTTGGACCGCTCCCCCGATTGCACATTTGATTTTTGTGTTTCTCCCCATTTTAAGTGTTTCTCATTAGTTTCTGTCACTTCCGTTAAGTTACTGACTGACTTCGTTAAGTCCAGGGACTAAACTGAATGACAGGGCTGACTTTCTAGTCCATTCTGTCAAAATTGCCTTCTCTGAGTCGCGCGCCTCCTACAGGAGGATCCAGGCGCGCGCGCCTCCCGCCCCCAAAGCAGGAAGCGCGCGCCTCTGGGCGTCAGTTACAGATTTCTGGCCAGGATTCCCTCCCTTGCTCAATTTACAGGATTTTGCCCGGGAAGGATTTCTTGGTGACTGAGTTTTGGCACCAAAAACACCCCTCTTTCACCTATAAAAACCTCTCTTTACCTCCATTTTTAGGGATCGAAAAATCATCGAAAGAAAGACGGAAGATTGAACTTACAAAAACTATACCAAAATCACTTTCTAAAGGTTCTCCAAGGATTTCTTCAAGCAACACTTGAAGGTCTTCAAATTGTAGGTAAAAGTCCATCTTTTTCCTTTCTTTTCTATTTCATCTCCTCTCTCTCTTTTACTTTAATCAAATGTGCAATCACCCAAATCATTTTGGGACATGACTCTAATGATCACCTCATCTCATTGAGGTTGGTTAAGGAGTTATCTCCTACATTCCAAATCCTATTTTAAATCCCCCCTTTTCGTGACTTAAAGAAGAAGAAGAAGAACATTTTCATTTATGTAGATTTTGATCAAGCAAGACCAACTTTAGTTGGGCGAGATGGGTGTTTCGGTACTTCCCATCTCGTAATCTAACCCTCGAACCTCAAAACAAAGAATCTCTGTTTTCGTAATCAAACTTAGGCTACAATCTATAGGTTTTCTTATGTTCCTCAAAACATAGGTGGCGACTCTAAAAACAAGTTAGACATCCTAGGATAATTCACCGCTCTAGCCAAAGCCGTGGTTCCCCCGGGGTATCTACAGTGGCGACTCCGCTGGGGAGAATTTGAGGGTTAAGCCTAAGGCGCGCGCATCCCGCATCAAGAACCAGAATCGCCCACTTCTTCATGTTCTTCATCTTCTTCTTCTGTTATTCTGCACTAATCACTTCTGCAGGGGTTACAATATGAACATAGGACCAGGGCAATCCCCTGAGTCCAAAGTCTGACATTCTGACAGGTGTGCCCCAGAAGCGCGCGCCTCCCATAAGCATTGCGCCATGCGCGCGCGTCCCACATCAGCACTCAGAGGCGCACGCTTCTGGGTTGGTTTCCAAAACAGAAACAGGTTTCAGTGACTGAGCAGAACAGTGGGGTGTGGGCACAGTTGCCTGCATCAAAACAGAATTGAACCCTCGGACTGTTTTAATTTTGTGTTTTATTTACCGGTCACACGGGTGATTCGGGAGTTGTAATTTTATGTGCTTATGTGTTTTGTGTGTTTTTTCTTTCTTTTCAAAAAAAAAAATATAAATTTTTTTTTTTTGTCACTTGTTAGACCTCACACTACATGCACATATTCCTATGAACTGCTCACTATCGAGTCGCACAAGTCCAACCCCAAACCCGTCGAGGCCCGTCCTAGAAAGTTTCAAGCTCCACCAGACCTTGGCTCTTTCGAAGCGGTAAACCTCAGCCCGTGGCGTAGTTCAAGACTACATGCCGGGGGTGACCTTTGAGCCTCATATTCAAGCCGAGCACAAACCACACAATTCTAGTTAGGGTCTAACACTCCGTGACTCAAGTCGGTTTCCATGTACCGAGATTTCCCTAAACTAATGTCTTCAAATCATACATGCCAACTTGTTGAAAGGGACGCAATAAAAATCCGTCCCCAAAAGGTGGTTATTTTGGACGAAAATAAAAATCCGTCCCCGCATGTATGCTTTACTACATTAATTTAGTCTAATCCCGATACATGTAGGATTCACAAGCGCGATGGAATCCGATGAGTATATGGGACCGCGAGATGGTCTATAAACTAGTGTGACGATTCCATTATTTTCTTAGAAACCCAAAAAGGGATTCGTTCCCTCCGACTTATAAAAAAAAAAAAAAAAAGAGTCTTTTCTTACGTGGTTCGAGTCGTGTGCCCAACTGTGTGTTCTAAGCCTCTTCATGGACCGCAAGTGTTACTCAAGACTGACAAGGGACTCTTCTGCAATATAGGTTCAATTGGTACTTACAAAGTCTACCGGGATTCAGCAAATCGGTTAGTCCGTGAAGAGATCACTCCAACAGCTCCAACACCAACCATGACCGGCAGCAGCAACACCATGTCTCTCGAACAGCTCTCAACTATGGTCCAACTCCTCCAAGAGCAAGTCTCCACCCTTAACAAGGAGGCACAAAGCAAAGACGACATTTGGCAATCCCACCTCGACAGCCAAAGGGAGGCCCACGAGGCCGAAATGGAGCTAATGAAAGAAAAGCTCACCAACCTTGCCAAGGGAAAGAACAAGAACAATGATGATGAATCCGAATGGACCGAGGGTTTGTTCAAGAGTCCTTATGTCAACACCCGCACCAAGAAAATGGGGGAACCAAGTTCCGAGAACAATGAGCCCAAAATGGTGGATTCTATCATGGCCTACATCGACCAAAAATTCAATGGGCTCAACATGGGGAAAGGCTCGGACACAAGCCTTTATCAATCATCCATCCTCATGAGTACTATGGCCGCTCTTCCCGACAAGTTCAAGATGCCCGACATAAGCAAATTCAAGGGCAACTCTTGTCCTATGGCTCACATTGAGACTTTTATTTGGGCAATGGTTCCAAAGAAGGTCTCCACCAAGGTGTTGGCTCAATGCTTTCCTCTCACTCTCGAGGGGGCGGCAAAAGATTGGTATGCTACTCTCCCGCTCACTGTCCGTCTTGATTGGGACTCCGCCATGCTTGCCTTCAAGAACCAATACGAAGGCAACACCACTCACCGGCCCACAAGGAAAGAGCTAGAGAACACTACTCAACGAGACAATGAGTCCTTCATCGACTTCACAAGGAGATGGAATGACAAACTCTCTGAAATTGTTGAGAGGCCGAACACAAAAGAGCAAATGGACATATTTCTCAAGTGTCTCAAGATTGATCTCCGCACTCACCTAAGTGGGGCTTGCTACTCCGACTTCTCCCAAATGTATGAGGCGGGGTACGCATGGATGACTTGCTCAAGGAGATTAAGAAGACCACTCCTACTTACCGCTACAAGGCCGCTTCCAACTCCACAAAAGAGGCCTCGGTCAACGCCGTCACTATTGACAAGGGGAATTACAAAAAGGTTCCTCCACCTCAAGGGAAGAAGTCCCGAAGTGACCGTGTCTACACGCCTCTCCAAGGCATGACTCAAACCGAAGTGTTCGAGCTCCTCAAGGAAAAGGGCCAAGTTACACCCGTGCAAGGGTACCAACCCAAGACGATCCACCCCAATCATGCTCACCACAAATATTGTGGCTACCACCAATATAGTGGCCACACCACCGAGGATTGCTTCGTTCTCCGCAATGTCATTCAAGATCTAATAGATAAGAAAGAATTTGTAGTGACTAATGATGAGCATGTCAATGTAATAGAGATAGGAGAACTCGAGGGGACCACCCATTCAATCCCAATTGTGAATGGGGGCCCCAATGTTATGAATAAACTTGACAATTCTTGTTATGTAGTGACTTACGATGAGGTAATGAGGGAAGTACTAGAGACTAGGAAAAAGAAGCAAGATGGGAATGTCAACATGCTAACTCGATCCGGTCGAGTCATAGCAAGCAACCCTTCCACTTCCGCACCGAGCTCCTCTTCTCAAAAGCCGCAAGCTCACAACGCTCCCGAAGATCCTCTACTTGTCCAACTCAAGAAAACTCAAGCCAACATCTCTATTTGGGACCTCATTGCATCCTCGAAGAAACACCGAGATCTTGTCATCCGCAATCTCGATGATACATCAGTCTCTCCCGATACTACTCCCGAGGACCTCACGGCAATGATTGGTCACATACATTTTGGTAACGTTATCACCTTTGCGGATATGGACCTTCCACCGTTTGGTTCCGACCACAACGAAGCTATTTACCTCAAGGTACGAGCAAGGGGGAGGCCCGTCTCAAGAGTCTTAGTGGACGGTGGTTCCGCGCTCAATCTCATGCCTAGTAGAATCATGGGCATACTGGGGCTTAAGGATTCTGATTTGAAGCCTTCTACTCAAATAATCCGAGGTTATGACAGCACCGCCCGTACAGTCATGGTCATGTCGTTCAAGTTACTGTTGGGTCGACCATGGATTCATAGTGCTAATGCCGTACCGTCAACTCTCCACTAATATGTCAAGATCCGAAATGGTGACGAAATAGTGACCGTAATGGCTGAAAACATCACTATCCACAGAAAAGGTGAGCCCGTCCACCAAGTTCAGCATGATCTACCAGACTCCACTCTCTCCGGCGTCTCAATCAACGCCATTGACAAAGAAGGGGAAACGGATCATGGACCCCCAGCAATCACAAAGTCCTCCGCATGATGAGGAATATGGACTACTTCCCTGGTTTAGGCTTAGGGAAATATCAGCAAGGAATCCTACATCCCGTGCAAGTCCCATTTGTCAAGAACACCTTCGGTTTGGGGTATGAGCCTTCCAAAGAAGACTTGAAACAAGAGCAAGCGATCAAGAACGAAAAGGCCCGAGCTCGTAAAGAAGGCCGTCGTTATGAAGTCCCTAATCTGAGGCCTTACCGCAAGACGTTGAATGGTTATTTTGTCCGCCAAGGGGAAGACGTTCCATACATGATCTTTCCCGAGCCGTGGGTTAACAATAAAGGTGTCAAAAAGTCCGGCCTCGAAATCTTCTCCGATTGTGAGATCCGGAAATCCGAAAGGGAACCAACTCCCATGTCGCCCCGTGAATGGTGGGGAAGGAAGATGACTATAGAGTCCAAGACAGAAATCACCGTGGGGAAGAACTGACAGATTTAGCCTCCATGTTTGAAGAGCTTGCCATGATGAATGAATGCCAAGTTAACGCCATCCATGACACCGTCATCATGAACGAGACTATCAGTGAGATCCCGCCAAGCTCCAAGCCGATCAACAATTGGTATTCAACAAGAGGGCCCGTGGTATCCGAGGAATTCTTAGTCCAAGAAATGGGTTGCATACCCCGCACGGCAACAAAGGAAGAGCAGCTCACACTTACTTTCGAGTCCGAGAGTGTCTCTAATACCCTCACCCAAGAGGATTTGGAGGCCATAGCCGAGCGTGTGTTTCCTTTCTTTGCTAATGAAAAATTTGATATTTCTGAGTACCCTGAGATTGCAAACATCATAAATGATGAATTAACTAATAATGAACTTAACAAAAAAGTTAATAACGATTCAAATTATGATGAAATAGACCACGAAAACACAACAAACTTAAATGAACTTGCTCAACAAGTCCGTAGTCGTGGCGAGAATGGTCCAAAGGCTGACGAAGAATTGCATGTTGTTAATCTGGGTACCGAAGAAGAGCCAAAAGAAACCAAGATTGGAAGCTTCTTCAAGGGAGACGATAGAGACAGATTGACTGCATTACTACGGGAGTTTGTAGATGTGTTCGCATGGTCATACAAAGACATGCCGGGTTTAGACAGAAAGGTAGCGGAGCACAGGATTCCGATCAGAGAAGATGCCAGGCCAGTAAAGCAGAAGCTCAGAAAGATCAAGCCAGAATGGTCTCTGCAGGTCAAAGAAGAGATTGAGAAGCTCCTCAGTGTGGGTTTCATCAAGGTCATCGAGTATCCGACATGGTTAGCCAACATTGTGACAGTCAGGAAGGCGAACGGCAAGGTTCGAGTTTGTGTAGACTTTCGGGATTTAAACAAAGCCTCCCCAAAGGATGATTTTCCACTCCCTAATATCGACATGCTAGTCGACTCCACTGCTGCCTACAAGGTCCGCTCATTCGTGGATGGGTTCGCTGGGTACAATCAGATTCTTATGGCCGAGGAAGATCAACATAAGACAGCCTTCACAACACCGTGGGGTACCTTTTGCTACACAGTCATGCCATTTGGGTTAAGAAATGCTGGGGCTTCCTACCAAAGAGCCGTGACAGACTTGTTCCACGATATGATTCACAAAGAAATCGAGGTCTATGTGGACGACATGATCATTCACTCCAAAGGAACCGATGGTCAACACCTAATCGATCTCCGCAAGTTCTTCGAAAGGCTTCGTCAACACAAGATGAGGCTCAACCCTGCAAAGTGCACATTCGGGGTTATCCGAGGCAAAGTTCTTGGTTATATGGTCACTGAAAGGGGAATTGAAGTAGACCCCTCCAAAATCAAGGCAATCATTGACATGCCTCCTCCAAAGACGCAGAAAGAGATTAAAGGTTTCATGGGAAGACTACAATACATCAGTCGGTTTGTGCACCAACTCACTTCCATGTGCGAGCCAATCTTCAAGCTACTCAAGAAGAATGTGGCTCTAGAATGGACCGACGCGTGCCAAGAAGCCTTCGATCAAGTAAAGCATTACTTGACGTGCCCTCATGTTCTAGTTCCGCCGCACAAGGAGAAACCTCTGTTGCTTTATCTCACTGTCAATGATGAAGCCCTAGGGGCTATGTTAGCACAAGAGCAACGAGAGTCCACAAAGGAGAACGCCATTTATTTTGTCAGTCGCCGATTCCAAGGAGCGAAAAGAACTACTCTGTCTTAGAGAAGTCATGTGCAGCAGGGTTTGGGTCACTCAAAAGCTCAAACACTATATGGAAGCTTTTCCGATCAAGCTAGTAGCAAAGGTGGACCCGCTCCGCTACGTCTTCGAGAAGCCTTTCATGTCAACAAGAATAGCCAAATGGTACTTCATGCTCGCCGGCTATGATATCACTTACGTCACACTAAATCCGTCAGGGGGAAAGTGTTCAGTGACCAGCTTGCCGAATTCCCGTGTGACGAAGTGAAGTGGAAGATGTACAGTTCCCCGATGAGCATTTAATTTGCACTGCAACCGAGGAGACAAGTGGCAACTTTTTTTCGATGGCGCCGCCAATAAACACGGTTTTGGTATAGGGGTATTGCTTGTCGATCCAAAAGACATCTACACTCCATTGCCATACGCCTGGAATTCGAAGCTACCAACAACATTGCCGAGTACGAAGCATGCATAGCAGGGCTTGAAGCAGCTCTCGAAAGAAACGTCACGGAACTAGAAGTGTTCGGCGACTCTTTGCTCCTTATCAATCAGCAATCGGGTAAATGGCGAACCCAAGACCCGACTCTCCAACAGTATGGTCAGCACCTTGAAGAACTGGTTGAACAATTCCAAGAGATCACTTTCAACTACCTGCCAAGGGATAAGAATCGCTTCGCCGATGCACTGGCCACTATAGCTTCATTAGTTGAAATGCCCAAAGGGAAAATGGTGAAGCCTTTCAAAATTGCTCGAAGGAACAGTCCGGCATATTGCATGAGTATCGAGATCAACGAGGTTCAAACAAACTCTCCGTGGTATTCGGATATCATGAACTTCCTCAAAGACGGCACTTATCCCGAGAACATCAATAAGAAGTGTCAAGCAGCTCTGCAAAGGTTAGCCTCTCGGTACGTACTGATTGGGGACCGAGTCTATAAAAGGCACCACGACGGGATCAATCTCCTATGCGCCAATGAGACCGAAGCTCAAGAGATAATGTGTGAAGTGCACGAAGGAGAATGTGGACCCCACATGAATGGGTTTATGCTAGTCAAGAAGATACTTCGCATTGGTTACTATTGGAGCACTATGGAACGAGACTGTATCGAGAAAGTCAAAAGGTGTGCCAAGTGCCAATTCCACGCTAATCTGCAACATGCTCCACCCTCACAACTTTACAACATGGTCACACCTTGGCCTTTCTCTTGTTGGGGGATAGACATCATCGGTAAAGTTCATCCTGCCGGAAGCAATGGGCAGTCATTCGTCCTAGTGGCAGTCGACTACTTCACAAAGTGGGTCGAAGCACAAGCCTATCGAACCCTCAACGCCAAGAAAGTGGCCGAATTTGTAAAGATCAATATCATGTGCCGATACGGCGTGCCTCATGAAATCATTTCCGACAACGGCTCTCACTTTGAGAAGGAAGTGGATGCACTTTTGGTAGAATACAAGATCACCAAGCACAAGTCATCTCCTTACCGGCCCCAAGCAAATGGCCCAGTCGAAGCAGCAAATAAGACCATCGAGACCATCGTCAAGAAAATGGCCTCAACAGGAAGGGATTGGCCCGAGAAGCTACCATTAGCATTGTGGGGCTACCGCACATCAATACGATCCGCAACAGGAGAAACTCCTTATGCATTGGTCTATGGTTCTGAAGCCGTACTCCCTATCGAACTTGAAGTCCCATCTCTACGGGTCCTCCTCGAGAATCAAGTCAACGAGGTCAACTGGATGCAAAGTCGATACGAACAGCTAGCCTTACTCGACGAGAAAAGGTTAAGAGCACTCGAACGCACGAGGGCATATCAGCAAAGGATGGCAAGAGCTTTCAACAAAAAAGTGAGGCCTCGAAACATCAATGTGGGAGATTTGGTCTTAAGACAACATCCTCCTAATGCCATGAATCCCCTGGGGAAATGGGGACCCTGATGGATCGGTCCGTACGTGGTCAAAAAGATTCTAAGCGGTGGTGCAGTCCGGCTCGTGGATTTAGATGGTGACCAGCTGCCAAAGGAGGTCAACCTCGACAAGCTCAAGAGGTTCTACGCTTAATAAACAAAGACCATTAAAAAAAAAAAAAAAAAAAAAAAAAAAAAAAAAATCGCTCGCTAGGTTGAAAACCCGCAAGGGCGGCCTAGGCAAAAATTAGAGCACGTGCAAAAAAGAAGCCCGCTAGATTGAAAACCCGCAAGGGCGGTCTAGGCAAAAAACAGGGTTCACAACAAAAAAAAAAAAAAAAAAAAAAAAATGGTCTTTGTTTGTTTGAACTACGAAGACCTGAGCCTCCCAACTGGAGGAACGTAGGCAACCTTCGGGTGCGGTCTAAAACATATCAAAAATACCCAATTCACTTCAAATAACAAAATGCAATTTTTATTCATTCAATGAATTATTCAAACCATTACAACGGATTTATTGAGCAAAAAAAGACATCAAAATATTAAATCCTAAAACAAAGTGGTCTAATTGCAATCTCTTGGGGTACAAAGAAAAATCTAATCTTTCTTAGGTTTGGGAACCCATTGCTTCTTGTTATGTCCTTTAGTCTTCTTGGATGGGGACGGAACGTTCTTGGGACCGCCAAGACGGGAGAAAACGCTAGGACGGGACGGAGCTTCATCAACGGCTTTCCCTTTACCCTTATCAAGCGGAGCCTTAGCGGGGACAACCATGGGACGCTTCCACACATAGGAGGAATTTCCTTTACCTTTCTTCTTCTTAGGAAAATGACGGGGTCTATAGTCCCGCACATGAACCACCGGTCTCACGGGGTCGATAACATCGTCATTGGGCCTTCCCAAACGATCAAAAACGCTCGGACGCTTCTCCACCATCGAGACGGACCCCACAGCTGGAACGGCGTTCACCATTGGAACGGACTTCTCACCCTCGGGGACGGAGACCTTAACTTCAAAGGAGAAAGTCATTGGGGCCACTATGACAAGAATTTTGTGATTTAGGAGGAGAAAGTGTTTGCAAAAGAATGCTGTGTGACCATTCTGGTCGAAAATAGTTCAAATTTATAGCTGTTGGAACATTCTGATCAGAAAAAGAAAGGGGCTGTAATTCAGCAGGCCAGAAGCGCGCGCCTCCGACCAAGGCTTCACAACGCGCGCGCCTCCCACAAGCAATGCCCGACGCGCGCGCCTTTGACAGCAGTTCAGACAAAAACAGCCCTTGTCAGTTCAGAACAGAACCCAGGCACTTCAACATATCCAACCTGCAGCAAAATCAAATCCCAGCAACAAAAAGGAGTTCAAGCATCGACAACAAGCATCCTTTGGGCACACATTTGTTTGTAAAGAGTCGACATCTAAGATCGAGTCGCTAATAGAACATGAAATGAGTAGTAAGATAACTAGGATTGTAAATACATGTTAAATGTTATTACAGGCAAAAGTAAAAGTGTTTCAATCCCTCATCCTCTCAGCCACAACAGCTCGGGCACGTCATCACCAACACTGTGCTCACCCCCTGCTACCGCTCTCGGTCTCCTTATCGTCATCATCATCCTCATCATCACCATCGTCATCATCATCCTCAGACTCAGATGTCTCAATCACAACATCAGGACGGGTTCTCTTGGCAGCTCTCCCTGATGAACTGGCGCCGCCCCGGCTCTGGCTACCCTCTCGGCTCAGACTCCTACTATGGCTCAGACTCCTGCTCAGCGACTGCCTCGCTGAAGAGACAGCCTCATCAATGTCCAGTGCAGCATCCCTGCAGCCTCGTCCCATGCCCCGAGCACTTCGGGCAGCTCCTCTCGCAGCAGCAGAGACAGCACCGGCAGCACCTCTAGTCATGGCAGCAATATCCCTGCACAGCTCCAGCACCCTCTCCTCCAGCTGGCGGAGCCTCCGCCTCATTCCTTTGTTCTGCCTACCCAAGTGCCTATAAGCAGCTACGGGCACCTGTTGCAACAAAGGACAGGGAAAAGAAATTACAAAGGGACAGAAAAACAAGACTGGAACTGAGAAAATGCAAAGATGGTCAGGAAAACATACCACAGCAGCCTGGACGGGAGGCTCTCTCTCCGGTGACATATCCTCGGGAACAATCTCCCTCTGCTCCTCAAAGACCCCGAAGTTTGAATAAGTGTAATAAGGAGGAGGCAAAGGAGGATCAAAACAATACCCGGCACCGGTAGTATAAAACCAAGCAGAGGTCGAAGGAGCAGCCTGTGATCTCCTCGGATCAGCGAACATAAAGCCCTGCATCAAGTTGTTCTCCCTGAAGAGGCCATAATCCTGATCCAAGTGAATATAAGGGACGGCATCAACCCTTACCATATATGCCGCACGATCAGCCTCTGAAAGTGACCTCCAGTTACGAGGGAAGAAAGGAGGGACGTCTGGAACTGCAGGACGAGGAGGGGTGTAAAAATCTATCACCTGGGTACCATGCTGCCAAAATACTCTATCTCCCAAGTACAGAGCCATGCACTCACCCGAACTCATCAAAATCCGAGAACGGGTAGGAATAAGAGTGTGCTCAAACCAGTGCTGAACCGATCTCCACGGATACAATGAAAAGGCAACAGACTCAGGCCTCAGGGTGTCCAAGTGCCGTCGGGCTGAAGTAAGACTAATAGGATTCGTGCCAGTCTTCACATTCCTCTCCTTATACGCCCACCGTGCGCAGTCCGAATACTGGGGCTGGCCTTCCTTGGCAATCTTGAAATCCCTCAGATTCAGGATAGCAAAAGCCCAAAGCTGTAGACAAGAGGCAGAAACAAAGTTAATGACAGTCAACGAAAAAGGCAGTTATGACTAAGGCAAGGAGAATATAAAAGGGACAGTAAGTGGTATACCTCCCACAGCAAGCTGAAGCCCGTAACAGAGCTGGTAGTCGAGCGGCTGGTCAAATCTATGCCGTGATAACAAGCAGCCAAGCCCGCTGCGCCCCAGTTGTACTGGCTGATCTGGTCCAAGTCCACTAACAAGTCAAGCAGAGCCAAAAAGGCCGAAGATCCCCGGTTGGCAAACAGAGTGTGGGATAACAAGTACCAAATTAAGCAACGGGCCACAGCATCAACCCGATCAGCAGTAACACCTCGAGCCTCAGCCATCAAGATGCTGAAATAAGCCCGAATTCTCCCCCATGTCACTCGAGAATTCTTAACCTCGAACCGGCAGTCAACCAAGGCCAGTAACTCGTCCGGAGTCCGAACAGCCCCTCTCAAACCAAAAGGGACAGGCACCCCCATGAACGGCAAGCCCGTCAAAGCTGTGAAATCAGTAGGCATCATAGTCACCTCGCCCATGGGTAAATGGAAGGTATGGGTGGTATCCCACCATCTCTCCCTCAATTCCTGAACCACATCAGGGTCATTCTTCAAAGCTGGGAGGCTAGTGACAAAAAGACCAAAATGAGTCCCTGTGACTCGGGCCCGAACATTCTCGGGCAACCTCTTCCATATAGAGATGGGCCCATGGGCCCCACCACGAATCTCTGTCAAACGGGTCCACTCCTGAAAGAAAAAAAAAGGAACAGCAAAAATTTCATCAGCATGACTGCTAGAAAACAGATGAACTCAACACAGAGATTTCAACGGCAGAACAATGTATAAGCAAGTGTGTGAACATGAAAATGGACATCCCAACATGTTTCTTGCAACAAATCAGCAACAACAAACAACATGCAAAGAATGATCAATAAAGCTGTTGCAGCAATATTTCGGGTAAAGAAAACAGAACTTCATGAAACCCGAAATCGACAAGAAGGGTGAGGCATTCTTACCAAACCCGAAGTCACGAAGTGAGAAATGTGGGTATGAGGCCGGAAAGTAAGCAAGCTCGGGTCCATAGCTTCAACCCCAATTTCGGGCTCCTCGCCCTGTGGCATCTCAAACGGAGGCGATTGCTGACGATCCGACATCGTTTCTTTGACGGAATTGATCCTAGAGCAGCAAGAAAGTGTTTTGGGGTGATTTCTCTACGAAAATTGGGCTTGGAATTTGGAGGGTTCTTCAAATTTTTGAAAAATGGCCGAAAAACAGCGAACAGCCTGTTTAAATATGCTGAACTAATGCGCCAGGCGCGCGCCTCCTGACATGCTCATCTGAGGCGCGCGCGTCCCATAACGAGGCCCGGACGCGCGCTCTTCCCATCATCAGGCAGGTTCAGAAGCAGTCTCCCATGCAAAAATCCATGCATCGTATCAAGGTTTCCCCACGGATTCCAAACTCCCTAAGTTCTGTCACGGGTGCCACACCCCCTCAAGAGTCAATCTCAACATTTCATCCCCAGCAGGAACATTTTTCTGGTCGCGGTCAACTGTGCCCGTACCCCACAATTCAAAAAGTCAAGTGTGACTCCAAATGGCACGAGGCTTCAAAGCAATATTTCATCGAACGGATTCACTAACGGATTCGTCAACAAGGGTTCGCTAACGACCTCATTCAAAACATTCAACCGTGCCCACACCCCACAAAGTCAACAACTCGGTCCATATCGAGACAAGCTCCCATGAGCTCCAAGTCGACAACTCGGTCCATATCGAGACAAGCTCCCATGAGCTCCAAGTCGGCAACTCGGTCCATATCGAGACAAGCTCCCATGAGCTCCAAGTCGACAACTCGGTCCATATCAAGACAAGCTCCCATGAGCTCCAAGTCGGCAAACTCGGTCCATATCGAGACAAGCACCCATGAGCTCCAAGTCGGCAACTCGGTCCATATCGAGACAAGCTCCCATGAGCTCCAAGTCGACAACTCGGTCCATATCGAGACAAGCTCCCATGAGCCCCAAGTCGGCAAACTCGGTCCATATCGAGACAAGCACCCATGAGCTCCAAGTCGGTAACTCGGTCCATATCGAGACAAGCTTCCATGAGCTCCAAGTCGGCAAACTCGGTCCATATCGAGACAAGCTCCCATGAGCTCCAAGTCGGCAACTCGGTCCATATCGAGACAAGCTCCCATGAGCCCCAACTCAACAAAACTCGGTCCATATCGAGACAAGCTCCCATGAGCCCCAATACAACACTCCAGCAAAAGCCGCTCACACAGGGAGCGCACCACTATCTCTCGCAATTTCAAATTCCGGCTTTCATCGAGTCTTTGCTTTTTCTTGGTGATGTCCTCGGCGGGTGTTTTTAACTTTCGTCGACGCATTTTGCTTTGCAGTCCACGTCGCCGAGGGGCTCTGTAGACACCCCGCCTTGGACCGCTCACCCCGATTACACATTTGATCTTGTGTTTCTCCCCATTTTAAGTGTTTCTCGTTAGTTTCTGTCACTTCCGTTAAGTTCCTGACTGACTTCGTTAAGTCCAGGGACTAAACTGAATGACAGGGCTGACTTTCTAGTCCATTCTGTCAAAATTGCCTTATCTGAGTCGCGCGCCTCCGACACTAGGAGCCAGGCGCGCGCGCCTCCCGCCCCCAAAGCAGGAAGCGCGCGCCTCTGGGCGTCAGTTACAGATTTCTGGCCAGGATTCCCTCCCTTGCTCAATTTACAGGATTTTGCCCGGGAAGGATTTCTTGGTGACTGAGTTTTGGCACCAAAAACACCCCTCTTTCACCTATAAAAACCTCTCTTTACCTCCATTTTCAAGGATCGGAAAAACCATCAAAAAACTAGACAAAAAGAGTCACTTTCTAAAAGTTCTCCAAGGATCTCATCAAGCAACATTTGAAGTTCTTCAAATTTTAGGTAAAAGTCCATCTTTTCCTTTCTTTTCTACTTCATCTCCTCTCTCTCTTTTACTCTAATCAAATGTGCAATCACCCAAATCATTTTGGGACATGACTTTAATGATCACCTCATCTCATTGAGGTTGGTTAAGGAGTTATCTCCTACATTCCAAACTCTATTTTAAACCCCCTTTTTATAACTTAAAGAAGAAGAAGAAGAATGTTATCATTCATGTAGATTTTGATCAAGCAAGACCAACTTTAGTTGGGCGAGATGGGTGTTTCGGTACTTCCCATCTCGTAATCTAACCCCCGAACCTCAAAACAAAGAATCTCTGTTTTCATAATCAAACTTAGGCTACAATCAATAGGTTTTTCTTATGTTCCTCAAAACATAGGTGGCGACTCTAAAAACAAGTTAGACATCCTAGGATAATTCACCGCTCTAGCCAAGCCGTGGTTCCCCGGGGTATCTACAAATAGGGATTGAATCTTTAGTTAAAGTATCTAGTACTAAAGAGCTTTCTAACGCCTCAGGAGTCAGTTTCATTTTCTTAGCTAAGCGAGTACTTATTACAGAATGTGTAGCACCAGTATCAATCAATGCATGAACATTACGAGAGTATAATTGGATCGTACCTGCCACGAGATCATTTGTGGCTCTAGCATCCTTAGCTGTCATGGTGAATATGCGCCCATTACCTCCGCCTTTTCCCTTGTTATCATTCCTTGCTCCTTGAGCTTTGGCATCCTTCTTGGGTTCTGGACATTTCCAATGTGGATGCCCCACCTTGTCGCAGTTGTAACACTTCCTTTCCTTATACCAGCATTCCTCAGTCTTATGTTTCCCATCGCACACTTGGCACTTTTCATTAGAACCTTGTCCTTTAGTATCGACTCCTTTGCCATCCCTGCGGTTTCCTTGACCTTTATTCGGGTACTTATTAGCAGCATTATTCTTCTCGCGATCATCGGCAGCCTTATGCTTATTGCCCTCATCCCGGTTCCAGTTTCCCTTGGTTGGCTCTTTCTCAGTGGATTTCTTTTTCTCCTCTTTCTTGCTACGGTAACTTTCCACCTCTGTTTCCACAATTCTGGCCCTATCCAACACTTGGTCATATGTTGGTAGCATCAATGGGGTGATTCTATAGTGGATTCGGTCGCTCAGTCCAAGCTCAAACTTCCGGGCCTTCTGCTCTTCATTGTCGAAAAATGCTGGAGCAAATTCCAATAACTCAGTGAACTTTTCACAATAATCATCCACAGTCATCTTTCCTTGGGTCAGCATCATGAACTCTGCCACTCGAGCATTTCGGACACTCATTGGGTAATACTTCTCGTAAAACACACGTTTGAACTTATCCCACGTGAATTCAGCATCCCTACGTGCGACAGCCGCTCTCTTCTCAGCCTCCCACCACTTTAAGGCCTGCCCTTTCAGCATAAAAGTGGCAAACACCACCTTCCTCTCAGTTGTGCATTCCAGGGTCTCAAATATCTTCTCCATGTCTTTTACCCAATGGTCGGGCTTCTCCTTATTCGTACCAGAAAATGATTCTAGGTTTCTCTTTTGGAATACTTCTAACGGATCTCTCAATGGAACTTGCGGAGCTTGTTGCTGCGGTTGAGCTAAAGTCGCCATAACTTGACCAATCCCATCCACTGTTTGATTCAAGGTTTGCAGCAAATTCGCCATGTTAGGATCAGCTTGACCATTGTTGTTTCCAGCGTTCCTTCTATTACCTCTTCCAGATATCTGATTAAAATCATACTCTTGTTAGTATCATGGGTGAACGCTATCACTCACGCCACACAGCATTGTTACTATGCTTAATACTTTTACAAAAAGGCCGTCCCCAAAAGACGAAATTTTCTTATAAGATCAATTCACTAGATCTCTAGTCATTTAATTAGACAGTTTTTCTTAAAGAAGTCATTTCACTAGACTTTTACTTAGTAATCATAGGTCGATTAACTAGACCCACTTTCATTCACATCTGGCCGTCTTATTAAGCCGATTACCTTTATACTTAACCGTTTCAATAGGTTATTTTCATTCTGGTTTTGATCATTTCAATAGATCGGGATTAACTTTATATGTTCGTTTCAATAAGCCATTTATACTTTTACTCTTGACCGTTTCAATAGGTCCCTTGTTTCGATCATTTTACTAGACCAAAACTTATTTTACTTGGCCGTTTCAATAAGCCCATTCTACTTATGGTCTTTTCATTTGACCATTACTTCTTTGTTCTATCTAGTTTACATGTTATGAAATTTAAGAGCCACATAACTAACAAAACCATTTGCTAAAATAACTCATAAACTTTATTAAGGGGGTTTTTCTAAAAATAAAGAATCAAAACAAAAGTGTCTAGCATACTTTAAACTAGAACTAACTATTAATACTATGAAAGGAATAAAATAACTCTTTGACTCGATTTCAATCATGGTTGACTTTCCTAGGTCTTCCCCTAGGTCTTCCACTCGGTGCTCTTGGTGCTTTCCTTGAGCCTCTTGGCCTCCCCCTTGACCTACGAACCGGTACCTCTCCCAGATCATCATCATCCTCAATCACGATAGGGGCGGCTTCACTGCCTTCCACTATAATATCCATTTCCACTGGTTCCTCTACAGCTTCTGCTTCAGCCACTACGTTTTCTTCTATTGGGGCTGCAATGACTGGAGGGTTTCCTTGAATAGGGTTTTCGGCCATTTGTGCCCTTAATTTCTGTAATTCATAGAAATGTAAGCGTCCTTCATTTGCCACTAATTCAGTATAATCTTCATTAGCAATTAACTTCTCTCGGGTTTCTTCTAGTTCTCTCTTAACTTCCTTAAATGCATTGTTGGCAAACAACAATCTTCCCATGACGTTCTTTGTCATTGCCCTTTCTTTTTCTATCTTCTTTAATAGTCCCTTAGTCCCACGAGTATACCTCTGAATCAACCTCTTCCTCAGGATGCTATGTTTGTCCATCTCCTACAATTAGACCAACATCATTATTAGTATCACATACTTAAAGTTATATAACAATTATCTTCAAACATAAGAAGAAATGAAGCTTCAAAAGAAATCCCATCTTAGGTTCTTTCCCAAAATAGTAAGTTTCCTTATTTGGAAATTTCCCCAACTTAGAAAGTTTCCTAAATTAGAAAGTTTCCTTAAATAACTAGTTTGACTTCAAGCAATCCCTAGTCTTCCCAGAACGCTAAAATCAAACCTATTCAATATCAGAGTTCCTATCCCTTAAGCTCTAATCCCATAGCTCTGATACCAACTGTAACGACCCAAACTTTCCAATAATAATGATTATTCATAAACTAAGAAATCCCAAACGTCAAATATAATCCAAATCCAACGTTCAAAAGTAACGGCTAGTAGAATCTAACCACGATTCAAAATAGTGCGGAAACGTAACTAACATTTATGTTCTAACGGCTAGTACAACTCACTAGCTCAACATAAAAACATAACAAAGTCCAAAATTCCTTAATAGCCACGAACTGCCCTTCCTTGCAATCCGCCTAAGACCTTAATCTTTACCTGGGAAAAATAATATAAGAAGGGGTGAGCGACCAATGCTCAGTAAGTTCATACGGGATCTCTCCGGGTACTAAGGAGAGATGACCGAAAGAACGGAGCCAAACAACATTATTCAATGAAAGGCTAATATTAATAATCTTAACTGCATGTAACAAACACAGTTATCAAATCAATGAATTATGGTCCTAGTTCAATCCGTCAATTCCAGAGTTTCAAACACCTTTTCAAGGTGTCACAGTTCCAAACACCTTTTCAGGGTGTTAAGAGAATAAGAGACCTTACACCTTTTCAGGGTGCTCCCTTATTTTGGTATATCATGATAACCAAGCTACTTCCTCATGTAGCAATTTAAAAGTCTAAGTTCTTTTCTATCAAACTAGACTTATTCGTAATTAGTCTTTTTCAATCAGACTAATCCAACCGCACCTATTTCAATTAGATACAGTTATAGTTCTTAGTATTCTAGGTACAAGAATACTTAATGCAATTTAAATTCATTTGGATACCCATTGAACAAAATACATCAAGGGTAAGATAATCAAAAGACGTTCAACAACATCAGAGTTCAAATGCTACGGACCATTGGTAGCTACACTTGAAAGAAATAAGGAAGATCCTACATAAAAGGATGAATCATCAAAGTACTTAAGGAACGTAATCCCTTACCTTGGCTTTGCGTTATTCCACTTAGCAAACCTCGTGCACGAATCTACAATCATGCATAAAATAGTCTTAGGACAAGTAATACTATTTACTTCCGTCCCTAAATACTTTTTATTTTACTTTCTTAACCTTGTGAGTTTATCTTTTTTAACCCCTTTTAAGGTTGATATTCAATCTAGGGTTTGTACTACCCTTTATTTGTATTCCCAAAATACCTTTTTTTTAGTTTACCAAAATACCCCTAGGGTTTCATTGCTTCTATTCCCAATTAATATGTTTTAGGGTTCCATTATACTCACCCAATTACTATTCACAGTTACTATTCACAGTTACTATTCACAGTTACTATTCAAGGTTACTATTCACAGTTATTATTCCAGTACTATTCACGTACTATTCCGGTACTATTCACTGTTACTATTCACAGTTACTATTCCAGTTACTGTTCCCGTTACTATTCCAGTTACTATTCATCACAGATTAACACACACACACTGTTTACACCTTCTAAAACACACACACATACACGCATATAACACACACACACAGTTTATACCTTCTAAAACACACACACATGCACATAAAACACACACTCACTTTCTGTACACACACGCACACACACAGCACTCACCAACACACACACACACACATAAATATTAGGCACACACGCTTCATCTTCTTTATTATTGAGCCCAAACCAATTCTAATTTAAACATTGTAACTGCTAGGGTTTCAAAACAACCATTTATTGATGATCATGGATGAATCGGAAGGTGGAAAGAATAGAGATTATGAGTTCGATTACCTCCGACGAACGCGACCGCCTCTCCTCTTTCTCCTTTCTTCTCTGATCACTCCTCTCTCTCTATGCGGCTTCTCAGACTTTGCGGCTCCCTCTCTCTCCCGATCCCTTTCTTTCTCTTTTGCAGTGGAAAAAAAATAGTAATAGGGTTAGGGATTAAAAGGTTTATATACTTACTAGGGTTCTCCACTCCTAAAATAAAAAGGACTCCTAATCTTAATCGGGTTTTGACTAACTTGGGCCCAACGTTTTAATCCAACTCATTCTCTTAATAAAATTAATTAAGCCCAACCTAAAAATAAAGTTTAACCAAAAATAAAATAAATGACCCAAAGTGGCCGGTTGTTACATATACTATTTCAACTTTTGTTTTATCCTAAATAATGTAATGGAGACCTAGTTTTATATGCTTGTAAGCAGAGTCCAAATGCTCTGTACCATTTTGTATGCCACTTCATGTGCCACAAGTGATTTAATGGCTCACAATTGTTAAGAGTGGTATTATTGTAATATTATGCAAACATGTGAACGGTCAGATTAGAAGTGGTACATGGAGTGACACACAAAAGTGATATAGAAGATCTCGACTCAAGTAAGCAAGCGTCTCCTTCCTTTTGTCCAATCTTTTAGCTCAAACATCTCCTTTCGTTTGGACGAGTTATTTTTTTTCTATTTTAATAATAATAGTTGTTTGAAAAGAAAAAGAGAGAGTGAGAGAGCGAGATTAGAGAAATGCTCCAAAAAGAAAGAGAAAATAGAAATCAGTAGAATCACGAACCGGGGAAAAGCAAAAGAAAAATCGATCCAAATGGGCAAACAGGACATAACCTTTTCAGTCTGAATTTATTTATTTTAATAATAATAATAAAAAAAAAAGTATGAATAATTCGTAAAGGTGAATGCTTGAAAATTAATTTGGAGATATGTTGAAATATGCGCAGGCCGGGAACTGTCAACATTAACACACTTCGTTACAATTACATCATACTCCCGTCTCGCCCGACTTAGGATTTTTGGTCAACCAATTTATACTTTGACCAACAATTTGAATAACACACAACAAGTCAACCTTATTATTATGATAATGTAAAAGTAAGACCATGATATAAGAAGAAATAACACACAACAAAAATTAATTTGAATAAAAGAATTTATATACATGATCGATAAGTAATGTTATTTTTGCAAAAATAAATGAAACATTTGTTTGGAGGATTTTTAAAACCAAAAACACATTCTTAGTCCTCAGTAAACCCAACTTCACACTCCACATGAACATTCTCTCATCTATTCTGATGTAGGGAAGCGGAAGCATAAAAGAGATAAATAATCGAATACGGTAGAATTCAATCGCTACTCGTAAACGATGTGATAGATAATCGAAACTAGTAGAATTTAATCGATACTAGTAAACGATCTTCAATCTAGTAGAATTTAATCAATACTAAAGTTGGCATCCAAAAGGAATTTAATCAACTTTTAGGAAGAAGAAATAAACTCTCAAGTTTATTCAATAAAAATCTCAATAAATCAACTAATTTTCGGAATGACATTTTGACCTATATTTATAGCACTCCTAAGACTTGAAAATCAAGTCAAACACTTCTAAAAACAACCCTAATCTATATGGTAACTTAATAGAAGCCTAAAATAACAAATTAAACCCTAAATCTACTTCTAAGCATGAAAATATTACCTACTAAATAATAAATCCGAAAATACATTAAAATAACCATAATAATTAAAATAAATCTATTCATATTCTTATCTCTATCATTAAAATATATCTCTATCTTGATCTTCACCATTCTCCTCGGCTGCGAAAAATTCGTCCTCGAATTTGGAACAACTTTGCACTTGAGTTTGTAGCCATTCAAAGAGAGCATATGACATGATTGTTTTTACACGGGAACATGACAATAGAACCTGAAAAACCTTCAATCTTTGAAGAATTTTGAACTTGCTAATATTTGTGACAACATCCATCCAATCCGTCCAATGAAGCTTAATAAACGCGTTGAGTAGCAAGTTTTTGATGTAATTTGAAGAAGATGACTTTATAGAAGGAACATCAAAGGGGTCGAAAAATTGATGTGTAAAAGATTCTTCATCATGATTCAGAGGTTGATACCACACATTTGTAGGTTGTGAAGTAGGTGAATTGGCAGAACAAAGAACAATGTTGAATTGACAAATTTCGCAATGACATTCATCGTAAATCGGAGGTTTTGACCAATCAACAAAAATGTCGGTTGTTACTGATTCAACAAAAGGCCACGAAAAATCAAACATATTTTTTTTTAATTTTTTTTTTTTCGGAAAAGAAGAAACAATCGATAAACAAATACCTTAACTGAATTTAGAAAAATTCAGGTTCAGGCTCTGAATACCAAATGATGTAGGGAAGCGGAAGCATAAAAGAGATAAATAGTCGAATACGGTAGAATTTAATCGATACTCGTAAACGATGTGATAGATAATCGAAACTAGTAGAATTTAATCGATGAGGAAGTCTCATGTACAACCGTCGCACGGCTGTGCGACGGCGCCGAGCCGAGCCGACCGTTTCTGTTTTTTTATTATTATTATTATTTTTTTATTATTATTATTATTTTTTTTGATTTTTTTTTGCCACCCCAACTTTTTTCCTCCAACAAAAGTAACACTTATTATAACGAAATGTAACACTTTTTTTTATTCAAATATAACACTTTTTTTAAAAAAATGTACCACAATTTTGCTGCAATAGATTAAAGATAACATAAAAGATTGACAACTAAATTAATGTAACACTTTTTAAAAAAGAATGTAACACTTTTTTCTCCGAAAATTAACATAGGAATTGACAACTAAACTAATGTTATATTTTATAAAAAATGAATGTAACATTTTTTTTCTCAATTGTAACATTTTATATTCTTAAATGTAACATTATATATGAAATGTAACATTTTTTTATTGAGAAAGTAACAATTGAAATGCAAACCCATTTTTTTTTTTTTTTTGTAAAATTGCTGTTACAATTGACTGTAAAAAGTGTTACTTTTTGAATATGAAAGTGTTACTTTTATCAGAACAGAGTGTTACATATCTCAGCTGACAAGCAACTAAAACTTTTTGTGTGTAAAAAAATATGCTTTTTTTAAAAAAAAAAAAAATCAAACCATATCATGACCTATGTAGTTTTATTCGTCTCGTCGAGACGAACAAAACGGTATTTTTATATTTTTTTTCTGAGTTATACATCTCAAGATATAGCATTTTAAAGTTATTGGGTTTTTTTTAAGATGACATGTGGCAGCGCGCGGTTGGGTGAAGAAGGTGTGGCTCACAGCGCGCCACGTGTCGCTTCTGGAGTGGAGGAGAGGCGGGCTGGTGGGGCGCGGCGGGCGGGTCGGCCCGTGGAGCGGCCCGTCGCACGCCGTACACCTGGTGTATTTGAGAATTTGTCTTAATCGATACTAGTAAACGATCTTCAACTTAGTAGAATTTAATCAATACTAAAGTTGACATCCAAAAGGAATGTAATTAACTTTTAGGAAGAAGAAATAAACTCTCAAGTTTATTCAATAAAAATCTCAATAAATCAACTAATTTTCGGAATTACATTTTGACCTATATTTATAGCACTGACTTGGAAACCAAGTCAAACACTTCTAAAAACAACCCTAATCTATATGGTAACTTAATAGAAGCCTAAAATAACAAATTAAACCCTAAATCTACTTCTAAGCATGAAATATTACCTATTAAATAATAAATCCGAAAATACATTAAAATAACCATAATAATTAAAATAAATCTATTCCTATTCTTATCTCTAGCATTAAAATATATCTCTATCTTGATCTTCACCATATTCACTATCCATCAACAAACCAATTAATTTACAAAATAATCCTCTTTATGTACTCGCTCCTCCAAATTAACTGTCATTTTCGTTCTTGATTAAGAACAAAAATGAACAGTTATTTTGGGACAGATTATCTTTTCCTTTTTTTTTTTTTTTTGGTTACAAGGGTGTGTGTGGAGATCTTCCGGTGCTATTTCTATCCAACACGATCTCAAACAAATCCGCTTCAGAAGAAACATCATCAAAATCCGCTCCGCTTTTGTTATTACTCGGATTATGAAGCATTAGACTTCTTGCAGTCGATCTATTCAGCCACTGGGAGTCGATTCGCCCCATTGAGAAAAGCTCTTTGCTGTCTTCATTACCCAGAGCAGGGGAGTTTCCAAATGGTCCTATGAAACAAGGGTTTGGAGTTCTCTGAAGATTTGCTGGCGCATATTTGAATACACTTTGCCCAAAATTAACTAGAACCATAATGTCACTGGTTGCAGCTAATGTTGGATACAATGGTGACCCGAATTCTTCTGTTTTGCAATGAATTTCATGGACTAGTTGAGAATCCACTGTGAAGAACACTCTTTTCTGGCTTGGATTATACCCGCAACCAATTACCTTATCTACTTTCCCCCATTCTCCGTCTTCTGATTCGAACACCACTTTAATTCCTGAAATGTATATTAAGATCACATTAAAACATTTTAGAACAATGTCAAGAATCAATTTATCGTTACACATCTCTTGAATCATTACCACATACTCAAACCACGTAAGTATTTTCATTAAGTTTTGGATAGAAAATTGACAGAATTTTGGGTACGTGCAGAAACCATGACAATACAGATATTATCTCACGCTGATATAGTGTAACTCATATAATTATAAGATAAAACTAGAATTATTATAAAATATAAATTATGAGCAGTCGGATTGTTGTGCAGTTGGACTGCAAAGAATATCTACAATTGAAGGTGATACACCAAAAAGAGTGTGAGATAGACATGAAGGGTATATAAGCATGTAATTCTTAAAGTACAGGGGTGTATTGTGATACTTTCCAAAATCAAATTGGGACTACTTGTTAGGAGGAAGTGAGTACAACTTTGCCATCTCAAATTTTGCATTTTGAGTTTGGGAGTCCTAATTAACCTAATATATTTAACTGTAGAGTAGGAAAAGAGAATAGGATTCATACCATCAAGAAAGACAGAGCCATTGGAATTGAAACCAATTGATCCCGGATAACTTCCCGGAATCTTCAACGGAACCGATCCTCCTCCGGCGAGACCCATAGAAAACGTAACAACTCCAGTTTTCACATCAATATGATGATCTTTAACACTCCCATGTCTCAATTCCTCTACCAAATGGTTATTTCCATGAATTAAAGATTCAGACTTTGCTTTCTCATTCGGACTTTCTCGAATCAACTTAATCTTGTCTCCTTCAGTTTTTCTAGCCGCCTTTACCTTGTCAACCAATTCGCCGGAATCATCGTCTCCGGAATCGTAATCGGACAAAATGGTAATTTCGAAATACGCTTCTTGAGGGAAAGAAGACGAGTTTCCCAGAGGAGGGCCCGGCAAAGGCAGAGCTGATTTGATCACAGAGGGTGCAGCCATTGATGAGGAATTCTTGGTAATTATTTTCTTTAATTTTATCTTCTGCATGAAATCGGCCGATCCTTGACACACTTCCCAATTAATTTCAACCTCCATGTGATCGTCCCCTGCATCGCCGGCGCCGCACGAGCCCAAAATGGAGCGAGACGTTGATCGGACAGACGGAGATGAAGCGTAGTGTGCAAAAGAGAACCGCGACCACCCGTTCTCGACGGCGTCGGTCACAAGAGAAGGGTTGTCGGACCAACTAAAAAGGGGTTTGGAAGAAAGCCCACGTCGGAAAACGTAGTAATTCGTCCTCTTCTTATTAGCGCCATTAAAATTGATTTGCTGGGGATGAAACGAACTGGTGACATGGTGAAGACGAGCAATTCCATTTTGGAGAGTCTCCGGCGGTGGTGGTTGATTAGGCTTTTGGAGGCAGCAGAACCGTCGGATGAACCAAATGGAGAGGAGGATGAGAATTCCGGCGGCGATTACCACCAGGACAGGTAGTATCCATCCGTCCATCTTTTTGGATTTTGATCAATTCAATAGAGTTGGGGTTTGTTTGTTTGAATGAAAATTGAATAGCTTGGAAAGGGTTTATAGGGGTGGACTTGGATTGGTTCAAGAAAGGGCAACAAGAAAGAGAAAAGTGTGGGAAAATGAAAAGAGAGATGGCGTAATAATAAAAACATCTTTTTTCAATTACTGTGTCTCTGTTTATGTAGTGCAATAAATTATTGTAATTTAAAAAACTTACGTCCCAGTCTTTGAGAATTTGGAAAGGCGTTTGTTTTTATTTGGTACTCCAACATCAAAAGGGAGGTGAAATAAACAAAAACGACCGGAGAAAAACTTTAAACCTTCTAGCCAATGTTGACTTTGATTTGTGTTAATAAAATAGATTTGAGTATTTATTTGATCATTAAAATATTTTTAAAACAATATTTCTCTAATTTATAATACTCCCTCCGTCCCAGCCGACTTAAGACAATTGGTTCCGACACGGGGATTAAAGAGAACTATTATTTTAAGAGGAAAGAGAATGAGTAGAGGATGTGTTGTGAGTATGAAAAGTAAATAGGAGAGAGAATGAGTGGGTGGAATAGCAAATGGATTGTTGTTGTGAGTATGACAAATGGGTCCCATTGAATATTAAAGTAATATAAACTTGCCATTTAGAGATGTCCTAAGTGGAGTGGGACGCCCAAAATGGCAATTTGTCCTAAGTCGGGTGGGACGGAGGGAGTATATATTACTCCCTCCGTCTCAGAGTATATGTTCACTCTTCCATTTGCACGGAGATTAAAAAATGAAAGAAGTGATGTAAGTGTTGTGAGGATAAAAGTAAAGTAGAAGAGAGAATGAGTGGGAGAGAATAGTGTAAATTGATTGGAGTTGTAAGTATAAAACTAAGTAAGAGAGAGAATGAGTGGGGGGAATAGTAATTTTTTTTTTTTTATTTTAGGAAGTAGACATATACTCTGGGACAGACAAAAAAGAAAAGGTGGACTTATGCGACGGAAGGATTACATTTTTTTTTATCTATCTTAAAATAAATATCATTTTTAAATCAACAAAAAATGATATAATTTTAATAATACATAAATAAGTAAATACATTATTTAAATAAATTGTCAATACACTTATTAATTACGATATGAAAGGATTAGGTTTTATTGTATCATTCTACAATTCATGTACCACATATAATTTTTTATTGCGAAAAATATACTACTATAGTCCTTCCGTCCCTCTTTAATCTACAAATATTGTCATTTTGGTTTTTTCACTTTAATTTTCAAGGTCTCAAAATAGAAATGTTTTAATACTTTTTAAATAGTGAGATCCACTTGTCATACTGATAACAACTATACTCTCACTATTTTCTACTCCATTTTCTCTCTCTCACTCAACTATCTACACACATAATACATCAGTTTTTCAATCATTTTTTTGTTATTGTTGTGCCAAGACTCATTTTTATAAATTAAAAAGGGACGGAAGAGTATTATAATTACAATTAGAATATAATTATTGTCGTTCGGCCATAAGTGCAAAAGTTAATTACAAGACAAAAACTTATGTGAGACGATCTCACACGTGAGACTGGTCTCATTAAGAGAGTAAATAGTTTTCATTGAAATACGTCTCACGTGTGAGACTATCTCACATAAGACTTCCTTTAATTCCGTCTTTTTAGTCTATTCACTTTTGCTCAAACAGGAGTAAACTTTGACCAAACATTTAACGTCAATCTAATAATCCTAATGAAATTCTAAAAATTGTAATTGATAAATAATCATTTAATTTATCGATAATAATTTTTAAAATTTCATTTGGATTGTTAGATTGATATTAAATGTTTGGTAAAATTTTACTCCCGTTGACAAAAAGTGAACAGACTAAAAAGACAGATGCCGTATGTCTTTTTGAAATCTAAAATTTAGTTCAAATTACTTACTAGTTCTGTCTTAAAATTGATGTTTGAAATTTATCTTAATCAAAAGCAAATTGATAACAACTATACACTCACTATTGTCAACTCCATTTTCTCTCTCCCACTCAACTATCTACACACATAATACATCACTTTTTCAATCATTTTTTTGTTATTGTTGTGCCAAGACTCATTTTTATAAATTAAAAAGGGACGGAAAGAGTATTATAATTACAATTAGAATATAATTATTGTCGTTCGGCCATAAGTGCAAAAGTTAACTACAAGACAAAAACTTATGTGAGACGATCTCACACGTGAGACTGGTCTCATTAAGAGAGTAAATAGTTTGCCCCTTATAGGCGGGCGGGATAAACTCATTTTCCCTCTCATTGAAATACGTCTCACGTGTGAGACTATCTCACATAAGACTTCTTTTAATTCCATTTTTTTAGTCTATTCACTTTTGGTCAAACAGGAGTAAACTTTGACCAAACATTTAACGTCAATCTAATCATCCTAATGAAATTCTAAAATTTATAATTGATAAATAATCATTTAATTTATCGATAATAATTTTTAAAATTACATTTGGATTGTTAGATTGCTATTAAATGTTTGGTCAAATTTTACTCCCGTTGATAAAAAGTGAACAGACTAAAAAGACATATGGAGTATGTCTTTTTGAAATCTAAAATTTAGTTCAAATTACTTACTAGTTCTGTCTTAAAATTGATGTTTGAAATCTTTTATATATATATATATATATATATATATATATATATATATATGCTCAAATGAGAACCTAAATACCATGAGAACCAAGGATAGCCATTGGATTAGACACAAATCAAGGGTTTAGATTACCTTTTTAGTTTAAAAATTCAGTGGCATTCTTGTAATTAGGTTGACAGACAAAGGGAAGGGCAAAATACTATGTGTGTTCTAGAATTTGCCAGGTGATCACCCAAAATTTCCCTAAATTTTCAAAATTAAATATCTCATTAACTACAAATCGAAAAAATAATCCGAGAACACTGATTTTTTTGTCTCGACGAGACGAATCAAACTACATCCCTGAAGATAGGGTTTTGAAAAAATAATATTGAACAACGTCTAATTTTTAAAATACGCTTAGATACAATATGTGTTTGCCTATTCTATCTAACTGCATTGTTATGAACATTGTATTTGTTGGGTATGCTTATCACTTAACCCTCATACATTTGTTAGAATTGATTGATACCATCACCTATGAGGAGTTAAGCACCTATTTGGTCCTTAACCTATTGAGTTGTTTTCCTTTTGGTCCTTAACCTATTTTGGTTTTCCTTTTGGTCCTTGATGTACCTAGTTGCAGGATAAAGTAGTCCTTAACCTATTTTAGTTTTCCTTTTGGTCCTTGATGTACCTATTTGCAAGACAAAGTGGTCCTTGACCTATTTTGGTTTTCTTTTCGGTCAACAAGCCATGTCGACGATTTTAAGGACCACTTTGTCCGGCAAATAGGTACATCAAGGACCAAAAGGAAAACTAAAATAGGTTAAGGACCACTTTATCCTGCAACTAGGTACATCAAGGACCAAAAGGAAAACCAAAATAGGTTAAGGACCAAAAGGAAAACAACTCAATAGGTTAAGGACCAAATAGGTGCTTAACTCTCACCTATGAGTATTTTTATGGACTTTAGGACCTCATGTAAAGAAGTTTATAACTTCAATTTTTAGCCAAGTCCTTTTTATAGTATAGGCTTAGATTATAGGATTTGAAGCTTTGAAGGATCGAAGATTTCCTAAGCAGGATTCATTTCACTGCGCAGGATGTTCTCTGCGCAGGTCGCCACTGCGCATATATATCTAGCGCAGCTTTTGACCCTGCTCAGTTTTTAAGGTCTTATTTTCTTAAACTCTGAAGAGATCTTTTAGTGACCAAGCATGGTGCACATGCTGCCCATGCACTGAATCCATACGCGCCGGCAATGCACATGCCTTTGTGCGCGGACACTCAACCTTGGTCAAACTCTTCATCTCCTGATCTCATATACTAGAAGCTTGGAAAGCGACATGACAAGCTACGCTTTTTGGATTGAGTCAGAGTGCTGGGGTGTGCACAAACGACAAAATAAGCACACTCAGCAATACCATTGGTGGAGACACGCTTCAAAGAAATATCTCAAGAGAAGACAACTGTCAACCTTTTGGAAGAAGATTTAAATTTGGTCTTCATGCTCAGTCTCCAACGGCTCTAAGATACCTGCGCACCAATCATATTGTGCCAGGTCATCAACTTTGATCAGAGCCCAAACGGCTATAAAGGACACCTGCGCACCAATCACATTATGCCAGCACATCGTCCTGGCTCAGAGCTCCAACGGCTAGTTTTTGCAGCTCAGTTATAAATAGCCTGCTCATTCCCATTTCCAAGTTTTAAGCTTGCATGCTTCAAGAGCTCGATTTTCATGCTTCATTGAGATACCTTGAAGATCTGAAGACTGTTGCTCAATATCTCCAGATTCCTTAGAACAGCCTTCAAGATCTTCAAACCTTCAAACTCCTGCTCAAAATCACAAATCCCTATATCACCAGAATTCTTGGTGCTCTTCATCTTTCATATTCATAGAGCCCAGAATTTCTGAACACACACACACCTCTTGAAGCTTCGATCATTTAGATCTTACTTCTTGAGATACACCGGTTTAGTCTAGGATTTGTTCTTCATAAATAATAGATCTTGAGTTAGTATTAAGCTCAAATGTTGTAATTTGTAATACTCACTCATATTATAAGATCTCCATTAGAAATCCAAGACTAACCATCTTGGTAGAGGATGTAGATCTTTCATCGATCGAACCTCTCCAAATAGCGTGTTCATTATATTTACTGCATATTTCCTGCTTAACTATTTATGAACTGCTTTGTTTGATCTTTCAGATTGCTATACTTTACTATTGTAATTGTTATTGCTCATTTGCCTTAAAACCATTTTTGCGCCACTCTTTAGCCTCAAACTTAGCGCGTGTGTTTTTATCTCTGCGCAGTATACCCTGCACAGAGCTGCTTTAAATTTCCGCTGTGCATTTCACACTCTTGCTGCGCGCTATACTTAGCCAAAATAAGAGCTGTGCGCATTTGCCATTGAATTGCAAAAGGGTTTGAAAAGAATTTAAAAACGCTATTCACCCCCCCTCTAGCGATTTTTCACACCCTTGTTTCCCCTTAGGGACCAACAAGTGGTATCAGAGCAAACACCTTCATAAAACATGTTTCTGTTTTTCAAGCTTAACAGCTTGCGTGCCGATTCAATATGGCTTCAAAATCTTGGGCAATGGCTAACTTTTCACATGTTCCTGCGCCTGCTCAAACCTCAGATCAAATTTAGACAGTTTTCCAAACTTGGTGGATCCTCAAGCAAACCTCTTATTCTCTCTCATAGAGACTCAAAGAAAGATGACTTGGTCTGCTACAACTGTAGAAAGCCAGGACATTTCGCTTCAAAATGCCTACTCCAAAATTTGAGTACGAGGAAAAACAACCCTGCGCACAAAGCATCTAAAGCAGTAAGGAATGGCTGCTAAAGAAAACTGCGCAGAAAAGGAGCTAAGGACTTGGAGACTGACACTGAAGACAACGATGCTGACTCTGAGGATGGACTGCTCTGCTTAGTGGCAAATGCTGACAACGATTCATAAGCTGTTTCTGAAATGAAACCTGAGCATGCGCCAAGGTCAATCAAATAAAGGTCCCTTCACTCTAGTGGAAATGGGACACCTTCACCAAGCAGACAGAATGAGCGCAAGTCAATGTTTCAACAAGCAGAAAAGATCTTCTACTTCACTGTGCACTCGCAAGCTCAGTTGGTATCGACAGTGGATTCTAGACACGACTGGAGATGTCAACACTCTTAAAGATGTGCATGAAGGAAGAGATAACTCAGTAACATACGGTGACAACAACAAAGGGCACATAATTGGATTTGGACTAATCATAAAAGATAGTCTCAAAGAACAACCTGCTCTCCATATCACAATTATGCAATAAAGATCTGGAATGCCATTTCACTTCAACGTACTGCTATATCAAGGATGGCGTTTTTTGACTAACTTTGCTCACAAGGACTCGTAAGACCAATTTTTATATTATTAATCTTACCGCTATAATTTCTATTACTAATCTTTGTTTTGTAGCAAAGAACATAAGTGAATGCATCTAGCAATGGTATAAGTACCATGCCAGCTTAGTAAGCAGCCTGAGCAATTTTCCTCCAGCAAGATTGCTCCAATGTCAAAACGCTTACAACCGCTTCACCTCATGTGTTTGGACCGCTCACTGCCGCGAGCATTGGACCAACTTGTGATATCTCAATGATATCCTGGCTGTTCTCCTTCGAAATCTCCAAACATAGATGACATCGTTAGAATTCGTCACTTCAACGGAACAAAATTTATGAACAATGATGTCGCTCAATATCGTGAGAACCAACAAAAACCAACAAATGGTATTCTTCACATATTCTCCGTTGCTGGAGTTCCTCAACAAAATGGCGTTGTGGAAAGATTTGCTCGTTGATTGAGGATGGATAGACAATGATAGCAGAAGCTGAGCTTCTAACGTATTTCTGGGAAGAAGCTGTCAACAGGGCATGCTTTACTCAGAATAAGATCCTTCATCAACAAAGCCTACATCAATACTCCATACGATCTATGGAGAGAAAGAGCGCCCAACATTGCTTTCTTCAGGCTCTTTGGCTGCAAATGCTATATCCTCTACAATGGCAAAGAGCATAGAGGTAAATTCGACGCCAAAGCAGATGAAGGTATTCTCGTTGGATATGCCAATCATTCTATAAGATTTTCGTGATCATAATAGAATAAATCTCTAGTTATTATAGTATCTGTACATGTTACATTTGACGTACATTCTTTCCTTGAGCCACATTTGGCTCTAAATGATTCTGATGATTCTGCTGAGAATGTTGAGACAGGTACGCAGCCTCAAACTGCACCTGCGTAGAATGATAATCAAGATCAATACCAGAATCAAGCAAGTCCATCCCATGCGCTAACTCCAGATGCTGCGCCAGAAGTGACGACTCCTGATGCGCAGATGCCTTATTCAGCGCATGATGTTTTACCGCTTCAGCAAATCACACTTGAAGATTCTGATACTGAAGCAAATGAAATACCCATTGATCTTCGTATTCCTATCATCTAAATGTAGGGGTTCGCACATCGAGAGCATCAAACTTTGTGGTGTAGAATTCGTTTATCTCTCATGTCGGATCAAAGAAGATTGATAGAGTGCTCCATGTTTTAAGCTGGATCGATGCTATGCAAGAAGTGCAAGGAAAGCTCATCCAATATTTAGCGCTTCAATGGGTGTTCGGAAACAAGATGGATAAGAATGGAAGCATCACCAGAAACAAAGCAAGGTTGGTTGTACAAGGCTATAGGCAAGAGGAAGAAATCGATTACGATGAAACGTTTGCGCCTGTAGCAAGACTAGAAGCTATCAGAATTTTCTTAGCTTATGCCTCTCACAAGAAATTCAAGCTTTATCAAATGGATGTGAAGAGCGCATTTCTCAACGGTGAACTCCAAGAGACGGTCTACGTAGCTCAACCTCCTGGATTTGAAGATAGCAGATTTCCAAATCTCGTCTTCAAGCTTCAGAAAGCTTTGTATGGACTTAAGCAAGCACTAAGAGCATGGTACGATACTCTATCAAAATTCCTACTAGAGAAAGGCTTCAAGCGCGGTAAAATTTACACAACTCTTTTTATTGCCAAGTATAATGATCATTCTTTACTCGATCAATTCTATGTTGATGATATTATATTTGGTTCTACTAATGAGTTACTTTGTAAGCGCTTTGATAAGCAAATGAAAAGCAAACTTGAGACGAGCATGATGGGAGAAATCACCTTCTTCCTCGGGGTTCAACTCAAGCAATTGAATGATGGCATCTTCATAAACCAAGCCAAGTACACGGGACTTAATAAAAAATTTGGACTTGAGAATGCTAAAGCATACGACACTCCAATGGCTACGGGCAATAAACTTGATAAAGACTTGAAAGGTAAGAAAGTTGATCAAACTTTATGTCGAGGTATGATTGGCTCTCTACTCTATCTTACTGCAAGTAGGCCAGATATTATGTTTATTGTTTGTGTCTGTGCGCACTATCATGCTAATTATTCAGAAGCGCACATAACTGCTATAAAATGTATTAGATATATTTTTGGCTCTGTTAACCTTGGACTTTGGTACACCAAAGATTCGAATTTCGATTTGCTAGTTTTTTCAGATGCGGACTACGCAGCGTGCACCATTGATAGGAAGAGCACAAGTGGAACATGTCATTTCCTTGGAAATCGACTTGTAGTATGGGCGAGCAAGAAACAAGCTGTTGTGTCCATCACTACTGAAGCAGAATACATTGCTGCTGGAAGCTGCTACTGCCAAATCTTATGAATGAAGCAACAACCTATGGACTATGGAACTCATGAAGAGAATTGTCAAATTCTCTGCGATGATATGTCCACCATAGCAGTTTCCAATCCTGCCAAGCACTAATACCAAGCTCATCAACATCTAATATCATCTCCTCAAGAATTAACAAGTGGTCTCTTAAAAGGAGAAATGGGTATGCTTAATCTTAGCTAACTTGTCCATATAATTTATACTAATGTATTTGCTTGATAAGTGTGCAAAATAGGTTAAGTTTCATGCGCCCTGAGCAACACCTGCGCAACAAATGTCTGCGCATAAAACAACAGTTCTGAGATTTATAGAATCTCTGCGCTATCATGCGCAAATCATCGTGGACCGCAGGTAAGTGTTCTATTCATTAGACTTTGCACATAGGTCCTTGACTGAAAAGTCAACGCTTAGTCAAAGGGGTACTTGTGAAATTTAAATTTTCCCGCGCCTCTATTCTTTGAATTTTCTTGGGAAATTACCTTTTTACCCCTGCGCATGTCCCATTGTCATTTAATGCAAACTGCGATTAATGACAGCGCACGTTGCGTATGTCTGCTCACCATTTAATGAGGAAGGTGATGCGACAGCCGTCAGCCTCTCTTCGCTGACACACGCGCGCGCAAAGACTGCGCACGCGCGTCCCCCATTCGGCCACGTCACCCTGCTAACGTGCGCCCGTCCTTTCACTGACTCAGCATTTATGAGGAAGTTGACTTGACAATGACTGGCTTAGGACTTCACACGCACACGCGCGCATAGGCCTGCATGCGCGTTCCCTTTAGTGACACATGGCATTGCTATCCTGCGCCACTGCACTTTTTCTCAAATATTTCCCGCTATCGTGCACCTAACCTCTCTTTCCTACTTAAACCGTTTCTCTCTACTTCTCTCTCTCTAATTCTCTCTCTCTCTCTCTCTAACCTCTGTTCTGAACCTTCATTTTTCATCTCATGTTCTTTATCTTCAACCTCAATTTTTCTTTTCTCAAACCATTTCAATGGCGCCTAAGAAAACCAAAACTCAACAACCCGAAATCATCATCTCCGACTCTTCTTCTCACTCCAATCCTGGGAACTCTCAGAACGAAGAAGAACTAGAACAACAATCAAGGCATCCCACCATCAATGACATGGTATGTTTCACTATAACTTCTTACTTTTCGCCATCGTTGCTCTTGGAGGTCTCAAAACTCCCTTTTTCGATTTCTCCCTTGTTTGTTGATAATTTTTGAAATCGATCGTTGTGTTGTGTTCGTTTTTGCCTGATCTACTCCTTCATGTAGTTTATTTCATGATCAACGGTCGTTACATGTGTTTTTTCGTCAATTTCTGGGCTCCGTAACTTCCATGACAGACGAACTGTTTTTCTTGATTTCTGGGTTTATTATTCAACTGTTGACTTTATGCTTTTTATAGTTTGAATCGCCTGGTCAATGCGGTCTTTTTGATAAGCATTTCGCTGAATTTTGTCAACTTTTGTTTTTCGGTGTTCTTTGGGGTTCTTCATGTTCTTAAATATTCTTTCTTACTTTTTAAATATTTTATTTGGTCAATTGATATATCCCCTAGTATTTGTTTTCTGCGCATAGTTTTCTGCGCATATAGTTTTATCAAAAAAAATTTTCTGCGCATAAATATTTTTGCTTATCATGGAACTTGTGCCAAGGTATATCTGCATTATTTGCAAATGCGCACAGCTCTATGTGCAATAGGTTGTCTAATTCTATCCATTGTTTTACGCAGGGACACATTTACTTCATACCTGGTTGGGAACTGATTCAGGCAGATCTTTCTCTAGACGCAGTTGGACGTCGTCTGCTGCACCTTCTCAGTTCCTCTGGCATTCTTCCGTTATTCACTCTTAATCAATCCTTCATAGTGCCTGCGCTGGTAGATGAATCTTTCAAGACAGCAAAAGTTATCCCGGCACAACTTGAAGGAAAGTCAACGGAAATGATCATGGCCACTGTACAGCACAGTGATGTAATGGTTCATCCTAACCACATTCGCAGCCTCCTAAACTTCAACGTTGATAATACTTCAGTCAACTATGATGAGGTTCATCAAAATGCACTTGCACATAAGCTTATTGGCATTCCTTCTCTAAACAAGAAGTGACCAATGCATAACAGAAAGGAATTTGGTGAGGTGATGTATCACCTGTGCACCATCATTGGAGACTCTCTCAATTGCAAGAATGGGAATAATGGGCATTTCATCTCAAAGCAGTAGGAATACTGCGCAGCCATCTTCAACGAAGTTCAACTCGACTGGTCGCAGATTATCTTCAATGAGATTGTAAAGGGAATGACAAGCTATGACAAGAAGCTGAATGCAGGGAAGACTAAATATGAAACTCACTGCAGATTGCTAACTAAACTCTTATTGACTTATGGCGAACTGGCCACCTATGTTGAAGAACAGTCAATCAAGAAGCAGTCTTGTGATGCAAAGTATTACTCCAGAGTGCATCTCCAGAATTTGCGCAGTGAGATCGGTAACACTGAATACTATGAAATATGGATGTCTGATTCCGCTCCCAACAAGGAACCTTGGATAGGCCCAATTCCTGTGGCCAAGTCCAAAAAGAGTGCAGGTATATCTCTACCTGATGCTGCGCAAGAAACCTCAGAAGATGCGTGTAAACGCAAGGGGAAGGGCATTGCTACGCCCAGTTGTAGATACCCCGGGAAACCACAACTTGGCTAGAGCGGTGAATTATCCTAGGATGTCTAACTTGTTTTAGATTGTTTAGAGTCGCCACCTATGTTTTTAAAGGAACATAAGAAAAACCTAGAAATAGCCTAATTTATGTACAAAACCAGAGATTCGGGAGAGAAGGGTTCGGGGTTAGGTGACGGAGTGGGAAGTACTTAAACACCCACTCCGCCCCGCTTATGCGGGTCTTGCTACTATTGGTGTTCTAATGCTAAATGTCCTTCAATTTATTAACAGTGCTATCAATTATAATGTAAAGAAAAAGGGGAAGAAAAGAGAATTGTTTTATTTATAAATTTATGCTAAACAACTACATTAAGAAATGTATAGGAAATTAAAGTAGGGATTAAAATGTAGGGAGATAACCTTAACCAACTTTAATGTAGTAAAGTGGTCATTTGGTCATGTCCCAATTGATGGGGATTGCATACTAGTAAGACTAGAATAAAAGAGAAGAAGAATAAAAGTACCTTTAGTAAAGAGGACCTTAGACTTTGACTTGAAGATGGTGTTGTTTGTAGAGAAATGGTTGTGCAACACTTTGTGTAGTGTTTGTTTGTAGGGAAAATGTGTTGAGAGAACTTGTGTATAGTTCTTGTAGGGAAGATGAAGTTTTTGGTCCAAAGAGTGTAAAAAGAGTCCCTTTCTAAGGTAGAAGATGATGGTTTTTATAGGTAAAAAAGAGAGGGAAAGGTTGGAGGGAAATTGGTCAATCCATGTGAGATGGAATTGACCAATAGAAAATAAGATAAATAAAATAATAAATGAAAGAAATAAAAGAAAATCAAAATAAAATAAAAATGAATTATTTTGTTTTAAAGAGATGGCTAGAATAATGGGATTGGAGGTTATAAAACTAGGGGGGGTGAATGTGGATGAGAAAAGAAGTCTTTTGTGATCAAGAAAGAGATGTTGCAAATAAGAAAAGGGAGGGAAATAAGGTGCAATCCGTTACTGCCAAAATGGGAAGCGCGCGAGTCCCGCTTTTGGGGCGAGACGCGCGCGCAGCCCGTTAACAGTTCCGGAAGCGCCCGCGGCAAAAAAGGACAGAATGACAGAATGACCCTAAAAGTTAACTTTGTTATGCAGTTTAGTCCAAAACTAACGGAATCAGTTAGGAACTTAACCGAAGTAACAGAAATTAACGAAAATGAGTTAAATAAAAATACTTTGTATGCAATCAAAGTGAGAGGTCCAAGGCGGGGTGTCTACAGAGCCCCTCGACGACGTGGATTGCAAAGCAAAACGCGTCGACGAAAGTAAAAACACCCGCCGAGGACATCGACAAAGAAAAAGAAAGAAAAGAAAACAAAGACTCGATGAAAGCAGTAATTTGAAATTGCTAGAGATAGGGGTGCACTCCCTGTGTGAGCGTCTTTTATTGATAGAGGGGGGGTGGCATGATCCGTTGGTAAACCTGCCGGCTGAATCCGTTGAGTGAGGCCGTTAGTGAACCTTTGAATGAGGCCGTTAGTGAACCTTCGAGGAGGCCGTTAGTGAACCTTTGAATGAGGCCGTTAGTGAACCTTGAGGCCGTTAATGAACCCTTGAATGAGGCCGTTAGTGAACCTTTGAGGAGGCCGTTAGTGAACCTTGAGGCCGTTAGTAAACCTTTGAGGAGGCCGTTAGTGAACCTTCGAGGCCGTTGGTGAACCCTTGAATGAGGCCGTTAGTGAACCTTTGAATGAGGCCGTTAGTGAACCTTTGAGGAGGCCGTTAGTGAACCTTGAGGCCGTTAGTGAACCTTTGAAGAGGCCGTTAGTGAACCTTTGAGGAGGCCGTTAGTGAACCTTTGAATGAGGCCGTTAGTGAACCTTGAGGCCGTTAGTGAACCTTTGAAGAGGCCGTTAGTGAACCTTTGAGGAGGCCGTTAGTGAACCTTTGAAGAGACCGTTAGTGAACCTTTGAGGAGGCCGTTAGTGAACCTTTTGACGAATCCGTTAGTGAAATCCGTTGATGAGGCCGTTAGTGAACCTTCGAGGCCGTTAGTGAACCTTTGTTGATGAATCCGTTAGTGAAATCCGTTTGATGAGGCCGTTAGTGAACCTTCGAATGAGGCCGTTAGTGAACCTTTGCTGACGAATCCGTTAGTGAAATCCGTTGATGAGGCCGTTAGTGAACCTTTGTTGACGAATCCGTTAGTGAAATCCGTTGATGAGGCCGTTAGTGAACCTTCGAGGCCGTTAGTGAACCTTTGTTGACGAATCCGTTAGTGAAATCCGTTGATGAGGCTGTTATTGAACCTTCGAGGCCGTTAGTGAACCTTTGTTGTCGAATCCGTTAGTGAAATCCGTTGATGAGGCCGTTAGTGAACCTTTGATGAATTGCTGCTTTGAAGCCGTGTGCTGTTTGGCGTTGCAGTTGACTTTTGCGGGGATGCGGGCATGGTTGACTGTGGACCATTTTCTGCTGGGGATGAAGTGCCTTGAGTAGCGGATGCTGTTGACTTCGTGGTGGTACCTGTTATGTGTGTTCTTGGCAGGTATATGTGTTTGTGCAAGAAGATGCATGAAGTGTGAAATGAAGAGAGAGAAATTGTGCTCGTGGTACAATGTGATTTGAAAGCAGTTTTGTATGAGAGAGAGATTTTACAAGAATGGAGAAATTGCTTTTGTGTGTGGTGTGATTTGAGGAAAGCTTCGGATGTATTCATACCTTCACTTACCACGGCTGCTTGATTCGGGATGGATTGCTGAAGGATATTGATGCTTTTGGTGAAGAATGATGATGTTGGTGATGATGAATTGTTCTTTCCTTGGAATGTTGGGTTGGTCGTGCCAAAGGCTGCCTACGTATCCCTTGAAAGGAATCAAACCAGCGTAGTTCAAGGATGACGAAGAACGCTGGGGAAGAAGCTATGGAGCACATACTTATACGCAAGTAAAGAAAAAGAAAAAGAAAAATAAGAAGAGAAAATCTTTTTTTTTTTTTTTTTTTTAGAAGGAAAAGAATATGTACACATGCGAGAAAAGGATTTTTAGTTCGTGGGTGAACCATTTTAGCCATTGTGTGTTTGTAAAGCCAACCCAAGATCAAGTCATGTGCGATCGAAGTCCGGATTGCCTTGCTTGAATTCTGTCGTTGTCGTCGTCGTGCCCAACGAAGATTGATGTCTAACCCCGCCGGTGTGCCCAATGAAGATTGATGTCTAACCCCGCCGGTGTGTCTGACGAAGATTGATGTCTAGCCCTAGAGATTTGTTGATTATGGGGCTTGAAAAGACTTTTGATGCCGAGATAAGGGGTCGCTGATTGTGAAGCCCCTAGATCGCCTTTGATGCCAAATTTGGAGTGACTTGGATAGCCCCAAGATAAATCAGCTCTTTGGTCCACTCAAATGAATCGTCTTTTGTTGTTGACGTGAGCAAGCTCCAATCTTCGAGAGATTGCTAAGCCCCAAATGTCATGGACTTGTTGCTTGCGGGCTTGGAGATGGTGAAATGTGAAGACCTTTCATTGTAAAGTTCCCAAATTATCTTGTGATCGGCTCGGCATTGAGCGCGGATGTACCGTCGGGTAGAATTCTTGATAGCGATCCCCTTCTTGCTCTTACTGGGGAGATGAATGGCCTCATTGTGGTTGATACCCAAATGGCGGAGGGCTTATGTCAAAAGATGCAGTAATGTCTTCCGGTGCCGTCGAGGTCGCGGATGATAAGGTCTTGGTGTGATAAAGTCCCAAATGAGTATCCTTGCTTGACTCTTCTTGAGTTGAACCAATGACGGATCTTCGGATGCAACTAGTGCTGTGGCCCAACTTTATCTGAGCTACACCTTGTGCTTTTAATCTTGGAGAAGGGGGTGCTGAATTGCAGAAACATTGGGGTTTGGCCGTGGCATTTCCGCTATAACCCTGTTTTGATTAGAGTTTAGCATATTGAATCTTTTTCCTTTTCTCTAAGACTTCCTTCAAAATCCCGCTGTGAGTTCTAACAAAATCATCAACTTCATTCATAACATCGGAGTCTTCATTTAAAACCAAGAGGACTTTGACTTGAAGTGTTGAGAGACCCGTGAATCTTGATTGTTCTCATGGAGCCATAAGACTACTCCACATTGCATTGCTTGAGTATTGTTGCCCAAAAGACTGTCGGTCGCGAAGCCCTAATACTTTGCCTTTGCTTGAATTACTATAATGTCGTAGCCCAAAAGATTGTAGATTGCGAAACCCGTTGAGACCTTCGGTGCCGAATTGAGGAGGCTTCCAATGTTGCACATGACTTGGCTGGGGATACTGCTGGGGAGTTAATTGCTCTTTGCCGAGGGAGCCTTTAAGACTTGACCGTAGCCCCTAGAGTGCCATCATTGATTGCAAGAAAGGTCCATCCTTGATTGGGGGAACGAGTACGGGCACACATGACAAGATGTCTTTTTGACATCCCTTTTAAGAGACTTTGAGGATAGTCTCACACATCTTTTTCGAGCATAGCCCCTAGGGCTTGTTGATTGTCAAAAGAAGCCCTTGTTCTCGGGTCATATAGCCCCTAGGGCATCACCATTTGTTGATCAAAGCAAGAGTGACCCATCCTCGTGCGAGGGAACAAACATGAGAGGACATGGCAAGAGCTACTCCATTTCTCGGGAGCCTTTCGGCGTACTTTAGAAGCACATACTTGAAGAAGCTTTGAAAACTGAGACACATGTTGTTGCTATTTGTTGCCCAAGCCAATTGACTAGCTAGGGATTATTTGTGCAACCTCATGCCCTTTATGATGGGCTCGTTCTCGGATGGGTCTTGGCTACCATGGGCCTTCTTTTCATGAACCCAAAAATGCACACTGCTGGAGAATGATGCCAATAACCCAAACAACCTTTGATGGTGCCATATCTTGTCGAGCCTTTTGCAATCCCAAAGTTGACTCGGTGGGGAATTGACTTGCTGAGGAGATCCAATGTAGAGCTCGTGCAGTTGTCTTCTTTAGAGGCCAGAGATCTCCATTTCTCTTTCCCTTCTCTCTCTCACTCTCTCTTTTTTTTTTATGACGCACCCTGTTTTTTGCCTAGACCGCCCTTTCGGGTTTTCTATCTAGCGGGCATCTCTTTTGCGTCTTCATTTTTTACTCGATTAATGAAAGCCCCAATTTGATTGCAAAAAATTGGGAGATTGCAGAAAGAATAGAAGTCCTTAGACTCGACAAGGAACGCGAAATGATTCCAAATAAGAAAGTTGTTCAATCTTTTTGGTGATTAATTCATTGGCAAATGAATCGTACAAAGATGTCTTGACAAGTTCGAGATGAAGGCCGATCACCATAACGCGCTAGGGCTAAACATTTCTTCTTTCTTGCATAAGACCGGACCCGCAAGTTGCCTACGTTCCTCCAGTGTAGAGGCTCAGGTCACCGTAGTTCTTGTGAATTCTCCATTCTTCGGGATGGAATTGTTGCTTCGTCCTCCTTTGGTGGATGGAATGATGTTGATCTTGATGTGAACTTGATTGAGGGGGATTTTTTTTTTTTTTTTTTTTTTTTTTTGTGCTCTAAATTTTGCCTAGGTTGATTTGAAGAGTTCAACCTAGCGAGCATTTTTTTTTTTTTTTAATCCCCCTTTGAAACATTGCTTGATTTTTCTCCGTGGTTGTTGCTTCACCCTTGATGTCTTGGCTTTGTCTTCGTCGTTGATGATGTTGCCTTCGTCACAATGTTTAGCCCCTAGGCGTTCAAGTGATGGCCTTCATTCCAAAACTCGTTTAGACATTTTCATCATTTTGCCAAGAATTAGATTGAACAACTTGGAAGAGTGTATGAGGACAAGAACGACTTTTTATTTGATGATGAGACTTGACTCAAAATTTCACATTAAATGGACAAAGAAAACTTAATGCACACTTAAGAGGACTTTGACTCTTTTTTTTTTTTTAATTCCTATTACTAGGTAGAGAAAGAGAAACGGGGATTGTTGTTGTAGTCCCCATTGTCGTTGTAGTCTCCTTGTGGCATGATTTCTTGTAGAAGCCCCATTTCGAAACCAAATCATTCTTCTTTGATGAGTTCTTGCATGTTGGCACTCTCTAAAGGTTGCTCTTCACCCACAATAAATTCGCCGTTGTCGAACAAATCTTGGATGATGTTTCGGAGAAGGAAGCACCCTTCGGTAGTATGGCCACTATGCTTGTGGTAGCCGCACCATTCACCATGTACATGATTCTTCGGTATCGTCTTCGGCTTGTACCCCTCCAAAGGCTTGACCTTTCCACTTGCCACCAAAGTTTCAAATGCTTCGGCTTGGGTTACTCCTAGGAGAGGAGTGAAAACTCGGTTGTTGGCGGTACCTTTGTAGCTTTTGAGGGACGGGCCACTTGAGCATGCTTTACCCTTAAACTTTGCCTTGTTGTTGGTGAGCTCTTGCAAACGGGATTTGAGCTCGGAAACCTCTTCCTTGTGAATCTTCCTCTCGAGATCAAAACGGGCTTGCCACAAATCGTCTTTTCGGCGGGCATCCTCGGAAAGTCTATCCATTTGTTCCCCCATGGCTCTTATTATGTTGAAGAGTCTTTCGTTGGACACGGAGAAGTACCCACCATTGTTGTTGTTGCCATTGGAGTCCATTGGACCTATTGAAAGAACACGGTTGATCTTAGGTTGGCCCCACAAATACCTTTTGAGTAAAATAAATTTAACCCACAAACACGAAAAAGACTCAACCATATAAAGAAAATGACTCTTTTTTGTTTTTTTTTTATTTACAAAGTCGGAAGGACGGAGTCCTTTTTGGGGTTTCTAGAAAAAATAGTGGAATCGTCACACTAGTATATAGACCTTCTCGCAGTCCCATATACTCATCGGATTCCACCACGCTTGTGAGACCTACATGTTTTTGGATTAAACTAAATTAATGTAGTAAATCATACATGCGGGGACGGATTTTTATTTTCGTCCAAAATAACCACTTTTGGGGACAGAGTTTTATTTCGTCCATTGCAACAAGTTGGCATGTATGATTTGAAGACATTAGTTTAGGGAATTCTCGGCACATGAAAAACCGACTTGGTCACGGAGTGTTAGACCCTAGACTAGAATTGTGTGGCTTGTGCTCGGCTAAAGAGAGGCTTAAAGGTCACCCCCGGCATGTAGTCTTGAACTACGCCACGGGCTGAGGTTGACCGCTTCGAAAGAGTCAAGGTCGGGTGGAGCTTGAAACTTTCTAGAACGGGCCTCGACGGGTTTGGGGTTAGACTTGTGCGACTCGATAGTGAGCAATTGATAAGAATATGTGCATGTAGTGTGAGGTCTAACAAGTGACAATATATATATATATATATATATATATATATATATATATATATATATATATATATGTATATATTTTTCAAAAGAAATAAAAAAAAACAAATAAGCACATAATTACAACTTTCGAATCACCCGTGTGACCGATAAAAATAAACAGAAAGTAAAAACTGTTTTGTGCAGGCCCGGTGCCCATACACTGTCAAAACCACTCTGTTCTGTGCACTGTTCTGTTTCTGGAAAATGCCCAGAAGCGCGCGCATTAGGATGCCTACTCGGGAGGCGCGCGCGTTAGACAAAGAGGGGCAGAGGCGTCCGCATCTGGGTAACAACCTGTAAATCAGCGGGTTCAAGGGATTGCCTTGACCCTAAATAAAAATGCTTTCCCCTGCAGAATTTGTTAGCACAGAAACATGGAATGGAAGGACAAGAAGGAAGACGGGCGATTCTGGTAATTGGGGTCGGACGCGCGCGCTTTAGGCCAAGGAGGCCAGAGGCGCGCGCTTCCCACCCTTTTTACCAAAATGCCCAGAAAACAGTAATAAGAACACCAAAAGTTAACAACGCAAGTTTAACCCTCTAAATCATCCCCAGCGGAGTCGCCACTGTAGATACCCCGGGAAACCACAACTTGGCTAGAGCGGTGAATTACCCTAGGATGTGTAACTTGTTTTAGATTGTTTAGAGTCGCCACCTATGTTTTTAAAGGAACATAAGAAAAACCTAGAAATAGCCTAATTTATGTACAAAACCAGAGATTCGGGAGAGAAGGGTTCGGGGGTTAGGTGACGGAGTGGGAAGTACTTAAACACCCACTCCGCCCCGCTTATGCGGGTCTTGCTACTATTGGTGTTCTAATGCTAAATGTCCTTCAATTTATTAACAGTGCTATCAATTATAATGTAAAGAAAAAGGGGAAGAAAAGAGAATTGTTTTATTTATAAATTTATGCTAAACAATTACATTAAGAAATGTATAGGAAATTAAAGTAGGGATTAAATGTAGGGAGATAACCTTAACCAACTTTAATGTAGTAAAGTGGTCATTTGGTCATATCCCAATTGATGGGGATTGCATACTAGTAAGACTAGAATAAAAGAGAAGAAGAATAAAAGTACCTTTAGAAAAGAGGACCTTAGACTTTGACTTGAAGATGGTGTTGTTTGTAGAGAAATGGTTGTGCAACACTTTGTGTAGTGTTTGTTTGTAGGGAAAATGTGTTGAGAGAACTTGTGTATAGTTCTTGTAGGGAAGATGAAGTTTTTGGTCCAAAGAGTGTAAAAAGAGTCCATTTCTAAGGTAGAAGATGATGGTTTTTATAGGTAAAAGAGAGAGGAAAAGGTTGGAGGGAAATTGGTCAATCCATGTGAGATGGAATTGACCAATAGAAAATAAGATAAATAAAATAATAAATGAAAGAAATAAAAGAAAATCAAAATAAAATAAAAATAAATTATTTTGTTTTAAAGAGATGGCTAGAATAATGGGATTGGAGGTTATAAAACTAGGGGGGATGAATGTGGATGAGAAAAGAAGTCTTTTGTGATCAAGAAAGAGATGTTGCAAATAAGAAAAGGGAGGGAAATAAGGTGCAATCCGTTACTGCCAAAATGGGAAGCGCTCGAGTCCCGCTTTTGGGGCGAGACGTGTGCGCAGCCCGTTAACAGTTCCGGAAGCGCCCGCGGCAGAAAAGGACAGAATGACCCTAAAAGTTAACTCTGTTATGCAGTTTAGTCCAAAACTAACGGAATCAGTTAGGAACTTAACCGAAGTAACAGAAATTAACGAAAATGAGTTAAATAAAAATACTTTGGATGCAATCAAAGTGAGAGGTCCAAGGCGGGGTGTCTACACCAGTGGCAAAAAGTTCAAGGACATTCCTTTGGTTCAATCCACCAAAGGGATTTCATTCAAAGAGGCAGATCCTACTAGCAAACCAGCTCCTGCTCCCTCAAAGCAAACCACAATGAAGCGCAAGGCTGATTTTTGTGGTTATTCAGATGATGCTGCAGTTCAGGGGGAGCAAAGGCACGAAGCTACTCAAGAAGTCGTCCCTAGTGCTGATATCGCACATGTCTCTTCTCGTCTAAAGCAGAAGGTGCGTAGCAACGCAAAAGGATTAAAGAAGCGCCGCACTAGCTTCGCAGCCTCTGACAGCAGTGATCTTTCTCTAGTTAAACCTTCATCTACAGCTCCTGAGATTCCTACTTCCTCTTCGGATGAGCTGCGCCAGATCGTGCAAGCCTTGCATTCTGTTCAAGCAAATCAAGTCGCTACGCAGTTGCAGCTGAATCAACTCCTTACTGCTCAAACTGCTTTGTTGTATCGTCTAGATATGTAGCGTTTAGAGATTGATACCATTAAGGGGGAGAAAGCGAGGGAGGAAGCAAAGGCAAGTGCAAAGGAGGCAAAGGAGAGCACGGAGAGTGCTAAGACGGAGGCAAAGGCAAAGGCAAGTTTATCTGATCATCTCTCTGAGCCTGCGCAAAGAACAAGTTCCTATAACTTTGGATCAACTTATCCTGGACTCCCTGAGAACCATCAGCACCCAGCTCGAAAAAGCGCACTACTCAATAATGTGTGCACCTTTGGAGCAATTGATGGTGGATTCAGGGACATACTGAAAAAGCTAAAGAAAACCCTCGCAGATGGGTTACTTAAAGGATTTGATGATCTTCAAGCTCAGATGGAGAAGATTGGACAAGGAAGCTCTGCGCATGGAAGTAAGATTAATATTGAAGAAGTGCGTAAATGCATTACTAAGTCCATGACAGATTTTTCTTATGCGTTCAACGACAAGATGGACTACGCAATGCTAGATATTCAAGTCAGCGTCAACACTCAGCGCCTTCATACCGACACAAGACTGGAAGCTACGCAGACTGCCATCCTGACGGACAGCAGAGCAAAGTTTAGAGAGCTGGTGGATGACAATGCCGATATGCGCAGAGGCATGAACACTTACGTTGGCAAAGCTGTTGAGTTCCAGGACAAGTTTCAAGATTTAAAGGTGGAACCCATGAACAAGTTCAACAGCCTACAGAACGAGCTGCGTGAAGCCCTCTGCCGCATCAGAATAGACTAGGCTTTTTGTAAGTATTTTGCTAATTTTTGAGATCTTTTGATTCTCGTTGCGCATAGAATGTTTTATGCGCTTTTATTTCGTGCGCTTTTGTTTTTGTGCGCACCTCTTTTGTTTTTTTTTTCCTCTTTAAAGCTTGTACTCTGTAACTGACAATCCATCAAGTTTTAATGAGAAGAATGCATCATTATGCTTTCACAAAACCTTATTCAATTCAAACCATTTGTTTGTGGAACATTGAATGCATTATTACTTAAACTCATGCGCATAATCTTTACTGCTCATGTTTTCTACGCATGATGTTTAAACATTCAGTTTAAACGCATACTTAAAACTACATCTCATATTATTTGTATGCGCTGGATGATATTTCTATCTTTCCTATCTTGTAAGTTTTAATCTTTTGGATAGATTAGAAATCTATAGCATAGGTTAGTGTGTGTATTGACTTGAGGCATGATTTACCATTCACATTTTTATGGACATGTTATTATCAAGTACAATGAATTGCCTTTGCTATAGTAGGTAATGGCATCAATCATTTAGGGGGGAGATTGTTGGGTATGCTTATCACTTAACCCTCTTACATTTGTTAGAATTGATTGATACCATCACCTATGAGTATTTTTATGGACTTTAGGACCTCATGTAAAGAAGTTTATAACTTCATTTTTTTAGCCAAGTCTTTTTTATAGTATAGGCTTAGATTATAGGATTTGAAGCTTTGAAGGATCGAAGATTTCCTAAGCAGGATTCATTTCACTACGCAGGATGTTCTCTACGCAGGTCGCCACTGCGCATAGATATCTGTAGACACCCCGCCTTGGACCTCTCACCCCGATTGCATACAAAGTATTTTTATTTAACTTATTTTGTTGATTTCTGTTACTTCGATTAAGTTCCTAACTGATTCCGTTAGTTTTGGACTAAACTGCATAACAGAGTTAACTTTTAGGGTCATTCTGTCATTCTGTCATTTTTCAACCGCGGGCGCTTTCGGCACTGCCAGTGAGCCGCGCGCGCGTCCCGCCCCAAAAGCCGGACCCGCGTACTTCCCACTTTGGCAGTAACGGATTGCACCTTATTTCCCTCACTTTTCTTATTTACAAACATCTTTTCTTAATCACAAAAACCATCTTTTTACATCCACATTCATCCCCCCTTTTCTCATTAACTCCCAATCCCAAATTCTAAGCCTTTTCCCAAAAACTAATATTTCTTTCATTTATTATTTGATTTCTTTCATTTCTTTTATTTTTCTATTATTCATTTATCTTATTTGTGATTGGATCATTCCATTTCACATGGATGACCAATTTCCCTCCATCATTTCCCTCTCTTTTTTACCTATAAAAACCATCATCTTCTACCTTGGAAAGGGACTTCTTTTTGGACTCCAACCTTGATTCACCAACTACATTATACACAAATTCTCCCAACAAGAGTTCTTAGTAACAAGACTCTACACAAATTGTTCCACAACAATTTCATTACAACAACAACACTTTCAAGTCAAGGTTCCAAGTCCTCTTTCTCAAGGTACAACTCCATTTTCTTCCTTTGTTTTCTTCTTCTTGATGTATGCAATCCCCATTAATGGGACATGACCAACATGACTACTTCACATATTGAAGTTAGTTAAGGTTATCTCCCTATATTTTAATCTTAACTTTAATTCACCATGTTAATTTCTCTTCATCTCTTAATGTAATTCTTTAACATTACTTGTTACATGTAATCTTTATCATTAAATAAATAAAACAATTCTATTTTATTTCCCCTTTATTTCCTCTTTTCTTCTCATCACAATTGTTAGCACATTTCTATTTAATTAATTGAAGGACAGGTAAATATTAGAACACCAATAGTAGCAAGACCCGCGTAAGCGGGGCGGAGTGGGTGTTTAAGTACTTCCCACTCCGTCACCTAACCCCCGAACCCTTCTCTCCCGAATCTCTGGTTTTGTACATAAATTAGGCTATTTTTAGGTTTTTCTTATGTTCCTTTCAAAACATAGGTGGCGACTCTAAACAATCTAAAAACAAGTTAGACATCCTAGGATAATTCACCGCTCTAGCCAAGCCGTGGTTCCTCGGGGTATCTACAGTGGCGACTCCGCTGGGGACGATAGAGGGTTAAACTTGCGTTTTCATTTTTGGTGTTCTTTTATTCTGGTAAAAAGGGTAGGAAGCGCGCGCCTCCGGCCTTCTTGGCCTAAAGCGCGCGCGTCCGACCCTTATTACCAGAATCGCCCGCCTCCTTTCTTGTCCTTCAATTCCATGTTTCTGTGCTAACAAATTCTGCAGGGGAAAGTTTTCTTAATTAAGGGTCAAGGCAATCCCTTGAACCCACTGATTTGCAGGTTCTCACCCAGAAGCTGGCGCCTCTGCCCTGCTTCCTCTCACGCGCGCGCCTTCGGCATAGGCAACCCAATGCGCGTGCTTCTGGGCATTTTCCAGAAACAGAACACTGCACAGAACAGAGTGGTTTTGACAGTGTGTGGGCACCGGGCCTGCACAAAACAGTTTTTACTTTCTGTTTATTTTTATCGGTCACACGGGTGATTCGAAAGTTGTAATTATGTGATTATTTTTTTTTTATTTCTTTTGAAAAAAAATAAAATGTTTTGTCACATGTTAGACCTCACACTACATGCACATATTCTTATCAACTGCTCACTATCGAGTCGCACAAGTCCAACCCCAAACCCGTCGAGGCCCGTCCTAGAAAGTTTCAAGCTCCACTCGACCTTGGCTCTTTTGAAGCGGTAAACCTCAGCCCGTGGCGTAGTTCATGACTACATGCCGGGGGTGACCTTTGAGCCTCATATTCAAGCCGAGCACAAGCCACACAATTCTAGTCTAGGGTCTAACACTCCGTGACTCAAGTCGGTTTCCATGTGCCGAGATTTCCCTAAACTAATGTCTTCAAATCATACATGCCAATTTGTTGCAATGGACGAAATAAAACTCCGTCCCCAAAAGTGGTTATTTTGGACGAAAATAAAAATCTGTCCCCACATGTATGATTTACTACATTAATTTAGTTTAATCCCGACACATGTAGGTATCACAAGCGTGGTGGAATCCGATGAGTATATGGGACCGCGAGAAGGTCTATATACTAGTGTGACGATTCCATTATTTTTCTAGAAACCCCAAAAAGGACCACGTCCTTCCGACTTTGTAAATAAAAAAAAAGAGTGTCGTTTTTCCTTATGTGGTTGAGTCTTTTCTTGTTTATTGGTGAAATCATTTCACTCAAAAGGTGTTTGTGGGGCCATCCTAAGATCGACCGTGTTCTCTCAATAGGTCCAATGGCTTCAAACGGCAGCGACAACGGCATTTCCGTGCCCAACGAAGGGTTATTCCGCATGGTGGAAGTATTGAAAGGGCAAGTTGATACACTAGCCGAGAATGTCCGCCGCAAGGATGATTTATGGCGAGCCCGTTACGAGCATGTGAAAGCGGTTCACAAGAAAGAAGTTGCTCAACTCAAGAACCAATTGAAAGGGCTCACGAGTGAAAGAAAGTTCCAAAGCATTGATACCGGTTTGGTCAACACTCTCATGTCCTACATTGACCAAAGGCTTAGTGGGCTAAATTTGCACAAGGGCCCAAACACCGATCTTCATCAAGTTTCTCTCCTCATGAGCACAATGGAGGCTCTCCCCGAAAAGTTCAAGATGCCCGATATTGGCAAGTTCAACGGCAACTCTTGCCCCAACGCTCATGTCGACTCCTACATTTGGGCCATGCTACCAAAGAAAGTGTCTCCTCAAATAATGGCACAATGCTTCCCGCTTACTCTCGAGGGGGTCGCAAAAGATTGGTATATGGGTCTTCCAGTTTCCACCTGGCTCAATTGGGATGCCGCTATGCTTGTCTTCAAGTCACAATATCAAGGCAACTCCATATTCCGCCCCACCAAGAAGGAATTGGAGAGCACCGTGCAAATGGGTGATGAATCATTTGGGGACTTCTATCGCCGTTGGAATGACAAGCTAGCCGAGATGGTTGATAGGCCTTCCAAGAAGGAACAAATGGACATCTTCTTGAAGTGTTTGAAAATGGACTACCGCACTCATCTTAGTGGGGCTTTTCACTCCGATTTTCAAGCATGTATGATGCGGGGGTTAGAATCGATAATTTGCTCCGAGAAGTGGCCGAGTCCTCCTATGACACAAGCTTCAACGACAAAGGGTTCCCAAGCAATGACATGGAAGAATGTAGTGATATGGGAGACTACAACGATAATGGGGACTACAACAACAATCTCCGTTTCTCTTTCTCTACCTAATAATAGGAATTAAAAAAAAAAAAAAAAAAAAAGAGTCAAAGTCCTCTTAAGTGTGCATTAAGTTTCTTTGTCCAATTAATGTGAAATTTTGAGTCAAGTCTCATCATCAAATAAAAAGTCGTTCTTGTCCTCATACACTCTTCCAAGTTGTTCAATCTAATTCTTGGCAAAATGATGAAAAGATGTCTAAACACGTTTTAGAACAAGGCCATCACTTGAACGCCTAGGGGCTAAACATCGACGCCAACATTAACGACGAAGCCAAGACAAACAAGGTGGAGCAACAATCATGAAGAAGTCAAGCAAAGTTTTCAAAGGGGATTAAAAAAAAAAAAAAAAAAAAAAGAGCTCGCTAGGTTGAAACCATCAAATCAACCTAGGCAAAAGTTAGAACACAAAAAAAAAAAAAAAAAAAAAAAATCCCCCTCAATCAAAGAAGATCAACATCATCATCCACCAACGAATGACGAAGCAACAATTCATCACGAAGAATGGAGAATCCACAAGAACTACGGTGACCTGAGCCTCTACACTGGAGGAACGTAGGCAACCTGCGGGTCCGGTCTAATGCAAGAAAGAAGATATGTTTAGCCCTAGCGCGTTATGGTGATCGGCCTTCATCTCGAACTTGTCAAGACATCTTTGTACGATTCATTTGCCAATGAATTAATCACCAAAAAGATTGAACAACTTTCTTAGATTTGGAATCATTTCGCGTTCCTTGTCGAGTCTAGGGACTTCTATTCTTTCTGCATATTCCCAATTTCTTGTAATCAAATTGGGGCTTTCCTTCTCTTCTCTCTTAATGACTTACTTGCCTTCGCGAGTCATTCAATTCAATAAAAAATACATGTCAATACTAGGGACACTTCCCTAGTCAAGTCAATGTCACTCATCATTAGTGACAAAAGGTCTCCACCGCAAAATCACATGTCTTATCTCCTCAGCTAGAGTCAATGCACACTTCCTCATCAATTGAGTCAAAAAAAAAAATGATGAAGACGCAAAAGAGATGCCCGCTAGATTGAAAACCCGAAAGGGCGGTCTAGGAAAAAAACAGGGTGCGTCATAAAAAAGATGAGAGAGTGAGAGAGAGAAGGGAAAGAGAAATGGAGATCTCCGGCCTCTAAAGAAGAAAACTGCACGAGCTCTACATTGGATCTCCTCAGCAAGTCAATTCCCCACCGAGTCAACTTTGGGATTGCAAAAGGCTCGACAAGATATGGCACCATCAAAGGTTGTTTTGGGTTATTGGCATCAGTCTCCAGCAGTGTGCATTTTTGGGTTCATGAAAAGAAAGCCCGTGGTAGCCAAGACCCATCCGAGAACGAGCCCATCATAAAAGGGCACGAGGTTGTACAAATAATCCCTAGCTAGTCAATTGACTTGGGCAACAAATAGCAACAACATGTGTCTCAGTTTTCAAAGCTTCTTCAAGTATGTGCTTCTAAAGTACGTCGAAAGGCTCCCGAGAAATGGAGTAGCTCTTGCCATATCCTCTCATGTTTGTTCCCTCGCACGAGGATGAGTCACTCTTGCTTTGCTTAACAAATGGTGACGCCCTAGGGGCTATGTGACTCAAGGACAAGGACTTCTTTCGCTTCACTTGACAATCAATACGCCCTAGAGGCTATGTTCGAGAAAGATGTGTGAGACTATCCTCAAAGTCTCCCAAAAGGGATGTCAAAAAGCCCTCTTGTCGCGTGTGCCCGTGCTCGTTCCCCCAATCAAGGATGGACCTTTCTCACAATCAATGACAGCACTCTAAGGGCTACGGTCAAGTCTTAAAGGCTCCTCGGCAAAGAGCAATTAACTCCCCAGCAGTATCCCCAGCCGAGTCATGTGCAACATTGAAGGTCTCAAGGGGCTTTGCAATCTACAATCTTTTGGGCTACTGCATTACAGTAATCCGAGCAAAGGGCAATATTGGGGCTTCGCGACCGACAGTCTTTTGGGCAACAATACTCGAGCAACGCAATTTGGGAGTAGTCTCCATGAAAGGGATCAAGCTTCAAAGGGTCTCTCAACACATCAAGTCAAAGGCCTCTTGGTTTTAAATAAAGACTCCGATGTTATGAATGAAGTTGATGATTTTTGTTAGAACTCACAGCGAGATTTTGAAGGAAGTCTTAGAAAAAAGGAAAAAGATTCAATATGCTAAACTCTAATCAAAACAGGGTTATAGCGGGAAATGCCACGGCCAATCCCAATGTTTCTGCAATTCAGCACCCCCTTCTCCAAGATCAAAAGAACAAGGTGCAGCTCAGATAAAATTGGGCCACAGCACTAGTTGCATCCAAAGATCGGTCATTAGTTCAGCTCAAGAAGAGTCAAGCAAGCATACTCATTTGAGACTTTATCACGCCAAGACCTTATCCTCCGCGACCTCGATGGCACCGCAAGACATTACTGCATCCTTTGACATAAGCCCTCAGCCATTTGGGTATCGACCACAATGAGGCCATTCATCTCCCCAGTAAGAGCAAGAAGGAGATCTCTATCAAGAATTCTACCAAATGGTACATCCGCTCTCAATGCCGAGCCAATCACGAGATAATTTGGGGCTTTACAATGAAGGGTCTTCACATCCCGCCATATACAAGCCCACGACACTTGGGGCTTTGCAATCTCTCGAAGCTTGGCATCCATAATCTTCTCTTGGGGATTGCTCACGCCAACAACAAAGGGCGATTTACTCGAATGGGCCAAGAACTGATTTATCTTGGGGCTATGCAAGCCACTCAAAGTTTGGTATCAAAGGCATTCTAGGGGCTTTACAATCAGCAACCCCTCATCTCGGCATCAAAATCCTTTTGAAGCCCCATAATCGACAAATCTCTTGGGGCTAGACATCAATCTTCGTTGGGCACACCAGCGACAACAGAATTCAAGCGAGCCAATACGGACTTCGACTAAACATGACTTGATCTTGGGTTGACTTTACAAACACACAATGGCTAAAATGGTTCACCCACGAACTAAAACAAAAAAAAATATATATTTTTTCTTTCTTTTTCTCCTTCTATGTGCAAAATTATGTGCTTTACTTTGCTTTACTCCTAGCTTCTCCTCCAGCATTCTCCATCATCCTTGAACTACGCTGGTCTGATTCTCTTCAAGGGATACGTAGGCAGCCTTTTGGCATGACCAACCCATCATCCAGAGTACCATCTCGCCAACCCAACATCAAGGGCATTCTCTCATCAACATCTAAAGAATGGACATTCTCCATCAAAGCATCCTCCGCGGACATCAAGAATCCATCTCCACTCAAGTGGCAATGGTAAGTGAAGGTATGAATACATCCAATGCTTTCCTCAAAATCACACCGCACACAAGATCACTCTCTACATTCTTACTTCTCTCTCATTGCAAGGGTGTTCCAAAATCCCATCACACCACGAGCACAATTTCTCTCTCTTCATTTCACACTTCATGCATCTTCTTGCAAGAACACATATACCTGTCAAGCAAACACATAACAGGTACCACCACGAAGTCAACAGCATCCGCTACTCAAATCACTTCATCCCCGCCAGAAAGTGGTCAACCGTGCCCACACCCCACAAAGTCAACAACATAAGCAGATGCGGCTCCAAGTCGGAAACTCGGTCCATATCGAGACAAGCTCCCATGAGCTCCAAGTCGACAACTCAGTCCATATCGAGACAAGCTCCCATGAGCTCCAAGTCGGCAACTCGGTCTATATCGAGACAAGATCCCATGAGCTCCAAGTCGGCAACTCGGTCCATATCGAGACAAGCTCCCATGAGCTCCAAGTCGACAACTCGGTCCATATCGAGCCAAGCTCCCATGAGCTCCAAGTCGGCAACTCGGTCCATATCGAGACAAGCTCCCATGAGCTCCAAGTCGGCAACTCGGTCCATATCGAGACAAGCTCCAATGAGCTCCAAGTCGGCAACTCGGTCCATATCGAGACAAGCTCCCATGAGCTCCAAGTCGACAACTCGGTCCATATCGAGACAAGCTCCCATGAGCTCCAAGTCGGCAACTCGGTCCATATCGAGACAAGCTCCTATGAGCTCCAAGTCGGCAACTCGGTCCATATCGAGACAAGCTCCCATGAGCTCCAAGTCGGCAACTCGGTCCATATCGAGACAAGCTCCCATGAGCTCCAATACAACACTCCAGCAAAAGTCGCTCATGCAGGGAGCGCACCCCTATCTCTAGCAATTTCAAATTACTGCTTTCATCGAGTCTTTGCTTTCTTTTCTTTCTTTTTCTTTGTCGATGTCCTCGGCGGGTGTTTTTACTTTCGTCGACGCGTTTTGCTTTGCAATCCACGTCGCTGAGGGGCTCTGTAGACACCCCGCCTTGGACCTCTCACCCCGATTGCATACAAAGTATTTTTATTTAACTTATTTTGTTGATTTCTGTTACTTCGATTAAGTTCCTAACTGATTCCGTTAGTTTTGGACTAAACTGCATAACATAGTTAACTTTTAGGGTCATTCTGTCATTCTGTCATTTTTCACCCGCGGGCGCTTTCGGCACTGCCAGTGAGCCGCGCGCGCGTCCCGCCCCAAAAGCCGGACCCGCGCACTTCCCACTTTGGCAGTAACGGATTGCACCTTATTTCCCTCCCTTTTCTTATTTACAAACATATTTTCTTAATCACAAAAACCATCTTTTTACATCCACATTCATCCCCCCTTTTCTCATTAACTCCCAATCCCAAATTCTAAGCCTTTTCCCAAAAACTAATATTTCTTTCATTTATTATTTGATTTCTTTTATTTCTTTTATTTTTCTTTTATTCATTTATCTTATTTGTGATTGGATCATTCCATTTCACATGGATGACCAATTTCCCTCCATCATTTCCCTCTCTTTTTTACCTATAAAAACCATCATCTTCTACCTTGGAAAGGGACTTCTTTTTTGGACTCCAACCTTGATTCACCAACTACATTATACACAAATTCTCCCAACAAGAGTTCTTAGTAACAAGACTCTACACAAATTGTTCCACAACAATTTCATTACAACAACAACACTTTCAAGTCAAGGTTCCAAGTCCTCTTTCTCAAGGTACAACTCCATTTTCTTCCTTTGTTTTCTTCTTCTTGATTTATGCAATCCCCATTAATGGGACATGACCAACATGACTACTTCACATATTGAAGTTAGTTAAGGTTATCTCCCTACATTTAACTTTAATTCACCATGTTAATTTCTCTTCAGCTCTTAATGTAATTCTTTAACATTACTTGTTACATGTAATCTTTATCATTAAATAAATAAAACAATTCTATTTTATTTCCCCTTTATTTCCTCTTTTCTTCTCATCACAATTGTTAGCACATTTCTATTTAATTAATTGAAGGACAGGTAAATATTAGAACACCAATAGTAGCAAGACCCGCGTAAGCGGGGCGGAGTGGGTGTTTAAGTACTTCCCACTCCGTCACCTAACCCCCGAACCCTTCTCTCTCGAATCTCTGGTTTTGTACATAAATTAGGCTATTTTTAGGTTTTTCTTATGTTCCTTTAAAAACATAGGTGGCGACTCTAAACAATCTAAAAACAAGTTAGACATCCTAGGATAATTCACCGCTCTAGCCAAGCCGTGGTTCCCCGGGGTATCTACAATATCTAGCGCAGATTTTGACCCTGCTCAGTTTTTAAGGTCTTATTTTCATAAACTCTGAAGAGATATTTTAGTGACCAAGCATGGTGCGCATGCTGCCCATGCACTGAATCCATACGCGCCGGCAATGCGCATGCCTTTGTGCGCGGACACTCAACCTTGGTCAAACTCCTCATCTCCTGATCTCATATTCTAGAAGCTTGGAAAGCGACATGACAAGCTACGCTTTTTGGATTGAGTCAGAGTGCTGAGGTGTGCACAAACTGTTGGGTTTCGATGTAACATGCGCAGCGGAATTTAGCATTTAAAATTTATGAAACCCAAATCCCATAGATCCATTCATATGATTAAGTCAAATACAACAACATGAATAGAGGAAAAACTAACCCTTGATGACTTTTAGTTTGGTCTTTAAACTTGGTGGAGATATTGAAGCTTGATCACGAAGAAAGTACGAACACGAACTTTGAAGATGATGAGCTTCACCCTCTAGCGGTATCCACACTACGAACGAATATCAAGGAGCTTCTTGATCTTGGTTGCTAGACCAACAATTATGAAACACACTTTCACAATTGATAATGACTATATGGATTTTTATTTGTGTATTATTTTGTTCTTCAATCAAGGATGTCTTAGAACAAAATAAAACCTTTCTCAAACTCTTTGAGACTTACAAAATCAATGGTAAAGAGTGCTGGCCGAATTTGGCCTTTTATACACAAGTAGGACATATTCCAAATAGGAAACTTGTGTCAAAATCCGTCCAAAATTCGTTTCCTAATCAAATTAGGAATCTTCCACCCGACACCACCGTGCGGCCACCCAAAGTAGACTGTGCGGTCGCCCACCTTTGGGCGGTCACCCGGCCCCTTTTGGGCGGTCGCCCGCCTGCCCAGAAATGCTGAAAAATTCCAATTTAGTCCTTTTAAAGATTTGTTCTATTGTGTGTGACCCTCTAGGATTATACTAAGTTGGCAATGGGTTCAAACATGAAACCATAAGATATGATTAGGTTCTAGCAAACAATCATACCTACCCAAATAGTATAACTAGATACAAGTTCGCATTCCTTTAGAATATGTCATAATCCCTTTGTCCACGATGTCATTGAACACAAGTCATGGTCAAACAGTCAACTTGTTTCGTTCAATACATTCTCGATTCCGAATATGTTGATAATCCAAATGACATTGATCCGATCAATTCATTTGAGTCCGGCCGAACATTTCATCAACATCATTCCTACGAGAGGCCCAAGCTTGACATCTCTCCGAAGAGAGACAAATCCATTTAGCTTATTACTCTTCCCTACTTGAATCCGATTATGCCAATCATACCCTTCATAACTACCCGGTTTAAGGTAGCGTTTGAATATGTCAAACATAATGTTCAGTGGAAGACTATAATAACTTTATGTCTAAGGATTCGAATGACATAACTAATATGAGATGTATGTTCGACATAGACCATGACATAAATCTCATACAGCGGGTCATGTCCAGTACCTTGTTCCAAACAAGTACCCATAAATCTAACATGATCATCCCATGATCATTTAGTCTTTATACTAGTGCTTAACAAGTACTAGGGACGGAGATTATTATAAGTAAACATGAACAACAATAATAATCAAAATATCTCTTTATTGATATGAAATAAATGATAACAATTACAACGTTTATTAAACGTGCCTAGGGCACCACTACCAACAATCTCCCACTTGCCCTAGGCCCAATCTCCCATGTATTTAATACCCATGGACCTAACATGACCATCATGTTTAGCTTGTGGAAGTCCCTTTGTTAGCGGGTCCGCAACATTGTCATCAGTAGGTACTCTGCATATATTTACGTCTCCCCTATCAACGATCTCTCGAATGATATGAAAACGCCTAAGTATGTGTTTGGATTTCTGATGTGCTCTTGGTTCCTTAGCTTGAGCAATAGCACCATTATTATCGCAATAAAGGTCTATTGGATTAGCAATACTAGGAACCACTTCAAGTTCAGTGATGAACTTCTTAATCCAAACAGCTTCCTTTGCAGCATCCGATGCAGCAATATACTCAGCTTCTGTTGTAGAATCAGCGGTTGTACTTTGCTTGGAACTCTTCCAGCTTACAGCTCCACCATTTAACATAAACACAAAACCCAATTGCGGTCGGCTATCATCTTTGTCGGTTTGGAAGCTTGCATCCGTGTAAGCATTTACAACGAGATCATCTTCCATTCCTCCATAGACCAAAAACGAGTCTTTAGTTCTTCTCAAGTACTTAAGAATCGTCTTTACAGCTATCCAGTGATTTTCGCCAGGGTCGGATTGGTATCTACTTGTCATGCTCAAAGCATAAGATACATCCGGCCTAGTACAAATCATGGCATACATGATGGACCCAATTGCCGAAGCATATGGAACATCATTCATTTTCTCACGCTCATCGTTTGTTTTAGGACATTGAGTCTTGCTTAGAGAAACTCCATGTAACACGGGCAAGGTGCCTCTCTTAGAATTTTCCATACAGAATCTTCTAATGACCTTGTCAATGTATGTACTTTGGCTCAAACCAAGTAGCCTCCTTGATCTATCTCTATAGATCTTAATGCCAAGTATATATGCGGGTTCACCCATATCTTTCATTACGAAGCATTTTCTTAACCAAGTCTTTACAGACGAAAGTGTAGGAACATCGTTTCCAATGAGTAATATGTCATCCACGTATAAAATAAGGAATAGCACTATGCTACCACTAATCTTCTTGTATACACAAGGCTCATCTTCGTTCTTGATGAAACCAAACTCTTTGACCGATTCATCAAAACGGAGATTCCAACTCCTAGAAGCTTGCTTCAATCCATAGATGGATCTTTGTAATTTGCATACTTTAGAATCTTGTTCAAAACCTTCTGGTTGTGTCATATACACATCCTCTTGGAGTTTTCCATTTAGGAAAGCGGTTTTGACGTCCATTTGCCATATTTCATAGTCATGATATGCGGCAATGGCAAGCAAAATTCTTATAGACTTGATCATTGCTACGGGTGAAAAGGTCTCATCATAGTCAATACAATGAACTTACCTATAACCTTTCGCTACAAGCCTAGCTTTGTAAGTATGCACCTTCCCATCCATGTCAGTCTTCTTCTTGAAGACCCATTTGCATCCTATGGTTTTTACACCTTCGGGTGCATCAATCAAATTCCAAACTTGATTGTCTTGCATGGATTGTAATTCGGATTCCATGGCTCCAAGCCACTTGTCCGAATCAGGAGAAGACATCGCCTCTTGGTAGGTTGACGGTTCATCATTCTCAATGATTTCTACCTCATTACTATCCGTTACGAGAAATCCATATCTCTCGGGCTCGGATCGTAACCTACTAGATCTGGGAGTTGCTTGTGTATTTTGAACAGGTTCCACAACTCCTTGTGGTTCTTGTTCTTGTTCCACTATTTGTTCAATGTTATTTTCTGGGTCTCGAATTTCTTCAAGATTTATTTTACTCCCACTGATTTCTTTGGAGAGAAACTCTTTCTCTAGAAAGATACCAGTTCGGGCAACAAACACTTTGTTCTCCTGTCGGTTGTAAAAGTAATATCCTCTAGTTTCCTTTGGATATCCCACGAAAATACATTTGTCAGATTTGTGTGCAAGTTTGTCAGAGACAAGTCTTTTGACAAAGGCTTCGCAACCCCAAATCTTCATGAAAGATAAACAAGTTTTCTTTCCGCTCCACATCTCATATGTGTTGGGTTTCCAAGTAACATGCGCAGCGGAATTTAGCATTTAAAATTTTGAAACCCAAAGCCATGGATCCGTTCATATTATTAAATCAAATACAACATAAGAATAAAAGGAATAAACTAACCCTTGATGGCTATCAAATTCTTTTGGTCTTTGGTAGAGGTTTGAAGTCTTGATCACGATCACAAAGCTTGAACACGAACTTTGAAGATGATGATTTTCACCCTCTAGCGCTATCCACACTTCGAACGAATATCAAAGGAGCTTCTTTGATCTTGGTTGCTAGACCAAATTGTGAAACACTTTTCCACAATCAAAAGAACTATATGGAATTTATTTTCTGTATTATTTTGTTCTTCAACCAAGAATGTCTTAGAACAAAATAAACCCTCTCTCAAACTCTTTGAGACTCACAAAAATATCCTCTAAGAGTGCTGGCCGAATTTGGTCTTTTATACACAAGTATGACCTATTCCAAATAGGAAACTTGTGTCAAAATCCGTCCTAAATTCGTTTCCTAATCAAATTAGGAATCTGCCACCCGACAGTACTGTGCGGCCGCCCAGAATGCACTATGCGGTCGCACAACTATCTGAAACAAACTGGTACAAATCTGAGCTAAGTGTGCGGCCGCCCAGTACATTATGTGCGGTCGCCCACTTCCCCAGAAAGTCCAGAATTTCCAAAATTCCAATGTAGTCCTTTTAAAGATTCGTTCTATTGTGTGTGACCCTCTAGGATTATACTAAGTTGGCAATGGGTTCAAACATGAAACCATAAGATATGATTAGGTTCTACCAAACCGTCATACCTACCCAATTAGTATAACTAGATACAAGTTCGCATTCCTCTTAGAATATGTCATAATCCTTTTGTCCACGATATCATTGAACACAAGTCATGGTCAAAGAGTCAACTTGTTTTGTTCAATACTTTCTCGATTCCGAATATGTTGATAATCCAAATGACATTGATCCAATCAATTCATTTGAGTCCGGCCGAACATTTCATCAACATCATTCCTATGAGAGGCCCAAGCTTGACATCTCTCCGAGGAGGGACAAATCCATTTAGCTTATTATTCTTCCCTACGTGAATCCGATTATGCCAATCATACCCTTTATAACTACTCGGTTAAAAGTAGCGTTTGAATATGTCAAACATAATGTTCATCAAGTGGAAGACTATAATAACTTCATGTCTAAGGATTCAAATGACATAACTAATATGAGATAGATGTATGACATAGACCATGACATAAATCTCATAGAGCGGGTCATGTCCAGTACCTTGTTCCAAACAAGTACCCATAAATATAACATGATCATCCCATGATCATTTAGCCTTTATACTAGTGCTTCAACAAGTACTAGGGACGGAGATTATTATAAGTAAACATGAACAACAATAATAATCAAAACATCTCTTTATTGATATGAAATAAATGATAACAATTACAACGTTTATCAAACGTGCCTAGGGCACCACTACCAACAGTCTCCCACTTGCCCTAGGCCCAATCTCCCATGTATCTAATACCCATGGACCTAACATGACCATCATGTTTAGCTTGTGGAAGTCCCTTTGTTAGCGGGTCCGCAACATTGTCATCAGTAGGTACTCTGCATATATTTACGTCTCCCCTATCAACGATCTCTCGAATGATATGAAAACGCCTAAGTATGTGTTTGGATTTCTGATGTGCTCTTGGTTCCTTTGCTTGAGAAATAGCACCATTATTGTCGCAATAAAGGTCTATTGGATTAGCAATACTAGGAACCACTTCAAGTTCAGTTATGAACTTCTTAATCCAAACAGCTTCCTTTGCAGCATCCGATGCAGCAATATACTCAGCTTCTGTTGTAGAATCAGCGGTTGTACTTTGCTTGGAACTCTTCCAGCTTACAGCTCCACCATTTAACATAAACACAAATCCCGATTGCGATCGGCTATCATCTTTGTCGGTTTGGAAGCTTGCATCCGTGTAAGCATTTACAACGAGATCATCTTCCATTCCTTCATAGACCAAAAACGAGTCTTTAGTTCTTCTCAAGTACTTAAGAATTGCTTTTACAGCTATCCAGTGATTTTCGCCAGGGTCGGATTGGTATCTACTTGTCATGCTCAAAGCATAAGATACATCCGGCCTAGTACAAATCATGGCATACATGATGGACCCAATTGCCGAAGCATATGGAACATCATTCATTTTCTCACGCTCATCTTTTGTCTTAGGACATTGAGTCTTGCTTAGAGAAACTCCATGTAACACGGGCAAGGTTCCTCTCTTAGAATTTTCCATACGGAATCTTCTAATGACCTTGTCAATGTATGTACTTTGGCTTAAACCAAGTAGCCTCCTTGATCTATCTCTATAGATCTTAATGCCAAGAATATATGCGGCTTCACCCATATCTTTCATTGCGAAGCACTTTCCTAACCAAGTCTTCACAGACTGAAATGTAGGAATGTCGTTTCCAATGAGTAATATGTCATCCACGTATAAAATAAGGAATAGCACTATGCTCCCACTAATCTTCTTGTATACACAGGGCTCATCTTCGTTCTTGATGAAACCAAACTCTTTGACCGATTCATCAAAATGGAGATTCCAACTCCTTGAAGCTTGCTTCAATCCATAGTTGGATCTTTGCAATTTGCATACCTTAGAATCTTGTTCAAAACCTTCTGGTTGTGTCATATACACATCCTCTTGGAGTTTTCCATTCAGGAAAGCGGTTTTGACGTCCATCTGCCATACTTCATAGTCATGATATGCGGCAATGGCAAGCAAAATTCTTATAGACTTGATCATTGCTACGGGTGAAAAGGTCTCATCATAGTCAATACATGAACTTGCCTATAACCTTTCGCTACAAGCCTAGCTTTGTAAGTATGCACCTTCCCATCCATGTCAGTCTTCTTCTTGAAGACCCATTTGCATCCTATGGTTTTTACACATTCGGGCGCATCAATCAAATTCCAAACTTGATTGTCTTGCATGGATTGCAATTCGGATTCCATGGCTCCAAGCCACTTGTCCGAATCAGGAGAGGACATCGCCTCTTGGTAGGTTGACGGTTCATCATTCTCAATGATTTCTACCTCATTACTATCCATTACGAGAAATCCATATATCTCGGGCTCGGATCGTAACCTACTAGATCTGCGAGTTGCTTGTGTACTTTGAACAGGTTCCACAACTCCTTGTGGTTCTTGTTCTTGTTCCACTATTGGTTCAATGTTATTTTCTGGGTCCCGAATTTCTTCAAGATTTATTTTACTCCCACTGATTTCTTTGGAGAGAAACTCATTCTCTAGAAAGATACCAGTTCGGGCAACAACCACTTTGTTGTCCTCACGGTTGTAAAAGTAATATCCTTTAGTTTCCTTAGGATATCCCACGAAAATACATTTATCGGATTTGTGTGCTAGTTTGTCAGAGATAAGTCTTTTGACATAAACTTCGCAACCCCAAATCCTCATGAAAGATAAACTAGGTTTCTTTCCACTCCACATCTCATATGGAGTCTTTGGAACCGATTTAGTTGGAACTTGATTTAGTGTGAAAGCACCGGTTTCTAGGGCGTAACCCCAAAAGGATATTGGAAGATCAACTTGACTGATCATTGATCGAACCATGTCTAACAAAGTCCGATTCCTCCTCTCGGACACACCATTCCATTGTGGTGTTCCCGGTGGAGTCAATTGTGAAACTATTCCACAATTCTTTAAATGATCATCAAATTCTTGGCTCAAGTATTCACCACCTCGATCTGATCGAAGTGCCTTTATACTTTTGCCAAGTTGTTTTTCTACTTCATTTTGAAATATTCTAAATATCTCGAATACTTCACTTTTATGTTTCATTAGGTAAACATACCCAAATCTACTATAATAATCAGTGAAGGTTATGAAGTATTGAAATCCTCCCCTAGCATTGCTACTTAATGGTCCGCATACATCGGAATGTATCAACCCAATAAGTCGCTTGCCCTCTCACCCAGCTTGGTAAAAGGTGTCTTAGTAATTTTTCCAAGAAGACACGACTCACAAGTGTCATATGACTCTAAGTCACATGAACCCAAAAGTCCGTCCCCATGGAGTTTTGAGATACGCTTCTCATTAATATGACCAAGACGGCAATGCCATAAATAAGTATGATTTACATCATTAGGTTTAGATTTCTTATTTACATGATAGACATTATTTTCATTCTTGACATCCAAGATATAAAGGCCATTAAATGAATTAGCAATACCATAAAGCACATCATTTAAATAAATAGAAAATTTCTTATTCTCAATAAGAAACTTAAAACCTTCATTATCCAAACAAGAAATTGAAATAATATTTCTGCTTAAATCCGGAACATAATAACAATTGTTCAGAACAAGAATTAATTCAGAAGGTAAAGTGACTTCACAAGTCCCTACGGCTAATGCAGCAACTCTTGCTACATTCCCCACGCATAGATCTACTTCACCTTCTTTAAGCAGTCTCCTATTCTTTAGTCCCTGCACATTTAGACAAATGTGAGAACCACATCCGGTATCCAATACCCAAGAATCAGTGGTAGAAAGGAGAATATCTATCATATAGATACCTGAAGTCGACGCAGCCTTGCTGCTCTTCTTCTTCTTTTGCTCTTCCAAGAAAGCCTTGCAATTACGTTTCCAATGACCAATTTCTTGACAATGGAAACAGATTGCATCCTTTTGTGAATCAGGTTTTGCCTCAGAAGCCTTGGCAACCTTTGCCTTGCTTATCTTGGGTTTGACAACTTTTGCCTTACCCTTTCCTTTGGCATTAGCCTTCTTCCCATCATGAACCAAAAGCACGGGAGAACCTTTCTCCACAATTTTCATCTCTGCAGTTTTGACATCCCATGCAACTCAGAGAGATTCTTATCCATTCCATGCATGTTATAATTCATCACAAACTGATTATAACTTTTAGGCAATGAATTAAGAATGAGATCCGTGGCTAACTCCAATGGGATTGGATAGCCAAGTTTCTCAAGGTGCTCTACATAACCTTTCATTTTAAGAAAGTGAGGACTCACTTGTTGTCCTTCATTCATCTTACAAGTAGTGAATGCAACAATGGTCTTGTACCTCTCTTGCCTAGCTTGCTCTTGAAACATGGTTCTCAGCTCCACGCCTATCTCATAGGCTTCCAAATGTTCCAAACTTTGTTGGAGTTTTGAACACATAGCAGCAAGCATGAGACAACTTACATCTCTAGAATCATTACGATGTTTCTTGTAATTGTCCCTTTCTACCCTAGGGGCAGTAGGCGGTGGTTCAGCAGGGAGAGGCCCATCGAGAATGTACAACTTATCTTCTTGCCTAAGAACGATTCTTATGCTACGGATCCAATCCATAAAGTTAGTACCATTCTCTTCGAGCTTATCCTTCTCAAGGATCGATTGCAACGACATTGATTGAGTGTTATTAGTCATTATCTACAAATATGCAAAATTTCCAAAATTTAATAGGTACCAATTTTTCATTAAAGAAATAAACAATGTATTTTTCCAAAAATACTCCCACTAAATTACATAACCTTCTTATACATCCAATGTATAATATAATTTAAATGGGTTAAGATCCAACTTTAATTTAATTTCAAGTCCGCTAAGGCGGATTACACAAAATCAAACTAATTAGGTAGATAACTCTTGTCAATCATATCTCATATGACTCTTAGTTCCTTTTATAAGATTCTTTAAGAAATCCAATTTCAAAAAGCATGTTAAACCTCATCTTTGCCTAGGCCCAAAACTGTTTTGACGCCCAATTAAGTCTAACCATTTTAAACGCATAGTTAATGTGTCCCGCTAGGGCGTGCCCACATTATCTATCTTGCTCATACATAAATAAATTTAATGCACCTCGCTAGGGCGAATCTACATTAAAATCACTCATGTACTAACAAGTGTTTTAATCATGGCATGGCAATAAAAGACTTAAAACTTTCTTTGAAGGTTCATCACATATAGCATATAACACATTTATGAGCACATAATATAAACATGTTACACATCAAGTTTAGCCACTAAATTAATCTCCATTAATTTAAGCATAGTATTTATGTGTCATTAGTTTCTATATAATTATGAGGATGAGACTATTTCAACTTCAGTTATTATCTCCAAATCAAGACAACAAGAAGTGCGGTCGAACTAAGCCATTTGGCAACCACAATCCCGCACTAATTCAAGAAACCAAGAAAGTAGTCCATGTGGCCGAAACTAAGCAATAGATGGTCTCGATGAACGTAGGCCAATTGCATTCACAATTCCACATGGATCTCCAAACTTTGAATCAAGAACTTTGTTTCTCAATTTTAGCAATTATGAACTCTTCATAATTCTAACTTCGTTTTATCTTTGAAACTTTGATTGCGATCAATTTTGGGAAACACAATCTCGATGAACGCAGATTAGCCATCCAAAACTTGAACCAATCTAGGAATCACAAGACTAAAACAAATAGGAAAATCAAACCCCAAAATCCACACACAAACCAACTACCCAAAACCCATTCCAGATCAGCAAGTCTGGACTGGTTCTGTTACTGGTTTTGTTGAATTTTTTTGAAAAATTCCAGATTCTGTTTTTCAACCAAAATCAGACCTTCTGATCCCCTTGTGCGGCAGCCCAAAAACCCCTGTGCGGTCGCCCAAAACTGTGCGGCCGCCCAAGGAGTTTTGTGCGGTCGCCCGGTGCCATCAGAATGTGCAGAATTTTCAAAGTTCAAAAATTTTGTCTCAAAATTGTTTTTCCCCGATTATTAAAACTTTGATCCAATCAAAAATTAATAATCAACAATTCTGAATCCACCATAATTTATTTATTGCGATTGAATCGTGCGATTAAAATTGCAAAACAATAAACCACATAAAATCACATAACACATAAACATCACATATTACAATATTCACATCATGCAAGGCACATAAACAATTTATATACACATAACATGATCCAAGTATTGAATTAATCAACATGAACGGGGCTCTAATACCACTGTTGGGTTTCCAAGTAACATGCGCAGCGGAATTTAGCATTTAAAATTTTGAAACCCAAAGCCATGGATACGTTCATATGATTAAATCAAATACAACATAAGAATAAAAGGAATAAACTAACCCTTGATGGCTATCAAATTCTCTTGGTCTTTGGTGGAGGTTTGAAGACTTGATCACGATCACAAAGCTTGAACACGAACTTTGAAGATGATGATTTTCACCCTCTAGCGGTATCCACACTTCGAACGAATATCAAAGGAGCTTCTTTGATCTTGGTTGCTAGACCAAATTGTGAAACACTTTTCCACAATCAAAAGAACTATATGGAATTTATTTTGTGTATTATTTTGTTCTTCAACCAAGAATGTCTTAGAACAAAATAAACCCTCTCTCAAACTCTTTGAGACTCACAAAAAATATCCTCTAAGAGTGCTGGCCGAATTTTGTCTTTTATACACAAGTATGACCTATTCCAAATAGGAAACTTGTGTCAAAATCCGTCCAAAATTCGTTTCCTAATCAAATTAGGAATCTGCCACCTGACAGTACTGTGCGGCCGCCCAGAATGCACTGTGCGGTCGCACAACTATCTGAAACAAACTAGTACAAATCTGAGCTAAGTGTGCGGCCGCCCAGTACATTATGTGCGGTCGCCTACTTCCCCAGAAAGTCCAGAATTTCCAAAATTCCAATGTAGTCCTTTTAAAGATTCGTTCTATTGTGTGTGACCCTCTAGGATTATACTAAGTTGGCAATGGGTTCAAACATGAAACAATAAGATATGATTAGGTTCTAGCAAACCGTCATACCTACCCAATTAGTATAACTAGATACAAGTTCGCATTCCTCTTAGAATATGTCATAATCCTTTTGTCCACGATATCATTGAACACAAGTCATGGTCAAAGAGTCAACTTGTTTTGTTCAATACTTTCTCGATTCCGAATATGTTGATAATCCAAATGACATTGATCCAATCAATTCATTTGAGTCCGGCCGAACATTTCATCAACATCATTCCTACGAGAGGCCCAAGCTTGACATCTCTCCGAGGAGGGACAAATCCATTTAGCTTATTATTCTTCCCTACGTGAATCCGATTATGCCAATCATACTCTTTATAACTACTCGGTTAAATGTAGCGTTTGAATATGTCAAACATGTTCATCAAGTGGAAGACTATAATAACTCATGTCTAAGGATTCAAATGACAAAACTAATATGAGATATATGTATGACATAGACCATGACATAAATCTCATAGAGCGGGTCATGTCCAGTATAAATCTAACATGATCATCCCATGATCATTTAGCCTTTATACTAGTGCTTCAACAAGTACTAGGGACGGAGATTATTATAAGTAAACATGAACAACAATAATAATCAAAACATCTCTTTATTGATATGAAATAAATGATAACAATTACAACGTTCATCAAACGTGCCTAGGGCACCACTACCAACAATATGAAGTCTTTTGAACCGATTTAGTTGGAACACGATTTAGTGTGAAAGCAGCGGTTTCTAGAGCGTAACCCCAAAAGGATATTGGAAGATCAACTTGACTCATCATTGATCAAACCATGTCTAACAAAGTCTGATTTCTCCTCTCGGACACACCATTCCATTGTGGTGTTCCGGGTGGAGTCAATTGTGAAACTATTCCACAATTCTTTAGATGATCATCAAATTCTTGACTCAAGTATTCTCCACCACGATCTGATCGAAGTGCCTTAATACTTTTTCCAAGTTGTTTTTCTACTTCATTTTGAAATATTCTAAATATCTCAAATGCTTCACTTTTATGTTTCATTAGGTAAACATACCCAAATCTACTATAATCATCAGTGAAGGTTATGAAGTATTGAAATCCTCCCCTAGCATTGCTACTTAATGGTCCGCATACATCGGAATGTATCAACCCCAATAAGTCGCTTGCCCTTTCACCCAACTTGGTAAAAGGTGTCTTAGTCATTTTTTCAAGAAGATACGACTCGCAAGTATCATATGACTTGAGGTCACATGAACCCAAGAGACCGTCCCCATGGAGTTTTGAGATACGCTTCTCATTAATATGACCAAGACGGCAATGCCATAAATAGGTATGATTTACATCATTAGGTTTAGATTTCTTATTTACATGATAGACATTGTCATTATTTTCATTCTTGACATCCAAGATATAAAGGCCATTAAATGAATTAGCAATACCATAAAGCACATCATTTAAATAAATAGAAAATTTCTTATTCTCAATAAGAAACTTAAAACCTTCATTATCCAAACAAGAAATTGAAATAATATTTCTACTTAAATCTGGAACATAATAACAATTGTTCAAAACAAGAATTAATCCGGAAGGCAAAGTGACTTCATAAGTCCCTACGGCTAATGCAGCAACTCTTGCTCCATTCCCCACGCGTAGGTCTACTTCACCCTCTTTAAGTAGTCTCCTATTCTTTAGTCCCTGCACATTTAAACAAATGTGAGAACCACATCCGGTATCCAATACCCAAGAATCAGTGGTAGAAAGGAGAATATCTATCATATAGATACCTGAAGACGACGCAGCCTTGCTGCCCTTCTTCTTCTTTTGCTCTTCCAAGAAAGCCTTGCAATTACGTTTCCAATGACCAATTTCTTGACAATGGAAACATATTGCATCCTTTTGTGAATCGGGTTTTGCCTCAGAAGCCTTAGCAACACCTGCCTTGCTTATTTTGGGTTTGACAACTTTCTTACCCTTTCCTTTGGCACCAGCCTTCTTCCCATCATGAACTAAGAGCACGGGAGAACCTTTCTCCGTAATCTTCATCTCCGCAGTTTTAAGCATCCCATGCAACTAGGAGAGATTCTTATCCATTCCATGCATGTTATAATTCATCACAAACTGATTATAACTTTTAGGCAATGAATTAAGAATGAGATCCGTGGCTAGCTCCAATGGGATTGGATAGCCAAGTTTCTCAAGGTGCTCCACATAACCTTTCATTTTCAGCATGTGAGGACTCACTTGTTGCCCTTCATTCATTTTGCAAGTAGTGAATGCAACAATGGTCTTGTACCTCTCTTGCCTAGCTTGTTCTTGAAACATGGCTCTTAACTCCACGCCTATCTCATAGGCTTCCAAATGTTCCAAACTTTGTTGGAGTTTTGAGCACATAGTAGCAAGCATGAGACAGCTTACATCTCTAGAATCATTACGATGTTTCTTGTAATTGTCTCTTTCTGCCCTAGGGGCAGTAGGTTCTGGTTCAGCAGGAAGAGGCCCATCGAGAATGTACAACTTATCTTCTTGCCTTAGAACAATTCTAAGGCTACGGATCCAATCCATAAAGTTCGTACCATTCTCTTGGAGCTTATCCTTCTCAAGGATCGATCGCAACGAAATTGATTGAGTGTTAGCAGTCATTATCTACAATTATGCAAAATTTCCAAAATTTAATAAGTACCGGTTTTCATTAAAGAAATAAATAATGTATTTTTTCAAACAAAATACTCCCACTAAATTATATAACCTTCATATACATTCAATGTACAATATAATTTAATTGGGCTAAGATCCAACTTTAATTTAACTTTTGAGTCCACGGAGGCGGACCGCTCAAAACTAAATTAATTAGGTAGACAATCATGTCAATCATATCCCATATGATTCTTAGATCCTTTTATGAGATTCTTTGAGAAATCCAATTTCCAAAGCATGTTTAATCTCATCTTTTGCCTAGGCCCAAAACCGTTTTGACGCCTAATTAAGTCCAACCATTTTAAACGCATAGGAACCATTCAATTTAATGTACCTTGCGGAAGCAAGCCCACATTAAATTAATGAACCTCATCTTCCTCATACATGAATAAAATTAATGCACCTCGCGGAGGCGAACCCACATCAAGATCACCCATGTATAAATATGTGTTTTAATCATGGCATGGCAATTAAGGACTTAAAACTTCTTTGAAGGTTCATTACATATAGCATATAACACATTTATGAGCACATAATATAAATATGTTACACATCAAGTTTAGCCACTAAATTAATCTCCATTAATTTAAGCATGATATTTATGTGTCATTAGTTTCTCTATAATTATGAGGATGAGACTATTTCAACTTTTAGTTATTATCTCTAAATCAAGACAACAAGAAGTGTGGTTGAACTAAGCCATTAGGCAACCACAATCCCGCACTAATTCAAGAAACCAAGAAAGTAGTCCATGTGGCCGAAACTAAGCAATAGATGGTCTCGATGAACGTGGGCCAATTGCATCCACAATTCCACATGGATCTCCAATCTTTGAATCAAGAACTTTGTTTCTCAATTTTAGCAATTATGAACTCTTCATAATTCTAACTTCGTTTTATCTTTGAAACTTTGATTCCGATCAAGTTTGGGAAACACAATCTCGATGAACGCAGATTAGCCATCCAAACCTTGAACCAATCTTAGAATCACAAGACTAAAACAAATAGGAAAATAAAACCCCAAAATCCACACATAAACCAACTACCCAAAACCCATTCCAGATCAGCAAGTCTGGACTGGTTCTGTTACTGGTTTTGTTGCATTTTTCAAAAAATTCCAGATTCTGATTTTTGAGCAAAATCAGACATTCTGATCCTGGTGTGCGGCCGCCCAAAAAGGACCTGTGCGGTCGCCCAAAACCGTGCGGCCGCCCAGTCTCTTCCGTGCGGTCGCCCGGTCCGACCAGAAGGTGCAGAATTTTTAAAGTTCGAAAATTTTGTATCAAAATTGTTTTTCCCCGATTATTTAAACTTTGATCCAATCGAAAATTAATAATCAACAATTCTGAATCCACCATAATTTATTTATTGCGATTGAATCGTGCGATTAAAGTTGCAAAATGATAAACCACATAAAATCACATAACACATAGACATCATTTATTCCAATATTCATATCATGCAAGGCACATAAACAATTTATATACACATAAACATGATCTAGGTATTGAAATAATCAACATGAACGGGGCTCTGATACCACTGTTGGGTTTCAATGTAACATGCGCAGCGGAATTTAGCATTTAAAATTTATGAAACCCAAAGCCCATAGATCCATTCATATGATTAAGTCAAATACAACAACATGAATAGAGGAAAAACTAACCCTTGATGACTTTTAGTTTGGTCTTTAAACTTGGTGGATGTTGGTAGTGGTGCCCTAGGCACGTTTAATAAACGTTGTAATTGTTATCATTTATTTCATATCAATAAAGAGATGTTTTGATTATTATTGTTGTTCATGTTTACTTATAATAATCCCCGTCCCTAGTACTTGTTAAGCACTAGTATAAAGGCTAAATGATCATGGGATGATCATGTTAGATTTATGGGTACTTGTTTGGAATAAGGTACTGGACATGACCCGCTGTATGAGATTTATGTCATGGTCTATGTCGAACATATATCTCATATTAGTTATGTCATTTGAATCCTTAGACATGAAGTTATTATAGTCTTCCACTTGATGAACATTATGTTTGACATATTCAAACGCTACCTTAACACGGTAGTTATAAAGGGTATGATTGGCATAATCGGATTCCCGTTGGGAAGAATAATAAGCTAAATGGATTTGTCCCTCCACGGAGAGATGTCAAGCTTGGGCCCCTCGAAGGAATGATGTTGATGAAATGTTCGGCCGGACTCAAATGGATTGATTGGATCAACAGCATTTGAATTATCAACATATTCGGAATTGAGAAAGTATTGAACAAGACAAGTTGACTGTTTGACCATGACTTGTGTTCAATGACATCGTGGACAAAGGGATTGTGACATATTCTAAAGGAATGCGAACTTGTATCTAGTTATACTATTTGGGTAGGTATGACGGTTTGCTAGAACCTAATCATATCTTATGGGATCATGTTTGAGCCCATTGCCAACTTAGTATAATCCTAGAGGGTCACACACAATAGAACGAATCTTAAATAAAAGGACTGTATTGGAATTTAGGGTCGAAGGACCTCAAGGGAATTTCTGGAATTATTCTGGGCCTCCTGGTCAACCAAACGGGCGCTTGGGTTGAACCAGGCGGGCGCCTGAATAAGCTGGAAAAGGCCTTGACCTTCTGCCCAAATGAACGGGCGCTCGGGTGGTACCGGGCGTGCGCCTGGTCTTGCCGACAGGAAAATTCCTAATTTGATTAGGAAAGGTTTTTGGCACAAGTTACCTATTTGGAATAGGTCTTAATTGTGTATAAAAACCCCAATTCGGCTAGACCATATTTACTAGTGCTTTTGTGAGTCTCAAAGAGTTTGAGAGAGATTTTATTTTGTTCTAAGATATCATTGACTGAGGAACAAAATAATTCACAAATAAATTCCATATAGTTCTTTATTAAATTGTGAAAGCGTGTTTTACAATTATTGGTCTAGCAACCAAGATCGAAGAAGTTCCTTTGATATTCGTTCGAAGTGTGGATACCGATAGAGGGTGAATTTTATCATCTTACAAAGTTCGTGATTTGTTCGTGATAAAGCTTCAAGATCTCCACCAAGACCAAAGAGAAAAATTCATAGCCATCAAGGGTTAGTTATTCCTCTATTCATCTTGTTGTATTTGATTTAATCATATGAACGGATCTATGGCTTTGGGTTTCTTAAAAATTTAATTGCTATATTCCGCTGCGCATGTTACATGGAAACCCAACAGTGGTATCAGAGCCCCGTTCATGTTGATTAATTCAATACTTGGATCATGTTATGTGTATATAAATTGTTTATGTGCCAAGCATGATATGAATATTGGATTATATGATGTTTATGTGTTTTGTGATTTTATGTGGTTTATTGTTTTGCAACTTTAATCGCACGATTCAATCGCAATAAAAATTATGGTGGATTATGAATTATATCGATTATTGATTTTTGATTAGATCAAAGTTTTAATAATCGGGGGAAAAATAATTTTGAGACAAAATTTTCGAACTTTAAAATTCTACACCATTCTGACCATTCAGGCGGGCGCTTGGTCATAACCAGGCGGGCTCTCGCTCGGCAGAATATGTTCTGATTTTGGATAAAATCTGAATATAGAATTTTCGATAAATTCAACAAAACCAGTAACAGAACCAATCCGGACTTGCTGATCTGGAATGGGTTTTGGGTAGTTGGTTTGTGTGTGGATTTTGGGGTTTGAATTTCCTATTTGTTTTAGTCTTGTGATTCCTAGATTGGTTCAAGTTTTGGATGGCTAATCTGCGTTCATCGAGATTGTGTTTCCCAAAATTGATCGCAATCAAAGTTTCAAAGATAAAACGAAGTTAGAATTATGAAGAGTTCATAATTGCTAAAATTGAGAAACAAAGTTCTTGATTCAATGATTGGAGATCCATGTGAAATTGTGAATGCAATTGGCCTACGTTCATCGAGACCATCTATTTCTTAGTTTCGGCCACATGGACTACTTTCTTGGTTTCTTGAATTAGTGCGGGATTGTGGTTGCCTAATGGCTTAGTTCGACCGCACTTCTTGTTGTCTTGATTTGGAGATAATAACCAAAGTTGAAATAGTCTCATCCTCATAATTATAGAGAAACTAATGACACATAAATATCATGCTTAAATTAATAGAGATTAATTTAGTGGTTAAACTTGATGTGTAACATGTTTATATTATGTGCTCATAAATGTGTTATATGCTATATGTGATGAACCTTCAAAGAAAGTTTTAAGTCCTTCTTTGCCATGCCATGATTAAAACACTTGTTTATATATGGGTGATTTTGATGTGGGTTCGCCTCCACGAAGTGCATTGATTTTATTCATATATGAGCAAGATGAGGTTCATTAATTTAATGTGGGCTTGCCTCCGCAAGGTACGTTAAATTGAATGGTTCCTATGCGTTTAAAATGGTCGGACTTAATTAGGCGTCAAAACAGTTTTGGGCCTAGGCAAAAGATGAGATTAAACATGCTTTTTGAAATCGGATTTCTCAAAGAATCTCATAAAAAGGATCTAAGAATCATATGGGATATGATTGACATGATTGTCTACCTAATTAATTTAGTTTTTGAGCGGTCCGCCTCCGTGGACTCAAAAGTTAAATTAAAGTTGGATTTTAGCCCAATTAAATTATATTATACATTGGATGTATAAGAAGGTTATATAATTTAGTGGGAGTATTTGTTTGGAAAAATACATTGTTTATCTCTTTAATGAAAACCGGTACTTATTAAATTTTGGAAATTTTGCATATTTGTAGATAATGACTAATAACACTCAATCAATGTCGTTGCGATCGATCCTTGAGAAGGATAAGCTCGAAGAGAATGGTACAAACTTTATGGATTGGATCCGTAGCATAAGAATCGTTCTTAGGCAAGAAGATAAGTTGTACATTCTCGATGGGCCTCTCCCTGCTGAACCACCGCCTACTGCCCCTAGGGTAGAAAGGGACAATTACAAGAAACATCGTAATGATTCTAGAGATGTAAGTTGTCTCATGCTTGCTGCTATGTGTTCAAAACTCCAACAAAGTTTGGAACATTTGGAAGCCTATGAGATAGGCGTGGAGTTGAGAACCATGTTTCAAGAGCAAGCTAGGCAAGAGAGGTACAAGACCATTGTTGCATTCACTACTTGTAAAATGAATGAAGGGCAACAAGTAAGTCCTCACTTTATTAAAATGAAAGGTTATGTAGAGCACCTTGAGAAACTTGGATATCCAATTCCATTGGAGCTAGCCACGGATCTCATTCTTAATTCATTGCCTAAAAGTTATAATCAGTTTGTGATGAATTATAACATGCATGGAATGGATAAGAATCTCTCTGAGTTGCATGGGATGCTCAAAACTGCAGAGATGAAAATTGTGGAGAAAGGTTCTCCCGTGCTCTTGGTTCATGATGGGAAGAAGGCTAGTGCCAAAGGAAAGGGTAAGAAAGTTGTCAAACCCAAAATAAGCAAGGCAAAGGTTGCCAAGGCTTCTGAGGCAAAACCTGATTCACAAAAGGATGCAATCTGTTTCCATTGTCAAGAAATTGGTTATTGAAAACGTAATTGCAAGGCTTTCTTGGAAGAGCAAAAGAAGAAGAAGAGCAGCAAGGCTGCGTCGACTTCAGGTATCTATATGATAGATATTCTCCTTTCTACCACTGATTCTTGGTTATTGGATACCGGATGTGGTTCTCACATTTGTCTAAATGTTCAGAGACTAAAGAATAGGAGACTGCTTAAAGAAGGTGAAGTAGATCTACGCGTGGGGAATGGAGCAAGAGTTGCTGCATTAGCCGTAGGGACTTATGAAGTCACTTTACCTTTTGGATTAATTCTTATTTTGAACAATTGTTATTATGTTCCGGATTTAAGCAGAAATATTATTTCAATTTCTTGTTTGGATAATGAAGGTTTTAAGTTTCTTATTGAGAATAAGAAATTTTCTATTTATTTAAATGATGTGCTTTATGGTATTGCTAATTCATTTAATGGCCTTTATATCTTGGATGTCAAGAATGAAAATAATGACAATGTCTATCATGTAAATAAGAAATCTAAACCTAATGATGTAAATCATACTTATTTGTGGCATTGCCGTCTTGGTCATATTAATGAGAAGCGTATCTCAAAGCTCCATGGGGACGGACTTTTAGGTTCATGTGACCTCGAGTCATATGACACTTGTGAGTCGTGTCTTCTTGAAAAAATGACTAAGACACCTTTTACCAAGCTAGGTGAAAGGGCAAGCGACTTATTGGGGTTGATACATTCCGATGTATGCGGACCATTAAGTAGCAATGCTAGGGGAGGATTTCAATACTTCATAACCTTCACTGATGATTATAGTAGATTTGGGTATGTTTACCTAATGAAACATAAAAGTGAAGCATTTGAGATATTTAGAATATTTCAAAATGAAGTAGAAAAGCAACTTGGCAAAAGTATTAAGGCACTTCGATCAGATCGTGGTGGAGAATACTTGAGTCAAGAATTTGATGATCATCTAAAGAATTGTGGAATAGTTTCACAATTGACTCCACCCGGAACACCACAATGGAATGGTGTGTCCGAGAGGAGGAATCGGACCTTGTTAGACATGGTTCGATCAATGATGAGTCAAGTTGATCTTCCAATATCCTTTTGGGGTTACGCCCTGGAAACCGCTGCTTTCACACTAAATCGTGTTCCAACTAAATCAGTTCAAAAGACTCCATATGAGATGTGGAGCGGAAAGAAAACTTGTTTATCTTTCATGAAGATTTGGGGTTGTGAAGCTTTTGTCAAAAGACTTATCTCAGACAAACTTGCACACAAATCTGATAAATGTATTTTCGTGGGATATCCTAAGGAAACTAGAGGATATTAATTTTACAACCGTGAGGACAACAAAGTGTTTGTTGCCCGAACTGGTGTCTTTCTAGAGAAAGAGTTTCTCTCCAAAGAAATCAGTGGGGGTAAAATAAATCTTGAAGAAATTCGAGACCCAGAAAATAACATTGAACCAATAGTTGAACAAGAACAAGAACCACAAGGAGTTGTGGAACCTGTTCAAAATACGTAAGCAACTCGCAGATCTAGTAGGTTACGATCCGAGCCCGAGAGTTATGGATTTCTCGTAATGGATAGTAATGAGGTAGAAATCATTGAGAATGATGAACCGTCAACCTATCAAGAGGCAATGTCTTCTCCTGATTCGGACAAGTGGCTTGGAGCCATGGAATCCGAATTGCAATCCATGCAAGACAATCAATTTTGGAATTTGATTGATGCGCCCGAAGGTGTAAAAACCATAGGATGCAAATGGGTCTTCAAGAAGAAGACTGATATGGATGGGAAGGTGCATACTTACAAAGCTAGGCTTGTAGCGAAAGGTTATAGGCAAGTTCATGGTATTGACTATGATGAGACCTTTTCACCCGTAGCAATGATCAAGTCTATATGAATTTTGCTTGCCATTGCCGCATATCATGACAATGAAATATGGCAGATGGACATCAAAACCGCTTTCCTGAATGGAAAACTTCAAGAGGATGTGTATATGACACAACCAGAAGGTTTTGAACAAGATTCTAAGGTATGCAAATTGCAGAGATCCATCTATGGATTGAAGCAAGCTTCTAGGAGTTGGAATCTCCGTTTTGATGAATCGGTCAAAGAGTTTGGTTTCATCAAGAACGAAGATGAGCCTTGTGTATACAAGAAGATTAGTGGGAGCATAGTGCTATTCCTTGTTTTATACGTGGATGACATATTGCTCATTGGAAACGACATTCCTACACTTCAGTCTGTGAAGACTTGGTTAGGAAAGTGTTTTGCAATGAAAGATATGGGTGAAGCCGCATATATTCTTGGCATTAAGATCTATAGAGATAGATCAAGGAGACTAATTGGTTTAAGCCAAAGTACATACATTGACAAGGTCATTAGAAGATTCTGTATGGAAAATTCTAAGAGAGGGACCTTGCCCGTGCTACATGGAGTTTCTCTAAGCAAGACTCAATGTCCTAAGACAAACGATGAGCGTGAGAAAATGAATGATGTTCCATATGCTTCGGCAATTGGGTCCATCATGTATGCCATGATTTGTACTAGGCCGGATGTATCTTATGCTTTGAGCATGACAAATACATACCAATCCGACCCTGGCGAAAATCACTGGATAGCTGTAAAAGCGATTCTTAAGTACTTGAGAAGAACTAAAGACTCCTTTTTGGTCTATGGAGGAATGGAAGATGATCTCGTTGTAAATGCTTACACGGATGCAAGCTTCCAAACCGACAAAGATGATAGCCGATCGCAATCGGGTTTTGTGTTTATGTTAAATGGTGGAGCTGTAAGCTGGAAGAGTTCCAAGCAAAGTACAAACGCTGATTCTACAACAGAAGCTGAGTATATTGCTGCATCGGATGCTGCAAAGGAAGCTGTTTGGATTAAGAAGTTCATAACTGAACTTGAAGTGGTTCCTAGTATTGCTAATCCAATAGACCTTTATTGCGATAATAATGGTGCTATTGCTCAAGCAAAGGAACCAAGAGCAAATCAAAAATCCAAACACATACTTAGGCGTTTTCATATCATTCGAGAGATCGTTGATAGGGGAGACGTAAATATATGCAGAGTACCTACTGATGACAATGTTGCGGACCCGCTAACAAAGGGACTTCCACAAGCTAAACATGATGGTCATGTTAGGTCCATGGGTATTAGATACATGGGAGATTGGGCCTAGGGCAAGTGGGAGATTGTTGGTAGTGGTGCCCTAGGCACGTTTAATAAACGTTGTAATTGTTATCATTTATTTCATATCAATAAAGAGATGTTTTGATTATTATTGTTGTTCATGTTTACTTATAATAATCCCCATCCCTAGTACTTGTTAAGCACTAGTATAAAGGCTAAATGATCATGGGATGATCATGTTAGATTTATGGGTACTTGTTTGGAACAAGGTACTGGACATGACCCGCTGTATGAGATTTATGTCATGGTCTATGTCGAACATATATCTCATATTAGTTATGTCATTTGAATCCTTAGACATGAAGTTATTATAGTCTTCCACTTGATGAACATTATGTTTGACATATTCAAACGCTACCTTAACACGGTAGTTATAAAGGGTATGATTGGCATAATCGGATTCCCGTTGGGAAGAATAATAAGCTAAATGGATTTGTCCCTCCACGGAGAGATGTCAAGCTTGGGCCCCTCGAAGGAATGATGTTGATGAAATGTTCGGCCGGACTCAAATGGATTGATTGGATCAACAGCATTTGAATTATCAACATATTCGGAATCGAGAAAGTATTGAACAAGACAAGTTGACTGTTTGACCATGACTTGTGTTCAATGACATCGTGGACAAAAGGATTGTGACATATTCTAAAGGAATGCGAACTTGTATTTAGTTATACTATTTGGGTAGGTATGACGGTTTGCTAGAACCTAATCATATCTTATGGGATCATGTTTGAGCCCATTGCCAACTTAGTATAATCCTAGAGGGTCACACACAATAGAACGAATCTTAAATAAAAGGACTGTATTGGAATTTAGGGTCGAAGGACCTCAAGGGAATTTCTGGAATTATTCTGGGCCTCCTGGTCAACCAAGCGGGCGCTTGGGTTAAACCAGGCGGGCGCCTGAATAAGCTGGAAAAGGCCTTGACCTTCTGCCCAAATGAGTGGGCGCTCGGGTGGTACCGGGCGGGCGCCTGGTCTTGCCGACAGGAAAATTCCTAATTTGATTAGGAAAGGTTTTTGGCACAAGTTACCTAATTGGAATACGTCTTAATTGTGTATAAAAACCCCAATTCGGCCAGACCATATTTACTAGTGCTTTTGTGAGTCTCAAAGAGTTTGAGAGAGATTTTATTTTGTTCTAAGATATCATTGATTGAGGAACAAAATAATTCACAAATAAATTCCATATAGTTCTTTATTAAATTGTGAAAGCGTGTTTTACAATTATTGGTCTAGCAACCAAGATCGAAGAAGTTCCTTTGATATTCGTTCGAAGTGTGGATACCGCTAGAGGGTGAATTTTATCATCTTACAAAGTTCGTGATTTGTTCGTGATAAAGCTTCAAGATCTCCACCAAGACCAAAGAGAAAAATTCATAGCCATCAAGGGTTAGTTATTCCTCTATTCATCTTGTTGTATTTGATTTAATCATATGAACGGATCTATGGCTTTGGGTTTCTTAAAAATTTAATTGCTATATTCCGCTGCGCATGTTACTTGGAAACCCAACAGTGGAGATATTGAAGCTTGATCACGAAGAAAGTACGAACACGAACTTTGAAGATGATGAGCTTCACCCTCTAGCGGTATCCACACTACGAACGAATATCAAGGAGCTTCTTGATCTTGGTTGCTAGACCAACAATTATGAAACACACTTTCATAATTGATAATGACTATATGGAATTTTATTTGTGTATTATTTTTTTCTTCAATCAAGGATGTCTTAGAACAAAATAAAACCTTTCTCAAACTCTTTGAGACTTACAAAATCAATGGTAAAGAGTGCTGGCCGAATTTGGCCTTTTATACACAAGTAGGACGTATTCCAAATAGGAAACTGGTGTCAAAATCCGTCCAAAATTCGTTTCCTAATCAAATTAGGAATCTGCCACCCGACACCACCGTGCTGCCGCCCAAAGTAGGCTGTGCGGTCTCCCACCTTTGGGCGGTCGCCCGGCCCCTTTTGGGCGGTCGCCCGCCTGCCCAGAAATGCTGAAAAATTCCAATTTAGTCCTTTTAAAGATTCGTTCTATTGTGTGTGACCCTCTAGGATTATACTAAGTTGGCAATGGGTTCAAACATGAAACCATAAGATATGATTAGGTTCTAGCAAACCGTCATACCTACCCAAATAGTATAACTAGATACAAGTTCGCATTCCTTTAGAATATGTCATAATCCCTTTATCCACGATATCATTGAACACAAGTCATGGTCAAACAGTCAACTTGTTTCGTTCAATACTTTCTCGATTCCGAATATGTTGATAATCCAAATGACATTGATCCGATCAATTCATTTGAGTCCGGCCGAACATTTCATCAACATCATTCCTACGAGAGGCCCAAGCTTGACATCTCTCCGAAGAGGGACAAATCCATTTAGCTTATTACTCTTCCCTACTTGAATCCGATTGTCCCAATCATACCCTTCATAACTACCCGGTTAAAGGTAGCGTTTGAATATGTCAAACATAATGTTCATCAAGTGTAAGACTATAATAACTTCATGTCTAAGGATTCGAATGACATAACTAATATGAGATGTATGTTCGACATAGACCATGACATAAATCTCATACAGCGGGTCATGTCCAGTACCTTGTTCCAAACAAGTACCCATAAATCTAACATGATCATCCCATGATCATTTAGCCTTTATACTAGTGCTTAACAAGTACTAGGGACGGAGATTATTATAAGTAAACATGAACAACAATAATAATCAAAATATCTCTTTATTGATATGAAATAAATGATAACAATTACAACGTTTATTAAACGTGCCTAGGGCACCACTACCAATACAAATGACAAAATAAGCACACTCATCAAAACCATTGGTGGAGACACGCTTCAAAGAAATATCTCAAGAGAAGACAGCTGTCAACCTTCTGGAAGAAGATTTGAATTTGGTCTTCATGCTCAGTCTCCAACGGCTCTAAGATACCTGCGCACCAATCATATTGTGCCAGGTCATCAACTTTGATCAGAGCCCAAACGGCTATAAAGGACACCTGCGCACCAATCACATTATGCCAGCACATCGTCCTTGCTCAGAGCTCCAACGGCTAGTTTTTGCAGCTCAGCTATAAATAGCCTGCTCATTCCCATTTCCAAGTTTTAAGCTTACATGCTTCAAGAGCTCGAGTTTCATGCTTCATTGAGATACCTTGAAGATCTGAAGACTGCTTCTCAATATCTCCAGATTCCTTAGAACAACCTTCAAGATCTTCAAACCTTCAAACCTTCAAACTCCTGCTCAAAATCACAAAGCCCTATATCACCAGAATTCTTGGTGCTCTTCATATTTCATATTCATAGAGCCCAGAATTTCTGAACACACACACACCTCTTGAAGCTTTGATCATTTAGATCTTACTTCTTGAGATACACCGATTTAGTCTAGGATTTGTTCTTCATAGATAATAGATCTTGAGTTAGTATTAAGATCAAATGTTGTAATTTGTAATACTCACTCATATTATAAGATCTCCATTAGAAATCCAAGACTAATCATCTTGGTAGAGGATGTAGATCTTTCATCGATCGAACCTCTCCAAATAGCGTGTTCATTATATTTACTGCATATTTCCTGCTTAACTATTTATGAACTGCTTTGTTTGATCTTTCAGATTGCTATACTTTACTATGTAATTGTTATTGCTCATTTGCCTTAAAACCATTTTTGCGCCACTCTTTAGCCTCAAACTTAGCGCGTGCGTTTTTATCTCTGCGCAGTATACCCTGCGCAGAGCTGCTTTAAATTTCCGTTGTGCATTTCACACTCTTGCTGCGCGCTATACTTAGCCAAAATAAGAGCTGTGCGCATTTGCCATTGAATTGCAAAATGGTTTGAAAAGAATTTAAAAACGCTATTCACCCCCCCCCCCTCTAGCGATTTTTCATACCCTTGTTGCCCCTTAGGGACCAACAGTATTGGACACAAATGGCTATTTAGCTATTGTATCTAACAACAATGTGTCAACATTGTTGTTGGATACAATAGGTGTTTGCCTATTGTATCTAACTGAATTGTTATGAACATTGTTGTTGGATACAAATAGCTATTTAGCTATTGTATCTAACAGTAATGTGTCAACATTACTGTTGGATACAATAGGTGCTTGCCTATTGTATCTAACTGAATTGTTATGAACATTGTATAGGATACAATAGCTATTTAGCTATTGTATCCAATAGCTAAATAGCTATTGGATACAATAGCTCGGATTATTTTTTCGATTTATAATTAATGAGATATTTAATTTTGAAAATTTAGGGAAATTTTAGGTGATGACGTGACAAATTCTGGAACACACATGGTATTTTTCCATTCCCTTTGTTTGTCAACCTAATTACAAGAATGCCACCGAAGTTTTAAACTAAAAAAGTAATCTAAACCCTTTATTTGTGTCTAATCTAATGGCTATCATTGGTTCTCATGGTTCTCATGTAATTGAGTTCTAATCCAATGGCTATCATTTGTGTCTAATCCAATGGCTATCATTACTTAACAATAGTAATTACTATACAAGTTAAAGATTACTATTAATAATATTAGTTACTATATTAGTTAACTATAATAGTTATTATGTTAGTTAACTATAACTATTAATAGTATTAGGTAACTATAATAGTTACTTTATAAGTTAGTTTTTACTATTAATAGTATTAGTTAACTATAATAGGCTATATACATAAACTATTACTATTATTAGTATTAGTTAATTATAATAGTTATTATATAAGTTAAATTTTTAATATTAATTAATCATAATAGTTACTATATCAATTAACTATTACTATTAATAGTATTAGTTTATTATAATAATAATTATTATTATTATATAGATTAATCATTGCTATTAATATATACTCCCTATGTCCCGCTTTAAGGTTCTTACTTTCCTTTTTAGTTTGTCCCAATTTAAGGTTTTTACTTTGCTTTATTACCTAAAATGGAAAGTGAGACCCACTTGTCATTCCCACAACAAAAACTCCCTACCCACTTTCTCTCTCTCTCACTTTACTTTTCATACTCACAACATTTATTTATTTTTAATCTCCGTGCGAAGTTAAACTAGGAACTTTAAATTGGGACGGAGGGAATATTAACTATTACTATCAATAATTTTAGTTAATTATAATAGTTATTATAAGAATAGTAATCATATAGATTAATTATTATTATTAATAATATTAATTTAAATGATGATTACTATATTAGTTAACTATAGTTAAAATATTTTTTTTAAAACATAGTATTGGTTTCCCGTGTTACCCGCTAGTTTATCTCAATCAAAAGCAAATTTTGACATTCATTTAAGACAAAGAGAGTATCATTTTTTGGGAATATTGCCTTTAGATGATCTCAATTTTATCCCTACATTAAAACTTGTGACATTGTATTTACTTTGAGTAATGAGTAAGTAATCTATGAAAGAGAAACAAATTATATGAGTACTTTTGGTACAAACTTCATAAAATCATAGTATAATTACATTTTTAAAACATGTAATTATTACTATGGATGTACTCCTTCCGGACACAAATATAAGCAAAAAAGTTGGGTTTTTTTTTACCTAAATATAAGCAAAAAATTGGCTTTCAATACAAAACACATTAAATGTAACTGTATTTAATACTCTTTTACCAAAAATATCCTTAATTAATTACTCATTTTAAAATACAGGTGTATATTTATTACACATTTAATATGAGGATATATTAGTAATTTTAATATATTTTTATTATAAAATCAAGATAATTAACTAAATTTAATTACTTTCTTAATAAGTGTGATTTTATTTCCTTTTGCTTATATTTGTGACCGGAGGGAGTACATGGTATAAAAAAGTGCACTACATAAAGTGTTACTCCCTCCGGTCCAAAATAACTATCTTTTTTTACATTTGCACAACTCTTAAGAAATGTAATAAGAGAAAATTTTGGGGGAAACTAGTTTCTCCATAAGTTATAAAAAGTCATGTTTTTATAGGGGTTAAGGTTTAGGGGTTAAGGTTTAGGGTTTAGAATTTAGGGTGTAGGGTTTTAGAGTTAAGGGTTAAAAAGTGGACTTTTTATAGCTTATGGAGGAACTAGTTTCCCCCAAAACTAACTCATGCAATAATTATCATGACTTAGTGACAAAAGTTCCAACTTTACCCCTATTAAGTGTGCAACTTTCTTACATTAATGTCTCACATTAAGATAATTAATAAAAGAGAACAAGTTTCAATGCAAGGATAAGAGAGACATTTAGCTCAAAAGTGACAATTATTTTGGACCAAAATTTTGGTCCAAAAGTGACAGTTATTTTGGACCGGAGGGAGTACTATTTCATAATAAATGCTTCGAAATTGCTTTTCATCATGAGCAATTTTGGTCATCGTTTTAGGACAGTGGTAGTAAATAACTTGTTTCATACTTAACTATCTTTACTTAATTAAAAGAACTTGGAAAAACTAATATTAATTTTAACAATAAATAAGTTAATAAAATATATGATGATCTTTTTTTTTTTTTTTAGCATAACTATTTTTAGCAAGTTCGCTATTTTTTTTTCTTCATATTTTGAAAATATTCTATCACATTGACATCTAAAATGCAATTCTTAACTGATTTATAAATCGCAAAATCTTTGGAAAAACGCGTTTTTTCAAAGAATTAGGAAAAACGTGTTTTAAAAAAAACGCGGTGGCATTTTTGTAAATAATCGGAACTTCTCAACGGTTATGGATATCAATATAAAGGCTTCTGGATATGAGATTGATAGTCAGAACCTTTGAAAGTGATAGCCATGGGTCCTGAATATCAATATAAAGACTTCTGGATATGAGATTGATAGCAGAACCTTTGAAATTGATAGCCAGAACCTTTGAAAGTAATAGCCAGAAGGGTTATCTGGTTCTGGATATCAATATAAAGCCTTCTGGATATGAGATTGATGTGAAACGCATCGGAATAATAACAAGAATTGATCGAAATCAACTCTTCAAGAACAAGGATAAAGATCCCTCAACAATAATCCCCAAAGAGATTACTCTGCAAGGCAATTGAATGACTTATGGTTTACACAAGATGTGCAAAAGTTGCAATTGAATAATCAAAACAATTAATAGTGTTTACAAACCCTAAAATAGGTTTTATACTCCTCAAAACGAAAGCAACAAAAATACCAAAAATACCCTAAAGTTGTCGACTTAAACGTAAAACGAAAATTGGAAAAAAACTGTATGGAAACCAAGCGGGCGCCTGGTGTTGAGCAAGCGGGCGCTTGGACTTGGACAGAAACTCGACAAAATCTGCAGGAGGTAAGCGGGCACCTGGTGTAGGCCGAGCGGGCGCTCGGTCGCCGATTCTGCTTTACTGCGCTACATCATGCTCCCCCACTTGAAAAGGATTCGTCCCCGAATCCACATCAACATAAAGAGGAATATCCGGGTGATAATCAACTAAATCCGACACATAAAAAGTTGGGGAAATATTCCACCCATCCGGCAAATCCACAACATAAGCATTATTATTAATCTTCTTCAAAATCTTGCACGGACCGATCTTTTTGGGATGAATCTTACTATACGTACCTTGGGGAATACGTTCCTTGCGCAATTGAACCATGACTAAGTCACCCACAGCGAAAACCTTAGATCGCCGGCGCTTGTCCGCATGAGCTTTGGACTTAGCGTTCGATGCCTCAATATTCGTCTTTACTGTATTCTGAACCGCTTCAATCTTCTTGGCCATGTGCTCAGCTGCAATGCTATAACCCGGAAGCTTTGGCAAAGGAACCAAATCAAGAGTATGGGTGGGAGGTCGTTGATAAACAACCTCAAAGGGGGTCTTCTTCATAGTGCGATTGGGCATGTTATTGAAGGAAAATTCAGCAGTAGCTAAAACCAAATCCCACTTCTTGGGGTGATCACCACACAAACAATGAATCATCAAACCCAATGTGCGATTAACCACCTCCGTTTTCCCATCCGTCTGTGGGTGAAAAGAACTACTAAACTGCAACCCGGTAGCGAAAATATGCCAAAGAGTGCGCCAAAAGTGACTGAGGAATTTAGTATCGCTATCCGAAGTAATAGTTTTAGGCACCCCATGCAGACGAACTACCTCCTTAAAGAATAACCCGGCAATATGAGCAGCGTCAGAAGTTTTCCGACAAGGAATAAAATGAGCCATCTTGGAAAAACGATCCACCACCACAAAAACCGGGTCATTAGATCTCTGTGTACGAGGTAACCCAAGAAAAAAATCCATAGAAATATCCTCCCAAGGACCCGCGGGGACGGGTAGGGGTGCATATAATCCAGTATTCTGTGACTGACCCTTATTAACCTGACAAACCATGCATTTCTCAATGAACTTGTGTGTGTCGCGTTGAAGTTGGGGCCAAAAATACCTCTGCATAACCAAAGCGAATGTCTTGTCTCGTCCATAATGCCCGGCACGGTGGACCTAAGAAATAAGACTCTCGCGAACCGACCCCTGTGGAATGCACAATTTGTCCGTATAGAACAGAAATCCATCGTGTAAGAGAAACAAGCTGGTAATACCAGCATCGCGACACTTGGCCCAGGTTTCTGCAAAATCTGCATCGGTCTCGTAAAGCTCCTTTAAACAGTCAAATCCCACGACGACATTATGCATGGTCACTAGTAAACTAGCCCGTCGACTCAAGGCATCTGCCACTTTATTTTGCTGTCCACTTTTATGCTGGATAACAAAAGTAAATTGCTGCAACTACGCCACCCAACGAGCATGCATATGATTAAGTGACTGTTTACCATTCAAATATTTCAAGGCCTCATGGTCAGTGTGAAGAATAAACTCGCGATGCAATAAATACTGCTCCCAATGCTTAATTGCTTGAACCACAGCATAAAACTCAAGCTCGTATGTTGTCCACTTCCTTTTAGCCTCTTCCAATTTTTGACTCATAAAAGCGATCGGTTTCTTCCCTTGGAGCAAAACAGCCCCTATACCCACAACCGAAGAGTCTGTCTCGAGTTCAAAAGGTTTCGAAAAATCAGGTAAAACTAGCAGTGGAGCACTAGTCAGTTTTTCCTTGATTAAACGAAAACTAGCAGTGGCTTCGTCACCCCAATGAAATTTTCCCTTCTTGAGACACTCAGTAATTGGGGCCATAATAGTACTAAAATCACGAATAAAGCGACGATAAAAAGTAGCAAGCCCATGAAAACTGTGTACCTCACTAACAGTCTTGGCGTAGGCCATTCGCGAATAGCACGAACTTTATCCTCATCGACTTGAATACCATCTGCAGAGACCACATAACCCAAGAAAAATAATTTATCTAACATGAAACAACACTTCTTGAGATTAATAAACAACTGATTCTTGCGCAGTGCCTGCAAAACTGCGCGTAAGTGCTCAAGATGCTCCGTCTCTATTTTGCTATAAATCAAGATGTTATCAAAATAGACCACAAAAAATTTACAATTAAATGGTTTCAACATTTGATGCATCAACCTCATGAATTTACTAGGGGCATTAGACAACCCAAAAGGCATCACTAACCACTCATATAACCCCTCCTTTGTTTTAAAAGCAGTTTTCCATTCATCCCCCGGGCGAACACGCACTTGATGATAACCACTCTTCAAATAAATTTTAGAGAAAACTTTGGACCCACGAAGCATGTCCAACATATCCTCCAAACGAGGAATAGGAAAACGATACTTCACTGTTATTTTATTGATGGCCCGACTATCGATACACATACGCCAAGTACCATCCTTCTTAGGAACTAGAAGGGCTGGGACTGCACACGGACTCATACTGTCCTGAATATAACCCTTCTTCAGCAAATCCTCTATCTGTTCTCGCAAGATATCATGTTCAGCAGGGCTCATATGATAATGAGGGAGGTTAGGGAGAGAAGCACCAGGAACAAGATCAATGTTATGCTGAATATCACGTAGGGGTGGTGACACGCCCCCAAGTCCCGGGATTCCCTAATAGAACCTCGAACCTGGTGCGCGTGACTAACAAGAAACGAGAAACTGAATGACATTTGCTTATATCAAACTGACATCATATAAATACTCAAGAGGAACGAGCTAAGATAGCTCACAACGAGTTCTATACCAAGAAATTTAAACCAAATGTGGTTATACACAGCGGAAAACATGCCTAGCACATAAGCTGGCATTACAAGAACTATACAAGTCTACCCAATATACTGAGTCTAAACAACTGATACAAGATCGTCCTCACCAAAACTGGGAAGGATAACAATCCCCAACAAGAACAACCTGCCAAGTAGGCCCCTGCTAAGTCGAGCCTCACAACGTATTACCACTTGCTTTCCTGGGGGGGGGGGAAACAAATAAACAAGGAACGGGGTGAGATAAATACCAGTAAGTTACTAGATACAAGTACATAGCATGTTATCATGTAATCATGCAAATCCAAAAGATTATCAAGTAATCATGCTCAAGATGTCATCAAGTAACAAGTATATGAGAGGCTAAGCCAACTCATCAAGTAGCTAACACATAAGGCTAAACTAACACGTTACAAAGGATATTTCAACCTTATTCCTCCCAAGTAAACCATTGTTCTTGTTTCTTATTGCAGTTGACAAATCACGATCAGTCAAGTTGCTGCTGTGCAGTACACAAGAGGACCCGGTAACCAGTGTCACTAACAAGAACAAGATTCACGAGGTGTTCACGAGTTTAGCATTCACTTTTATCAGGCATATTGCTCTAATAAAGGAAGCTATTCCCTTACTATGGCCTGTAGTAAGGGGTCAAGTGCAGATACATAGGCACCCGATTATCACTTTGGCCCCAGCCTCATGATAAGCGTGAACCTATACATCTCTGAGCAAGCAAGGTGACCAGCTGGACTCACACAAGAATGCACAAGTAGATATTTACTTGAACTACGAGAGTAGAACTAAGTCCAAAAGTAGTGGACTAGCTCTTCATGAACCATGTAATCATGCTCACCAAATACAAGTACACGTACGCAATAATTGTGAATACAAATCAGTATAACAATGGCACATAATGTGTCCACGTAACACAATCAAGCCAAATTAGAGTCTATTAATAACAGACCCCAACCAAGTAGTAGGGTATGTCATACTATATCACTTTGTCATATGCCATATTTGCATGTACATATTCATATAATATTTAACACATTAATGTGTCTATCACGATACCCTTACTTTCAAGTAGAGCCCAACATCTTAGACTCTAAACACGTAGTCGAATAGGTCGTATTGTACCTAGTCACAATCATATCTCGCGTATATTTATCGCTAATCATCGAATACATTTTCCAACACATATTGTGTTTTGGAATCATTCTCGTTGACTTAAATCTTAATAATCATAATTTTATGAATTATCTTCATATTACACTAGTCCCTATTTCTTTAGGAACCCATCTCAGGAACAGGATATCTTCTTTATACTTTATATACTTCATTGAGTATATGCACGATTAAAACCAAGTACTAGCACATTAGTGCTTGTTCATAGCACTTTCAATACACATGTATTAGATTCGAGTATATAATAGAGTTGATCATTCTCTATCTAGTTCCATATTCTAACTCTTTGGTTATTCATATCATGTACCAAGCAGTCAACAAGCCACATTCTATCAAGTAATTATGTGCAAGATTTGCACATACACATCAAGGATAGTTCTAACACGTTAGTGATTGTTCATAGCACTTTCAAGTTCATTACCATACACACGTATTGGTTTCAAGACATGAACAAGAGTTCTTCCTTTTATATTCAAGTTCACACTCCAATTCTTTGGATGTTCAAGCTAAGGATCTTGTCCTGATACTTCTAGTGTTCTATAACACGTACAAGATTACTACCATACACATGTATTGGTTTCAAGGCATGTACAAGATTTTATCATCTTACATTCAAGTTCTCAATCCAATTCTTTGGATGTTCAAGACATGTACAAGAATTAATTATCTTATACTCAAGTTATTATTCCAATCTTTGGATATTCAAGTCATGTACAAGATTTACTTGTCTTATATTTCAAGTTCAAGCTAAGTAGATGAGTTATACATCTCATACTTACAAGTTCTTAATCCTATATTTTGGATGTTCAAGCTCAAGATATGCCCCTAAGGTACACAAACATTGGTTTCAAAACACATATAACACATTAGTGCTTGTTCTTAGAACGTTCAAGACAATTAAAAGAGTTCTTACTCTTACATTCAAGTTCTCATTTTAATTCAATGAGTAGTCATGTTCAAGACCAAGTTCTGATGCCCCTAAGGTGTCATAACACTTTCTAGGACATCTTATACTAAGGCTAGATACCTTAACTAGGGTTAAGTCTAGCTTAATCAAACTTTATTCAAGACTTTTGTTCATCAGGGTAAGTGTGCGGGCGCGCAAAAGCATATGGGCGGTCGCCCAAAACAAGACATTTCAAGAGTAAAATCTTCCAGATAGATGGGCGGTCGCCTGGCCAAACATGGGCGGTCGCCCAGGGTACTAAAATTCGAAATTTTATTTCTTTCAAGCAATTTATTATTTTACCGTCCCACAAGTAGGAGTATAAACTTACTAACAATCAAGTGGGATCTTTTAACATACCCGAACACTTATTTCAAGTTCAATTCATTTCTTTTACCGTCCCACAAATAATAGGATAATTTTCTTTTATTCCATTTAAATATTTTACCGTCCCAAAAGTATAAGTATAATTTTCTAATATACTAATATACTCATTTAGGGATACTTTCATTAATTTCCCCGTCCCACAAGTATAAGTATAATTTTTCTAATATACTTGTATAAACATTTAATCAAGTTAATATTTCACCGTCCCACGAATAGGAGTATAATTTTCTTAACACTTACAAACCCATTTAGGTGTAAGGATGCTTCCTTTCATATTCAAGCCAAACTGATACTCCCCTTGTACCAAATTTACAAGTATCACAAAATTCATTCAAATCACGAAATTAACAAGCACAAGTATCAAGAATAACACATAGGCATGTTATTACAAGAAAGGGGGAGCTAGTGACTTACCTACTCCGAAATCAAATTCACCCAAACTAATTTCTGTTCGGCAGGAAATGCTCTACTCACCGCCCTGATCATTTATGCGGAGTCGGATTTTCGAACAGAGGCATAATTAAGCGAGAGGAGTCGAGAATAGGGTAAACCCTAACTTTCTTTTCTGAGACAGAGGAAAGTACGAGAACAAATTTGGGGGAAACAATGATTCAGACAAGGCAAACACAAAGTTTATCCTATGAACTTTCAAGAATTGCAACTAGGCCCTCCAAGTTTCGTTTTTGACAAAAAGGCCCTTCAAGTTTTAATTTGAGCATTTTATCCCCTAAACTTTAATTTTCACAAATGACCCTAATGTTTCAACTTAAACAATTAGGACTTAAACTTGCTCAATTAGTTAAATAATTAACTCAAATAAAATAGCATATAAATATGCAAGTCAAGAAACAGGAATTAGGACGGGCGTTACAGGTGGCAACCTAGTAGGTAAATCATCAGGCATAATATCACGAAAATCATCTAACACAGACTGTAGCGAAGTAGAGACCAAATTGACCTTGCCATCAATACCCTTACTAACCACAGTAAAAACAAAAGGACTATCTTTCAAATCCTCCACAAATTCACGAGCAGTACACAAAGCAACAAGGGGCTTGGTCTCTCTTTGCGATGAAAACCAGTGGATCGCAAAGGACAAAGATGAAAACGAACCCCATCATTCGTGAACTTAATAAAATTTTCACGCCCATTGTACATAATATTAAGATCAAATTGCTAGGGGCGACCCAAAAGAACATGGAATGCATTCATATCAACTATATCACACAATACTTCATCCTTGTATTTACCAATAGAGAAAGGAAGAAGACATTGTTCATGTACCTTAATATTGCCCACACTGTTAATCCAGCCGACTGTGTAAGGAGTTGTGTGCTTACGAACTTCAAGCTTCAATTTATCCACCAAACTCTGTGCCACTAGGTTCTTACTGCTCCCGCTATCCATAATGAACATGGTGTCACAATCTTTGACCTTCCCTTTGGTGCGAAAAATATTATGCCTCTCTGGGTTAGACTCCTCCGTAGGGGTAGTCAACATCATTCTGCGAACCACGAGGGACTCATGTATTCCATCATCAGCAGCAAAGTCCGTATCCTCGTCATTTGGATCAACCCGACATTCATATTCAAACTCGTCTCCATCATCTTCCTCGAACATATCTCGATCAACCATGTTAACACCTCGGCGATTAGGACACTGATTAGAATGATGACTGGGTTCTTGGCACTAAAAACACTTATCGCCATAGGATTTGGCATAAGGGTTAGAAGGTCGTTGCTCGGTAGTAGTTGTAGTAGGGTTGCGCCGAGCTGCATGAGTTGTTGTGGGGGAGGGGGTCACATTTTTACTATCATCATTCTTAGAATCCGTAACTGGAGGTTGTGTGTGACTCGTATCAGGCAGAGCCACAGAAGGTTGACTCCTGTTACTGGACGAAGAACCCTCGCCAAATTTCCTATACGATGTCGGAGAACGAATCGTAGATGACAATTAGCGCTCCACCTTTTTCGCTCTTGTGATGGCCTCACTGATTAACAAATAATTCTACCTGGTGTTGGATGGGAAGACGAAGACCCTCGGTGAATCGTGAGATTTTAAGTGACTCTGTTTCATTCATATCTGTGCGTGCAGAACGCGCGTAAAATTCGCGATCATATTCGTTGTTCGAGTGCCCTGTTTACAACCCAAAAATTTCCTGTAAATCTCCTGATCATAATCTTCTGGTAGAAAACGATCTCGCAATACAGTCTTCATGTCTGTCCAACGTCGAATGGGAGGCCAATTGTTACGAATTCGCTGTCTCGTCACTTGCGTCCACCACACAGAAGCACCACCACATAATTTATATGCAACATAAGGAACCTTACGATCCTAGTCAGTTTGCATTAACTCAAAGAATTTTTCAACCTCAGAAATCCAATCAATAAAATCGTCAGTATTCAACTCACCAAAGAAAAACGGTATATCAGCCCAAATCTTTGGTCGCTGATCTGCCAGAGGCCCTGCCCTGGCCTCATTATATGCTCCTATGCTCCTTATTGGAAACCCCCATGAACCGGATCATCACGGTGGAGGTGTTCCCCATGAGGATCTGCTCGATTTCTAGGGTTTTCGTTGCCACGACCACCAAAACCACGCTCTAACACTGCTAGAAGTTCCGCATGACAAGTAGCTACCTCCTGCGAAGCGGTGGCGGTTTCCTGTGCTTGGGTAGCGATTGCCTGCGCTTGAGTAGCGGCTGCTTGTGCATGAGTTTCCTGAAAAGCTCACAAACTTTCTGTCAAAGCGGTGAGGAGGTCCTTCATATCGTTGGCCATCGTCCAAGGATCGTCCTTTTCTGATACCAATTGATGTGAAACGCAACGGAATAATAACAAGAATTGATCGAAATCAACTCTTCAAGAACAAGGATAAAGATCCCTCAACAATAATCCCCAAAGAGATTACTCTGCAAGCCAATTGAATGACTTAGGGTTTACACAAGATGTGCAAAAGTTTCAATTGAATAATCAAAACAATGAATAGTGTTTACAAACCCTAAACTAGGTTTTATACTCCTCAAAACGAAAGCAACAAAAATACCCTAAAGTTATCGACTTAAACGTAAAACGGAAATTGGAAAAAAACTGTTCGGAAACCAAGCGGGCGCCTGGTGTTGAGAAAGCAGGCGCTTGGACTTGGACATAAACTCGACAAAATCTGCAGGAGGTAAGCGGGCGCCTGGTGTAGACCGAGCGGGCGCTCGGTCGCCGATTCTGCTTTACTGCGCTACATCAGTCCTGGGTATCAGTATAAAGCCTTCTGGATATCAATATAAAGGCTTCTGTAGGTTTTGAAAAAAACATTTTTCATAACCATTAGGAAAAACGCGTTTTACAGGGGACCAACTCTTTATAAATTATTCTCCCTCCGCCCCCAAATAAAAGTTTCATTTCCCGTTTTTTCTAAAAAAAAAAAAAAAAAAAAATTGTCGCATTTTTAAAATTGATGAATTTCCAAAACTCATAATGTAATCTTAAAATATTTGAAAAGTCAAATAAGACTGTTAATGGAGACAGAGACTAATTGAAAAATGAAGTTTCAGTTTTATTAATAGTCACATTTATAACTTATTGAGTGGTGATCTAAAGATTTAGATATTGTAACATTTGATATCAAAATTCACTATATAACCATTTCACTTTAACTCTTTCAATTTTTTCCATGTTTCATTACACAACTCTATCTTTTCTCAAACTTTTAAAAGATAACATGTAATTTGCCAAAGTTCAGGGCGTCAAAATTACATACAAACATTTTAAAATTAAAGGGGGGGGGGTCAAAATAGCATTCCTACCTAAAAGGTTTAGAGGTCTGTTGACCTCTTTGCCCCTTAACAAGTACGTCCTTGTTTTCCAGAGTAGCTTCATCTTAAGAAGGCTCTCAAACTTAAGTTAAACTTCCTTCATTTGTGAGAGCCGACTCTCTACTCTTTGTTAAGGGAAATAATAAAGTTACAAAAGATGGCTACAAAATGTGGCTTACAAAATGAGGTGTCATAATTGTGTTGGTGTTTTTAAGTGGAGTGTGCCGGGTCCACTATCGATGTAGCTGTTTTGGTCAAATTTCTCAATTCAACTTTAAGTAAGATTATTGGGCACAATGGAATGTAATTGTAAAGAAACTAGAGAATGAAATGAACACAAGAGTTTAACGAGGAAAGCCCTTGAACAACTTGTTCGCCGGCACAAAACCTCGGGGAAGAAAACTTTGTTAGTATTGACTTTGAGATCGAGAGAATACAAAGAATGTGTGAAAATTTCAGTGCAGTGGGAATGTGTGTTGTTACAAGTGTTTATCATTTCTATTTATACTAAACAATAGCTAACGTATTGAAAGTTGCTCCCATAATTCTTGGCCAGTTAGTTAGTCTCTTATCCCTTTGCTGTTGATAGGAGATGAGCTTGACTTAGTCTTTGAGTCTTGATTTAGTCACATGTTGTTTATGGATAAAATTCCATAATTCGGCTTGTGTTCCTGAAAATTAGGAGATAAAACATAATCCAAATAAGACATTATTAAAAGATACCTGTAAGTCGTACATAGCAGCAACTTGTAAGTTTAAGGTATAAGTTGATTGAGACAAACTGAGTAGCCCAACATGTTGAAGAACAGTTTAGCTTTTTTACCCCCAAACAATTGCCCCCAATTTTTGAATTTTAAAGAAGAAGATTTAAAGTCGAAAATTATATTTGATGGGAGACTTATACGTGGATGGTGAGGAGCAATCAATAGGAGTCTAGGGTCTATGCATTTGAGTAGAGCTAGGAATCTGGAACCGTCTAATTTTATTTCTTTAAGAAGTCTCATTCAACCACCCTCCTCATTTACGCAGCATAAGGATCTCCTCCAAAATTTCCCTGGTGAGTTCTTCTTACTCTCTCTCTTAATTTCTAGGGTTCAGAAATGGGAAAAGCTAAGAAAGCTCCTGAAATTCCCAAACGCTTTAGATGTTTGGGGCTCATCAAACATCCTGATGAGGAGAGGTGTCAATTGTCTATGTTTGATGTTTAAACCCTAAAAAAAGTTTTTCCTTCCAATGCTGATTTTATGGCTCCGAATCCCTTATTTTCTTCTGATTTTGTGTCTGATGAATGGGTATGCTTTTTTGAGTATCCCTTTGTATTAGGTTTGGAATTCCCTTTTCCTCCTCTCATTAATCGTTTCTTCGAGTCTTCTAAATTGGCTTATGCCCAACTTATGCCTGTCGGTTGGAGGGCTCTAATAGCTTTGGGTAAGCTTAGCGAAGAGACTGGGCTTCAGGTTGATCTTGAAGAATTGGCTTTTTGTTATGTCTTAAGGGCTCATGGGAACTCTAGGTATGGATTTAGGGTTAAAAACAAAGCATACAGCTTGGTAGTTGAGTCTGTTGACAAGGATAGAGGTTGGAAAAACAGGTTCTTCTATGTTAAGAAAAGTAGTTTGGAGGGAGGTGAAGGTCTGGTTTCAGAATGGAATAGTAAAGGTAGTTGTGCCTTTGCTTCTTCTTCTGAGTTTTGCTGGATTTCGAGAGTTTATAACATTTCTTGCATCTTGCAGTTACCAAGTTGGAGGAGCTGTTTCCTAAAAAGGCGGACACACGGGTGAAAGTGGAGAAGATTTATGCACTGCCTCCTGCTAGGCGTAGGTTTATTAAGCCTGTAGAAAACTCAAGTGGTGAAGAGGAGAACCCAGAGGATAAACAGGAGGATTTAGTTTGTGCCCATAAGATGTCTTCAGGTACTAATTAGCTTAACTTGTATTTCACTTTTGTAGCTCTGAGATGTCTAATTTTTTCCCATTTCTGTAGTTACCCGTTCTCAATCTGGGTTTGGTGCTAAGGACTTGATGGCAATGGTTCGCGGTAAGGTGAAGGTTGAGGGTAGCAAGCCTCCAGTGCCTAAGTTGGATGCAGGAGAAGACAAGGTGAATAAGAAGAGGAAGGCCAAAGAGATTGTGGATGTAGAGACTGCTATTCCTGTTGAAAGAAAGTATGAGAAGAAGGTAATTATAAACTGGCAATATCTTAGCTAGATTTCTGTTCAAGTTTGATTCTAAGTCGATTCTGTATACAGGTTGTGAAGGCTACTGGATTCTTGGTCAATGAAGTTCAAGTTTGGAAAGAGAAAGCAGAGGCTTCTTTCAAGAAGATGTATGAAGCCGAGGAAAGGGCCAAGGCTGCTGAAAAAGAGTTAGATGAGAAAGATAAAGAAGTTAGAGATATGACAATGAGGCTAGTAAAGGTGAATCAAGATCACGGCAAGGAGATGGAGATCCTGCATAATCAATGCATGAATGATGCTGCTAAGTCTTTGTTTGAAATGAGGATACAAATGATCAAAGAGCACCAAGCTGGTAAGTATTCTGAGTGGAATTTGGAGGAGGAGTATGACAATTTTAAGAAAATTACTGGGGAAGCAATTGATGGTGAAGAAGTTACTTCCAAAATGCCCATTGCTGATAAGGTGGAACAAGTTGATGACAACCAGGAGGGGAAGGTTGGAGATGCCACCTGAAAGGTAACTTCTTTTTTCTTGTTTTGCCCTGCAGGGAATGATGTCAAGAACAATTTTCTTTTTATGTTTTTAGGTTTTATTAATGAGGGGGGAATGTCCTCGTAAACAATTTAGATAATCTAGGATGTAATTTGGTTTTTTGGACAAGTTTCATGTTTTACTGTGGTCAACTCATGTCTTGTGATAGCATGGGTTAGACCTTTTGAATGGTTTAGTTTAAAATAGTTCAGTTTGTTGAACTTTCTTTGGTTATCATGGTTGTAAAAATGATTGGCCTCCCAGGACATTACATTTTTGGTAACGTAGGCAAGGTAGAAATAGATATGTAGCTTGTTAACTTTTGAAATGCAAGATGTAACATGTTAAAGCCAACAGTAGGAATGAATAGATGTTTGAATCTTTTAAACTTTTGTTTTTGGTAACATGTTAATGTTACTACCAATTGTAAATGACTTGAGTTCACAATTTGTCTAAGTGCAAGATGGTAATCAATATGTAATAAATACACTGGCCAACTTACAATTTAGATAAATGTGAAAAACGTGCGCACGGGCGAAGGTGTATGAACCTTAAACTTTTAAGAAAGACGTATAATCTTTAAACCTTTGAAAGGTGAAAACCTTTAAAACCTTAGTACAAACTTCAGAAAATGAAGCATAAAATTTAACCTTAATATGCTTACTTGAACATTTGTATAAGTTAGGCTTTCATCCAGCATGATGTCAGCAAGTTTGGCTGATTTCATCTTGAACAGTCCAAGTTGTTGTCTCTGGCAATTCGTCTGAACATATTAACCTAGTTGACATGTGTTGGAATTTTGAGTTGCCTTGCAAAACAAACACATGTTAAGGGTGGGTGTTAGCTTGGCTAACACCCCTCCGATGCTTAAGTCAGTAAGTGTTCAAGAAAGATTAATGATTTAAAATAACAAAATTGAAATAAAGCTCAAATAAATCATACATGATCTTTGGAATTGAGTGGACAAGCTACAACTTACATGTAATAAGCTTTAAGATTGACTGCATTCCAACTCCTTGGTATTCTAATGCCATCCAAGGTGGAGAGCCAATATGCACCTTTACCAGCTTCTGCATCAACAAGGTAGGGACCTTCCCACTTGGCTGCAAGTTTGCCTTCATTCAGTTCCCTTGTGTTCTGAAAAACTTTTCTGAGCACCATGTCTCCAATTTGAAATCTCCTAATGCGCACATTTTTGTTGTAAGATTTGGCAATTCTCTGTTGATAGGCTGCCATCCTGACCTTGGCCAAATCTCTTAGTTCATCAATAGTGTCAAGATCTTCTGCAAGTATTATCTGGTTGTCCTCTAGAGTTATTTAAACCATATCTAGCTGTTGGGATAGAAAATTCTACTGGAATTACGGCTTCAGTCCCATAAACCAAGGAGAAGGGAGTTTGGCCGGTTGCATTCTTAGGAGTTGTCCTATCTGCCTATAGTACTAGTGGCAACTCTTCAGCCCATCTTCCTTTCTTTTGATCTAAACGTTTCTTCAAGTTGTTCACAATCAACTTGTTGCTTGATTCTGCTTGTCCATTAGCTTGAGGATGTACCGGTGTAGAAGTAATCAGCTTGATCCCCCACCTTGTGCAGAAGTCTTGAGTTTTCTTGCTGATGAATTGAGAACCATTATCACAAATAATTTCTGAAGGGACTCCAAACCTGCTGAGAATGTTTCTCTTCAAGAACAAAATTACTTCTTTATCTCTAACTTGAACGAAGGCTTCAGCTTCGATCCATTTTGAGAAGTAATTAGTCAAGGCTAACATAAATACTTTTCCCCCAGGTGCCTTAGGAAACTTTCCAACGATGTCCATTCCCCACTGCATGAAGGCCAAGGTGATAGTATAGGATGAAGTGGTTCAGCAGGTTGGTGCAAGATGTTGCTATGTCTCTGACAAGCATCACATTTTTGAACATAATTAATTGCATCCTGGCACATAGTTGGCCAATAATATCCTGTTCTTAATGCCTAGGAGGATAGTGACTTGCCCCCAGAATGATTACCACATTCACCTTCATGTAGTTCTCTTAAGACCTGTTCAGCTTGTTGTGGCTCTAGACACCTCATGTACAAACTTGTAAATGACTTACGAAAGAGTACATTATCGATTAATATAAATCTAGATACCTTTATCCTGAAAGCTTTTGCATTTTTTACACCTTGTGGCACTGTTCCATCCTGCAGAAATGTTATTATGGGCAGTGTCCAAGATGCCTCTTCACTCGAGAAGCTAGCCGACGTATCAGGTTGGTCTTCAACTTGGTTTGTTTCTGATTGATCAATTGCAGGATGCAGGATGTGGATTATAGGTATGGAAGTGTTTAACATGCTCCTGCAACTTGATCCTAAGTTGGCCAATGCATCAGCTTCAGCATTCTCATCCCTTGGGATTTGTTGGAAAGTTAATTCTTCAAATTGTCCAGCCAAGGATTTAACATGCTGCAGATAACTTGACATCCTACTATGCTTTGCTGTATAAGATCCATTGAAGTGGTTAACCAACAACAAGGAATCACTATAAACATTGAGACATTTAACATTCAAACTTAAAGCAGTGAGCAAACCCATGATGAGGGCTTCATATTCAGCCTCATTATTGGTCGCCTTGAACTCACAAGCTATAGCTTGTGGAATCAGTTCTCCTTGGGGGGATCTCAAGACTATACCCAAACCTGTGCCCCTTATATTTGATGCTCCATCTGTAAAAAGTGTCCAAAATCTAGGAAAGTCTGAACCTTCAAGTTGTTGGACTTCGAGTTCAACTTCAGGTTGAAGGTTGGGAATGAAATCTGCCACAAAGTCAGCTAGGGCTTGTGACTTGATCGCAGTCCTTGCTTTATACTGAATATCATATGTACTAAGTTGCACAGACCATTTTGCCATCCTGCCTGACATCTCAGGTTTTCTCACCACGTTCCTGACAGGATAGTTAGTCCTCACAATAATAGGATGAACTTCAAAATAATGGCGCAACTTAATAGAAGCAGTTATTAAAGCAAGAACAAGTTTCTCAAGATGGGAGTACCTGGTTTATGCATCTAAAAGAGACTTACTTATATAATAAACATGGAGTTGTGTTCCATCTTGTTCTCTTACCAAGACTGCGCTGACTGCATTTTCTGATACGGAGAGATACAGGTACAAAGCTTCACCTGTTTCTGGTTTGGAAAGTAGAGGTGGAGTTGCCAAGTAATCTTTAAGTTGTTTGAAGGTTGTTTCATGTTCTTCTGTCCACTGGAACAACTTGTTTTTCCTCAGCACGTCATAGAATAACTTGCATCTATCAGACGACTTGGAGATGAACCTGGTTAGAGCAGTAACTTTGCCTGTGAGCCTCTACACTTCTTTAATACTCTTTGGAGACTCTAAGTTGATGATGGCTTTGATCTGTTCTGGACTTGCTTCAATGCCCCTCTTGGTCACCATGTAGCCAAGGAACTTTCCAGCCTTAACACCAAAGTTGCATTTTGATGGGTTTAGCTTCATGTTGAATGTCTCCAGGATGTCAAAAGCTTCCTTTAGATCTCGAGCATGATCTTCAATACACTTAGACTTCACCACCATGTCGTCAATGTATACTTCCATAGTCTTTCCAAGCTGGTTATTGAACATCATGTTGACTAATATCTGGTAGGTTGCCCCTGCATTCCTCAATCCAAAAGGCATGGCAATAAAGCAATATATACCATCTGGAGTAATGAACGCCGTTTCTTCCTGATCTGAAGGTTCCATCTGAATCTGTTCAAATCCTGAAGAAGCATCCATAAACGTCAAGACCTCATGGCCAGCTGTTGCATCAACTAGGGCATCAATGTGAGTCAAGGGAAACGGATCCTTAGGGCACACCTTATTCAAGTCTGTAAAGTCCACACAGACTCGCCATTTCCCATTCTTCGTCTCTACAACCACCACGTTGGCCAACCATTTAGGATAGTCAACCTCTCTGATCATCTTGGACTTTAGCAACCTCTCTACTTCTTCTCTGATAATCTGATTGCGCTCATGAGCAAATTTCCTTCTTTTCTGTTGGACAGGCTTGGCATTTGGATCAATGTTCAATTTGTGGGGTGATAACATCCTTGCTGATTCCAGTCATATCTTCGTTCTTCCAAGCAAAGCATTTCATTCTGCTCTTCAGAAACTCAATGATCTCTCCTTCTATATCAGGAGGTAAGTCTGTGCCTATAAGAATTTTGACATCGGGATCAAAAGGATCAAGTTGCACCTCTTTAATATCAAACTCGGCAGCTTCAAGTACATCCCGTGCCTTTCTCTGTAATTGCTATGCTTGCCTAGGACTGCTTGCTGCCTTCATGGACACCTTGTAACATTCCTTAGCAATCTGCTGATCTCCTGACACCTTGACTACTCCCCAAGGTGTTGGCAACTTGAGGCACTGATGGTATGTTGAAGGTACAGCTTTCACGTTATGAATCCATGGCCTGCCCAGGATGATGTTATAAGATGAATGACATTCTATCACACATAACTTCTCCATAGAATTAATCCCTTCAACAAATACTGGGAAAGTAATCTCCCCAAACGTATGCTTTGTCTCACCACTGAATCCAACCAAGACAGATGAATTTTTAGTCACATTCTCAAGTGGGATGCCCATTCCTTTCAAACCATCAGTTGTCACGATGTTAACTGAACTTCCATTATCGATCAAGATGCCTCTCACCAAACAGTTTGCGACTTGAAGACTCACTACCAAGGCATCATGATGTGGATCCTGGATGCTGACCCTATCATCCTCATCAAAAGAGATTTCCTGCCCCTTTGCCTTGTTGACGGATCTTGAAGGCAAATAAGACCTGTCCTCCTTCGCATCTGCAGCACGACGCTTGGCGGCTGAATAAGTTGTACCACAGATATCCGAGCCACCACTGATCATGTTGACCACTCTAGTTGGAGCTGGATGAGGTGGTGGGTTCTCAGGTAGTTTCTCCTGGTTGCCATCACGATCTTCAGTGCGTCTCTGCCTTCTACCAAGTAGCTCTTTGAGAAGACCTTTGGACAACAAGTAGCTGATCTCCTTCCTGAGTGCAATACAATGCTCAGTAGTGTGCCCAAAGTCTTCATGATAGGCGCACCACTTGGACTTGTCTTTCCAAATTGAAGGCTTGTCTGCCTTCCTGAGCCATCTTGCTTTCTCACCCAGGTTGTCTATGGCATTGATCAATCCTGAAATATCAACAGAGAAACAATAGTCATCAATTCTAGTATAGGAAGAATCATCATCCTCATCATTATCTTCAACAACATGAATTCTAGAAGAGTCAGGTTTAGAGTAGGGTTTGCCCCTATTAGATCTGGCATGAGATGTTTCCATCTTGCCACCAGAATGGGATGAATCTGTCCTGCCACTAGAATATTCTGGGGTCGCATTCTTCTTGGTTGCTTTATCTTGGAGCAACTTGTCTTCTTCCAACCTGATGAATTTGGAAGCTCTGGTTCTGACCTCATCCAGTCTCTTGCATGGTGTCATTACTAGGTCATCATAATAAGGAGAGTCCTTCTTGAGTCCCATCCTGAAGGCTTCAATCGCAGTTACAGTGTCTAGGTTAGAGATGTTCACCGCCTCCCTGTTGAACCTGCTCAGGTAGTCTTTAAGCGGCTCGTCAGGTTGCTGGACCACCCTGTATAGATCACTTGTCAGTTTCTCGAACACCCTGTTACATGAAAACTGATTAGTGAATAGGTTGATAAGTTGAGCATATGATCCGATGGAACCCAAAGGTTGGCTAATGAGCCATCTCAGAGCTGCTCCTGTAAGAGTTGAACCAAAACCCCTGCAAAAGCATGCTTCCTTGAACTGAGGTGGAATATGGACCACATCCATCTTCTCCTGATACAATGCAACATGTTCAGCTGGGTCGGTTGTCCTATCGTATTGCTTCATGTGGGGTGGACTGAAATTTTTTGGTATGACCACGTTGGCTATGGCCGGAGCGAAGCGAGATTCATTGTAACATGTTGGAGACGCCTAGTTGTGTGGCATAATCATCCCTGGAACATTCATGACTAATTCTTTCAACTCCTGCATTTGACGGCTAAGCAAGCTACCTGCATCATTGTTAGCAGCAGCAAATTGACAATTATTAGGATAATCGAATTGAAACTGAGGGTTAAGACTCCCTGTCGCCATCGAAGTAGGAGTCACAGATGTTGCTGAGGTTGGAGTAATAGTTTCAGGATTGACTATCGTGCTGTTGGTGGTCAGGTTAGTGGTTGGCTTGATTCCACCCAATCCAGATGATCCAGCAATGTCACTCCCAAAAGTAAGCCTTATGGGTTGATATGGAGAGTACAAATTGGAAGGTGCAGTTGGAGCAACAGACTGAAAGATGCTAGGCAAGCTGGTCTGATGCATCGCCCATGTACCACCTTGAAGAGAAGTCACCTCGCGCTGCAACCTGGAAACTTGATTCATCAGCATGGTGGAGGTATCATTCTGAACTTGAATCTGGTTCCTCACTTCACGTAGCATGGAAGTCAAGTTGGAAGCGATGTCAATAGGGATCTCTTGATTCGCGGTAGTGGATGATCCATCCTGAATCTGGATTGGTCTTGTGACACCTCCAATGTTCTGAGTTGAAGATATCACGGCTGATGAAGCTGGAATTGTCTCCATAGTTGGCATCAAACCAACTGATGTCATGGTTGAAGACCATGCAGTCGACATCTCGAATTCCTTTAACAATTATAAGACCAAAGCTTCCCACAGACGGCGCCAAATTGTTTTGGTCAAATTTCTCAATTCAACTTTAAGTAAGATTATTGGGCACAATGGAATGTAATTGTAAAGAAACTAGAGAATGAAATGAACACAAGAGTTTAACGAGGAAAGCCCTTGAACAACTTGTTCGCCGGCACAAAACCTCGGGGAAGAAAACTTTGTTAGTATTGACTTTGAGATCGAGAGAATACAAAGAATGTGTGAAAATTTCAGTGCAGTGGGAATGTGTGTTGTTACAAGTGTTTATCATTTCTATTTATACTACACAATAGCTAACGTATTGAAAGTTGCTCCCATAATTCTCGGCCAGTTAGTTAGTCTCTTATCCCTTTGCTGTTGATAGGAGATGAGCTTGACTTAGTCTTTGAGTCTTGATTTAGTCACATGTTGTTTATGGATCAAATTCCATAATTCGGCTTGTGTTCCTGAAAATTAGGAGATAAAACATTATCCAAATAAGACATTATTAAACGATACCTGTAAGTCGTACATAGCAGCAACTTGTAAGTTCAAGGTATAAGTTGATTGAGACAAACTGAGTAGCCCAACATGTTGAAGAACATTTTAGCTTTTTTACCCTCAAACAGTAGCCAATAAAATATCGCCACCACATCTTGTATCCTTCATTTTGTAACCTTCTTTTGTAAACCTAGCATTGCCCCCCTTTTTAAATGTAATTAATTATCGTTTTCTCTAAAAATAAATAAATAAGAGTTTTTCTACCGAAAACTAAATCAAAAGTCCGACAGTCATGAATAATAAAATCTCAATTCGAACGAGAAGAAATATAACTCATTTTAGGATTTATTCAGTTATAGTTCCTTATGTAAATTAACGATCGATAACCATTGGTTGAGTTTTAAAACTATTCGTTTCTCGTTCTTGGACGTCCGTTTTGACTTTGAATACATTTAATAAGACTCTTAAACAATTTTAATGTATCAAAACTATAAATTAATAACTGCAACTGTAAATCAAAATATGATGATTGACAACGATTATTCAGTAATTTTAGAAGTAATTACTCCTTGATTAGAAAATTTCTTTTATAGAGTATTCTGCAGGTTTGTTTCGAATATACTCCTGGGGGGATGTGTCATTGACTCATTCATTTTTCCAAAGTGGACTGTCCCGCTTAATTCATGTAATCAGTATTTATACTAGTCAACTTTTATTTTCTAGCAGATTCAATCCTTTTGACCCTTTTTTAAAGAGGAATATATAAAAATTAAGATAGAGCAATAACTTAGTTTTAGAAAACATGATAGTATTATATTTTGAAGCATTCAAGAATATACTCAATTAGTTCGCCTTATTTTAAATTACTTAACTCGAGGACGAGTCAATTTACTCAATTACTATACTCGAGTCGAATTCAGATAATTCAATTCAAAAGTTTTTTGACTCGACTTAAAATGTACTACTCCCTCCGTCCCAAAATGATTTTCTCATTTGCCATTTCTCACTGTCCTAAAAAGTTCTTCTCATTTCTACAATTTAAGCTTAAAAGTGCATAAACTGTTGGGGAATTGGGGGATCTCCGCATCCACTAGCCCATACTAACAGTCATCAACATGGAGAAAATAATCAACACATGATAGTATAATATGAAAGAACAAATAATATATGTAAAGATTACAATTTTAGCACATGCGCTCACATAGATCTAGCATGGCTACTCTCCAATAATAATCTCTCTCACCAATATATTATTATCTCACCTCCCCCAAGAACACACAAACAAGATGACCATGGCCGGGTTGTAGGATCGCCTCCCATGGCTCTCCTAGGCCCTCGGCCCCCTCCTAGACACTATTTTGTGGCTCTCCTTGATATCATAACTTTCTCCTATCAAGCACACTTGTTTATGGACGGAATTATGCTTATATAGTTGTAAAAGGAAGCCCTAAGTCGTTTGGAAGAGATTGCATCAAAATAGGAAACAATGACAAAAAACTGGGTATGTCCCGTTAGGCGGGCGAGTGCCCGGTCCACCAGATTGTCCCTCCCCGTTTTTGTCTTGCTCAGCGACCCCTTCAGCCCTCCGTAGCAGCTTGTTTCCTCCTCCTTGAACTCCTCTTGACCTCTACCAACTCCCCATGACTTAGACTCCTTCTCCTCTTTGCTTCCTCGTAGTTTAGGACTCCAATCCCAACAATCTCCCACCTGGAGACTAAACCCATAAGCATAGAAACTGTCCCCGTCAAACTCCCACCACAAAGATGACCCACCAAGTATTTTGACGTCGTGCACTAAGCTTCCTCCATTATGATGATGATGAGTCTTCACGAGCCTCCACGCCCTCCTCTTTTCACCATGTTGAGCCTCCACGCTCCTCCACCATGAGCCTCCACGCCCAAGTATTAAGGCGAGTTGAAACCAAGCGACGCTTCAACCTCTCCGTGTTAGATTCTTCTTGCCTCCCCAAATCAACTTCTACCTTGATTTCTTCGCAAGACTAACTTCGCTTTCTCCCTCCTAGATCCACTCCCCTTGCAATGCTCCCCATGAAACTCGGACACACCTTGCTTCTTGCACTGTTTTATTGTGGTCTTTTCTCGCACTCTGTTAAGTACTTGTGACTCGTTCTCCTTATTGGCCAACTATGAGTTGTCACCTCTCCCCCCTAACACACCGTTCATTGATGTCTATCATTTTTACACTAATAGGCCGGTGTTACGCCTCTTGCTCCCACCCGGAACGAAATTGATGTTGTCGGTAGAGTACAACATCGTCCTAACTCCCATCCGTCGTTTGCGAGAAGTCCTCCTCTTCTCACGTGGTCAAACCGGCTTATACCACTCACATTTGCATTGTCGGTTACTTAGGCAAGTGCCTGATGCTTTCCTCCTTTTCTTTCATATTTTCTCCATCGCCTAATTTCCACAAAACAAATTTCTCCCCTTGCGATCGTTCTCCAACCACCTTGACTGTCCCAAGATCCCTTGAACACCTCCTGATCCATCTTGATCTCTGAATCTCTGCAGATCTCATAAGAAACATACGAACTGATTCGAACTATCTGACCTTCGGCACGATCGTGACCTATTTGGCATGCTCTTGCTTCAACCAAAAACCCTAACAGCTCTTAGATTAACTTTGCACGCCCGCATGCCCCACCTAGGTCAGTCGCGCCACCCCGGCCAATATGTTGTTTCCTTCTCCACCTTGGATCTCTAGAATCTCAACCAAAGCTCTTGATACCAGTTGTTGGGGAATTGGGGGGGGGGGGGATCTATGCATCCACTAGCTCATACTAGCAGTCATCAACATGGAGAAAATAATCAACACATGATAATATAATATGAAAGAACAAATAACACCGATGTTTGATAACCCAGTTCATCAACACATGACTACATCTGGGGGCACTTAGCCAGGATATCATTATAATAATATATGTAAAGATTACAACTTTAGCACATGCGCTCACATAGATCTAGCATGACTACTCTCCAATAATAATCTCTCTCACCAATATATTATTATCTCACCTCCCCCAAGAACATGTTAGAGACAATTATCCCAAATCGGGAATTAACTAGCCAAGCATTGACTATATAAAGATACTGTGCTAATCTTCTCATTGCCAATTGGTTTTGGGATGGAACCTCAGACTTTATCATGGTATCAGAGCTGACCCGTTACACGTGCAGGCCCAAGCCCACGATGTTGCTCCGCGCCACCCGTAACAAGTCCACGTTGTAAGCCTTGGCAAAGCCCGGCTACACGTGAGGGGGCGTGTTAGAGACAATTATCCCACATCGGGAATTAACTAGCCAAGCATTGACTATATACGGATCCTGTGGTACTCTTCTCATTGCCAATTGGTTTTGAGATGGAACCTTAGACTTTATCAGAACACACAAACAAGATGACCATGGCCGGGTTGTAGGATCGCCCCCCATGGCTCTCCTAGGCCCCCGGCCCCCTCTTAGACACTATTTTGTGGCTCTCCTTGATATCCTAACTTTCTCCTATCAAGCACACTTGTTTATGGACGAAATTATGCTTATATAGGTGTACAAGGAAGCCCTAAGTCGTTTGGAAGAGATTGCATCAAAATAGGAAACAATGACAAAAAACTGGGTCTGTCCCGTCAGGCGGGCGAGCGCCCGGTCCCATAGCGGGCGAGCGCCCGGTCCACCAGATTGTCCCTCCCCGTTTTTGTCTTGCTCGGCGACCCCCTCAGCCCACCGTAGCAGCTTGTTTCCTCCTTCTTGAACTCCTTTTGACCTCTACCAACTCCCCATGACTTAGACTCCTTTTCCCCTTTGCTTCCTCGTAGTTTAGGACTCCAATCCCAACATAAACAAGGCATGGCTAGTGAAGCAAGAGTTCATATCCTTAAAAAGTTTTAATAGTCAAACGCGAAAATCATTTTGTGACGGAGGGAGTATAAAAGAACGTTCACAAAATTGTTTCAAGTTAATCTTCTAAAACAAAATTAGTTTTGCCAAAACATTACGAAGAGACAAATTCCTATCCATTGTCCTGAATTCCTCTCAATATTCGTATTTCTCATAGATAGGTCAACAAGACCAAAACAACCAAAAACGGCTAAAAAATAAATACAACTCAAATAGGAATTGAATTTGACCAACATCAAGAAATACATAATGACTTTAGAACTAAACTTAATATGGAGTATTGTAAATTGTTGAAAAATTAGGTTCCTATTTTGACCTTCACGAAGATTTTGAAATAAACTAATTTTTCCTTTTAAGTCATAAAATGTTTTGTTTATCAAAATGTTTCTAAATGTTCGCTAATTACTTATAAGTAGAAAAAAATAGACTTTTTGTAATTTAGGTGATTGACAATTTTGGATTAGAAATTTGGGGTTCTGATTTAATTCACAAAATTTTGTCAAAACGAATTATTTTTGACTTTTATGACAGCACTCAAAAGATTCACAATTATACCCATTCGTTGAAAAATACTCTCTCCGTCCCAGCAAAAGTGACCAACTTTTGGGACACGGAGATTAAGGAAATGTAGTAGATGTGTGGTAGAAAATGAAGAGAGAGAATGAGTGGGGTAAATAATAGTGTTGGTTGAATAAAATGAGTGGTGAAAAATGAAGAGAGAGAATGGGTGGGGTTAAATAGTGAGGTTTGTTGAATATAAATATATTAAAACATTTTCATTTTGGGCAGTGTCACTTGTGTTGGGAGAGGCCGAAAAAGAAATAAGTGTCACTTATGCTGGTGGTACAGAGGGAGTATATATCTTGTTCAAGGATTTAAATTTTTTCTCAAAGTACTTGCTATTATGAAATGATACATTTACTTATAATTGTGAAATATATAGTCATTTGTGAAAATATTTAATTACGTTGGTATTTCAAAGTTACTTAGTTTATTTTATATGTATTAATTGTATTTTTTTTTTAATATACATGAAACGTCTAAAACAACAGACTTTAGAACAGTGAGAGTATTATACACCTAGGGTGTTTTTCGTAATTTGCTGCTATTTAATTCTGTTTATGTTGGATAAGTCTACAAATTAATTCGGCTCAAGTACAAAAAGTCTATTTTTACCAATTTGTAAATAACTCTTAAACAAACTTGTTACATATTATAATCCCTATTCTTATTTAGTTAAGAGACATTTTGAAAATACTATTGATGATGCCAAAAACGTTCGATCAGCCAAATTCAGCAATTCGAATAATCTCAGCGATCCTTAAATGTCTTGAAAGAGATGAACAAATTTAAATTAAGCTGGGGCTTCTCCGGCGAAGGCCCTCTAGTGTGAGAGTAAGTATGGGTTCTGAAAGAGAGTAAATCGTGGACTCTGGATGTAGGTGGCAGTTTCCTTGCTTGGAAAGAAATATTAGGAAGATTATGATTGGATTTAGGGAAATAATACCCCATCCAAATCTTAATTCTTTAGTTTCAGTATATGAGAATGTCTCTTTATTCGTGTATATCCCCTTGTTGGAGTAGATCGTGGACTCTGGATGTTTACGAGATCTTTATTTGAATAGGATTCTACGTGTATATGAGTCTTGACCAAGTCACACTAGGTGCGTGGCCTTGGTCGGCACACGCTTCTTAGTGGTTGGCATAGGCATATGCCGAGGAGGGTACCATGGTGGTTAGGACTTGGTCCATTTAGAGATATAAAGCTTCGCTCGGTGTGTAGGTATAACAAGGAATATGTATGTCGAGCATAGGTAGGTCTGTGCCATTCCCCATGTTGAGTAAGTATTATTTAGGTCTCAAGGTAGGTGAGTCAATTCCCTTGTTCCTAGTGGGCCTTGCCCATGTATATGGCCTGGTCCATAGTCATGCTCGGTCTATACCGTTCACTACTATTATAAACTTTCAAATTCCTAAATACATATGAAATACAATTATTTGTTATCTTTTTGGTAAAGAAATATTTGAGCACAACTACCCAAAAAATAAACATTAATTTCGAGATAAAATTGGACATTAAAGAACACTCCCTCCGTTCCTTTTTAAATGACGTTTTAGCTCAAAAAACACAAACCAATGAAGCAATTAATATTTGTTAAACTTCCCCAAATACCCTTTTCTCTCACCTGTTCACAGTAAATGTCCACTCTATTCCCAATATGTGCTGTAAATTGAGAGATAAAAGTAGAGCTGAGAGAGTATTTTTCATCTCTCTACCTTACCCAAAACATTAGCTTCTCTCCCATTTCCCCCTTTTCTCAGATTTGTCTTGCACACTCACACAATAAACAATGGAAAAAGAGACAATGGTGGGAGTATAGAGTTGACTGGGTAACCACGAAGATAAATTCTAGTGTTGCTCCTCCACATCTGATTACAAGTATTAACGTTCGAATTTTTGTATAATTCGGCTTGTAATCAAGAGTCATAGATATCAGCCATTGTAGCTTGCTTGAAGAATGCCAATCCAGCTAGATTGTTTCCCTTGATTCCTGATTTTTCAGATAATCAGTTTGCTTCTAGGTTGGATTCGAGAACGAGTGCCGTTGACGACGTCGGAGATGAGGCGGAGGATAACATATTTGACCGCGGGTGAATGGATCAGTACACCATTGTTGCTTGCACGAAGCATGCCGGAAGAGCTCTTTTCTTATTTTGAACCAAGTTTTTTTTTTTTTTTTTAAATAAAGAAGTTGAAGAACAGCATTGGGAGAGTGAAACGGCAGAGGAAACGAGTAGTTTTTCATTAATGACTGAAAAGGGTATTTTGGTCCATTAAAAGCCAAAAACTACAAAACGTCAAATATAAAGGAATTTATTGTGAAGTCTAAAACGTCATTTAAAAAAGAATGGAGGGAGTATTAATTAGTCATTATAATATGACAAATTCTTGCGTACACCGGCCGCACGTCGTGCGGCAACCAAGGATTCTTCCGCTGCTTCGCGCGACTGACTGCTCCGCTACAGCCGACGGCCAGATCCAGCCCTCCCTCTTCCCAGATCGCTGCCACGTGTCCACCTTAAAAAAAAAAACCCATTAACTTTAAAATGCTACATCTTGAGATTTATAACTCGGGAAAAAAAAATTTAAAAATACCGTTGTGTTCGTCTCGACGAGACGAATAAAACTACATAGGTCATGATATGGTTTGATTTTTTTTTTTTTTAAAAAAAAATATTTTTTTACACACAAAAAGTTTGAGTTGCTTGTCAACTGAGATGTAACACTCTGTTATAATAAAAGTAACAGTTTCATATTCAAAAAGTAACACTTTTTACAGTCAAATGTAACAGCAATTTAAAAAAAAAAAATTGGGTTTGCATTTCAATTGTTACTTTCTCAATAAAAAATTGTTACATTTCAGATATAATGTTACATTTAAGAATATAAACTGTTACAATTGAGAAAAAAATGTTACATTCATTTTTTTATAAAACATAACACTAGTTTAGTTTGTCAATCTTATGTTAATTTTGAAAAAAAAAGTGTTACATTTGAAAAAAAGAGTGTTACATTCCTTTATAAAAAGTGTGACATTGGTTTAGTTGTCAATCTTTATGTTATCTTTAATCTATTGCATCAAAATTGTGGTACATTTTGGAAAAAAAAAGTGTTACATTTGAAAAGAAAAAAGTGTTACATTTCGTTATAATAAGTGTTACTTTTGTTGGGAGTAAAAAAAGTTGGGGTTGCAAATAAATAAATAAATAAATAAATTGGAAAGCCTGACCCGCCGCACGCCATGCGGCGGGTGTACAGGAGACCGGCTCTTATAATATTGAATGGATATCAGCTTTATGTAGGTAATACTAAAGTCACAAAAAACTGTCACAAAATTTTGTTTACAAAATGGTGTGATATGAGTTTGTTAGTGCTTTTAAATAAAGAGTGACGGGTACACAATCGATGAAACAAATAAAATATAATAAAATATTATCACTTTATTTTGTATCCATATTTTTGTGTACTTCTTTTATTCCACTTTATAGTGGTTTAATTTGACAAAGAGGTGTCTTGCGCAAGCGGCATGGGATATCATTTTCTATATAAAATATCAGAGGTTTAATTCTCATCCAATACACTTTCAAATGTACTCTTGTAATAACTTAAAACATTTATTTATAAAAAAAAATTCTCAAAAGTAAATTGTTTGATTTGATTCGCTTATTGTAAAGAGGATTCTTGATTTCAGCAGCATCCAAACATAGGTATCACAACAATCAAGAACAAACATATTTTTATAAACCCGGATAAGATTTTAAAACTAGAAGAATTGGTTGAACCCGTGGACAATGATCTTGTAACTACTCATAATAATGATGTAGTAAAATACTACAAGTATGAATTCTGTCAGCCTCTTTTGATGATTAAATGCTTGTTTAGGAAGACCAAATTATTTAAAGAATCAACAATTTAATTAATTAGGAAGAAGCGAATATTGTACGTACTAATTGGGAAAGAGAAAGACCTTTATTGGTGGTCAGAAGAACCTTAACGTTTTTGGACAAACCTTTTAAATTTTTTGAAGAAAAACAAAAAGTGGTTGGAAGAAGCATAAGATTCCATTAATGTTGGCCTCATTTCATCATTTTAATGTAGCTTTTTGGTGGTCGTTTGCGTTACATTTTAGCCATTGAGTAGATGAACAAATTAGTTTGCACCAAAAATGAAATAAAAAATGAAATTAGTTTGATACATAATATAATTGTCATAAATGTATTGTGAATAACTTTTAAAACTTTTCTATAAGATGCGTTTTACTTATATAAATATCACATCAGTTTGAACATATAATATTTTTGTCACGAAATGATATTTCCATGTTTTAGTGGTTATGTTGATTGAACTTTTACGTAACTTCAAAGCAAAAATTATACATAAAAGGCCAAAATATGTTTAGCCCTCTTAAGTTTACACCAAATTCCACTTTGCGAACAAAATTTGTCCCAGATTGGTACCCAATGTTAAAATTATCCCACTTTGCCCCCCAGATCTTAACGACTGTTAGAAATTTAACGAAATTGGTCATGTGTATGTCACATGATGGGTATTTAGGTCATTTGAAGTGGGTTTTGTGTGTGTTTTCTTTTTATTTTTCTTTCTTTATTTCCCTTTTTTTCTTTCTATTTCTTTCTTTTTTGATGTTAGTATCATTTTTGTTGGTTATTACTGTTTTTGTATTGTTTAATTATATATTTTATTTTATTTAGTATATGTTATTTTCATAAATTAATTATACTTCAACAATAAAATAATATACACTATAAACCTTTTCTAGAAAATGCTATTTTATTTATTTTCTATTTGTCTCTTCTAAATAAGTAAATTTATAACATTAATTTTAGAAAGATATTTTTGTAATATATTTGATGTAATAAATAATATATATAAATACACTATATATTTTTGAATTTATTGTACATGGGAAGAGTGGAAAATAAAATTAAAAGAAAACTAAAAGTTAAATTGATAATGACCTAAATACCCATCATGTGACATGCACATGACCAATTTCGTTAAATTTTTAACAGTCGTTAAGATCTGGGGGGCAAAGTGGGATAATTTTAACATTGGGTACCAATCTGAGACAAATTTCGTTCGAGGTGGCAAAGTGGGATTTGGTGTAAACTTAAGGGGCTAAACATATTTTGGCCTACATAAAACTATAAAACTTTTTAATGATAAACAATTAAAATACTATCAATTAAATTTTCATTGAAGTTAATAAAATTGATGTAAAGGGTTGCAGCGGAATTAAAAGTAAATTGTAGCCGGATAGACAATTAATCGAATCAACGACTAATTGACCCAATTCGAATCCACGAATTAGGGTTTGGCAAGAACAACACCAAAATTGATGAAGCCCTCGATTAAACGAAGGAATCCACCCTCACGAAGGAATCCACCTTCAACAAGCCAATAAGGCTTCAAGATAATAACCTCACAATTGCAAAGCAATCAAATTAATAAAAATAATCTCTGATTTTCGGATTACACCTTTAGGCCAATTTTATAGTGCCCATAAAACTTGAAAAATAAAAAAACCTTCTAGAATTACTCCTAACCTATATAGTAACCTATTAGGACTTAAAAACTAGTAAATTAACTCAAAATCTATCCTAGAATCCTCTAAAATTAACCTACTAAAATTAATGACGAAAATAATAATAAAAATACTAATTAACACCTAACTAATAATAAAATACCCATATAATTATAATATTTAATATAATCATATTTCCGTCTTGCATCATTCACCCCATCTTCAAAAGAACTCGTCCTCGAGTTCGTTCTTGCAACTTGAAGTCTTCCACTCCACTTGAAGAGATACTTGGAATAAACTCGTTTTTTCCCGAGCCTCAAGAAAACTGGCACTTCGGAATAAGGTAGGAAATACGACAATCGAACAACGCTTGCGTTAAAACTTCCCGTCAAAGCAGCACTATGATCGGCCAAGTGGTTGACTTGAATTGACCAAATCTTGTCAGGTCCGGGCGGGTCACTGCCATGGTGCGGTCGGACCTTACAACCCGGTACGGGCGGGTCTTGATCTAGGTCCGGTCGGATCGCATCACCAGGTTCGGGCGGATCTTGCAGTATATGCGGCTGGACCGCTTCTGGACTTTGAATCTGCGATCTCCCTGTCACGTACAATTCATGTTGTACAGGTTTGATGCGAACGGCCGCTCGTTGCCTTCGGACTTCACAACCAAGCCGCAATTTTTGGATAATGTTGGTTGTCACACCATCTAGTTCTTTTTCTAATAATCGACACTAGAGATGCATAAAATCTGCTATTTCACGCCAATATTGAATCTCAGCCCAATATGTTGCTTGGCACTCCCTGTCTCGAGCATAGCTTTCCTCGAACCGATATTTCGTCAAATACTCTGTGATTCGTACAATCTGGTTTTCTGTGTTGTCCCCGTTGTTGCCAGACATTGCTGAATCTTCCAAGGATCGCCCCTTGTCTGATACCAATTAATGTAAAGGGTTGCAGCGGAATTAAAAGTAAATCGTCATCGGATAGACAATTAATCGAATCAACGACTAATTGACCCAATTCGAATCCACGAATTAAGGTTTGGCAAGAACAACACCAAGATTGATGAAGCTCTCGATTAAACGAAGGAATCCACCCTCACGAAGGAATCCACCTTCAACAAGCCAATAAGGCTTCAAGGTAATAACCTCACAATTGCAAAGCAATCAAATTAATAAAAATAATCTCTGATTTTCGGATTACACCTTTAGGCCTATTTTATAGTGCCCATAAAACTTAAAAAGAAACTAAAACCTTCTAGAATTACTCCTAATCTATATAGTAACCTATTATTAGGACTTTAAAACTAGTAAATTAACTCAAAATCTATCATAGAATCCTCTAAAATTAACCTACTAAAATTAATGATTAATGACGAAAATAATAATAAAAATCAGGGCCGGTCCACTTATTATAGGGGCTCTGTTCAAAATTTACACTTGAGCCCTAAAGATAAAGTATAAAAAATAGAATATAAATTAACTCTTCAATTTTTTAGAGAACCGTTAAACGGGGTTGTGCATTCATGGCATGATGACATGGCATGATGACATAGCATACTAACTTGTTAATGTTTCCAACCTCCGTCCCACTCGAATTAGGACAAATTATCATTTTGGGTGTCCCATTCGAATTAGGACAACCCAAAAATGGAAGTGTTTTATTTAATAGGACCCACATTCACATCCACAACAACTTTCCACTCATTATTTTCTACCCCACTTTCTCTCTCCTACTTTACTTTTCATACTCACAACACCTACTCCACTAACACTTTGTCCTTAATCCCCGTGCCCAACCCAAAAATCCTAATTTGGATGGGACGGAGGGAGTATATTCTAAAATGATTCAAAGTTTTTTATTTTTGTTGAGAAAATGGTTCAGATTTACTAAATAACTACAATTGATATATTACAAATGAGTTAAGTACCTTTTTCGTCCCTCAACTTTTAATTTTTTTACTTTTTCATCCCAGAAATTTTTTTTTTTACTTAATAATCTTTGAACTCACCATTTTTATCATTAAAAGGTCCTTCCGTCAGACTCCCGTCTAACAGGCCGTTAAATGTTGCTGACGGGGCGTTTATTTGCTGATGTGGATATTTGAGGGGTAAAATTGCATACTATAAAACTAAGGGGTCTAAATAGAAAATCCCCGATCCCACCTCCAGAAGACACACACACACACACACACACACACACTTCTCTCTCAGCAACCCAGGTTCCCTCCGCCGTCGTCTACTCCTCTTCCCCGGTGCCGAGGCCTGTGCCGGTGCCGTGAGCCCGCGACCACCCACAACCCCTTCATCTCCCTTCTTACACCCACCCCTCTTTCCTCACAGCCACAAATCAAAATCTCGAACACCACCTTCATCGCCGACACCCCTTACTCTTCTCCTCTCGTTGATTTAGCCTCCGCCAAACACCCACCCCTCTCGTCAAACACTAACACCATCCCCCATTCCAATTGTCGCCTCCGCCACCGCACACCTCCCCTTCTGCTCCTTCTTCGTCAATTGAAGAGTTAAAGCTGAATAGAAACAAACTTGATTCCACCGAGTTCCTCGCCATCGTGTTCCAAGCTTTCACCGGAATTGGATATTCCGACCGGTAATGTTGGTCCTTCAGATCTGTTCGTCAATTGATAGGGTTTCAAATTTTTTATTTTTTGTTTCATTTCTATTTGTGCCCATATCTTTGTGTGTTTTATTTGTGCCAACCAGAGATCATCGCCACCGTCGATTCAAGCTTCTCCGTCCGCCCAGCAACATTACTCCGGCTCCGGTCATCTTCTGCGATCATCGCCACAGTCGATCTGTTACAGATCTGGGTTTGATTTCTTTTTGTTTTTGGTTTTATGAAACAAACAAAGTTTCTGACAATGTTATTTAAGATTTTTTTGGTCATTGATTGGTGTTAATGGTGATGTTGGATGGGCGATTTTGGTGGCGTTAGTGGTGATTGGGTGGCTGTCATTTTGGTGGTGGCCGGTGGGTTACTGCTGGGGGAGGTGTTGGTTGACGGAGGGAGATCGTGAAGATGGGAAGATGAATTCTTTTTGTATGATTTACACTTTCACCCCTTCATCTAACTGAACACATCCAAATCAGCATTTCATTGTCTTAGTCAGCGCCACATACGCAAAATGATGATGTCATGATGCCACTTCAACCTTAGTTAACGGCAAGAGGGACGGTAGACTGACGGAAGGATGTTTAAGGGAAAAAAAAAACGTAGTTTGAGGATTCTTAAGTAAAAAAAAATGGTTTGGTGACCTAAAAGTAAAAATTGATAAGTTGAGGGACGAAAAAGGTACTTAACTCTATTACAAATACAACACTAGAATAAGAATTATGTATTTAATTGGACTAAAAATGACTAAAAGTCACTTATTCAATCTACAATGTTACTCTCTCCGTCTCAAAATGAATGCTCGTCTCAAAATGAATGCTCAAGTATTTTTTAAAATTATTTTTAATAATAAAAATATATCATATATAATCAAAAAATGGGGCCCTTCAAAATCGGGGGCCCTGAGCGGTGGCACACTTTGCACACCCTCAGGGCCGGCCTTGATAAAAATACTGATTAACACCTAACTAATAATAAAATAGCCATATAATTATAATATTTAATACTCCTTCCGTCCCAATTTAAAGTTCTTAGTTTGACTTTGCACGGAGATTAAGAAAAAGTAAATGTTGTGAGTATGAAAAGTAAAGTGGGAGAGAGAAAGTGGGTAGTGAGTTTTTGTTGTGAGAATGACAAGTGGGTCACACTTTCCATTTTAGGTAATAAAGCAAAGTAAGAACCTTAAATTGGGACAAACTAAAAAGGAAAGTAACAACCTTAAAGCGGGACAGAGGGAGTATAATCATATTTCCGTCCTGCATCAAAAATCAAATAATAAAAATAATTAAACTACCATTCTGAGATGGTATTTTAATCATTTTGGGACGATATCTTAATGTAATTTTGCGTATTTTTAGTAACAGTGATAAATGGGGCATACCTAATAAACACAAATGAACTTAATAAAAACAACCAAATGGTAGATAGTACTCATTTGAACTTTTTGTGGGTTAAAACATGAAAGCAGGAGCATATAAGTAAGAGCTGGTCCCTTACATTTGTCTCCTCCGCCTAATACAAAACTCATTGTTTGGGGTAAAAAATCTCGCAGCACTACATCTACATCTTGGAGATAACAGCTTGAGTTTACGTCTTACATTTTACATGATTAGTTCTACATGTTCACTTTACATCCTGATGACTGGACATCCTGAGTGAAACTAACTATCTCATCGTGAAAGATTGAGATACTAAGTTAATAAGAGCACCTGTTTATATCAACATGTGTAGAATGGATAAAATCAGCTACATCTTACAACTTGAAGCTTCAACATGATGAAAACAACTTGAAGCCTCCAGGATGCTGAAAACAACTTGAAGCTTTCAGGATGCTGAAAACAACTTGAAGCTTCAACTTGGCCTAACGTCTTGATCATGCAACTTGGCCAATTACGTCCTGCAGGTATATCATTGATCCTAATTTTCAGGGACCACTAACAGATCGTGAAGATCCCATGGACTAGGTCAAAGATGACATGCCGTTTACCAACACATGCCAGATAGAAGTCTTCAACGTTTCCCAAAGGATCAACCTTATCTCTTCAACCAACTTCCGAGATTTAAGGGATAGCTTAGCTAGTTTATTATTTCTTTTTACTCAGTATTTAAAGAGAGCATACCACATGTATTTGCACACACTCATTTCTCTGTAACCTCTCTCTAGACTTCGTTTTTGTAATTCTCTCAAATACTTAGTGAATTTTGAAGGTTAAAGCAGGTTTCCAAAACCTCCCAAGGTTTTGTGCCGGAGGACGATTGTTCCAAGGGCTTTCCTCGTTACATCTTGCGTTAACACCTTGAACTCTGACCTATATCTTGAATTCTGAAATCTATATTCCATTTGTACCCTATTTCTTTTTTATTTGTCCAATTGTCAAAAATTGACCAAAACTATTTGGCGCCGTCTGTGGGAACTTTGGTCTTTTAGATTGTTAAGAGATTCAAGATGAGCAATCCAACAACCGATCAGATTACATCTGGAATTTCAGTCGCAAGTGGGGGCAGATCAGCAATGGGGGCACCTGAAATCCCTTTGGATATCGCCTCCAACTTGACTGCAATGCTACGTGAAGTGAGAAACCAGGTCCAAGTCTAGAATGATACCTCTACCATGCTAATGAATCAAGTGGCCAGGTTGCAGCATGAAGTGACTTCTCTTCGGGGTGGAACGCCGGCGCGACAGCAGCCCAACTTGCCTAGCATCTTTCAGTCTGTTGTCCCAAATGCGCCTTCCAACCTGTACTCTCCATATCAACCTAGAAGGATTTCTTTTGAGGGTGACATTGCTGGATCATCTGGATTTGGTGGAATTACGCCGGCAACCAGCATGACCAATAGCACAATTGTTAATCATGAGACTGTCACTCCAACTACGACAACATTCGTGACCCCTACAACAGTGGCAACATGGAGTTTTAACCCTCAATCTGATTTCAATCATTTTAATAATTATCATTTTTCTGCAGCTAACAATGATGCAGGTAGTCTGCTTGGCCGACAAATACAGGAACTGAAAGAATTGATCATGAGCGTGCCAGGATTGACTCTACCCCACAACCAGGCTACTCCAACCTGCTTCAATGTGTCACGCCCCGGAAATCTCAAAAATCCATAAATATAAAATTTACAAAATAAACATCTCCAAAATGCTAAATACCAAACCGGGCGCGTGAATTCTCCTATAAACCAATACCAACAAACAATACCTCCACGAGATTATAACTCGGAGACTAGAAACAAACGCGGAAGCAAGAACAACTGTTAATAATATAAATTCCCAAAGGACAAGAGTATATACATAACCCTGGACGACCACGACCTTTCAACCATATACAAAGAGGCTTTGAAGAGCAACTACCCCAAAGGCGATCAACCTGCTCAGAAGACTCCCGATACAACGGACCTCAAATGATACCACTTGCTTTCCTGGGGGGGTTAAGGAAAAACAATTTGAAACAAGAAACGGGGTGAGATAAAATCTCAGTAAGTTACTAAATGCATCTACATGGTATAATATCATGCAAATCAATTATATAACTGAACAAGTAAATCATATAACAACAAATGAGAAAGCTCCCTATCGCCAACCGTCCCATACCAGTTGGAAATAACGACTAACTCATTATGCAGCACATAAGACTGAAATAAACACGTTACAAAGGATACTGAGCCAAGGTTTCACCAAACCAATAGAATAATTGCTGCGCAGCTTCAACCAATCAACCAATCAAACCATCTTCATAGTAGCATAATAGCAGAAGAGAAAATCCCGGTTAGAACCGACCAATCAATCAATCAACCAATCGAACCATCTTCGAAGTAGCATAAACAGCTGAAGATGACAACCCCGGTACTGGAACCATAACAATGTAACATGTCACAAAGGACAGGGGAGATGACACAAAGTCAAAACCCAAAAAGTTAGCTAGACTACTTCCGAAGGAAGCTAGCTCATCCCAACCAAGGCCAATCTGGAAGAGGAAAGAAGGACCAATGGGCAATGCTATACTGGACTTGGCTCGTGCCATTATAACATTATCCATTGCCTGACTCGAACACAAATAACTAGCTGGACTTTCAAATAAATGCTAGGTAATAAATACTGCTCGATAAACAACCAAACATTCCAAAGTAGGGAACCATACCAAATAATCACCATAAAGATGCAACGGTTACTCATGAAGAGTTTAACAACAACGATAACAAGAGTTTCTAATGAAGAGCACAACAACGATAAACGGAATTTATCATAAAGAGCACAACAACGATGATTATTAAAACACGATAATTCCATAATAAGGAACCATACCAGATACATTCCAAAGGTGATACCCACAAGTTACTCATAAGGAACACAACCCAAACGGCCGCTCACAATTAGTACAACGACTATAACCCAAAATTATCCTAAACGTTTACTCATAAAGATGTACTAGGGCTATGAACTGAACTATCTCTTTACACCTAGAATTCCAAAAATAGGAATTCCGAATAAATACCCTTAAGGCAAATCAAACCCACAGTTACCCCATCACTATACCACGCTTTACATCCATTCATAAACGGACCAATTCTTAATACCCCAAACGAACCCAAAAGATTACACTTATTCACACATGATCACAACGGACCAAACCCAACACTTTGGTATTCCCTAATACCCTCTAGGTATTATAAGATATCACTTAGAATCTAGACCAAGTCTGATCCCCAAAATCAATCCGATCGAAATAATCCTGAATACATTACAAGATGCCCAAACACTCTCAAACAATACTTAGGCTAATTCCGCAACACAATTGTTCACAACGGACCATGCCAATTAATCATCAAAAGATAAACCAAGTCAACAACACATCAACAGATGTTCCAACGTCCCCAAATAATAAATAGGTAAATATTATATCACATTTACTCACCAAGGAACTATTCCCAATTATTATAGTTTCTACGATATCCAATTAAGTCAACAAGAAGAAGACTCGAAGTCTATACCATGATTTCATCTTATCCTTAACCCAAAACAAGAGAAGGAAACATTATGGACCCAAGCATAGAATCTTACCAAATAATCATCATAGAAACGAACCGGTCAATCTACGCATCATAAAGATGTCCCATCCATTCCAAACAACACTTAGTGAAATTCCATGTCACAACTCATCTATTCACAAAGGAACTATCTATAAACGTTAAAGTGTTCTACGATGTCTAAATAATTCACAAGGAATAGTGCCATAAACCTAGGTGATTATTACACCCTCGTTCTTAACAACAAAATTGGACTTCCAGGAAAAGGGGACCGAGCGGGCGCCTGGGGGTGACCGAGCGGGCGCTCATATGGCCAGGAGGTCTGGGTCGGGAAAATGGCTAATTCGAGCGGGCGCTTGGACAAGGACGAGCGGGCGCTCGGCCTGAGTTTCAGACGGAATTCACCTGGGTTCATGAAGAATTTCTTACCCATTTCAAACCAAACCAAAATCAATGCTTCTAGTAAATATACCAATGTACTAGAACAACATATAAACCTATAAATGGCCTATATATCACTATCTAAACAATCCAAGCCAAGATATGAATCACAAACCAAAATATCATAAAAATGGATAAAATGCAAATAAATTCTAAATCAAACCAAGAAGCCATATATCACAACTAGATCATTAAATGAGCTAAAGATGAACAATTTTAGCATAAATGGGGGAAAAACAACTTACTTGGCCCGAAATCAAAGTTCCCCAAATCAAGATTTTCTTGGCTCTAAACGACCACCTCAACGATCTAAGCATTTTCATAAAATGAGAAATAAGAAAAGAAGAAAGGAAGATGACTAAAAAGAAGAGAGAAGGGGAGAGCTTTCTTACCTTCAATGGAGGAGAGAGAGAGAAAGAGAGAGCTGGGAGTGAGAAAGATGAGGGGAGGGGAAGGAGGTGAGGGAGTAATTAAATTATTCCAAATGTTACACTTAGGCCCCTACCACTACTTACCATTAACCCTTATAACTCTCCTCAACAACTAAGACCCAACACTCTACACTAGCACAATTAACAAATTAAATGCTAGGGACGAAAATATCATTAAACATAAAAGGCACACATAATTATTTAAATAAATAAATAATTTAACTAAATAAATAAGCAATAAATAAATAATTAAATATTTATTTCTAAGAAAATAGAGGCGGGTTTTCGGGTCGTTACAATCTACCCTCCTTAAAAAGAATTCGCCCGCGAATTCACTCATCAAAATCACGACGCGCGGTCATAATGAGGCGACAAAATATCAATTCGCATAAAGCACTCAGAACCTCTATCAAGTACCAATTAAATATTTCATACATCGTCCCCACGACTCAAATGAACCAACACATTTGAACACATACGCATCTCAAGTATACTCGTATCAAACATTCTAAAGTTAACTTCCTCTTTCATCCCGAATTTCAAATTCTCAAGACTATCACTTGTTCACCAATTCTAAGACATAGCTGATTCGATCCTGATTAGCATTACGCTCTCCATCAACCCTTAAATCATCAACATCCATAAGTTTTACTTTTCCGATTCATCCGCACGCATTGACGATCTATACATCAACCCACGTAATCATACTACTACCCGAATAAATAAGAGAAGGAATAGGGCTAACGATTACTGTCACCCAATAACTCAATGATATAATCAAAAATCTACTGTTATCAACTATCCGGTCAAATGCGATTCCACTACCACACTCACTTTCCTTATAAGATAAAACATAATACAGTCATAACCCTTGAATTTCTCAACTACTAGCATTACCTCATACTTAGTTTTCTAAGGAAATATATCCATCAACTTTTGATAGTCCGTTATCATAACATTTCAACTTGGTCCCAAAATAAAATATAATATAACCCGCTAAGGTAAAATCACTAAAATCACAACCAATTCCAAGTCACAGATAGTTCCACTTATCAAGCGTTAATCCTCAAAATATATGCAAATACTTTATCACCCAAAATCGCAGAATCCAGATTACTCCTAAACACAATTCTCGAGATACTACAAACTCGTCTTACCCATGACCTTAATTTCACTACAAGGATACTCCATTAGATCAGATATTTAGGATTACTCCTCAGAAATTCAAAATATTTAAACCATCTCGAGCTTAATCAACTTCTTACTATACAAGGCTAAAGAAATTTTCCATCCCCATAATTTTCACCGTAGTGGCTATATCTTCAAGGATTACCACTATAGTGCTTTCACTCTAGTTAACACCTTAAACTTAAAGGTACAATATAAGCCCAAAATTCTTAACACAAAATGTCCACTTAAATCCACGTTAAACTACCATCAATACATTACTCCCATTCTTGAAAACCTAATACAATCCCACATACTCAGTAGTCCGCAAACTGTTGGCAGTGGTGCCCTAGGCACGTTTAATAAACGTTGTAATTGTTATCATTTATTTCATATCAATAAAGAGATGTTTTAATTATTATTGCTGTTCATGTTTACTTATAATAATCTCCGTCCCTAGTACTTATTAAGCACTAGTATAAAGGCTAAATGATCATGGGATGATCATGTTAGATTTATGGGTACTTATTTGGAACAAGGTATTGGACATGACCCGCTGTATGAGATTTATGTCATGGTCTATGTCGAACATATATCTCATATTAGTTACGTCATTTGAATCCTTAGACATGAAGTTATTATAGTCTTCCACTTGATGAACATTATGTTTGACATATTCAAACGCTACCTTTAACCGGGAAGTTATAAAGGGTATGATTGGCATAATCGGATTCACGTAGGTTAGAATAATAAGCTAAATGGATTTGTCCCTCTTCGGAGAGATGTCAAGCTTGGGCCTCTCGTAGGAATGGTGTTGATGAAATGTTCGGCCGGACTCAAATGAATTGATTGGATCAATGGCATTTGGATTATCAACATATTCGGAATCGAGAAAGTATTGAACAAAACAAGTTGACTGTTTGACCATGACTTGTGTTCAATGACGTCGAGGACAAAGGGATTATGACATATTCTAAAGGAATGCGAACTTGTATCTAGTTATACTATTTGGGTAGGTATGACGGTTTGCTAGAACCTAATCATATCTTACGGTTTCATGTTTGAACCCATTGCCAACTTAGTATAATCCTAGAGGGTCACACACAATATAACGAATCTTTAAAAGGACTAAATTGGAATTTTGGAAATTCTGGAAATTCTGGATATTCTGGGGAAGTGGGCGACCGCACAGTGTGGATTGGGCGGCCGCACACTTAGCTCAGATTTGTACCAGTTTGTTTCAGATAAATGTGCGACCGCACAGTGTATTCTGGGCGGCCGCACAGTACTGTCGGCTGGCACTTTCCTAATTCGATTTGGAATGTCTTTTGACACAAGATTCCTATTTGGAATAGGTCTTGCTTGTGTATAAAAGGATGAGTTCGGCCAGAAGTTCAGTGATAGCCTTTTGTGAGTCTCCAAAGAGTTTGAGAGAGGTTTTATTTTGTTCAAAGACATCCTTGGTCAAAGAACAAAATAATACACAAAAGAAAAATTCCATATAGTTCAAATTCATTGTGAAAACGTGTTTCACAATTTGGTCTAGCAACCAAGATCAAAGAAGCTCCATTGATATTCGTTCGTGGTGTGGATACCGCTAGAGGGTGAAGCTCATCATCTTCAAAGTTCGTGTTCAAGCTTTGTGATCGTGATCAAGTCTTCAAATCTCCACTAAAGACCAAGAGAGAATTTAATAGCCATCAAGGGTTAGTTTTATCCTATATTCATGTTATTGTATTTGATTTAATCATATGAACGGATCTATGGGCTTTGGGTTTCAATTTTAAATGCTAAATTCCGCTGCGCATGTTACTACGAAACCCAACAGTGGTATCAGAGCCCCGTTCATGTTGATTATTTCAATACCTAGATCATGTTATGTGTATATAAATTGTTTATGTGCCTTGCATGATGTGAATATTGGAATATATGACGTTTATGTGTTATGTGATTTTATGTGGTTTATTGTTTTGCAACTTTAATCGCACGATTCAATCGCAATAAATAAATTATGATGGATTCAGAATTGTTGATTATTAATTTTTGATTGGATCAAAGTTTTAATAATCGGGGAAAAAACGATTTTGAGACAAAATTTTCGAACTTGAAAATTCTGCACCTTCTGATGGCCATGGGCGACCGCACAGAAGATTCTGGGCGGCCGCACATTTTTTGAGCGACCGCACAGATCCTTTTGGGCGGCCGCACAAAGGGATTAGAAGGTCTGATTTTGGTCAAAAACAGAATCTGGAATTTTTCGAAAAATTCAACAAAACCAGTAACAGAACCAGTCCAGACTTGCTGATCTGGAATGGGTTTTGGGTAGTTGGTTTGTGTGTGGATTTTGGGGTTTGATTTTCCTATTTGTTTTAGTCTTTTGATTCTAAGATTGGTTCAAGGTTTGGATAGCTAATCTGCGTTCATCGAGATTGTGTTTCCCAAACTTGATCGCAATCAAAGTTTCAAAGATAAAACAAAGTTAGAATTATGAAGAGTTCATAATTGCTAAAATTGAGAAACAAAGTTCTTGATTCAATGATTGGAGATCCATGTGGAATTGTGAATGCAATTGGCCTACGTTCATCGAGACCATCTATTGCTTAGTTTCGGCCACATGGATTACTTTCTTGGTTTCTTGAATTAGTGCGGGATTGTGGTTGCCTAATGGCTTAGTTCGACCGCACTTCTTGTTGTCTTGATTTGGAGATAATAACCAAAGTTGAAATAGTCTCATCCTCATAATTATAGAGAAACTAATGACACATAAATATCATGCTTAAATTAATGGAGATTAATTTAGTGGCTAAACTTGATGTGTAACATGTTTATATTATGTGCTCATAAATGTGTTATATGCTATATGTGATGAACCTTCAAATAAAGTTTTAAATCCTTCTTTGCCATGCCATGATTAAAACACTTGTTTATGCATGGGTAACCTTGATGTGGGTTCGCCTCCGCGAGGTGCATTAATCTTATTCATGTATGAGTAAGATGAGGTTCATTAATTTAATGTGGGCTTGCCTCCGCAAGGTGCATTAAATTGAATGGTTCCCATGCGTTTAAAATTGTTGGACTTAATTAGGCGTCAAAACAGTTTTGGGCCTAGGCAAAAGATGAGATTAAACATGCTTTTTGAAATTGGATTTCTCAAAGAATCTCATAAAAGGATCTAAGAATCATATGGGATATGATTGACATGATTGTCTACCTAATTAATTTAGTTTTGAGCGGTCCGCCTCCGTGGACTCAAAAGTTAAATTAAAGTTGGATCTTAGCCCAATTAAATTATATTATACATTGGATGTATATGAAGGTTATATAATTTAGTGGGAGTATTTTGTTTGAAAATACATTATTTATCTCTTTAATGAAAACTGGTACTCATTAATTTTTTTTTTTTTTTTTTTTTTGCATATTTGTAGATAATGACTAATAACACTCAATCAATGTCGTTGCGATCGATCCTTGAGAAGGATAAGCTCGAAGAGAATGGTACAAACTTTATGAATTGGATCCGTAGCATAAGAATTGTTCTTAAGCAAGAAGATAAGTTGTACATTCTCGATGGGCCTCTCCCTGCTGAACCACCGCCTACTGCCCCTAGGGTAGAAAGAGACAATTACAAGAAACATCGTAATGACTCTAGAGATGTAAGTTGTCTCATGCTTGCTGCTATGTGTTCAAAACTCCAACAAAGTTTGGAACATTTGGAAGTCTATGAGATAGGCGTGGAGTTGAAACCATGTTTCAAGAGAAAGCTAGGCAAGAGAGAGTACAGGACCATTGTTGCATTCACTACTTGTAAAATGAATGAAGGGCAACAAGTGAGTCCTCACTTTCTTAAAATGAAAGGTTATGTAGAGCACCTTGAGAAACTTGGCTATCCAATCCCATTGGAGCTAGCCACGGATCTCATTCTTAATTCATTGCCTAAAAGTTATAATCAGTTTGTAATGAATTATAACATGCATGGAATGGATAAGAATCTCTCTGAGTTGCATGGGATGCTCAAAACTGCAGAGATGAAAATTGTGGAGAAAGGTTCTCCCGTGCTCTTGGTTCATGATGGGAAGAAGGCTAATGCCAAAGGAAAGGGTAAGAAAGTTATCAAACCCAAAATAAGCAAGGCAAAGGTTGCCAAGGCTTCTGAGGCAAAACCCGATTCACAAAAGGATGCAATCTGTTTCCATTGTCAAGAAATTGGTCATTGGAAACGTAATTGCAAGGCTTTCTTGGAAGAGCAAAAGAAGAAGAAGAGCAGCAAGGCTGCGTCGACTTCAGGTATCTATATGATAGATATTCTCCTTTCTACCACTGATTCTTGGGTATTGGATACCGGATGTGGTTCTCACATTTTTCTAAATGTGCAGGGACTAAAGAATAGGAGACTGCTTAAAGAAGGTGAAGTAGATCTACGTGTGGGGAATGGAGCAAGAGTTGCTGCATTAGCCGTAGGGACTTATGAAGTCACTTTACCTTCCGGATTAATTCTTGTTTTGAACAATTGTTATTATGTTCCGGATTTAAGCAGAAATATTATTTTAATTTCTTGTTTGGATAATGAAGGTTTTAAGTTTCTTATTGAGAATAAGAAATTTTCTATTTATTTAAATCATGTGCTTTATGGTATTGCTAATTCATTTAATGGCCTTTATATCTTGGATGTCAAGAATGAAAATAATGACAATGTCTATCATGTAAATAAGAAATCTAAACCTAATGATGTAAATCATACCTATTTATGGCATTGCCGTCTTGGTCATATTAATGAGAAGCGTATCTCAAAACTCCATGGGAACGGACTTTTAGGTTCATGTGACCTCGAGTCATATGATACTTGTGAGTCGTGTCTTCTTGGAAAAATGACTAAGATACCTTTTACCAAGTTGGGTGAAAGGGCAAGCGACTTATTGGGGTTGATACATTCCGATGTATGCGGACCATTAAGTAGCAATGCTAGGGGAGGATTTCAATACTTCATAACCTTCACTGATGATTATAGTAGATTTGGGTATGTTTACCTAATGAAACATAAAAGTGAAGCATTTGAGATATTTAGAATATTTCAAAATGAAGTAGAAAAACAACTTGACAAAAGTATAAAAGCACTTCGATCAGATCGAGGTGGAGAATACTTAAGTCAAGAATTTGATGATCATCTAAAGAATTGTGGAATAGTTTCACAATTGACTCCACCTGGAACACCACAATGGAATGGTGTATCCGAGAGGAGGAATCGGACTTTGTTAGACATGGTTCGATCAATGATGAGTCAAGTTGATCTTCCAATATCCTTTTGGGGTTACGCCCTAGAAACCGCTGCTTTCACACTAAATCGTGTTCCAACTAAATCGGTTCAAAAGACTCCATATGAGATGTGGAGCGGAAAGAAGCCGTGTCTATCTTTCATGAAGATTTGGGGTTGTGAAGCTTTTGTCAAAAGACTTGTCTCAGACAAAATTGCACACAAATCTGATAAATGTATTTTCGTGGGATATCCTAAGGAAACTAGAGGATATTACTTTTACAATCGTGAGGACAACAAAGTGTTTGTTGCCCGAACTGGTGTCTTTCTAGAGAAAGAGTTTCTCTCCAAAGAAATCAGTGGGAGTAAAATAAATCTTGAAGAAATTCGAGACCCAGAAAATAACATTGAACCAATGGTGGAACAAGAACAAGAAACACAAGGAGTTGTGGAACCTGTTCAAAATACACAAGCAACTCGCAGATCTAGTAGGTTACGATCCGAGCCCGAGAGATATGGATTTCTCGTAACGGATAGTAATGAGGTAGAAATCATTGAGAATGATGAACCGTCAACCTACCAAGAGGCGATATCTTCTCCTGATTCAGACAAGTGGCTTGGAGCCATGGAATCCGAATTGCAATCCATGCAAGACAATCAAGTTTGGAATTTGATTGATGCACCCGAAGGTGTAAAAACCATAGGATGCAAATGGGTCTTCAAAAAGAAGACTGACATGGATGGGAAGGTGCATACTTACAAAGCTAGACTTGTAGCGAAAGGTTATAGGCAAGTTCATGGTATTGACTCTGATGAGTCCTTTTCACCCGTCGCATTGATCAAGTCTATAAGAATTTTGCTTGCCATTGCCGCATATCATGACTATGAATATGGCAAATGGACGTCAAAACCGCTTTCCTGAATGGAAAACTCCAAGAGGATGTGTATATGACACAACCAGAAGGTTTTGAACAAGATTCTAAGGTATGCAAATTGCAAAGATCCATCTATGGATTGAAGCAAGCTTCTAGGAGTTGGAATCTCCGTTTTGATGAATCGGTCAAAGAGTTTGGTTTCATCAAGAACGAAGATGAGCCTTGTGTATACAAGAAGATTAGTGGGAGCATAGTGCTATTCCTTATTTTATATGTGGATGACATATTGCTCATTGGAAACGACATTCCTACACTTCAGTCTGTGAAGACTTGGTTAGGAAAGTGCTTCGCAATGAAAGATATGGGTGAAGCCGCATATATTCTTGGCATTAAGATCTATAGAGATAGATCAAGGAGGCTACTTGGTTTAAGCCAAAGTACATACATTGACAAGGTCATTAGAAGATTCCGTATGGAAAATTCTAAGAGAGGCACCTTGCCCGTGTTATATGGAGTTTCTCTAAGCAAGACTCAATGTCCTAAGACAAACGATGAGCGTGAGAAAATGAATGATGTTCCATATGCTTCGGCAATTGGGTCCATCATGTATGCCATGATTTGTACTAGGCCGGATGTATCTTATGCTTTGAGCATGACAAGTAGATACGAATCAGACCCTGGCGAAAATCACTGGATAGCTGTAAAAGCGATTGTTAAGTACTTGAGAAGAACTAAAGACTCGTTTTTGGTCTATGGAGGAATGGAAGATGATCTCGTTGTAAATGCTTACACGGATGCAAGCTTCCAAACCGACAAAGATGATAGCCGATCGCAATCGGGTTTTGTGTTTATGTTAAATGGTGGAGCTGTAAGCTGGAAGAGTTCCAAGGAAAGTACAAACGCTGATTCTACAACAGAAGCTGAGTATATTGCTGCATCGGATGCTGCAAAGGAAGCTGTTTGGATTAAGAAGTTCATAACTGAACTTGAAGTGGTTCCTAGCATTGCTAATCCAATAGACCTTTATTGCGATAATAATGGTGCTATTGCTCAAGCAAAGGAACCAAGAGCACATCAGAAATCCAAACACATACTTAGGCGTTTTCATATCATTCGAGAGATCGTTGATAGGGGAGACGTAAATATATGCAGAGTACCTACTGATGACAATGTTGCGGACCCGCTAACAAAGGGACTTCCACAAGCTAAACATGATGGTCATGTTAGGTCCATGGGTATTAGATACATGGGAAATTGGGCCTAGGGCAAGTGGGAGATTGTTGGCAGTGGTGCCCTAGGCACGTTTAATAAACGTTGTAATTGTTATCATTTATTTCATATCAATAAAGAGATGCTTTAATTATTATTGTTGTTCTTGTTTACTTATAATAATCTCCGTCCTTAGTACTTATTAAGCACTAGTATAAAGGCTAAATGATCATGGGATGATCATGTTAGATTTATGGGTACTTGTTTGGAATAAGGTACTGCACATGACCCGCTGTATGAGATTTATGCCATGGTCTATGTCGAACATATATCTCATATTAGTTATGTCATTTGAATCCTTAGACATGAAGTTATTATAGTCTTCCACTTGATGAACATTATGTTTGACATATTCAAATGCTACCTTTAACCGGGAAGTTATAAAGGGTATGATTGGCATAATCGGATTCACGTAGGGAAGAATAGTAAGCTAAATGGATTTGTCCCTCTTCGGAGAGATGTCAAGCTTGGGCCTCTCGTAGGAATGGTGTTGATGAAATGTTCGGCCGGACTCAAATGAATTGATTGGATCAATGGCATTTGGATTATCAACATATTCGGAATCGAGAAAGTATTGAACAAAACAAGTTGACTGTTTGACCATGACTTGTGTTCAATGACGTCGAGGACAAAGGGATTATGACATATTCTAAAGGAATGCGAACTTGTATCTAGTTATACTATTTGGGTAGGTATGACGGTTTGCTAGAACCTAATCATATCTTATGGTTTCATGTTTGAACCCATTGGCAACTTAGTATAATCCTAGAGGGTCACACACAATAGAACGAATCTTTAAAAGGACTAAATTGGAATTTTGGAAATTCTGGACATTCTGGGGAAGTGGGCGACCGCACAGTGTGGATTGGGCGGCCGCACACTTAGCTCAGATTTGTACCAGTTTGTTTCAGATAAATGTGCGACCGCACAGTGTATTCTGGGTGGCCGCACAGTACTGTCGGCTGGCACTTTCCTAATTCGATTTGGAATGTCTTTTGACACAAGATTCCTATTTGGAATAGGTCTTGCTTGTGTATAAAAGGATGAGTTCAGCCAGAACTTTAGTGATAGCCTTTTGTGAGTCTCCAAAGAGTTTGAGAGAGGTTTTATTTTGTTCTAAGACATCCTTGGTCAAAGAACAAAATAATACACAAAGAAAAATTCCATATAGTTCAAATTCATTGTGAAAACGTGTTTCACAATTTGGTCTAGCAACCAAGATCAAAGAAGCTCCTTTGATATTCGTTCGTGGTGTGGATACCGCTAGAGGGTGAAGCTCATCATCTTCAAAGTTCGTGTTCAAGCTTTGTGATCGTGATCAAGTCTTCAAATCTCCACTAAAGACCAAGAGAAAATTTAATAGCCATCAAGGGTTAGTTTTATCCTATATTCATGTTATTGTATTTGATTTAATCATATGAACGGATCTATGGGCTTTGGGTTTCAATTTTAAGTGCTAAATTCCGCTGCGCATGTTACTACGAAACCCAACACAAACAACACAAATTTTATCTTCAAAAGATTTCCTCTAACTCCCATTTAAATTAATAATCCGTGCTTACCATAAAAAAAATGATTATAACTTCCACAATATACTCATAACTCATTTTGCTTTAACTCAACTCCAATCATGTACTAAAATGATCCCAAACAAGTTAAGTATTTCCTCATACTAAACAATTCTGATGCACTCACAAAGATGTACCAAAAGTAAAGGAAAATCTCTTATTGAGAAATTCTCAAATTGAATCTTTAACTCTTTTAACCCAACCGATACTATATGTTCACCGATTTACCTATCAGTATTATAGCCCATATCAACTCATCATATAACCCAAGTTCCCTATCGGTCAAGCGACATATCGCACCCAGTATAAATTATACTCAAGACTTCAACATTAGTATTGCCAACTGAATAAGCTAAATTCCCAGCACAACCTTATAATAAAGATTTTCTAATTTTCAATATAGAACCTGAACATTATATATATACTTAGTATGCTCCTAAACAAGTCAAACACACTAATATAGAATTATTCACCACCTGTCGATGGCACCCAAGAAATCCGAGACACATTGAAAGCTAGGCCATACTACTTAACTCGTCAATATCCTGTATAGGTGACATAACCAAATCACCTCATCTCTATAGCACAAGACATTTCCACTTTACGAAATAGGTAAGTCCAAGCCTTCAAAACTCGAACTCTCGATTCCCAAGCCAACTAACCCCAATGGAACCAACACTATTGACACCAATCCTATACTTGATATACCACAAAAGAAGAAACATTCGACGTCAATATCATGACTCATAACTCAACCACTTCTACCTTAACCTCATCTTCAAGAAAGCTTAGTTTTCTAAACCGCTCAAAATTATAACACCCAAGTATTGAAACCTATTCAATACCAGAGTTCTTATTCTCCTTCAAGATCTAAAACCATTGCTCTGATACCAACTGTCACGCCCCGAAAATATCAAAAATCCATAAATATAAAATTTACAAAATAAACATCTCCAAAATGCTAAATACCAAACCGGGCGCGTGAATTCTCCTATAAACCAATACCAACAAACAATACCTCCACGAGATTATAACTCGGAGACTAGAAACAAACGCGGAAGCAAGAACAACTGTTAATAATATAAATTCCCAAAGGACAACAGTATATACATAACCCTGAACGACCACGACCTTTAAACCATATACAAAGAGGCTCTGAAGAGCAACTACCCCAAAGGCGATCAACCTGCTCAGAAGACTCCCGATACAACGGACCTCAAAAGATACCACTTGCTTTCCTGGGGGGGGGGTTAAGGAAAAACAATTTGAAATAAGAAACGGGGTGAGATAAAATCTCAGTAAGTTACTAAATGCATCTACATGGCATAATATCATGCAAATCAATTATATAACTGAACAAGTAAATCATATAACAACAAATGAGAAAGCTCCCTATCGCCAACCATCCCATACCAGTTGGAAATAACGACTAACTCATCATGCAGCACATAAGACTGAAATAAACACGTTACAAAGGATACTGAGCCAAGGTTTCACCAAACCAATAGAACAATAGCTGCGCAGCTTCAACCAATCAACCAATCAAACCATCTTCATAGTAGCATAATAGCAGAAGAGAAAATCCCGGCCAGAACCGACCAATCAATCAATCAACCAATCGAACCATCTTCGAAGTAGCATAAACAGCTGAAGATGACAACCCCGGTACCGGAACCATAACAATGTAACATGTCACAAAAGACAGGGGAGATGACACAAAGTCAAAACCCAAAAAGTTAGCTAGACTACTTCCGAAAGAAGCTAGCTCATCCCAACCAAGGCCAATCTGGAAGAGGAAAGAAGGACCAATGGGCGATGCTATAATGGACTTGGCTCGTGCCATTATAACATTATCCATTGCCTGACTCGAACACAAATAACCAGCTGGACTTTCAAATAAATGCTAGGTAATAAATACTAGCTCGATAAACAACCAAAGATTCCAAAGTTGGGAACCATACCAAATAATCACCATAAAAATGCAACGGTTACTCATGAAGAGTTTAACAACAAAGATAACAAGAGTTTCTCATGAAGAGCACAACAACGATAAACGGAATTTCTCATAAAGAGCACAACAACGATGATTATTAAAACACGATAATTCCATAATAATGAACCATACCAGATACATTCCAAAGGTGATACCCACAAGTTACTCATAAGGAACACAACCCAAACGGTCGCTCACAATTAGTACAACGACTATAACCCAAAATTATCCTAAACGTTTACTCATAAAGATGTACTAGGGCTATGAACTCAACTATCTCTTTACACCTAGAATTCCAAAAATAGGAATTCCGAATAAATACCCTTAAGGCAAATCAAACCCACAGTTATCCCATCACTATACCACGCTTTACATCCATTCATAAACGGACCAATTCTTAATACCCCAAACGAAACCAAAAGATTACACTTATTCACACATGATCACAACGGATCAAACCCAACACTTTGGTATTCCCTAATACCCTCTAGGTATTATAAGATATCACTTAGAATCTAGACCAAGTCTGATCCCAAAAATCAATTCGATCGAAATAATCCTGAATACATTACAATATGCCCAAACACTCTCAAACAATACTTAGGCTAATTCCGCAACACAATTGTTCACAACGGACCATGCCAATTAATCATGAAAAGATAAACTAAGTCAACAACACATCAACAGATGTTCCAACGTCCCCAAATAATAACTAGGTAAATATTATATCACATTTACTCACCAAGGAACTATTCCCAATTATTATAGTTTCTACGATATCCAATTAAGTCAACAAGAAGAAGACTCGAAGTCTATACCATGATTTCATCTTATCCTTAACCCAAAACAAGAGAAGGAAACATTCTGGACCCAAGCATAGAATCTTACCAAATAATCATCATAGAAACGAACCGGTCAATCTACGCATCATAAAGATGTCCCATCCATTCCAAACAACACTTAGTGAAATTCCACGTCACAACTCATCTATTCACAAAGGAACTATCTATAAACGTTAAAGTGTTCTACGATGTCTAAATAATTCACAAGGAATAGTGCCATAAACCTAGGTGGATATTACACCCTCGTTCTTAACAACAAAATTGGACTTCCAGGAAAAAGGGACCGAGCGGGCGCCTTGGGGTGACCGAGCGAGCGCTCATATGGCCAGGAGGTCTGGGTCGGGAAAATGGCTAATTCGAGCGGGCGCTTGGACAAGGACGAGCGGGCGCTCGGCCTGAGTTTCAGACGGAATTCACCTGGGTTCATGAAGAATTTCTTACCCATTTCAACCCAAACCAAAATCAATGCTTCTAGTAAATATACCAATGTACTAGAACAACATATAAACCTATAAATGGCCTATATATCACTATCTAAACAATCCAAGCCAAGATATGAATCACAAACCAAAATATCATAAAAATGGATAAAATGCAAATAAATTCTAAATCAAACCAAGAAGCCATATATCACAACTAGATCATCAAATGAGCTAAAGATGAACAATTTTAGCATAAATGGGGGAAAATCAACTTACTTGGCCCGAAATCAAAGTTCCCCAAATCAAGATTTTCTTGGCTCTAAACGACCACCTCAACTATCTAAGCATGTTCATAAAATGAGAAATAAGAAAATAAGAAAGGAAGATGACTAAAAAGAAGAGAGAAGGGGAGAGCTTTCTTACCTTCAATGGAGGAGAGAGAGAGAAAGAGAGAGCTGGGAGTGAGAAAGATGAGGGGAGGGGAAGGAGGTGAGGGAGTAATTAAATTATTTCAAATGTTACACTTAGGCCCCTACCACTACTTACCATTAACCCTTATAACTCTCCTCAACAACTAAGACCCAACACTCTACACTAGCACAATTAACAAATTAAATGCTAGACACAAAAATATCAATAAACATAAAATGCACACATGATTATTTAAATAAATAAATAATTTAACTAAATAAATAAGCAATAAATAAATAATTAAATATTTATTTCTAAGAAAATAGAGGCGGGTTTTCGGGTTGTTACACAATGAGTCTCGCTTCACTCCAACCATAGCCAACGTGGTCATACCAAAGAAGTTCAGTCCACCCCACATGAAGCCGTATGATGGGACAACTGATCCAGCAGAGCATGTTGCATTATATCAAGAGATGATGGATGCAGTCCATATTCCACCCCAGTACAAGGAAGCTTGCTTTTGTAGGGGTTTTGGTTCAACTCTTACAGGGGCAGCTTTGAGATGGCTAATCAACCAGCCTTTGGGTTCTATCGGATCATATGCTCAACTAATGAACATGTTTACTAATCAGTTTTCATGCAACAGGATGTTTGAGAAGCTGACAAGTGATCTTTACAGGGTAGTCCAGCAACCTGATGAACTTCTTATGGATTACCTGAGCAGGTTCAACAGAGAAGCAGTAGATATCCCCAACTTAGACACTGCTACAACAATTGATGCCTTCAGGATGGGACTTAAGAAGGACTCGCCATATTATGATGACTTAGTCATGACACCATGTAAGAGGCTGGATGAAATCAGAACCAGAGCATCTAGATTCATCAGGTTGGAAGAAGATAGGCTCATGCAGGATTATTAATCAATAGGTTGGAAAGGGGGCATGCTGGATGTCGACTATAGATGGTACCAGAATTTCTACAAGTTAGAATACAGCGCATCTCAAGCTGTACTTCATGTAAGTTATAGCTTGTCAACTTAATTCAGAAAATCAGGTATGTATTTATATTGCTTTATTTCAATTATGTTGTTTCAATTTGATTTATCTTCATCAAACATCGACTGACTTAAGCATTGGAGGGGTGTTAGTCAAGCTAACACCCAACCTTAACATGTTTCTGCTTTGCGAGGAAACTCAAAGTCTCAATTCAGGTCAAGATGTTTACATGTTGATCCAAGTTTTCCAGATGTTACATGTTGAACCAAGATGTTACATGTTGATCAAAATATTCAAAGATGTTCACATCAGTCAGAATTCAAGGCCAACAGGAAAAATCAAAGTACGATTCCATCCAAGGTATAAGGTTTTAAAGGTTTTACACCGTTCAAAGGTTTAAAAGTTTTACACCTTTAAAAGGTTTAAAGGTTTTACACCTTTCAAAGGTTTAAAGGTTTTACACCTTTCTTATGTGTTTAAGGTTTCTACACCTTCGCCCGTGCGCACGATTTTAATATTTTAGTTAAGTTGTAGGTGGACCAATGTGTCATGTACATATTGATTACCTTCTTGCACTTAATTAAAATTATGAACTCAAGTTGAAATCACTGGTTGTAGCATTTACATGTTACCAAACGTACTCGGGGTATAAAGATAAACATCTTTTCAATGATTCCCAACTTGTAACATCAACATGTTACCAACCATTCATTACATCGCTACTATTCAATTGTTACAAAATTATTCTAAGTTGTAACATCAACATGTTACCCTTAGAATCCTAACCGTACGACCAGTCTATTATCAAAATACCAAAAAGGATCAAACACACAGATCCTAAAATGGGAAACATCCATCAGTTCTAACCATGCTATCATAAGACATGGTTCAAACAAAATTACAACCTAACATGTCCAAACAGACATGTTGTAAACAAATAAAAACTATCTTTAAGACAATCACCAAAATATCCTATTCTTCGTCTTTCTCTGTGTTTTTTGCAGGTACATGATCTGCCATATTGACATCCTGCATCTTGGAGCTTATATCACTTACATCAACTGTTATGGAAATTTCTTGAATTTCTATATTTACTCAATTCAAAAAATTTGGGGGCAATTGTTTGGGGTAAAAAATCTCGCAGCACTACATCTACATCTTGGAGATAACAGCTTGAGTTTACGTCTTACATTTTATATGATTAGGTCTACATGTTCACTTTACATCCTGATGACTGGACATCTTGAGTGAAACTAACTATCTCATCGTGAAAGATTGAGATACTAAGTTAATAAGAGCACCTGTTTATATCAACATGTGTAGAATGGATAAAATCAGCTACATCTTACAACTTGAAGCTTCAACATGATGAAAAAAACTTGAAGCCTTCAGGATGATGAAAACAACTTGAAGCCTTCAGGATGCTGAAAACAACTTGAAGCTTCAACTTGGCCTAACGTCTTGATCATGCAACTTGGCCAATTACGTCCTGCAGGTATATCATTGATCCTACTTTTCAGGGACCACTAACAGATCGTGAAGATCCTATGGACTAGGTCAAAGAGCACATGCCGTTTACCAACACATGCCAAATAGAAGTCTTCAACGTTTCCCAAAGGATCAACCTTATCTCTTCAACCAACTTTCGATATTTAAGGGATAACTTAGCTAGTTTTTTATTTCTTTTTACTCAGTATTTAAAGAGAGCATACCACATGTATTTGCACACACTCACTTCTATGTAACCTCTCTCTAGACTTCGTTTTTGTAATTCTCTCAAATACTTAGTGAATTTTGAAGGTTAAGGCAGGTTTCCAAAACCTCCCGAGGTTTTGTGCCGGAGGACGATTGTTCCAAGGGATTTCCTCGTTACATCCTGCGTTAACACCTTGAACTCTGACCTATATCTTGAATTCTGAAATCTATATTCCATTTGTATCCTATTTCTTTTTTATTTGTCCAATTGTCAAAAATTGGCCAAAACACTCATGATTGAGTTTGGTTTTGGAATGCAGAGTGTTGTTGACTCAAAAAAACAAGGATAATCTAGGAGGCGGGAAAGATTACGCATGATCTGTTATTGTGTGTCGACAATGTTGTCAATTTGTCTGCAATTATCATTTTTGGGTTTCGGCCCAATCACTCTCTCTCGGGTTTGGACCATTTTGTTTGATACTTCCTCCGTGTCCTGGACTAAGGTTCTTAATTTGATTTTATACAAAGATTAAGAAAAATAAAATGTTGTGAGTATGAAAAGTAAAATAGGAAAAAGTATGAGAGAGAAAGTGGGTAGAAAGTTTTTGTTGTGAGAATGACAAGTGAGTCACATTATCAATTTTAAGTAATAAAGCAACTAAGAACTTTAGTCTGGGATAAACCAAAAAGAAAAGTAAGAACCTTTGTCTGGGATGGAGGGAGTAATTTATTTCAATGGTGTTCAAAGCCAGATGTGAGACTGTTAATCAAACAAAAATCCACTCTTATTGTTCAATACATATAAGAAAATAAAAAATTATTTACATAATTTTCTTATATTTATTGAACAATAAGTAAGTTTCGTATATGTATTGAACAATAAGTGAGAGTTTTTTTTTCTTATGAAGCAACAATAAGTAAGATGTTGGGATAATGATGGGACGTCATATTAGAGAATTGTACAACAGAGGGTTTCGTAATGCCTAGACAGAGCATAAGAAAAGACAAAGAAGGAGAAAATCGGGCGGTGCACGAGCCGTGCAGAATAGCACGAGTCGGGTAGAACTGCCCAAGCGACCAAACGAGCACGCCTGATGACCTAGGAATTGAAATCTTGGTCCCTATATACACGAGTCGTGTAATAGCGGCAGTTTGACCAATTCTGCACGTAAAGAAGGAAAACGCGTGGGACAAGTTACTTCCTTTTGGGAGTTGTATTTTGAGACTCCTTATGTCTTCAGGGTTAGGTTATGACTAGTATAAATAGAGCTATCATCCTAACAAGAAAAAGAGACAAAAAATTCGAAATGCTCAGAGAAGTTCAATAATAATTCTAGATCTAGGGTTTTAGCACAGTCAGGAATTTTGTGACAAGAATTCGTGCTAGCATAGATTAGTGTGATCTTGTAAACGTTTCTCCAGATTGATAATTATATTATCTCCCCTCCCCATGGACGTAGCCAAGTTGGTGAACCACGTAAATCTGTGTTCTTGTGATTGCTTTCTTTTCTCATCCAGTCTTGTTTATTGCTCTAACAAGTGGTACCAGAGCTTTGGTTCATGGTTAGAGACTCAGAGATTCCGCTGCAGAAAAACGAGAAGATTGGTCACGGAGCAGATTCGATCGACAAGTTCAATAGGAATAATAGTTTTTCTCCCTGACAGATCAAGATAAAGGCTTTGTTGATAGACAAAGATTTATGGGAACCGTTGGAGATTGCAATTTGGGAACGTAAGGATCCCAATGGTAAGGCAATCGAAAGTGGATCTATCCCTATGGTAGAATTGTCAGAGAATGATAAACAAACACAGTGAAGGAGGTAGCAACATTGAAGAAGTTAGATCAGAAGGATCAAGCTAAGATCATCAAACAGTTGGATGATGAGATTCTAACCAATGTTGCAGGAATAGACTCCGGAAGCGATCTATGGTTAAGTTGGAAGATATGTACATGATGCGTTCATTGACCAACAAGTTATACCTGAAGAAAAAGTTGTATGATTGTCGTATGACAGAAGGTACGCCCATTAATGATTATCTTGATAGATTTACTTATGCATTACTTGAACTACATAATATAGTAGTTAATATGGATGACGATGATGCAGTCTTGCAGCTTTTAGTATCTTTACCTATGTATTATGAACATTATGTCGATTCGTACATAAATTGTAAAGATGGTATCACTCTAGAGGAAGTGTAAACTTCTCTCAAGACGAGGGAGTTACGCCGAAAGGCAAATGGGAATGGGACAGATACTTAGTCATCAGGTTTGGTTTCTAGTAGTAGTAATAAGGGTTCTAGTGGGAAGAAGAACAATAAAGGTAATTTTTTACATAAGAGGGGTTCGAAACCTGGGGATGCCTGTAATTTATGCAAGGAGAAGGGGCATTGGAAATTTGATTGTCCTAGAAAGAATCAAGGCGAGGCACCAGTCAAAACAGAGGCTATGGTGGCCAAGGGTAGCAGTTCAGATGAGTATTATGCTCTAGTTATATCAGAATCAGCACGCGCATCCGATGCGTGGACTTTAGATTCAGGAGCTTCCTATCATATCAGTCCTAGGAGGGAATAGTTTACTGATTACAGGTAGATAGATGTCAGTAATATAAGCATGGCTAACAGTGCAGTCTGCAAGGTTATCAGTATTGGTTCAATCAAGGTAAGGACTTATGATGGTAGGTTTGTCACTGAACGAGGTTCGACACGTTTCGCTTATGACAAAGAATCTTATTTCTCTTAGTCAACTAGACAGCAAAGGGTTCAGTTTCAAAGGTAAAGGTGGAGAAGTTAGTGTATGTAAAGGTTCAGAAATGGTGTTGAGAGGCCTTAAGCGGGGCTCCTTGTATTTCCTCCAAGGAAGGACGCTTTCAGGGTCAGCTATGGTTGCATCATCAGAAGTGAATGGGGGAGATATGACTAAGCTGTGGCATATAAGGCTCGGGTGCATTCTACGGATGCAATAGTTGGCTAAAAGAGATCTTCTATGTGGCCATAAGATCAAGGATCTTAAATTTTGTGAACATTGTGTGCTAGGGAAGATGAAGCATAATAGTTTTCCCAAGGGCATACATAACACAAAAGGCGTTCTGGATTACATCCACTCAGATTGTTGGGGATCTTCACGTCAGGAATCACTAAGGGGGAACATATACTTCTTGTCTATGGTTGATGATTATTCGAGAAAAACTTAGGTGATTATCATGAAGAACAAGAATGAGGCTCTGAGGAATTTCAAGGACTGAAAGATGTTAGTGGAGAACCAGATAGGGAAGAAGATCAAGAAGCTCCGGACAGATAACGGTTTAGAGTTTTGCAGTACTGAGTTTGATACGTTTTGCAAAGAAGTGGGGATTTCTAGACATCTCACTATTAGACGTATGCCATAGCATAAGGGTGTAGCAAAACAGATGAATCAAACATTTCTTGCGAGGTAAATGTGCATGCTTTCCAATGCAGGGATGTCTAAGCGGTTCTGGATAGAAGCGGTTAGTACATCATGTTACTTGATAAATCGTGGACCTCACACCTGTATTGGCCTAAAATTTTCCCATAAGGTATGGACTGGTAAACCTGTTGGTTATTCTATTTTAAGAGCTTTTAGTTGTACTATTTATTATCATGTGGATGATGGGAAGTTAGAACCTAGAGCTAGAAAGGGAGTATTCATGGGGTATGGGAACGGTGTCATGGGATACCGTATTTAGTCTCCATCAGAAAATAGCATAATTATCAGTAGGAATGTCGTATTTTATGAGAATTATGTTATTAACCCTATTATGAGATCTACGATTGTTTTGAGTGTTTGCGGTGTTGATAAACATGTGGAACAATAAGATACTGAAGAGTTAGTTGTCCCACAATCAGATGTTGATCAAGATCCACCGACAGAGACAGAGACTGAAGCACCAGAAAGTTCAAGTTCAGTTCCCGAAGAACATGGGTTAGCACAAGGAAGGTCTAGAAGAGCTAATTTTGGGAAGCCTCTAGGGAGGTATGGATTTGAAGACATTATGTCTTATGCACTGCAGTTAGCTGAGGAAGTGTAGTCTGATCTTACGGAACCATCTACTTTCAAGGAAGCAGTTGCATGTTCAGAGTCATCTCAGTGACATGCGGCTATGGGTCATGAGATGGAGTCTCTTCACAAGAATCAGACTTGGGAGTTGACCAAAATGCAGCATAAAAATTGTGACTTGCAAGTGGATCTTTAAGAAAAAGGAAGGGATGTCATCGGCAGAAGGGGTAAGTATTAAGCTCGCATTGTTTCAATGGGTTTCACACAGAGAGAGGGGGTAGACTACAATGAGATTTTCTCACCAGTGGTCAGACACACTTTGATCAGAGTGTTGCTAGCAATAGTAGCACAAAGGGATTTGGAGCTTGAGCAACTAGGCGTTAAGACAACTTTCCTGCATGGAGAGTTGGAGGAAGAGATATACATGGCACAGCCAGAAGGATTCCAAGTTCTTGGTAAGGAAGATTATGTTTGTAGGTTGAAGAAGTCCTTGTATGGACTTAAGCAGTTGCTTAGGCAGTGGCACAAGAGGTTTGGCAGCTATATGACAGAGATCGGATAGATGAGAAGCCCGTATGATTGTTGTGTGTATCACAATAAATTGGTAGATGGGTCGTACATCTATTTGGTGCTCTATGTAGATTATATGTTGATAGCAGCAGTCAAGAAGTCAGAGATTCAAAAGTTGAAAGGTTTATTGTCTGCTGAGTTTGAGATGAATGATTTGGGTAGCGCGAAGAAAATTCTGGATATGGAGATTTATAGAGACAGAGCCAAACAAAAACTATTCTTATCCCAGAAAGGTTACATCAAGAAAGTTTTAGAGAGGTTTGGTATGTCAACAGCTAAGGCTATAGTTACTCTAAGTGCAGCGAATGCACGGTTGCAGTCGCGTTTGGACCTAAGTCAGTTGAGTAGAAAGAATATATGGCTCACATATCCTATGCTAGTACAGTTGGTAGTTTGATGTATGGTATGGTGTGCACTAGGATGGATCTTGCACATGCAGTTAGTGTTGTTAGTCGGTTTATAGGTAATCCGGGTAAGGAACATTGGCAGGCTGTGAAGCGGATCTTTAGGTATCTTAGAGGTACCAGTGATGTCGGTCTCATCTATAGAGGTGGGGCAGATTGTGCAGTTGAGGGGTTCTCAGATTCAGACTATTCAGGGTATGTTGACATAAGAAGATCGATGACTGGATATGTATTTACTCTTGTTAGGTTAGTTGTCAGTTGGAAGGCTACATTGCAGGTGATGGTGACGTTGTCTACAACAGAGGCAGAATACATGGCATTGGCAGTGTAACACCCATCGAATTTCTTGTTAAATATTTGACATACTTGTTAAATTCTTGAACTTGCATATTATGTGCTAGTTTTACTTGGGTTAATTTATTAACTGCTTTAGAATGTTAAGGTGGTTAAATGTTTAGTTTTGACTTTCGGGTCATTTGTGAAAATTTGACTTTAGGGGTCTTTTTGTTAAAAGTGAAACTTGAGGGGCCTACTGGTCATTTCTTAAAACTTCCAAGTATATCAAGACTTGGGTTTGCCTGAGAAGGCATTTTTACCCAATTTCTTCTCGTTCTTCCTCTGTTTCATAACCTAGGGTTAAATGTTTTCCCTATTCCCGACTCCTCGAGTTTAATTATCCCTCCGTTCTTGATTCCGATCCCGGATTAATATTCGTGGCGTTGAATAGAGCGTTCCAGGCCGAACAGAAATAAGTTTGGGTCAACTTGAATTTTGACTAGGTAAGTTATTAGCTCCCCCTTGCTTGTAATAACATGCATAAATGTTACTCTCGATACTTGTGAATGTTAATTTCGTGTTTGGGATGATTTTTGTGGTACTTGTAAATTTGGGACAAGGGGAGTAAAACCCTACTGAGTAAACTAATGAAAGAAAATGAAAGAATTGGTTTTTAAGCTTGTAATGAATTCTGGGTATGTTATAATGATAGTAAAAAGTTACTCCTACGCTTGGGACGGAGAATTGTTAAGTTTGAACTCAGGGAAAAACTACCAAATTGTACCAAGCACGGTCGTGCGCCTTTATTTGGCACGGTCGTGCCAAATATCGCCTTTAGGCAAATTTCCTCGACAGTGTTAGCACGGTCATGTGCCTTTTATGGGCACGGTCGTGCCGAAAATGAAGTTTGTGTAAAAACCTCTCGACCTTGATAGCACGGTCGTGCCATTTTTGCACGCACGGTCGTGCCAAGTGGAAATTATGATTTTTCCTTCTTGAATTGTTTCCTTCATAACTTTCTATAGGAAAGTCGGAATCAAGATCCGAAAGAAGCTGAATAACCTAGACTCAGAGGGCTATTCAAAGACTAAATTAATGAGGTTTTAAGGTGATTGTCTAGAGCACCTAGATAGGTGTTTTAGGACATTGAACATAAGTATAAGAGTAGTATCTCTTCTTTATGTCTTGAAAGTGCTATGAACAAGCACTAATGTGTTATACTTGTCTTGAAACCAATGATTGTGCACCTTAGAGGCATTAGCATAAGGTCTTAGACTTGAACATCCTAAGAATAGGATTGGGATTTGGTAAGAGTAAATGTATAACTCTTATACTTGTTTGAATGTCCAAAGATTGGAAGTTATAACTTGAAGTATAAGACCTTAAAAGCTTGTACGTGATTTGAACATCCAAAGAATTGGATTAAAACTTGAATATAAGATAATAAAATCTTGTACTTGACTTGACACCAATACATATGTATGGTAGTGAACTTGAAAGTGCTATGAACAAGCACTAACGTGTATGAGACATGTTCTTGTTGTGTATATGCAAACATTGCATACATTTGCTTGATACAAGGTGACTTCTTGATTACTTGAAGCATGTTCCTTATTGAGCTAGTCCACTACATTTAGATTAGTTCTTCTCCCGTTGTTCAAGTAAATATCTACTTGTACTTTCTTGTGTGAGTCCAGCTGGTTCTCCTTGCTTGTTCGAAAATGTATAGGTTCACGCTTGTCGCGAGAGCTGGGGTTTAAGTGACAATCGGGTCCCTATGTATTTCCGCCTGACCCCTTACTACCGGCCATAGTAAGGGCATAGCTTCCTTAGTTGGAGCAATAAGCCTGACTTAAGTGAATGCTAAACTCCCGTCCCGAACACCTCGTGAATAATCATGAGTACTGATATTGAGAATGACACTGGTTACCGGGTCTTCTGATATATACTGAATAATCAGTTCCTGTTATTGATCGTGATGTCAAAGTAATACAAGCTTCGACAACAATGGTATTCTTGGGAGGAATAAGGAAGGAAGCAATATCCTTATAACTTGCTTGTTTAGCTTTATGTGCTATTTGATGAGTGGATTATCCTCTCATATACTTGTTACTTGGTGATACTTGAGATATGATTATTTGAGTATCTACTTGAATTGCATGATAACATGTCATGTAGTTGCATCTAATAGCTTACTGAGATTTATCTCACCCTTTATTTGTTTCCCCCCCCCCCCAGGAAAGGAAGGATAGTGCGCAGTGAGGCTCGACATAGTTGGGAGCTTGCTTCGCAGGTCGTGATTATTTTGGGGCTTGTGTCCTTTTACACTTGGTGAGGACGATGTATTGGGTTGTATAACTCCTTATTTTGGGGTAGACAGTCTTGTTCAGTTCTTGTTGTCACTAGACATCTTGTATAGTACTCTTGATACATAAACTATGATGGATTCACAATTTTGATGAAAGTGTATGGCCATACCCAAATGAATTGATGAGATCAATGTCATTTGAATCAATCAACATATTTTGGATCAAGAAAAGTATTGAAAAAATTTAAGCTGACCATTGACCATGGTTTACGTTCAATGACATCGCAGACAAAGGGACTGTGATACATAAACTATGATGGATTCACAAATTTTGACAAGTTATATTAATTTAGTAGTCATGATGCCTTGTTAGAGTTCGCTCATGATTTATAAGGTTTAAATGGTTTTAATCTTATTTCCAACTTAATATAATCCTATGGGGTCACACACAAAAGAACAAATCAAGAAAAGGCTAAATTGGAATTTCGGGACGAACCTTAAAATCAGATTTTAAGGAAAATTCAGAAAATAGCTTTCTGGGGGGGGGGGGTGGCCTGGCCGAACCCTAGGCATGTCCCGGTCGGATCTAGGGGATCCGGCTAGACCTATATTGCTACTCGCCCGGACATCTATTTTGCTAAATTTACAAGTTTTTGACCTCTGAGTTTTGACGGGAATTTGACTTAAAATCCTAAACTAGTTGGGATCTAAAAGAATAAATACCCCTATAAAATTCCTAAGTCATATGTGATTATAGTAATCAATATTGAGAGCCTCCGAGAGAGAAAAACTAGTCTTCTTCTTCCTTAAAAACAAGAACCCTGGTTTTCATATAGCCTTCATAATAGAAATTGTTTCTATCGGATCTAGCAAATCCAGATCTAGATATTTGTTCTAGATATTAGTTCGCGTGTGGATACACATAGAGGGCGTTGATCTCAACTACTTCAAGTTCGTGATCTTGTGAGTGAAAGCGTGTTTCTGCGATCGTGTTTTAAAGGCGCGAAGAACAAGAAGATCCACTGAAGAAATTTTAAAGCATCGCTACGGTTAGTAATCTAAATTTATTTTTGTATTAATTTAATCTTCTTGAATGGATCTAGGCTTTTGAGTTTTATTTTCCGCTGCGCATGATTGCTCAAAATCCAACAGTGGTATCAGAGGCCTGTTCATCATGGTTATCTTAATAATATCATGATAATAATATGATTTGATTATATATGTTATGATACGCCCCCAAGTCCCGGGGTTCCCTAATAGAACCTCGAAACTGGTGCGCGTGACTAACAAGAAACGAGAAACTGAATGACATCTGCTTATATCAAACTGAAATCATATATATACTCAAGAGGAACGAGCTAAGATAGCTCACAAAGAGTTCTATACCAAGAAATTTAAACCAAATGTGGTTATACACAGCGGAAAACATGCCTAGCACATAAGATGACATTACAAGAACTATACAAGTCTACCCAATATACTGAGTCTAAACAACTGATACAAGATCGTCCTCACCAAAACTGGAAAGGATAACAATCCCCAAACAAGAACAACCTGCCAAGTAGGCCCCTGCTAAGTGGAGCCTCACAACGTATTACCACTTGCTTTCCTGGGGGGGGGGGGAAACAAATAAACAAGGAACGGGGTGAGATAAATCTCAGTAAGTTACTGTATACAAGTACATAGCATGTTATCATGTAATTATGAAAATCAAGAAGATTATCAAGTAATCATGCTCAAGATGTCATCAAGTAACAAGTATATGAGAGGCTAAGCCAACTCATCAAGTAGCTAGCACATAAGACTAAACTATCAGGTTACAAAGGATATTCCAACCTTATTCCACCCAAGTAAACCATTGTTGTCGTTGCTTATTACAGTTGACAAATCACGATCAATCAAGTTGCTGATGTGTGTGTAGACACCCCGCCTTGGACCGCTCACCCCGATTGCACATTTGATCTTGTGTTTCTCCCTATTTTAAGTGTTTCTCGTTAGTTTCTGTCACTTCCGTTAAGTTCCTGACTGACTTCGTTAAGTCCAGGGACTAAACTGAATGACAGGGCTGACTTTCTAGTCCATTCTGTCAAAATTGCCTTCTCTGAGTCGCGCGCCTCCGACAGGAGGAGCCAGGCGCGCGCGCGCCTCTGGTTGTCAGTTACAAATTTTTGGCCAGGATTCTCTCCCTTGCTCAATTTACAGGATTTTGCCCGGGAAGGATTTCTTGGTGACTGAGTTTTGGCACAAAAAACACCCCTCTTTCACCTATAAAAACCTCTCTTTACCTCCATTTTTCAAGGATCGAAAACTTAGACCGAAGATTGAACTTACAAAAACTATACAAAAATCACTTTCTAAAGGTTCTCCAAGGATCTCATCAAGCAACATTTGAAGTTCTTCAAATTGTAGGTAAAAGTCCATCTTTTCTTTTCTTTTCTACTTCATCTCCTCTCTCTCTTTTACTTTAATCAAATGTGCAATCACCCAAATCATTTTGGGACATGACTCTAATGATCACCTCATCTCATTGAGGTTGGTTAAGGGGTTATCTCCTACATTCCAAATCATATTTTAAACCCCCCTTTTTATGACTTAAAGAAGAAGAAGAAGAACATTTTCATTCATGTAGATTTTGATCAAGAAAGACCAACTTAAGTTGGGCGAGATGGGTGTTTCGGTACTTCCCATCTCGTAATCTAACCTCCGAACCTCAAAACAAAGAATCTCTGTTTTCGTAATCAAACTTAGGCTATAATCAATAGGTTTTTCTTATGTTCCTCAAAACATAGGTGGCGACTCTAAAACAAGTTAGACATCCTAGGGTAACTCACGCGCTCGAGCCTAAAGCCGTGGTTCCCCCGGGGTATCTACAGTGTGCAGTACATAAGAGGACCCGGTAACTAGTGTTACTGTCGCGACCCCGAACCCCGCGGGCCCGAGATCGCGAGCTGGACGTCGACTTAAACGAAAAAACTCCACAAAAAGAAGATAAAAATTTCCTTTTATACCAAAAGATGATAACACAAAGGTTTGAAATCCACTTGAAAAACAAAGTAAAACTAGTATAAACTCCATAAGCTTATACACCAAAGTTATAAAATATACAAATCCTAATGACATCAATGTTTGGTGCCAATATCCCAAAAAGGTTACACATTTATATAATGTAAACCCACCAATGCTACTTTCCCCAAAAGCTCAACCCTCGCGACGTCCTGTCTCGTGATCAGCGAGTCTAATCCTTTCCACCTGGGGGGGGGGTTAAGGAAAAACAAAGACAAAAGAAAAGGGGGTGAGATAAATCTCAATAAGTTACTAATGCAACTACATGACATGCTATGATGCAAGAAGCAATAAACAATAATAAATATCACATAGCACATAGCATTTATCACTTAAGAGATAGCAGCGGAAATAAACACATAACAAATGATATAGCCAAGGTTTTCCAAACCGATGAACCAAATAAAGGTCGCTGCGCAGCTTCAATAATCAACCATCAACATCTTCATAATAGCATGAAAGCTGAAGAGAAATCCCCGGTACCGGAACCAATAACAAAGTAATGTGCCACAAAGGACGGGAGCCATGCCACAAAGTCATGCTCCAAACGTCTCAACCAAGGCCAATCTGGAAGAGGAAAATAAGGGCAAAACAATGGTCGACACCATAATGGACTTGGCCGGTGCCATCACAATATCTCGCATCGCCCGACACAACCACAAATACCAGCTGGACTTTCAAATAAATGCTAAGTAATAAAATACTAGCACGATAAACAACTAATGATTCCAAAGTAGGGAACCAATCCAAATAAATTACCACAAAGGTAAACCAATCCAAACAACACATCAAGGATGAACCACATTCCCAAAACGACACTTAATCAAATTCCATAACATATTTATTCACAAAAGAATCAATTCCACTTAATAAAGTGTTCCACGGTGTTATCTTAAGTTAATTAGAAAAAGGAAACCTAAACTAGGTAAGTTATTAGTTTTAAACCAAGCAAAAGGGCAAAATCCCAAGCGGGCGGGCGGGCGCCTGGGTAGGGGCGAGCGGGCGCTCATTTGACCAGAAGGTCTGGCCGCTGGAAAAGGTAGGGCGGGCGGGCGCCTGGTCCAACCCAGGCGGGCGCCTGGTCTGGTTTCAAGGGCGGGAAAACAGAGCTGGGTTCTTACCATTTCGACCCAAACTCCACCAAAACACAAAATACTCAAAATCAACTCCTTCAACAAGTTCCAAAATGTACCAAAACAACTTATATCTAGGATGGGGACCCAAATAACACCATTTATCACCCAAGATCAAGATTCAAACCCAACATTCCTAGAATCACCATTTTTGACCAAAACTCAAATTAATTACAAATAAATTCTAAACTCAACCAAACTTCAAATATAACAACTCAAGCATTATATAAGCATGGTATGAACATTTTAGCATAAAAATAGGGGAAAAGCAACTTACTTGAGATTTCCCAAAGATGATGGATTTCAAATATTTTTGGCTTCCTACGATCCTATCGACGATCTAAACAAGTTTCACGTTTTAAGAAATGAGAAATAACAAGAGGAAGATGAAGGAAATGAAGAGAGAAGTGAGAGAGAATAACTTACCCATTTTTCTTTTGGAGAGAGAGAAATGAGCTGGCAGATATGGTGAGGTGAGGGAGAAGGGGAAGAGTAGGGAGAAGATGAGGAGTAGGGAGGGAGTAGTTAAAATGATTTAAAAGAATTTACACTTAGGCCCCCTCCTCTACACTACACACAAATACTTACACTCCCTACTAACAATTAAGACCCAACAATACTACACTAACCCAAATAAAATGCTAGGCATAAATTATTATAACACATAAAATGCACACATAAATATTTAAATAAATAATAATCTAAATAAATAAATAAGCAAATAAATAAATAATAATTATTTATTACTAATTAAAATAGAGCCTAGATTTCGGGTCGTGACATTCACTCCCCCTTAAAGAAAATTCGACCCGAATTTTAACGAGACTTACCCGAATTAAAAAGCCACGGATATTTCCCCTCGATCTAATCTCGGAGCTCCCATGTCGATTCTTCCACATTATGATTCCTCCAAAGAACTCGAACCAACGCAATGCTTTTGTTTCTCAACTCTTGGACTTTGGAATCTAAAATCCGAACCGGTCGTTCCTCATAAGTCATATCGGGCTCAATATCTTCCGGTATCCTCGGTAACACGTGAGAAGGATCATGAACATACTTCCGAAGCATAGAAACGTGAAAGACGTTGTGCAACCGGTCCGAAGAAGATGGTAACGCAAGACGGTACGCTAGAAGTCCAACCTTTCCCAAAATCTCAAACGGGCCAATAAACCTCGGAGCCAATTTGCCTTTCTTCCCAAACCTACGAATACCCACCTTTGGAGACACCTTCAAGAACACAAAATCACCGGTCTGAAAACTAAGATCTCGCCTTCGGTTATCTGCATAGCTCTTATGTCGACTCTGGACTGTTTTCAATCGATCCCGGATAACCCTAACTCTCTCAACTGAATCCTGAAGCAAATCAATACCCAAAACTTTCGCTTCACCGACCTCGTCCCAACAGATAGGCGATCTACATTTCCTCCCATACAAAGCCTCATACGGTGCCATCTCGATACTGGCCTGATAACTGTTGTTGTAAGAGAATTCCACTAACGGTAGGTGTGAATCCCAAGAATCAGAGAAGTCTATCGAACACGCTCGCAACATATCCTGCAAAATCTGAATGGTCCTCTCGGATTGATCGTCGGTCTGAGGGTGAAAAGCTGTGCTGAATCGCAAATCTGTACCCAAAGCTTCCTGAAACGCCTTCCAGAATCTAGAAGTAAACCTCGGGTCTCGATCTGACACAATGCTAACCGGAACCCCATGCAATCTCACAATCTCATCAATATAAAGGGTCGCAAGCTTCTCCATCGAATATCTGATGTCAATAGGCAAGAAATGGGCACTCTTGGTCAATCTATCCACTATTACCCAAACACTATCATACTTCCTACGGGTACGAGGTAGTCCCGTAACGAAATCCATGGTCACATGGTCCCATTTCCACTCGGGAATCTCTAACGGCTGAAGTAATCCCGTGGGTCTCTGATGCTCGGCTTTGACCTGCTGATAAGTTAGACACTTCGAAACATACTCCGCTATTTCCCTTTTCATATTAATCCACCAGAATTGTTGCTTCAAATCCTGATACATCTTCGTACTACCCAGGTGAATAGTATACCTCGATTTGTGACCCTCATCTAAAACTTGCATCTTTATCCCTCCAACCTCGGGTACACACAAACGATCACAGAAAGTCAAAACTCCACTCAAACTCAAAGAAAAATCCTCGAAGTTCTTTTCCTTCAATTTACCCATTATCTTCACCAACTCGGGATCTTCTTTCTGATCTTCCTTTATCCTTTGAATTAGGGTCAGAGATACCCTAATATTCGCAAAAATAGCCCCATGTCTCGATTCACGAGGAGACCAATCTCGAACATCCTCAAGCATCTTCCATTCACGGACCATCATCGAAGCCACATAAGACTTTCTACTAATCGCGTCGGCGACCACATTCGCCTTTCCCGGGTGATAAGAAATCGTACAATCATAATCCTTCAACAATTCCATCCATCGGCGTTGCCTATTATTCAACTCTTTCTGGGAGAAAAGGTATTTCAAACTCTTGTGATCGGTAAAAATCTCAAACTTCGCTCCATAAAGGTAATGCTTCCATTTGTGCAACGCAAAGACTATCGCCGCCAACTCCATATCATGAGTCGGGTAATTCTGTTCACTAGGGGTCAACTTCCTCGAAGCATAGGCAATCACCTTCCTGTTCTGCATCAAAACACAACCCAAACCCTCTTTCGAAGCATCACTATAAATTACTAAATCATCATTCCCATTAGGCAAGGTCAAGATCGGTGCGGTAGTCAACCTTTTCTTCAATTCCTCGAAACTCTTGTCACATTTCTCGGTCCACTCAAACGGGACATCCTTCCGGGTCAACTGAGTCATCAGAGTAGCAATCCTCGAAAACCCTTCTATAAACCTTCTGTAATACCCGGCCAACCCCAGAAATCTTCTAATCTCGGTCACTGACTCGGGTCTCTTCCAATCCACTATAGCTTCAATCTTTGAAGGATCCACAAAAATAACGTCTTTAGAAATCACATGGCCCAGAAATGACACTTTCTCGAGCCAAAATTCGCATTTACTAAACTTCGCAAACAATTTCTCCCTCGCAAGAACGGATAAAACGGTCCTCAAATGTTGCTCGTGCTCCTCTCTAGATTTAGAGTAGACGAGTATATCATCAATAAAGACCACTACGAACGAATCAAGATAAGGATGGAAAACCCGGTTCATCAAATCCATAAATACAGCAGGCGCGTTCGTCAACCCAAACGGCATAACCAAGAACTCGTAATGACCATAGCGAGTGCGAAAAGTAGTCTTCGGAATATCCTCCGATCGGATCTTCAACTGATGGTACCCACTCCTCAAATCAAGTTTAGAAAACACAACTGAGCCTTGAAGCTGATCAAACAAATCATCGATGTGAGGTAGAGGATACTTGTTCTTCACTGTAACCTGATTCAACTTCCGGTAATCAATACACAATCTCAAAGAACCGTCTTTCTTTCGCACAAATAAAACCGGTGCACCCCACGGGGAAACACTAGGGCGGATAAACCCTCGATCAAGCAACTCTTGCAACTGAACCTTTAGTTCCTTCAACTCTGCGGGAGCCAACCTATACGGTGCTTTCGAAATCGGAGCCGTACCCGGCAAAAGATCTATACAAAATTTTATCTCACGATCGGGAGGCATATCATACTCAGAAGAGAAAACATCGGGAAATTCCCTAACTACCCGAACACTCTCCAAACTAGGGGATTCTTTCCTAGTATCAAGAACACTAGCCAAATACCCCTCACAACCACGATGCAATAATTTTCTCGCTTTCACATAAGAAATGATACGAAAATCTCTACCAAAAGGCATAGCCTCAAAAGTAAACTTAGGCACATCAGGGATGGAAAAATTAACGACCTTTCTACGACAGTTGACAGAAGCATGAAACTTGCTTAACCAATCCATACCCAAAATAACATCAAAGTCTTGAATGGGAAGGACTACCAAGTCCGCACACAAGATATGACCACATATAAGCACGTCACAATCACGAAATACTCTATCAGTTGCCAAACATTCTCCCATAGGAGTTGACACCTCTAACACATAGGGCAAAGACTCAGATCCAGCATTTAACAAAGAAGCAAATTGCACAGAAATGTATGAATGAGATGATCCTGGATCTACTAACGCTCGTGCGCTCACACTAGATATAGAAATAATACCACCAATAACTGTGGGATCATCTGCCTGATGCTGATTCATTGCAAACACTTTTCCTTGGACTTTGGCCTTTCCCGCAGCATCCCTTTTCTGACCCTGTGGAGCACCAGCTCCTACCCCAGACGGTTGACCTCTATTCTTCGGACAATCCCTCACATAATGCCCCATTTGGCCACAATTGGTGCACCTTCCCTGTTTCTTCCAACACCGGTCCTCTGAATGGCCTTCTTTTTGGCAATAGGAACAAAGCCTCCTATTTTGGTTCCCTTGCTTCCCGGAAGTGGTACCCGGGTTCCTTGGGATTGGTTGCCCTCGAAACTGAGATATTCCCCCAAAGTTACCTCGGTTATCAATCCTTGGTTGTGACTTGCTCTGCGCTCCTTGCTTACTCGGGTTAGCTACCTCGGTCTTCCTCTTATGTTCCCCAATATCTTGCTCGATAAGGTAGGCACGGTCTACCGCATCCTGGAATGTCACAATCCTCTGGGCTATAAGCTGAGTACGAATGGAAGTTTTCAAACCCGGGATAAACCTCATAGCTTTCTGTTCTTCGGTCCTCACAAGATAGTCACAATACCGGGCTAATTCTGTGAACTTAGCCGAGTATTGAGCTATAGACAACAAACCTTGCTCCAAGTTGAGAAGCTCGATCTCCTTTCGGTTCTGATCCACTACCGGAATAAAATTCTCTTTGAACTTCCGCACAAAAAAATCACATGCATACACGGTGTGAGTGTCATCCCAACTAGCCTTAACTCCTTTCCACCAATGCTCGGCGGCACCCACAAGCTTATAGGCCGCAAACCGGACCCTATCCTCGTCCGTGCACCCAAACACATCATAGATTTTATCCATTGACTCGATCCATAATTCGGCCTTCTTCACATCGGGCTCACCGTCAAACTCTTTTGGCTTCAATTTCAGAAATTGCTCTAGCCCATATCTCGGTGGTGCCACATGCTCTTCTCATGGCCCTTGATCATGAATGGCCTTCATAGCGGCCTCAAACATTCCCTGGAACATTGCCCGGTTCTCTTCCCTTAAGTCATTCTGATTCTGTGCCCCACTAGAGCCTTCGCCTGCTCTCCTTCTAGCCATTTCAAACAATTACCTACATAAGACATCAACCGTTACTCACTCCGAACACAACTACCCACCTAGGTCATACTAGTCCACCTAGACTTATACTTAGAGCCAAACCATAGCTCTGATACCAACTGTCGCGACCCCGAACCCCGCGGGCCTGAGATCGCGAGCTGGACGTCGACTTAAACAAAAAAACTCCACAAAAAGAAGATAAAAATTTCCTTTTATACCAAAAGATGATAACACAAAGGTTTGAAATCCACTTGAACAACAAAGTAAAACTAGTATAAACTCCATAAGCTTATACACCAAAGTTATAAAATATACAAATCCTAATGACGTCAATGTTTGGTGCCAATATCCCAAAAAGGTTACACATTTATATAATGTAAACCCACCAATGCTACTTGCCCCAAAAGCTCAACCCTCGCGACGTCCTGTCTCGTGATCAGCGAGTCTAATCCTTTCCACCTTGGGGGGGGTTAAGGAAAAACAAAGACAAAAGAAAAGGGGGTGAGATAAATCTCAATAAGTTACTAATGCAACTACATGACATGCTATGATGCAAGAAGCAATAAACAATAATAAATATCACATAGCACATAGCATTTATCACTTAAGAGATAGCAGCGGAAATAAACACATAACAAAGGATATAGGCAAGGTTTTCCAAACAGATGAACCAAATAAAGGTCGCTGCGCAGCTTCAATAATCAACCATCAACATCTTCATAATAGCATGAAAGCTGAAGAGAAATCCCCAGTACCGGAACCAATAACAAAGTAATGTGCCACAAAGGGCGGGAGCCATGCCACAAAGTCATGCTCCAAACGTCTCAACCAAGGCCAATCTGGAAGAGGAAAATAAGGGCAAAACAATGGTCGACACCATAATGGACTTGGCCGGTGCCATCACAATATCTCGCATCGCCCGACACAACCACAAATACCAGCTGGACTTTAAAATAAATGCTAAGTAATAAATACTAGCACGATAAACAACTAATGATTCCAAAGTAGGGAGCCAATCCAAATAAATACCACAAAGGTAAACCAATCCAAACAACACATCAAGGATGAACCACATTCCCAAAATGATACTTAATAAAATTCCATAACATATTTATTCACAAAAGAATCAATTCCACTTAATAAAGTGTTCCACGGTGTTATCTTAAGTTAATTAGAAGAAGGAAACCTAAACTAGGTAAGCTATTAGTTTTAAACCAAGCAAAAGGGCAAAATCCCAAGCAGGCGGGCGGGCGGGCGCCTGGGTAGGGGCGAGCGGGCGCTCATTTGACCAGAAGGTCTGGCCGCTGGAAAAGGTAGGGCAGGCGGGCGCCTGGTCCAACCCGGGCGGGCGCCTGGTCTGGTTTCAAGGCCGGGAAAACAGAGCTGGGTTCTTACCATTTCGACCCAAACTCCACCAAAACACAAAATACTCAAAATCAACTCCTTCAACAAGTTCCAAAATGTACCAAAACAACTTATATCTAGGATGGGGACCCAAATAACACCATTTATCACCTAAGATCAAGATTCAAACCCAACATTCCTAGAATCACCATTTTTGACCAAAACTCAAATAAATTACAAATAAATTCTAAACTCAACCAAACTTCAAATATAACAACTCAAGCATTATATAAGCATGGTATGAACATTTTAGCATAAAAATGGGGGAAAACCAACTTACTTGAGATTTCCCAAAGATGATGGATTTCAAATATTTTTGGCTTCCTACGATCCTATCGACGATCTAAACAAGTTTCACGTTTTAAGAAATGAGAAATAACAAGAGGAAGATGAAGGAAATGAAGAGAGATGTGAGAGAGAAAAACTTACCCATTTTTCTTTTGGAGAGAGAGAAATGAGCTGGGAGATATGGTGAGGTGAGGGAGAAGGGGAAGAGTAGGGAGAAGATGAGGAGTAGGGAGAGAGTAGTTAAAATGATTTAAAAGAATTTACACTTAGGCCCCCTCCTCTACACTACACACAAATACTTACACTCCCTACTAACAATTAAGACCCAACAATACTACACTAACCCAAATAAAATGCTAGGCATAAATATTATTACACATAAAATGCACACATAAATATTTAAATAAATAATAATCTAAATAAATAAATAAGCAAATAAATAAATAATAATTATTTATTACTTATTAAAATAGAGCCTAGATTTCGGGTCGTGATAGTTACTCACAAGAACAAGATTCACGAGGTGTTCACGAGTTTAGCATTCACTTTTATCAGACGTATTGCTCTAATAAAGGAAGCTATGCCCTTACTATGGCCTATAGTAAGGGGTCAAGCGCAAATACATAGATCCCCGATTATCACTTAACCCCAGCACTCGCGATAAGCGTGAACCTATATATCTCCAAACAAGTAAGGACCAGCTGGACTCACACAAGAATGCACAAGTAGTATTTACTTGAACTACGAGAGTAGAACTAAGTCCAAAATTAGTGGACTAGCTCTTCTTGAATCATGTAATCATGTGCTCACCAAATAGAAGTACACGTACGAAATAATTGCGGATACAAATCAGTATAACAATGGCACATAATGTGTCCACGTAACACAATCAAGCCAAATTAGAGTCTATTAATAACAGACCCCAACCAAGTAGTAGGGTAAGTCATACTATATCACTTTGTCATATGAAATATTTGCACGTACATATTCATATAACCTTTAACACACTAATGTGTCTATCACGATACCCTTACTTCCAAGTAGAGCCCAACATCTTAGACTCTAAGCGCGAAGTCGAATAGGTCGTATTGTACCTAGTCACAATCATATCTCGCGTATATGTATTGTTAATAATCGAATACATTTTCCAACACATTTTGTGTTCTATAATCATTGTTTTATGAATTATCTTCATATTACACTAGTCCCTATTTCTTTAGGAACCTATCTCAGGAACAGGATATCTTCTTTATACTTTATATACTTCATTGAGTATATGCACGATTAAAACCAATTACTAGCACATTAGTGCTTGTTCATAGCACTTTCAATACACACGTATTAGATTCGAGTATGTAATAGAGTTGATCATTCTTTATCTAGTTCCATATTCTAACTCTTTGGTTATTCATACCATGTATTAAGTAGTCAACAAGCCACATTCTATCAAGTAATTATGTGCAAGATTTGCACATACACATCAAGGATAGTTCTAACACGTTAGTGCTTGTTCATAGCACTTTCAAGTTCATTACCATACACATGTATTGGTTTCAAGACAAGTACAGGAGTTCTTTCTTTTATGTTCAAGTTCACACTCCAATTCTTTGGATGTTCAAGCTAAGGCTCTTGCTCTGATACTTCTAGTGTTCTATAACACTTACAAGCTTATTACCATACACATGTATTGGTTCTAAGGCATGTACAAGATTTTATCATCTTATATTCAAGTTCTCAATCCAATTCTTTGGATGTTCAAGACATGTACCAGATTTAATTGTCTTATACTTCAAGTTCAGGTTAAGTAAAAGAGTTAAATATCTTATACTTACAATTCATGATCCTATTCCTAGGATATTCAAGCTCAAGACATTGTTCTAGTGCCCCTAAGGTACACAAACATTGGAATCAAGACACATATAACACATTAGTGCTTGTTCTTAGCACTTTCAAGACATATAAAAGAGTTGTTACTCTTAGGCTCAAGTTCTTATCTTAATTCTATGAGTACTCATGTTTAAGACCATTATTCTGATGCCCCTAAGGTTCCACAACACTTACTAGGATATCTTTGATTAAGGCTCAAGGCCTTGGTACAATCCTAACTTGATTGGGTTTGAACAACATTGGTTCAAGCAAACAAGAAATTTTTGGAAGGTAGGCGAGCGGGCGCCTGGCCCAAACCAGGCGGGCACTCGGTCAAGAATGTGCAGGGCAAGCGGGCGCTCGGCGCATACCAGACGCGCGCTTGAAGTTCGATAGAACTTTTGTACTAAAATTGGGCTAGCAGGCGGGCGCTCGGTAGTACCCCGGGCGGGCGCCTGGTCACTTTTCCAGCAAACACTTATTTCTTTCCCAGGCTTACAATTCTCCGTCCCAAGCGTAGGAGTATACTTTCACTAACTCATAGGCCATACCCAGGACATACAAACATGTTCCAAACATAACTTTCAAGTTTCTTTCATCCTTTTTACCGTCCCACAAATAATAGAATAATTTTCTTTTATTCCATTTAAATATTTCATCGTCCCAAAAGTATAAGTATAATTACTAACATTTCAATAACACTCAGGAGGGAATTTAACAAGCTTAGAACATTTCTTTCAATTTTGTTCTCTTCTCTGTACATAGTATAAAAATACTCCCTTCGTCCCAAATTTACAAGTATCACAAAATTCAGCCAAATCACGAAATTAACAAGTACAAGTACCAAGAATAACATATATGCATGTTATTACAAGCAAGGGGGAGCTAGTGACTTACCTACTCCGAAATCAAATTCACCCAAACTAATTTCTGTTCGGCAGGAAATGCTCTACTCACCCCCCTGATCATTTATGTGGAGTCAGATTTTCGAATAGAGGCATAATCAAGCGAGAGGGATCGAGAATAGGGTAAACCCTAACTTTTCTTTCTGAGACAGAGAGAAGGAAAGAGAAAGAATTTGGGGGAAACAATGATCTGAGGAGGCAACCCAATTTTATTCTTTCAAGTTTCAAGAATTGCAACTAGGCCCCTCAAGTTCTACTTTTAACAAAAAGGCCCTTAAAGTTTCAACTTGGACCATTAAGTCCTAAACTTGCTCAATTAGTTAAATAATTAACTCAAATAAAATAGCATATAAATATGCAAGGCAAGAATTTAACAGGAATTACGACGGGCGTTACATCCTCCCCTCCTTAAAGAAAATTCGTCCTCGAATTTTACTGATCGAAATTATAACACATATACATAACAAATAGAACTCAAGAATAGCAAGAATATGGTATACCACACCATATTATCAATTACCTGCGAGTATTATTCTCACATAACCTTCTCGATACCTTGACTTTCCCATGAAACTTTCATAAGAAGTATTCGTGCTCAAGACATTTTCTTTAGAATCAAGTATCCATACAAGCAATTACCCATATACTAAGTAATTATGCTAAATAGCAAGCTCATACAATAGCCATAAGGAAATCCACTTCACATGCTCGCAACATATGATCAAGAAGCAACCTCGGTTAAATATCCAGAGTGCTCAGAAAAATTATCATAATCAAGATGTAAAACAAGGTCTAGAACAAGATGTAGAACAATAATCCCTGTCATATATTATATCCACAGGTATTCCATTTAATCAGGATGTATCGATAATAACATCAAAACACATAAAGTCAAGCAGATTTGATTAATCAATCCACTATAACCAATATCATCGGGACTTATCTATAAAATGATAATCCTTCCACGAAATCCATCGCAATATATTCATATATTCACAAATCTCGAAGGATTATAATAAATCAAACGATTTCTGATATTCTACTTTTAAATAATCGCAATTCAAGGATTTAGCTGAATACTCAGAAATTTTCTTCCAATTCAGTACCATCAATCATGAAACACGAGTCTTTATGTTCAATGAATCTGCTAATACCATAGCCGTAGGATCACAATCAGTTTCAAGTCATGAGTAGAATTATTCTATTTATAAAGATTCAATCTCCTCGAAGCATATACAAGTACATTACCATTTTGAATTAACACACGTTTTATCTCTTGTTCGAGCTTCACTATGCATAATGAATTTATCATATCCACTATATTGGTGAATCTTGACACATACACGAGAAAATAGTAACACTGGTCATATCCTCCAAATAACCATCATATTAGTCAAATCCACTAGGCAAGGTCAAATACTGAAGTTATGGTCATCCATCATTTCAATATTTGGAAATTGGCTTCACGTTTATCAATCTATCAGAAAGTGTAGCTTTCTGTCTCAAATAGTTAATGATAGAGCTACCTTCGAAATTCATTAATAATCTCTAACAAGATCAAGAAAATCTCAAGAACATGCGTACCTCGGTTGTTTCCACTTATATAGGTCAACAAAGATGCCTAAAGTAAACCCACTTCAAGATAATAGATCCTCTATCTCTTGCTAGCTTTTGGAAACAATTGTTTCTCTCGAGAAATTTCAATACAATCAATTCTCAGTCTGCGACTTTGTATACACCAACAGGTCATTAATCAATTCATCGCAAAGAAATCAAATTATGGTTTCAAGATATCATTCATCAAATCTATCAATACTGCTAGATCATATATCAATCGAAATAGCATAATCACGAATTCATAACAAGCGTACCTGATATAAGAAGATGTCTTCAGTATATCCTCATAGTTGACTTTCCAAATAATGGTAGCCACTTATCAATCATGTCGCGACCCCGACCCCGCGGGCCCGGAGTACGCGAGCTGGACGTCGACTTAAACAATAAACTCTAAAAATGATTAAGATAAAAATTTCCTTTTATACCAAAAGATGATCACACAAAGTTTTGAAATCCAACTTAAACAACAAAATATAAACTAGTGTAAGCTCCATAAGCTTACCCCACAATAATAAAATATACAAATTCTAATGACGTCAAGTTTGGTACGACTATTCCCAAAAAGGTTACACATTTATGTAATGTAAACCCACCAATAACAACTTGCCCAAAAAGCTCAACCCTCGCGACGTCCTCCTCGTGATCAGCGAGTCTAATCCTTTCCTCCTAGGGGGGGTTAAGGAAAAAAAAAGATAAAAGAAAGGGGGTTAGATAAATCTCAATAAGTTACTAATGCAACTACATGACATGCTATGATGCAAAAAGCAATAAACAATAATAATTCACATAGCACATAGCAATTATCATTTAACAGATAGCAGCGGAAATAAACAATTAACAAAGCATATTAGCCAAGGTTTCCCAACTGATATAACCAAATAAAGGTCGCTGCGCAGTTTCGATAATCAACAATCAACATCTTCATAGTAGCATGAAAGCTTGAAGAGAAAACCCCCGGTACCGGAACCAATAACAAAGTAACATGCCACAAAGGGCGGGAGCCATGCCACAAAGTCATGCTCCAAAACGTGTTGCTAGAATACTCATAAAAGGAGATAGCTCATCCCATCCAAGGCCAATCTGGATGAGGAAAGAAGGACCAATGGGCGATGCTATACTGGACTTGGCTTGTGCCATTATAGCATTATCCATTGCCTGACTCGATACACAAATAACCAGCTGGACTTTCAAATAAAAGCTAAGTAATAAACACTAGCTTAAATAAACAACTCATGATTCCGAAGTAGGGAACCATTCCAAATAAATTACCACAAAGGTAAACCAATCCAAACCACACATCAAAGATGGCCCACATTCTCAAAACGATACTTAATCAAATTCCATAACATATTTATTCATAAAAGAACCAATTCCAATTAATAAAGTGTTCCATGATGTTAACTTATGTTAATTTGAGTAAATAAACTTAACTAGGAAGGCCACTTAGTCTAAAACAAGCAAAAGACAAAATTCCAGAACATGCGGGCGGGCGGGCGGGCGCGCGCATAGGGGCAGGCGGGCGCTTATTTTCCCAGAAGGTTTGGCCGCAGAAAAAGGCTAGGCGGGCGGGCGCCTGGTCCAACCCGGGCGGGCGCTCGGTCGACGGGCTGGGAGGGATTTCAGTTGGGTTCTTCCATTTTTCCATACCATACCATTTACACAACACACAAAATCAATACTTCCAACATGATCCCCAAAGTACCCAAACAACATCTAACTTAAAGGGGACCTAAATAACACCATTTATTAACCAAAACCAAGATTAAATCTCAACATTCATCAAAATCACCATTTTTAACCAAAACCAAAATAAATTCCAAATAAATCCCAAACTCAATCAAACATCAAATGTATCAACTAAAGCATTATATGAACATGAAATGAACACTTTAGCATAAAAATGGGGGAAAAGCAACTTACTTGAGATTTCTCAAAGATGACGGAATTCAATTATTTTTGGTTCTACGCGATCCTATCGACGATTTAAACACATTTCATAAAATGAGCACTAAGAAATAATGGGAGGAAGATGATGAAAATGAAGAGAGAAGGGAGAGAAGAATTCTTACCTTTTCTTGCTATCGAAGAGAGAGAGAGAGAGCTGGGAATGGGAGTAGGGTGATGATTATTTTGAAATGTTACACTTAGGGCCCCTCCCTTACTCTACCCAATACAAATAACTCCCCGCTAACAATTAAGACCCAACTCTCTACACTAGCACAATTAACCAATTACCTGCTAGGCATAAATTATTATAACACATAAAATGCACACATAAATTATTAATTAAATAATAATTTAAACAATTAAATAAGAAATAAATAAATAATTAGATATTTATTATTAGAAAATAGACGCGGGCTTTCGGGTCGTGACATTCACTCCCCCTTAAAGAAAATTCGACCCGAATTTTAACGAGACTTACCCGAATTAAAAAGCCATGGATATTTCCTCTCTATCTCATCACGAAGCTCCCACGTCGATTCTTCAACATTATGATTCCTCCAAAGAACTCTAACCAACGGAATGCTTTTGTTCCTCAATTCTTCGACTTTGGTATCTAAAATCCGAACCGGTCGTTCCTCGTAGGTCATGTCGGGCTCTATATCCTCCGGTACCCTCGGTAACACGTGAGATGGATCATAAACATACTTCCGAAGCATAGAAACGTGAAAAACATTATGTAACCGGTCCAAAGAAGATGGTAACGCAAGACGATACGCTAGAAGTCCCACTTTCCCCAAAATCTCAAACGGTCCAACAAACCTCGGAGCCAATTTACCTTTCTTCCCGAACCTTCGAATACCCACCTTCGGAGATACTTTCAAGAACACAAAATCACCCGTCTGAAAACGAAGATCTCGCCTTCGGTTATCTGCATAGCTCTTCTGTCGACTCTGGGCTATTTTCTATCGATCCCGGATAACTCTAACTTTCTCAACTGAATCCTGAAGCAAATCAATACCCACGATCTTCGCTTCACCGACCTCATCCCAACAGATAGGCGATCTACATTTTCTCCCATATAAGGCCTCATAAGGTGCCATCTCGATACTAGCCTGATAACTATTGTTGTAAGAGAATTCCACTAACGGTAAATGTCTATCCCAAGAATCGGAAAAGTCTATCGAACAAGCTCGCAACATATCCTCCAAAATCTGAATGGCCCTCTCGGATTGACCGTCGGTCTGAGGGTGAAAAGCTGTACTGAATCTCAAATCGGTACCCAAAGCTTCCTGAAACGCGTTCCAGAATCTAGAAGTAAACCTCGGGTCTCGATCTGACACAATGCTAACCGGAACCCCATGTAATCTCGTAATCTCATCAATGTAAAGGGTCGCAAGCTTTTCCATCGAGTACCTAATGTTAATAGGCAAGAAATGTGCACTCTTGGTCAGTCTATCCACGATTACCCAAACACTGTCATACTTCCTACGGGTACGAGGTTGTCCCGTAACGAAATCCATAGTCACATGCTCCCATTTCCACTCCGGAATCTCTAACGGCTGAAGTAGTCCTGCGGGTCTCTGATGCTCGGCTTTGACCTGCTGACAAGTTAAACATTTCGAAACATACTCGTCTATTTCCCTTTTCATGTTGTTCCACAAAAAGTGTTGTTTCAAATTTTGATACATCTTCGTACTACCCGGATGAATAGTATATCTCGATTTGTGACCCTCATCTAAAACTTGCCTCTTTATTCCACCAACATCGGGTACGCACAAACGACCACGGAAAGTCAACATCCCATTCGAACCCATAGAAAAATCCTCGAAGTTCTTTTCCTTCATTTTACCCATTACTTTCACTAACTCGGGATCTTCTTTCTGAGCATCCTTTATTCTTTGAATTAGGGTCGGAGATACCCTAATATTCGCAAAAATAACCCCATGTCTCGATTCACGAGGACACCAATCTCGAACATCCTCAAGCATTTTCCACTCTCGAACCATAATCGAGGCCACATAAGACTTTCTACTAATTGCATCGGCTACCACATTCGCCTTCCCCAGATGATAAGAAATCGTACAATCATAGTCCTTTAAAAGTTCCATCCATCGACGCTGCCGGTTGTTCAATTCCTTTTGAGTGAAGAGGTATTTCAAACTCTTGTGATCGGTAAAAATCTCAAAACTTCGCTCCGTAAAGGTAATGCTTCCACTTATGCAACGCAAAGACTATCGCAGCCAACTCCATATCATGAGTAGGGTAATTCTGTTCACTCGGGCTCAACTTCCTCGAAGCATACGCAATCACTTTCCCATTCTGCATCAAAACACAACCCAAACCCTCTTTTGAAGCATCACTGTAAATTACCAAGTCGTCATTTCCATTTGGTAACGCAAGAATAGGAGCCGTAGTTAATCTCTTCTTTAATTCATCAAAGCTACTTTGACATTTTTCACTCCACACAAACGGTACATCCTTCCGGGCCAACTGAGTCATCGGAGTAGCAATCCTCGAAAACCCTTCTATAAACCTTCTGTAATAGCCGGCTAAACCCAGAAAACTTCTGATCTCGGTCACTGACTCGGGTCTCTTTCAATCCACAATAGCTTCAATCTTGGAAGGATCCACAGAAATCCCATCTTTAGAAATCACATGACCCAGAAATGACACTTTCTCGAGCCAAAATTCGCATTTACTAAACTTCGCAAACAACTGCTCCCTCGCAAGAGTGGATAAAACTGTCCTCAAGTGTTGCTCGTGCTCCTCTCGAGATTTAGAGTAGACAAGAATGTCGTCGATGAAGACCACCAAAAATGAGTCAAGGTAAGGATGGAAAACCCGGTTCATCAAATCCATAAATACGGCAGGCGCGTTAGTCAACCCAAATGGAATAACCAAGAACTCGTAATGACCATAGCGAGTGCGAAAAGCAGTCTTCGGAATATCCTCCGATCGAATCTTCAACTGATGGTACCCACTCCTCAAGTCAAGTTTAGAGAACACCACGGACCCTTGAAGCTGATCAAATAAATCATCAATGTGAGGTAGAGGATACTTGTTTTTCACTGTAACCTGATTCAATTTTCGGTAATCAATACACAATCTCAAAGAACCATCTTTCTTCCGCACAAACAAAACCGGTGCTCCCCACGGGGAAACACTAGGGCGGATAAACCCTCAATCAAGCAACTCTTGCAATTGAACCTTCAGTTCCTTCAACTCTGCGGGAGCCAACCTGTACGGTGCCTTTGAAATCGGAGTTGTACCCGAAAAAAGATCTATACAAAATTCTATCTCACGATCGGGAGGCATACTATATTCAGAAGAGAAAACATCGGGAAATTCTCTAACTACCCGAACACTCTCCAAACTAGGGGATTCTTTCCTAGTATCAAGCATACTAGCCAAGTACCCCTCACAACCACGGTGCAACAATCTCCTACCTTTCACATAGGAAATCATACGAATATTTCTACCCAAAGGCATAGCCTCAAAAACAAATTTAGGCACATCAGGGATAGAAAAATTAACGACCTTTCTACGACAGTCAACAGAAGCATGAAACTTGCTCAACCAATCCATACCCAAAATAACATCAAAATTTTGAATCGGAAGGACAACCAAGTCCGCACACAAGACATGACCACATATAAGCACGTCAAAATCACGAAATACTCTATCGGTCACCAAACATTCTCCTATAGGAGTTGACACCTCTAACATATAGGGCAAAGACTCAGATACAGCATTTAATAAAGAAGCAAATTGCACAGAAATGTAAGAATGAGATGATCCTGGATCTACTAACGTACGCGCGCTCACATTAGATATAGAAACAATACCTCCAATCACTGAGGGATCATCTGCCTGATGCTGATTCATTGCAAACACTTTTCCTTGTACCTTGGCCTTTCCCGTAGCATCCCTTTTCTGACCCTGTAGAGCCCCAGCTCCTACCCCAGTCGGTTGACCTCTGAATCTCGGGCAATCCTTCGCAAAATGCCCCAACTGCCCACAGTTAATACATCTCCCCTGTTTCTTCTAACGCTGGTCCTCCGAGTGTCCTCCCCTTTGGAAATATGAACAGAGTCTCCTATTTTGGTTCCCTTGGTTCCCGGCAGTAGTGCCCGGGTTCCTTGGGATTGGTTGCCCTCGGAACTGAGATTGTCCCCCAAACTCGATTATCAATCCTTGGTTGTGACTTGCTCTGCGCTCCTTGCTTACTCGGGTTAGCTACCTCGGTCTTCCTCTTATGTTCCCCAATATCTTGCACTATAAGATAGGCACGGTCTACCGCATCCTGGAATGTCACAATCCTCTGGGCTATAAGCTGAGTACGGATAGAAGTCTTCAAACCCCGGATGAATCTCATAGCTTTCTGTTCTTCGGTCCTCACAAGATAGTCACAATACCGGGCTAATTCTGTGAACTTAGCCGAGTACTGAGCTATAGACAACAAACCTTGCTCCAAGTTGAGAAGCTCGATCTCCTTTCGGTTTTGATCTACTACCGGGATGAAATGCTCCTTGAACTTCCGCACAAACAATTCCCATGCATACACTGTATGGGTATCATCCCAACTCGCTTTAACTCCTTTCCACCAATGCTCGGCGGCCCCAACCAATTTATAAGCCGCAAACCGGACCCTATCCTCGTCCGTGCACCCAAACACATCATAAATTTTCTCCATAGACTCAACCCATAGTTCGGCCTTCTTCACATCGGGCTCACCATCGAACTCTGCCGGTTTCAGTTTCAAGAATTTCTCCAAACCATATCGAGGTGGTGGTGCTTGCTCTACTCTCGGTCCTTGGTCATGAATTGCCTTCATGGCCGCCTCAAACATGCCTTGGAACATAGCACGGTTCTCTTCCCGAAGATCATTCTGATTCTGAGCCCCACTAGAACCTTCACCCGTTCTTCTTCTAGCCATTGGAAACAATTACCTGCATAAAACATCAACCGTTACTCACTCCGAACACAACTACCCTCCTAGGTCATACTAGTCCACCTAGACTTATACTTAAAGCTAAACTATTGCTCTGATACCAACTGTCGCGACCCCGACCCCGCGGGCCCGGAGTACGCGAGCTGGACGTCGACTTAAACAATAAACTCTAAAAATGATTAAGATAAAAATTTCCTTTTATACCAAAAGATGATCACACAAAGTTTTGAAATCCAACTTAAACAACAAAATATAAACTAGTGTAAGCTCCATAAGCTTACCCCATAATAATAAAATATACAAATTCTAATGACGTCAAGTTTGGTACGACTATTCCCAAAAAGGTTACACATTTATGTAATGTAAACCCACCAATAACAACTTGCCCAAAAAGCTCAACCCTCGCGACGTCCTCCTCGTGATCAGCGAGTCTAATCCTTTCCTCCTGGGGGGGTTAAGGAAAAAAAAAGATAAAAGAAAGGGGGTTAGATAAATCTCAATAAGTTACTAATGCAACTACATGACATGCTATGATGCAATAAGCAATAAACAATAATAATTCACATAGCACATAGCAATTATCATTTAACAGATAGCAGCGGAAATAAACAATTAACAAAGCATATTAGCCAAGGTTTCCCAACTGATATAACCAAATAAAGGTCGCTGCGCAGTTTCGATAATCAACAATCAACATCTTCATAGTAGCATGAAAGCTTGAAGAGAAAACCCCCGGTACCGGAACCAATAACAAAGTAACATGCCACAAAGGGCGGGAGCCATGCCACAAAGTCATGCTCCAAAACGTGTTGCTAGAATACTCATAAAAGGAGATAGCTCATCCCATCCAAGGCCAATCTGGATGAGGAAAGAAGGACCAATGGGCGATGCTATACTGGACTTGGCTTGTGCCATTATAGCATTATCCATTGCCTGACTCGATACACAAATAACCAGCTGGACTTTCAAATAAAAGCTAAGTAATAAACACTAGCTTAAATAAACAACTCATGATTCCGAAGTAGGGAACCATTCCAAATAAATTACCACAAAGGTAAACCAATCCAAACCACACATCAAAGATGGCCCACATTCTCAAAACGATACTTAATCAAATTCCATAACATATTTATTCATAAAAGAACCAATTCCAATTAATAAAGTGTTCCACGATGTTAACTTATGTTAATTTGAGTAAATAAACTTAACTAGGAAGGCCACTTAGTCTAAAACAAGCAAAAGACAAAATTCCAGAACATGCGGGCGGGCGCGGGCGCGCGCATAGGGGCAGGCGGGCGCTTATTTTCCCAGAAGGTTTGGCCGCAGGAAAAGGCTAGGCGGGCGGGCGCCTGGTCCAACCCGGGCGGGCGCTCGGTCGACGGGCTGGGAGGGATTTCAGTTGGGTTCTTCCATTTTTCCATACCATACCATTTACACAACACACAAAATCAATACTTCCAACATGATCCCCAAAGTACCCAAACAACATCTAACTTAAAGGGGACCTAAATAACACCATTTATTAACCAAAACCAAGATTAAATCCCAACATTCATCAAAATCACCATTTTCAACCAAAACCAAAATAAATTCCAAATAAATCCCAAACTCAATCAAACATCAAATGTATCAACTAAAGCATTATATGAACATGAAATGAACACTTTAGCATAAAAATGGGGGAAAAGCAACTTACTTGAGATTTCTCAAAGATGACGGAATTCAATTATTTTTGGTTCTACGCGATCCTATCGACGATCTAAACACATTTCATAAAATGAGCACTAAGAAATAATGGGAGGAAGATGATGAAAATGAAGAGAGAAGGGAGAGAAGAATTCTTACCTTTTCTTGCTATCGAAGAGAGAGAGAGAGAGCTGGGAATGGGAGTAGGGTGATGATTATTTTGAAATGTTACACTTAGGGCCCCTCCCTTACTCTACCCAATACAAATAACTCCCCGCTAACAATTAAGACCCAACTCTCTACACTAGCACAATTAACCAATTACCTGCTAGGCATAAATTATTATAACACATAAAATGCACACATAAATTATTAATTAAATAATAATTTAAACAATTAAATAAGAAATAAATAAATAATTAGATATTTATTATTAGAAAATAGAGTTGGGCTTTCGGGTCGTGACAAATCAAACACTGGATAGACCACTGATTAACTTCAGGGATCAAATAATTCATCCATACACGATAACAAGTACCGGTTCATTATAGTCACCTGGTTGAACTCTTTGCATTCAATATGAAATCGCAAAGTACCATATCTCTTCATGCCAATCAATACAGATACACCCCACGCAGATATACTAAGCTAGGTGAATCCTCTATCAAGAAATTTCTCAAGTTGAACCTTCAACACTTTGAACTCAACCGATGTCATGAACATTGATTTAGATATCAGCACTATGTTTGTACTGTAGCAACTCAAGATAAATCAAGGTTCTCATCATGTATCATGTACTGCTCAGTAGAAATTATATCTGAGATCTCACAAAGAATGGATACATCCTTCAATTTTAGTGTAGACATTCTTCCATCAACCACATATGCTAAATATTCAGCACAACCTTGATAATCATTTTCGAGCTTTCAATGTAGAACATGAATATTATACATAATTATATCATGCTCATATAAATAGTCAAGCATACTAGCATAGAAATATTCACCATCTATTGTGGCAAACAAGAATGGCATAACATATAGAAAGCCAAATCATAACACGTAAAAGCCAAGCCATAACACATATCACATCAATGTCCCATATAGGTAACATGACCAAGTTAACATATAACGTATAGGGTGTTATCACCCACACTTCTATCAAGCTCTTATAAATAACGATATCAAGCATGTAGTCTCTTACTAGAGCATACGCCTCCACGTAAATCAAGAAATGAGGACAAGCATGCATATAGCACGAAACAATGTCCACTGCACAAGATAGATATGCCTAAGTCTTTAAAGACTCGCGCTCTCGATTCTCAAACCATCTTATTCCAATTGGGATCAACACTATCAACACCAGTCCTATGCCTGGTATAACAACAAGTAACAAAGCACTTGGCGTCAAAAACACACCCAAGACTAATCCAACCTAGGCCATAGACCCTATCCAGGCTTAGAGCTAAACCATAGGTCTGATACCAACTGACACGCCCCTAAGTCCCGGGGTTCCCTAATAGAACCTCGAACCTGGTGCGCATGACTAACAAGAAATAAGAAACTGAATGACATCTGCTTATATCAAACTGACATCATATATATACTCAAGAGGAATTAGCTAAGATAGCTCAAAAAGAGTTCTATACCAAGAAATTTAAACCAAATGTGGTTATATACAGCAGAAAACATGCCTAGCACATAAGCTGGCATTACAAGAACTATACAAGTCTACCCAATATACTGAGTCTAAACAACTGATACAAGATCGTCCTCACTAAAACTTGAAAGGATAACAATCCCCAAACAAGAACAACCTGCCAAGTAGGCCCCTGCTAAGTCGAGCCTCACAACGTATTACCACTTGCTTTCCTGGGGGGGAAACAAATAAACAAGGAACGGGGTGAGATAAATCTCAGTAAGTTACTAGATATAAGTACATAGCATGTTATCATATAATCATACAAATTAAGAAGATTATCAAGTAATCATGCTCAAGATGTCATCAAGTAACAAGTATATGAGAGGCTAAGCCAACTCATCAAGTAGCTAGCACTTAAGGCTAAACTATCATGTTACAAAGGATATTCCTGTCGCGCCCCAGAAATTCCAAAAATCCATAAACATAAAATTTACATAATGTACATCTCCAAAATGCAAAATACCAAACCGGGCGCGTGAATTCAACTATAAACTAATATCAACAAACAATACCTCAACGAGATTATAACTCGAAGACTAGAACAAACGCGGAAGCAAGAACAACTATTAATAATATAAATTCCCAAAGGACAACAGTATATACATAACCCTGGATGACCACGACCTTTCAACCATATACAAAGAGGCTCTGATGAGCAACTACCCCAAAGGCGATCAACCTGCTCAGAAGACTCCCGATACAACGGATCTCAAACAATACCACTTGCTTTCCTTGGGGGGGGGGTTAAGGAAAAACAATTTGAAACAAGAAACGGGGTGAGATAAAATCTCAGTAAGTTACTAATGCAGCTACATGGCATAATATCATGCAAATCAACAATATAACTGAACAAGTAAATCACATAACAACAAATGAGAAAGCTCCCTATCGCCAACTGTCCCATACCAGTTGGAAATAACGACTAACTCATCATGCAGCACATAAGACTGAAATAAACACGTAACAAAGGATACTGAGCCAAGGTTTAACCGAACTGATAGAACAATCGCTGCGCAGCTTCAACCGATCAACCAATCAACAATAGCAGCATAACAACTGAAGAGAACCCCGGTCAGAACCGACCAATCAATCCATCAACCCATCAAACCATCTTCATAGTAGCATAAAAGATGAAGAGAAATCCCTGGTACCGGAACCAATAACAAGGGGACAGTGACACACAGTCAAAGCCCGAAAACCAATAGCTAAGTGCTCACAAAGGGGCTAGCTCATCTCACATCCAAGGCCAATCTGGAGGAGGGAAATAATGGGGTAAAACAATGGTCAACATCACAATGGACTTGGCTGTGCCATCATAATGTTTCGCATCGCCCAAACACACACAAAATACCAGCTGGACTTTTAATTAAATGCTAGGTAATAAATACTAGCTCGATAAACAACCAAAGATTCCAAAGTAGGGAACCATACCAAATAATCACCATAAAGATGCAACGGGTACTCATGAAGAGTTTAACAACAACGATAACAAGAGTTTCTCATGAAGAGCACAACAACGATAAACGGAATTTCTCATAAAGAGCACAACAACATGGATCATTAAAACAAGATGATTCCAAGACAAGGACCCATACCAAACACATCCTAAAGATGATACCCACGAGTTATTCATAAAGAGCACAACCCAAACGCTCGCTCACCAATGGCACAATGACTATTACCAAAATGACCCTAAACATTTACTCATAAAGATATACTAGGACTATGAACTCAACCATCTCATCACACCTGGAATTCCAAAGTAGGAAATCAGAATGAATACACCTTAAGGTTAATCAAACCTTAAGTACCCAATCGCTAATTCACGCTTTACCTCCGTCCATAACGAACCAATTCTAAACACCCCAAACGAATCCAAAAGGTTACCCTTATTAGAACATGATCACGACCGGACTAAACCCTACACTTTACTGTTCCAAAACAACCCTCTAGGTACTATAGGATATCACCTAAAACCTAGACCAAGTCTTATTCTAAAATCAATCCGATCAGTAAAATAACTTTCAATTAAAGGGTCTCAAAGTATGAAATCCTCACTTATATCACAAATATGATCATAACAACTCAATAAAGTCACTCAATTGGATTTACAAAACTTGTTCACAATGGATCGATACAACTCCTCTTAACCCGAAACACCCAATAAAATCCCGAAGTATAAAACTTATAACTTAACTGAACAACCTATACCATCTTGTATTACTCGAATAGAGCTTCAAAACGATAGTTTACACGCCTAAAACGGAGTCCGGATGAGAAAGTTATGGCCTCCGGAAGATCGAACGAAAAACGGACAAACTGGAAAAAGAGGGGTGCGCGCGCCTCCCTAAAAAGGGGTGCGCGCGCCTCCCTTGATCAGAAGGCTGCGTTTTTGAAGCAGAAAAGGGTGCGCACGCCTCCCAAAACATGGTGCGCGCGCTTCCTTGCCCGGAGGGACGAAATCCGGCCAAAATTCTGGGTTTCTTCCAAAAATCGACCCAAACTAAAACCAAACCAAAATCTAACACATCCAATAAGTATAACAAGGTACTAGAACAACTTATAAGTCTAAAATGACTCATATAACATCTATTAGACAACCTAAACCAAGAGATGATCCAAACACCTAATTCTTAAAAAAATGGATAGTTTTACAAATAAATTCCAAATCAACCAAAGAAGCCATATATGTCAACTAGAGCATCAATGGAGTTAAAGATGAACATTTTTAGCATAAATGGGGGAAAAGCAACTTACTTGGCCCGAAATCAAAGTTCTCCAAATCAAGATTTTCTTGGCTCCAAACGACCACCTCAACGATCTAAGCATTTTCATAAAATGAGAAATAAGAAAAGAAGAAGGGAAGATGACTAAAAAGAAGAGAGAAGGGGAGAGCTTTCTTACCTTCAACAAATGGAGGAGAGAGAGAGAGAAAAGGAGTGTGTGCTGGAGAGAGAGAGAAGTGAGGGAGAAATGAGGGAGGAGAGGGGAAAAGAGGGAGTAAGTAGGAGGATTTAAGGAATTTACACATAGACCCCCTCCCCTACACACTAACTCAATCAACTTATATTCCCCACTAACATATAAGACTCAACACTTCTACACTAGCACAAATGGCCCAAATAAAATGCTAGGCATAAATTATTAAGAAACACAAAATGCACCCATAATTATTTAAATAAATAAATAATTTAAATAAATAAATAAGAAATAATAAATAATTAAATATTTATTACTACGAAAATAGAGGCGGGTTTTCGGGTCGTTACAATCTACCCTCCTTAAAAAGAATTCGCCCGCGAACTCACTAATCAAAATCACAACGCGCGGTCATAATGAGGCGACAAAATATCAATTCGCATAAAGCACTCATAACCTCTATCAAGTACCAATTAAATATTTCATACATCGTCCCCACGACTCAAATAAAATAACACATTTGAACACATACGCATCTCAAGTATACTCGTATCAAACATTCTAAAGTTAACTTCCTTTTTCATCCCGAATTTCAAATTCTCAAGACTATCACTTGCTCACCAATTCTAGGACATAGCTGATTCGATCCTGATTAACATTACGCTCTCCATATCGTCAACATCCATAAGTTTTACTTTTCCGGTTCATCAACACGCATTGACGATCTATACATCAACCCGCGTAATCATACTACTACCCGAATAAATAAGAGAAGGAATGGAGCTGACGATTATTGTCACCAATAACTCAATGATATAATCAAAAATCCACTGTTATCAACTATCCGGTCAAATGCGATTCCACTACCACACTCACTTTCCTTATAAGATAAAACATAATACAATCATAACCTTTGAACTTCTCAACTACTAGCATTACCTCATACTTAGTTTTCTAAGGAAATATATCCATCAACTTTTGATAGTCCGTTATCATAACGTTTCAACTTGGTTCCAAAAATAAAATATAATATAACCCGCTAATGTAAAATCACTAAAATCACAACCAATTCTAAGTCATAGATAGCTCCACTTATCAAGTGTTAATCCTCAAAATATATGCAAATACTTTATCACCCAAAATCGCAGAATCCAGATTACTCCTAAACACAATTCTCGAGATACTACAGACACGTCTTACCCATGACCTTAATTGCACTGCAAGGATACTCCATTAGATCGGATATTTAGGATTACTCCTCAGAAGTTCAAAATATTTAAACCATCTCGAGCTTAATCAACTTCTTACTATACAAGGCTAAAGAAATTTTCCATCCCCAAAATTTTCACCGTAGTGGCTATATCTTCAAGGATTACCACTATAGTGCTTTCACTCTAATTAACACCTTAAACTAAAGGTACAATATAAACCCAAAATTCTTAACACAAAATGCCCACTTAAATCCACGTTAAACTACCATCAATACATTACTCCCATTCTGGAAAGCCTAATACAATTCCACATACTCAGTAGTCCGCAAACAACACAAATTTTATCTTCAAAAGATTTCCTCTAACTCCCATTTAAATTAATAATCCGTGCTTACCAAAAAAAAGAAATGATTATAACTTCCGCAATATACTCATAACTCATTTTTCTTTAACTCAACTCCAATCATGTACTAAAATGATCCCAAACAAGTTAAGTATTTCCTCATACTAAACAATTCTGATGCACTCACAAAGATGTACCAAAAGTAAAGAAAAATCTCTTATTGAGAAATTCTCAAATTGAATCTTTAACCCTTTTAACCCAACCGATACTATATGTTCACCGATTTACCTATCAGTATTATAGCCCATATCAACTCATCATATAACCCAAGTTCCCTATCGGTCAAGCGACATATCGCACCCAGTATAAATTATACTCAAGGCTTCAACATTAGTATAGCCAACTGAATAAGCTAAATTCCCAGCACAACCTTATAATAAAGATTTTCAAATTTTCAATATAGAACCTGAACATTATATATACATACTTAGTATGCTCCTAAACAAGTCAAACACACTAATATGGAATTATTCCCCACCTGTCGATGGCACCCAAGAAATCTGGGACACATTGAAAGCTAGGCCATACTACTTAACTCTTCAATATCCTGTATAGGTGTCATAACCAAATCACCTTAGCTCTATCAGTAGCAATCACGAAATTTCGTACTCGAGAATACACCTCAACATAAACCTCTTAATAAGAACAAACATACGAATATAGCGCAAGCCATTTCCACTTTACGAAATAGGTACGTCCAAGCCTTCAAAACTCGCACTCTCGATTCCCAAACCAACTAACCCCAATGGAACCAACACTATTGACACCAATCCTATACTTGATATACCACAAGAGAAGGAACACTCGACGTCAATATCACGACTTATAACTCAACCAACTTCTATGTCGCGACCCCGGACCCCGCGGGCCCGAGACCGCGAGCTGGACGTCGACTCTAAAACCAAAACTAGGAAATACTGAAGTTAAAAATTTCATTTGATACCAAAAGGGTGATGATCCAAAGTTTTACAAAACCAAGTTTGATAAAAATCAATTACAACTATCATAAACTTCCACAAGTTTATGCCCAACAAAATACGAATATACGATTCTTAATGACGTCAATGTTTGGTACAACTATCCCAAAATGGTTACACATTTACATAATGTAAACCAACCTATATCAACCTTCCCCAAAAGAATGTATCCACACTCGACGTCCCCTTTCTCGTGATCAGCGAGACTAATCCTTAGCACCTGGGGGGGGGGTTAAGGAAAAACAAAGATAAAAGAAAAGGGGGTGAGATAAATCTCAATAAGTTACTAATGCAACTACATGACATGCTATGATGCAAGAAGCGATAAGCAATAATAAATATCACACAGCACATAGCATTTATCACATAACAGATAGCAGCGGAAATAAACACATAACAAAGGATATAGCCAAGGTTTTCCAAACCGGAACATCCAAATAAAGGATCGCTGCGCAGCTTCAATAATCAACAAATCATCATCTTCATAATAGCATGAAAGCCGAAGAGAAAACCCCGGTACCGGAACCAATAACCAATGAAGTGTCACAAGGGACGGGAGACATGCCACAAAGTCATGCTCCAAGAAGCTAAAATGCACACAAAGGAGCTAGCTCTTCTCACATCCAAGGCCAATCTGGAGGAGGGTAATAATGGGGCAAAACAATGGTCAACATCACAATGGACTTGGCCGTGCCATCATAATGTTTCGCATCGCCCAAACACACACAAAATACCAGCTGGACTTTCACGTAAAGGCTAAGTAATAAAATACTAGCACGATAAAAAACAAAGGATTCCAAAGTAGGGAATCATTCCAATTAGATTACCACAAAGGTCAACCAATGCAAACCGCACATCAAAGATGAACCACATTCCCAAAATGATACCTAATCAAATTCCATATCGAATTTATTCACAAAAGAATCAAATCCAATCAATAAAGTATTCCAACATTGACAATTAACACTTAATTAATTTCAAACACAAACTTGATCACAAAGGACTCAATTCCATCACTAGAGTGTAATACAATGTTCACTAAGGTCAACTAGAAGGACACCCAAGATTTGGATCAAAACGCATTCTTCAATCACACACAATTAACAAATGTAACATTTCAGAGGACTGTGCGGCCGCCCAAAGTGGGTTGTGCGGTCGCCCAAAAATCCTCAAAACAAGAACAAAAGCTTTCAGAAAGATGCGCGGTCTCCCAGAAAATTTTGTGCGGCCGCCCACTATTCTGAATTTCCAGAAATCGGGAAGAACAACATGGGTTCTTCCATTTTCAAACCCAAAACACATTCAACCCAAAATCCAACCTTCCAACTCACATACTAATGTGCCAAAACAACTAATAAGTCTAAAAAGACTCATATAACAACATTTAACAACCAAAATCAAGAATCAAACCCAACATTCAAGATTTCACCATTTTTGATCAAAACTCCAAATAAATTCCCAATAAATTCAAAACCCAACCAAACTTCAAATACAACACATCAAACATTATCTAAGCATGACATGAACATTTTAGCATTAAAATGGGGGAAAAGTAACTTACTTGGATTTTCTCAAAGTTGATGGATTTCAATTCTTTTTGGCTCTACGCGATCCTATCGACGATCTAAACAATGTTCACGTTTTAAGAAATGAGAGAAGATGAGAGGAAGATGGAGAAAAAGAAGAGAGAAGGAAGATGAAGAAAACTTACCCATTTCTACTTTGGAGAGAGAGAAATGCTGGGAGAGGAATGGAGAGAGTGAGGGAGAAGGTGAGGGAGGTGAGGGGAATAGGGAGGGAGTAGGGAAATAATTTCAAACATTTACACTTAGGCCCCCTCTCTCACACCACACACAAATACTACACTCCCAACTATCAATTAAGATCCAACAATACCACACTAACCCAAATGACCCAAATAAAATGCTAGGCATAAATTATTATAACACATAAATTGCACACATAATTATTCAAATAAATAATAATTTAAATAAATAAATAGGCAATTAATTAAATAAAAATCATTTAATTACTAATAAAATAGAGCCTAGATTTCGGGTCGTGACATTCTACCTTAACTTCATCCTTCATGAAAACTTAGTTTTCTAAACCGCTCAAACTTGTAACACCCAAGTATTGAAACCTATTCAATATCAGAGTTCTTATTCTCTTTCAATTTCTAAAACCATTGCTCTGATACCAACTGTCGCGCCCCGGAAATTCCAAAAATCCATAAACATAAAATTTACATAATGTACATCTCCAAAATGCAAAATACCAAACCGGGCGCGTGAATTCAACTATAAACTAATATCAACAAACAATACCTCAACGAGATTATAACTCGGAGACTAGAACAAACGCGGAAGCAAGAAAAACTGTTAATAATATAAATTCCCAAAGGACAACAGTATATACATAACCCTGGACGACCACGACCTTTCAACCATATACAAAGAGGCTCTGATGAGCAACTACCCCAAAGGCGATCAACCTGCTCAGAAGACTCCCGATACAACGGATCTCAAACGATACCACTTGCTTTCCTGGGGGGGGGGGGTTAAGGAAAAACAATTTGAAACAAGAAATGGGGTAAGATAAAATCTCAGTAAGTTACTAATGCAGCTACATGGCATAATATCATGCAAATCAACAATATAACTGAACAATTAAATCACATAACAACAAATGAGAAAGCTCCCTATCGCCAACTGTCCCATACCAGTTGGAAATAACGACTAACTCATCATGCAGCACATAAGACTGAAATAAACACGTAACAAAGGATACTGAGCCAAGGTTTCACCGAACTGATAGAACAATCGCTGCGCAGCTTCAACCGATCAACCAATCAACAATAGCAGCATAACAACTGAAGAGAACCCCGGTCAGAACCGACCAATCAATCCATCAACCCATCAAACCATCTTCATAATAGCATAAAAGATGAAGAGAAATCCCCGGTACCAGAACCAATAACAAGGGGACAGTGACACACAGTCAAAGCCCGAAAACCAATAGCTAAGTGCTCACAAAGGGGCTAGCCCATCTCACATCCAAGGCCAATCTGGAGGAGGGAAATAATGGGGCAAAACAATGGTCAACATCACAATGGACTTGGCTGTGCCATCATAATGTTTCGCATCGCCCAAACACACACAAAATACCAGCTGGACTTTCAATTAAATGCTAGGTAATAAATACTAGCTCGATAAACAACCAAAGATTCCAAAGTAGGGAACCATACCAAATAATCACCATAAAGATGCAACGGGTACTCATGAAGAGTTTAACAACAACGATAACAAGAGTTTCTCATGAAGAGCACAACAACGATAAACGGGGATTTCTCATAAAGAGCACAACAACATGGATCATTAAAACAAGATAATTCCAAGACAAGGACCCATACCAAACACATCCTAAAGATTATACCCATGAGTTATTCATAAAGAGCACAACCCAAACGGTCGCTCACCAATGGCACAATGACTATTACCAAAATGACCCTAAACATTTACTCATAAAGATATACTAGGACTATGAACTCAACCATCTCATCACACCTGGAATTCCAAAGTAGGAAATCAGAATGAATACACCTTAAGGTTAATAAAACCGTAAGTACCCAATCGCCAATTCACGCTTTACCTCCGTCCATAACGAACCAATTCTAAACACCCCAAACGAATTCAAAAGGTTACCCTTATTAGAACATGATCACGAACGGACTAAACCCTACACTTTAGTGTTCCAAAACAACCCTCTAGGTACTATAGGATATCACCTAAAACCTAGACCAAGTCTTATTCTAAAATCAATCCAATCAGTAAAATAACTTTCAATTAAAGGGTCTCAAAGTATGAAATCCTCACTTATATCACAAAGATGATCATAACAACTCAATAAAGTCACTCAATTGGATTTACAAAACTTGTTCACAATGGATCGATACAACTCCTCTTAACCTCAAACACCCAAAAAAATCCGGAAGTATAAAACTTATAACTTAACTGAACAACCTATACCATATTTTAGTACTCGAATAGAGCTTCTAAACGATAGTTTACACGCCTAAAACGGAGTCCGGATGAGAAAGTTATGGCCTCCGGAAGATCGAACGAAAAACGGACAAACTGGAAAAAGAGGGGTGCGCGCGCCTCCCTAAAAAGGGGTGCGCGCGCCTCCCTTGATCAGAAGGCTGCTTTTTTGAAGCAGAAAAGGGTGCGCACGCCTCCCAAAACATGGTGCGCGCGCTTCCTTGCCCGGAGGGACGAAATCCGGCCAAAATTCTGGGTTTCTTCCAAAAATCGACCCAAACTAAAACCAAACCAAAATCTAACACATCCAACAAGTATAACAAGGTACTAGAACAACTTATAAGTCTAAAATGACTCATATAACATCTATTAGACAACCTAAACCAAGAGATGATCCAAACACCAAATTCTCACAAAAATGGATAGTTTTACAAATAAATTCCAAATCAACCAAAGAAGCCATATATGTCAACTAGAGCATCATTGGAGTTAAAGATGAAAATTTTTAGCATAAATGGGGGAAAAGCAACTTACTTGGCCCGAAATCAAAGTTCTCCAAATCAAGATTTTCTTGGCTCCAAACAACCACCTCAAGGATCTAAGCATTTTCATAAAATGAGAAATAAGAAAAGAAGAAGGGAAGATGACTAAAAAGAAGAGAGAAGGGGTGAGCTTTCTTACCTTCAACAAATGGAGGAGAGAGAGAGAGAGAAAAGGAGTGTGTGCTGGAGAGAGAGAGAAGTGAGGGAGAAATGAGGGAGGAGAGGGGAAAAGAGGGAGTAAGTAGAAGGATTTAAGGAATTTACACATAGACCCCCTCCCCTACACACTAACTCAATCAACTTATATTCCCCACTAACATATAAGACTCAACACTTCTACACTAGCACAAATGGCCCAAATAAAATGCTAGGCATAAATTATTAAGAAACACAAAATGCACCCATAATTATTTAAATAAATAAATAATTTAAATAAATAAATAAGAAATAATAAATAATTAAATATTTATTACTACGAAAATAGAGGCGGGTTTTCGGGTCGTTACAATTCCAACCTTATTCCTCCCAAGTAAACCATTGTTGTCGTAGCTTATTGCAGTTGACAAATCACGATCAATCAAGTTGCTGCTGTGCAGTACACAAGAGGACCCGGTAACTAGTGTCACTCACAAGAACAAGATTCACGAGGTGTTCACGAGTTTAGCATTCACTTTTATCAGGCGTATTGCTCTAATAAAGGAAGCTATGCCCTTACTATGGCCTGTAGTAAGGGTTCAAGCGCAAATACATAGATCCCCGATTATCACTTAGCCCCAGCACTTGCGATAAACGTGAACCTATATATCTCCGAACAAGCAAGGACCAGTTGGACTCACACAAGAATGCACAAGTAGTATTTACTTGAACTACGAGAGTAGAACTAAGTCCAAAAGTAGTAGATTAGCTCTTCTTGAATCATGTAATCAAGTTCTCACCAAATAGAAGTACACATACGCAATAATTGCGAATACAAATCAGTATAACAATGGCACATAATGTGTCCACGTAACACAATCAAGCCAAATTAGAGTCTATTAATAACATACCCCAACCAAGTAGTAGGGTAAGTCATACTATATCACTTTGTCATATGAAATATTTGCACGTACATATTCATATAACCTTTAACACACTAATATGTCTATCACGATACCCTTACTTCCAAGTAGAGCCCAACATCTTAGACTCTAAGCGCGTAGTCGAATAGGTCGTATTGTACCTAGTCACAATCATATCTCGCGTATATGTATCGTTAATAATCGAATACATTTTCCAACACATTTTGTGTTCTATAATCATTCTTTTATGAATTATCTTCATATTACACTAGTCCATATTTCTTTAGGAACCTATCTCAGGAACAAGATATCTTCTTTATACTTTATATACTTCATTGAGTATATGCACGATTAAAACCAATTACTAGCACATTAATGCTTGTTCATAGCACTTTTAATACACACGTATTAGATTCGAGTATGTAATAGTGTTGATCATTCTTTATCTAGTTCCATATTCTAACTCTTTGGTTATTCATACCATGTATTAAGTAGTCAACAAGCCACATTCTATCAAGTAATTATGTGCAAGATTTGCACATACACATCAAGGATAGTTCTAACACGTTAGTGCTTGTTCATAGCACTTTCAAGTTCATTACCATACACATGTATTGGTTTCAAGACAAGTACATGAGTTCTTTCTTTTATGTTCAAGTTCACACTCCAATTCTTTGGATGTTCAATCTAAGGCTCTTGCTCTGATACTTCTAGTGTTCTATAACACTTACAAGCTTATTACCATACACATGTATTGGTTCTAATACATGTACAAGATTTTATCATCTTATATGCAAGTTCTCAATCCAATTCTTTGGATGTTCAAGACATGTACCAGATTTAATTATCTTATACTTCAAGTTCAGGTTAAGTAAAAGAGTTACATATCTTATACTTACAATTCATGATCCTATTCCTAGGATATTCAAGCTCAAGACATTGTTCTAGTGACCCTAAGGTACACAAACATTGGAATCAAGACACATATAACACATTAGTGCTTGTTCTTAGCACTTTCAAGACATATAAAAGAGTTGTTACTCTTAGGCTCAAGTTCTTATCTTAATTCTATGAGTACTCATGTTCAAGACCATTATTCTGATGCCCCTAAGGTTCCACAACACTTACTAGGACATCTTAGATTAAGGCTCAAGGCCTTGGTACAATCCTAACTTGATTGGGTTTGAACAACATTGGTTCAAGCAAACAAGAAATTTTTGGAAGGCAGGCGAGCGGGCGCCTGGCCCAGAGTAGGCGGGCGCTCGGTCAAGAATGTGCAGGGAAAGCGAGCGCTCGGTGCATACCAAGCGCGCGCTTTAAGTTCGACAGAACTTTTGTTCTAAAATTGGGCAAGCAGGCGGGCGTTCGGTAGTACCCCAGGCGGGCGCCTGGTCACTTTTCTAGCAAACACTTATTTCTTTCCCAGGCTTACAATTCTCCGTCCCAAGCGTAGGAGTATAATTTCACTAACTCATAGGCCATACCCAGAACATACAAACATGTTCCAAACATAACTTTCAAGTTTCTTTCATCCTTTTTACCGTCCCACAAATAATAGAATAATTTTCCTTTATTCCATTTAAATATTTCACCGTCCCAAAAGTATAAGTATAATTACTAACATTTCAATAACACTCAGGAGGGCATTTAACAAGCTTAGAACATTTCTTTCAATTTTGTTCTCTTCTCTGTACATAGTATAAAAATACTCCATTCGTCCCAAATTTACAAGTATCACAAAATTCAGCCAAATCACGAAATTAACAAGTACAAGTACCAAGAATAACATATATGCATGTTATTACAAGCAAGGGGGAGCTAGTGACTTACCTACTCCGAAATCAAATTCACCCAAACTAATTTCTGTTTGACAGGAAATGCTCTACTCACCGCCCTGATCATTTATGCGGAGTCGGATTTTCGAACAGAGGCATAATCAAGCGAGAGGGATCGAGAATAGGGTAAACCCTAACTTTTCTTTCTGAGACAGAGAGAAGGAACAAGAAAGAATTTAGGGGAAATAATGATCTGAGGAGGCAACCCAATTTTATTCTTTCAAGTTTCAAGAATTGCAACTAGGCCCCTCAAGTTCTACTTTTAACAAAAAGGCCTTTAAAGTTTCAACTTGGACCATTAAATCCTAAACTTGCTCAATTAGTTAAATAATTAACTCAAATAAAATAGCATATAAATATGCAAGGCAAGAATTTAACAGGAATTAGGACGGGCGTTACATGTTACCATGATATAATTTAGATTCGTGATTGTTATGTGATTTCATGATGTTTGGTGAAACATGCCTGTGCAATATCTATGATGATCATAATTTGTTTATGTGGGATTTTGAATTGCGTTATTAATTTGATTAATATCTTCCGTGAGATTGTTTAATTTTAATTTGATTAATATGTTGATAATCGTAGATTCATGAATAATTGGTTATTCTAGGTTTTTGATGAACATGATAATTTGATCATCATGAACACCATATCCTTATTGAATATGGAAAAGAAATTTAAGGTGAAAATTTTGAAACACAATGGTAAATATGTTGAGTTGAAATTAATTGTCAGATGACTGGTTTTAGAAACCGTGTGTCCTAAAATTAAATCTCAAGTTCAAAATTACTTTGGATTGAATTTGTTTGTTAGACGACTGATTTTAGAAACCGTATTTCCTGAAAATAAATCTCGAAGGTCAAAGTCATAAATTGATGAGAAAAAGAATTTAGAATCGAGTTACTTTCTGTAAGGGATTGTAGATGCCTTTTGGCTTAGTTTCGACCTTACAAGATTGTTTCTTCTAGTTTCTAAATTTGGTACGGGATAGTGAATGCCTTTTGGCTTAGTTTCGAACGTATAATCGTGCTCCCAATTACAAACTTTCATACGGGATTGTGGTTTCCTTATGGTTTAGTTCGACAGTATGAATTGTTTCATATTATGGATTTTGGAAATCCAAAAGATTCAAAATTTATCCCCATAAACTTTTGAAACTTAATCACATAAGTTCATGCATTAATTAATGAGATTAATTAAGTTATTAACTGATGCTTTACATGTTTATATTATGTGCGTATAAATAGGTTGCCATGCTATATGTGTTGAACCTTCATGTTAAAAATTTAAGTCAAGTGTCAATCCATGATTAAAACACTTGGGATTACATAGGTAGTTTTGTGCACGCTCTAACCCTCGCGAGGTGCATTGATTATATTCATGTATGAACAAGATGAGTGAAAGAGTGTTTCCTATACGTTTAAAGTGGTTTGACTTAATTAGACTATCAAAAGAGTTTTGGGCCTAAGGCACAAATGAGATTAAAACATGCTTTTGACATATGATGTCTAAAGAATCTCATAAAAGATCCAAGAGTCATATATGATATGATTGACAAGAGTTGTCTACCTAAATAATTTAATTTTGCGCATCTTGCCATCGTGGAGGGAAAATTAAATGAAATATCGATATTAGCCTATTTAAATTATATTATGCATTAATTGTGTAAGAAGGTTATATAATTTAGTGGGAGTATTTATGAAATAATTTTTTTTATATGAAATTGGTACTTATACATGTTATATGTTTGCATAAAATTGTAGATAATGACCCAAAACAATCAAACCCCATCATTGCGATCTATCATGGAGAAGGAAAAACTTCAATAGAATGGTGCTAACTTCACGGATTGGATGCGAAGCCTAAGAATTGTTTTATGGCAAGAAGATAAGCTGTACATTCTTGATGCACTTGTTCCAAAGGAACCTGCTTCTAGCGCCCGTAGGGCAGGCAAGGACGCTCACAAGAAACATGCTAGTGATTCTCGTTATGTCAGTTTTCTTATGCTTACTACCATGTGTTATGAGCTTTAGAAGACTCTTGAACACTTGGACGCCTATTAAATAGGAAACTCATTGAAAGATATGCTTCAAGAGAAAGCTAGGCAGGAAAGGTATGATACTATTGTTGCTTTGATGTCATGCAAGACAACTGATGGATAACCGGTAAGACCTCATGTTTTGAAAATGAAGGACCATTTTGAGCACTTGGAAAGGTTAAGATATGCCATCCTTGTTGAGTTGGCCACTGACATGATTATTGACTCATTGCCTAAATGTTATAATTAGTTCATCATGAACTTTAACATGCATGGAATGACTACGATTTTATCAGAGTCGAATGAGATGCTTAAAACTTCTGAAAAGAAAATCATTCAGAAAACCTCTCCTATACTCATGGTAAATTCTAGAAAGGGAGCAAAGGCTAAAGGAAAGGGAAAGGTAAAGGTTGCCAAACCCAAGATCACCAAGACAAGTGTTGCCAAAGGTGATGTGGCAAAACCAAACTCCCAAAAAGATGCGATTTGTTTCCATTGCCATGAGATTGGTCATTGGAAGAGAAATTGAAAAGCTCATGGAAGAAAGAAAGAAGAAGAAGGGTAATGACATTGCTTCTACTTCAGGTATCTATGTTATAGATATATTACTTTCTACTTCTAGTTCCTGGGTATTGGATACCGGATGTGAATCTCACATTTGTTTAAATGTGCAGGGACTAAAGAATAGAAGGAATATTAAAGACGGAGAGGTCGACTTACGTGTGGGGAATGGAGCAAGAGTTGCTGCATTAGCTGTAGGAACATATGAAGTTATTTTATCTAGTGGTTTAATTCTTGTTTTGAACAGCTGTTACTACGTTCCGGATTTAAGTAGGAATATTATTTCAATTTCTTATTTGGATAATGAAGGTTATAAATTTTTATTAAGAATAAGAAGTTTTCTACTTATTTAAATGATATGCTTTATTGTATTGCAAATTCATTTAATGGCCTTTATGTTATTGATGTTGAAAATAGAAATAATGATAATGTCTATAGCATAAATAAGAAATCCAAACCTAATGATGTAAATCATACTTATTTGTGGCATTGCCGTCTTGGTCATATTAATGAGAAGCGTATCCCAAAACTCCATGGGGATGGACTTTTAGATTCACGTGATTTTGAATCAAATGAAACTTGTGACTCGCGTTTACTTGAAAAAATGACTAAGACACCTTTTACTAAGAGTAGTGAAAGGGCTAGTGACTTGTTGGGCCTAATACATACCGATGTATATGGACCATTAAGTAGCAATGCTAGGGGCGGATATCAATACTTCATTACATTCACTGATGATTTTAGTAGATATGACTATGTTTACTTGATGAAAAACAAAAGTGAATCCTTTGAAATATTTAGAATATTTCCAAATGAAGTACAAAATCAACTTGACAAAACTATTAAAGCACTTCGATCCGATCGTGGTGGTGAATATTAAAGCCAAATTTTTTTGACGATCATCTTAAGAGTTGTAGAATTGTTTCACAATTAACTCCACCCGGAACACTGCAATGGAATGGTGTGTCCGGGCGGAGAAATACGACTTTATTAGATATGGTCCGCTCTATGATGAGTTAAGTTGATCTTCCTATATCTTTTTGGGGACATGCATTAGAAACTGCTGCACTCATGCTTAACAATGTTCCAACTAAATCGGTTCCAAAGACTCCATATGAGATTTGGACAGGAAAGAGGCCAAATCTTTCTTTTATGCGGATTTGAGGATGTGAGGCGTTTGTGCAGAGACTTATCTCTGATAAACTCTCACACAAATATGATAAATGTATTTTCATAAGTTATCCTAAGGAAACTAAAGGATATTATTTTTACAATCGGACGGACGACAATGTATTTGTTGCTTGAGATGGTACCTTTCTAAAGAAAGAGTTTCTCTCCAAAGGACTAAGTGGGAGTAAAATTAATGTTAAAGTGGTTCGAGAACCCGGAAATAACATTGAACCGATGGTGGAATCTGAACAAATTTCACAAGGAGTTGTGGAACCTATTCAGAGTACACAAGTTCCTCGAAGAAATGGTAGGTTGCGATCCGAACCCGAGAGATATGGATTTCTCATCACGGATAACAATGAAGTAGAAGTTATTAAGAATGATGAACCTGCTTCCTACCAAGAAACGATGTCTACTCCCGCTTCAGATAAATGGCTTGTAGCTATAAAATCCAAAATCCAATCCATGTATGATAATCAAGTTTGGAATTTAATAGATGAACCCGAAGGTGTAAAAACCATAGGATGAAAATGGGTTTTCAAATAGAAAATTGACATGTATGGAAAGGTGTATACCTATAAAGATAGGCTTGTAGCGATAGGTTATTGGCAGATTTATGGTATTAATGAAACCTTTTCACCGGTAGCAATGATTAAGTCTATTAGAATTATTATTGCCATAGCTATATATTATGACTATGAGATATGACAAATGGATGTCAAAATTGCGTTCTTTAACGAGAATTACTTGAGGATGTGCATATGACACAACTTGAAGGTTTTGAGGATCCAAATAATTCAAAGAAAGTATGCAAGTTGCAGAAATCTATTTATGGATTGAATCAAGCCTCTAGGAGCTTGAATCTTCGATTTGATGAATAGGTTAAAGAATTTGGCTTCATAAAGAACGAAGATGAACCTTGTGTATACAAATTAGTGGAAGCGTAGTATTATTTCTAATACTATATGTTGATGACATATTGCTCATTGGAAATGATATACCCTCACTTCAGTCTGTAAAGACTTGGTTAGGTAAATGTTTTTCAATGAAAGATATGGGAGAAGTCGCTTATATCCTTGGCATTAATATCTGTAGAGATAGATCTAAAAGGATGATTGGTTTAAGTCAAAGTACATACATTGACAAAGTTTTGAAGAGATTCCAAAAGGAAAATTCTAAAAGAGGACATATGCCCGTGGCTCATGGTGTAGATACCCTGCCTTGGACCGTTCACCCAGATTGCACGCTTAATTTGTGTTTTTATTTTGTTTTAAGTGTTTTTTGTTAATTTCCATTAAGTTCCTTACTGACTCCATCAGTTCTGGGGGGCTAAATTGAATAACAGTTCTAACTTTCTAGTCCATTCTATCAAAAAACCATTTCAGAGTCGGGCGCCTCCGCCCTTTTGGGTCAAAGGCGTGCGCCTTCCACCCTCAAGGCAGGAGGCGCGTGCTTATATCAGTTACATATTTATTCCAAGAATCTCTCCCTTGCTCATCAATGTCAATTTTGCCCGGGAAATCTCTGATTGTTGACCCTGTTTTGGCACCATAAACATCATTTCTCACCTATAAATACCCCCTCTTCATCCATTACAAAGAGGACCAATTTTTGAAAATCACCACAAAGAAGATTAAGTATCTTGATCAAAAGGCATCTCCTACTTTTAAAGTTCTTGAATAGTTTAGGTATTTTCCATCTCCATGTCTCTCTCTCTCTCTCTCTACTTCATCTCCTTCTTCTTCGTTTTTTCATTAAACGTGCAATCAACCCAAACATTTTGGGTACATGACACCAAAGGTTGCTTCACCTCATTGAAGTTAACCAATGAGTTATCTACCTACATTCTACCCTCTTTTTCATCCCCAAAATCATCTTTTAAAAATTTATAGGAAGAACACTTTTATTCATGTAGAACACTAACTTACAAGACCGACATTAGTCGGGTGAAATGGGTGTTTAAGTACTTCCCATTCTTTAACTTAACCCAGAACCTCATAAACGAATCTCTGGTTTTCGTATAAAATTAGGCTATATTAGGTTTTTCTTATGTTCCTCTAAAACATAGGTGGCGACTCTAAACAACTAAACCGAGTTAGATATCCTAGGATAATTCATCGGTCTAGCCAAGTTGTGGTTTTCTCGGGGTATCTATAGTGGCGACTCTGCTGGGGACGTTTGAGGGTTAAACTTGCTTTAAGTTGTGTTCTATATTGTCTTGCGGACATTCTGGTCTCTGATGTTGGGAACCGTGCGCCTCTGGTCTTCTTGGCCTAAGGCGCGTGCTTCCCACGTCAAAGTCCAGAAGCGCCCGCCCTGCATGTGTTCTTCCTGTTTCTATTTTATGTGCTAATCATTTTTGTAGGGGGTAAAAAGCATTATTTAGAACCAGAGCAATCCCCTGAGTCCACTGTCGCACATGTGTTGCCCATAAGCGGGCGCCTAAGGCGTACGCTTCTAGGCAGTTTTCTAGGACATGAATAGAGCCCAGAACTGGACAAAATAATGGGGTGTGGGCACAGTTGCCTGCATTTCACTGTTTTGGACCCCCTACGTGCTATATGTGTTTCCTCTTTGTACATAAAAAAAAAACGTTATAAAAAAATGTTTTGTCACTTGGTTGGACCTCACACTACGTGCACAAAATTCCTATCAATTTCTCACTATCGAGTCGCACAAGTTCATAACCCCAAACCCGTCGAGGCCTATTCTAGAGAGTTTCAAGCTCCACCCGACCTTGAATCTCTTGAAGCGATAAACCTCAGCCCGTGGCGTAGTTCAGGAATACATGCCGGGGGTAGCCTTTAAACCTGTCACGCCCCGAAAATTCTAAATTCCATAAATATTAAAATAGCATAATATACATCTTATAAATGCTAAATACAGAACCAGGCGCGTGAACTCTACTATAAAACCAACATTTTTACCATAAACATGTCGATGACAAACCACATCGGCTACGCGAAAGCCGGAAACATACTAAGTCACGACTAATGAAACTACGCCTCAACGAGATTATAACTCGGAGCCTATTTACATAACACTGTACAACAACGGCCTCACCACAAGAGAATATACAAAAGCTCCGTAGAGCAACTATCCCAAAAGAGTATAACCTGCTCCAAAATGATAGGGACCCTCTCATTTGTTAATTTCTGTTACTTCCGTTAAGTTCCTAACTGATTCCGTTAGTTTTGGACTAAACTGGATAACAAAGTTAACTTTAGAGTCATTTCTGTCATTCTGTCGTTTTAGCCCGTGGGCGCTTTCGGCACCGTCAAAGGGTCGCGCGCGCGTTTGGTAGGGATGGCCAAACCGGACCGGAACCGGACCGGAACCGGAAAACCGGATCGGAACCGGACCGGAAAAGCCCGGAACCAGAGCAAACCGGGGAGTAAACCGGAACCGGAGTAACCGGAACCGTGGTAAGCGCGGGCCGGTTCAGGGTCACATATATGGCGAACCGGAACTGGACCGGAACCGGATCGGCATTTCCATTAAAAAAAATAAAAATCCCTTATTTTTCAATAAATTTTAACATGTTTATTCATTAGTGTATTATAAAATAAAAATCTCTTGTCTTTTAATAAATTTTAACATGTTTATTCATTATTGTATGATAAAAAAAAATAAAAAAAGGTAGCGTGGACTGAATCGGAACCGGACCGGAACCGTACCGGAACCGGATTGTGATGACCGGAACCGGAACCGGTGTAAGCGCGGGCCGGTTCAGGGTCACATATATGCCGAACCGGAATCGGCGGTTCCGAACCGGAACCGGGCCCGGAACCGGTTTTGGTCATCCCTAGCGTTTGGTCCAATAGGCCGGACCCCCGCGCTTCCCGCTTTGGCAGTAACGGATAGCACCATTTTTCCCTCTCTTTTCTTATTTAGAAAATCTTTTCTTGATCACAAACACCTCCTTTTTACATCCACATTCATTCCCCCTTATTTCATAACTCCCAAATCCTTTATTCTAGCCATTCTTCATAAAAACAAAATATTCTTTTTTATTATTATTTGATTTTCTCTTTATTATTTATTTATTATTTTATTTATCTTATTTGTGATTGGTCAATTCCATCCCACATGGATTGACCAATTTCCCTCCAAACTTTCCCTCCTATTTTTACCTAATAAAAGCCATCTTCTTCTACCTTAGAAAGGGACCTTGAACACTTTCTCTTTACACAAAATCTACACAAATTCTCCCAACAAGAGTTTTAATAACAAAACTCTACACAAAGTTCTACACAACCATTTCTCTACAACAACTACACTTTCAAGTCAAGGTTTCAAGTTCTCTTTTCTAAAGGTACAAGTTTTCTCCTTCTCTTTTATTTGTGTCTTACTAGTATGCAATCTCCATAAAAGGGAATACAACCAAAAGACCACTTTACTATTGAAGTTTGGCCAAGGTTACATTCCAACATTCCAAACTCCATTTTAATTTACTTTTCATTCTTTAATATAATTGTTTAACAATAATTCAACATGTAATCTTTAGCATTAAATTAATAAAATCATTCTTTTTATTTCCCCTTTTCTTCTTATCTCAATTGTTAGCACATTTCTCTTATTATTAAATTGAAGGACATTTAGCATTAGAACACCAAAATTAGCAAGACCCGCGTAAGCGGGGCGGAGTGGGTGTTTAAGTACTTCCCACTCCGTCACCTAACCCCCGAACCCCTTTCTCTCCCGAATCTCTGGTTTTCGTACAAAAATTGGCTTTCTTTAGGTTTTTCTTATGTTCCTCTAAAATATAGGTGGTGACTCTTAAAATCAAGTAGACATCCTAGGTTAATTCACCGCTCTAGCCAAGCCGTGGCCCCGCCCCGGGGTATCTACAGTGGCGACTCTGCTGGGGACATAGAGGGTTAAACTTGCGTTTTTCATTTTTGGTGTTCTTTTATTTTATTTTCTGGGCATTCTGGTAAAAAGGGTAGGAAGCGCGCGCCTCCGGCCTTCTTGGCCTAAAGCGCGCGCGTCCGACCCTTATTACCAGAATCGCCCACCTTCCATCTCGTCCTTCAATTCCATGTTTCTGTGCTAACGATGTCTACAGGGGAAAAGTTATATAATTTAGGGTCAAGGCAATCCCTTGAACCTACTGATTTGCAGGTACTGCCCAGAAGCGGGCGCCTCTGCCCTCTAGTGCCTAAGGCGCGCACCTCCCATCCTCAAAGCCCAAAGCGCGCGCGTTTGGGAAATTTTCCAGAACAGAAACAGTGAACAGAATGGACAGTCTTGACAGTGTGTGGGCATCGGGCCTGCACAAAACCATATTTTTATTCTCTGTTTAATTTTATCGGTCACACGGGTGATTCGAAAGTTGTAAATTATGTGCTTATTTACTTTTATTTCTTTTTTCTTTTGAAAAAAAAATATTTTGTCACTTGTTAGACCTCACACTACGCGCACAATTCTTATCAACTGCTCACTATCGAGTCGCACAAGTCCAACCCCAAACCCGTCGAGGCCCGTCCTTGGAGGTTTCAAGCTCCACTCGACCTTGACTCTTCCGAAGCGGTAAACCTCAGCCCGTGGCGTAGTTCACGACTACATGCCGGGGGTGACCTTGAAGCCTCTCTTTAGCCGAGCACCAACCACACAACTCTAGTTAGGGTCTAACACTCTGTGACTCAAGTCGGTTTCCATGTGCCGAGATTTCCCTAAACTAATGTCTTCAAATCATACATGCCACTCGTTGTTATGGACGAAATAAAAATCTGTCCCCAAGTGGTCATAATGGACGCTAATAAAAAATCCGTCCCCGCATGTATGCTTTACTACATTAATTTAGTTTAATCCCGACACATGTAGGATTCACAAGCGTGGTGGAATCCGATGAGTATATGGGACCGCGAGAAGGTCTATATACTAGTGTGACGATTCCACTATTTTTCTAGAAACCCCAAAAAGGACCACGTCCTTCCGACTGTTGTAAATAATAAAAAAGAGTCTTTTTTATGTGGTTTGAGTCTTTACTTTTGTTTGTGGGTGAAATAATTTTATCCAAAAGGTGTTTGTGGGGCCATCCTAAGATCGACCGTGTTCTCTCAATAGGTCCAATGGCTTCCAACGGCAACAACAACAAGGGTGAGAACATCTCCGTGTCCAACGAAAGGCTCTTCAACATAATAAGAGCCATGGGGGAACAAATGGATAGACTTGTAGAGGATGCCCGCCGCAAGGATGATTTGTGGCAAGACCGTCTTGATCTCGAGAGAAAAATTCACAAGGAAGAAGTGTCCGAACTTAAGGCTCGTTTGCAAGAGCTCACCGACAGCAAGGCAAAGGTCCACGGTAAAGCACGCTCAAGTGGCTCATCCCTCAAAAGTCACAAAGGTGCCACCAACGATCGTGTCTATACCCCTCTCAATGGCATTACTGTCACCAAGGCCTATGAAGATCTCAAAGCAAAGGGACAAATTTCTCATCTCCAAGGGTACAAGCAACCACAACCGTTACGTCGCAACCATGCCCACCACAAGTGGTGTGACTATCACCAATGCAGCGGTCATCTCACCGAGGATTGATTCTCCCTCCGGGACATCATCCAAGATTCGATTCACAATGGTGAATTTACCGTGGGTGAAGAACAACAGTCAGAGAGTGAGAACATGCAAGAACTCATCAAGGAAGGGGCTCAGATTTGAAATGGGGTTTCAACAAGAGATCATGCTACAAGGCCGATAACAACAATCGCCGTTTCTCTTTCTCTACCTAGAAATAGGATTATTAAAAAAAAAAAAACAGAGTCAAAGTCCTCTAATGTGTGCATTAATGTTTTCTCTCGTCCAATGTTAAATTTTGAGTCAATCATTAAATAAAAGTCGTTCTTGTCCTCATACACTCTTCCAAGTTGTTCAATCTAATTCTTGGAAAAATGATGAAAAGGTGTCTAAACAAGTTTTGGAATGAAGGCCATCGCTTGAATGCCTAGAGGCTAAACATCGACGACGGCATCAACAACGAAGACATCAAAACATCAACGACGAAATCAAGACAAAGAAAGGTGGAGCAACAATCATGAAGCAAAATTTTCAAAAAGGGGATTAAAAAAAAAAAAAAAGGCTCGCTAGGTTGAAATCCTCAAATCAACCTAGGCAAAAGTTAGAGCACAAAAAAAAAAAAAAAAAATAATAATAAAAAAAATCCCCCTTCATTCAAAGAAGTTCACAACAACAACATCATTCCACCAAACGAAGCAACATCGACAACAATCACGACGAAGCAACAATTCATCACGGCGAATGGAGAATCCACAAGAACTACGGTGACCTGAGCCTCTACACTGGAGGAATGTAGGCAACCTTCGTGTCCGGTCTCATGCAAGAAAGAAGATATGTTTAGCCCTAGCGCGTTATGGTGATCGGGCCTTCATCTCGAACTTGTCAAGACATCTTTGTACGATTCATTTTCCAATGAATTAATCACCTCAAGATTGAACAACTTTCCTATATTTGGAATCACTTTCCGTTCCTTGTCGAGTCTAGGGCTTCTATTCTTTCTGCATACTCCCAATTTCTTGCAATCAAATTGGGGCTTTCCTTCTCTTCTCTCTTAATGACTTACTTGCCTTCGTGAGTCATTCAACAAATATATACGAAGTAAACACTAGGGGCTACTTCCCTAGTCAAGTCAATGTCACTCATCATTAGTGACAAAAGGTCTTCACCGCAAAATCACATGTCTTATCTCCTCAGCCAGAGTCAATGCACAATTCCTCATCAATTGAGTAAAAAAAAAAATGAAGACGCAAAAGAGATGCCCGCTAGACTGAAAACCTGAAAGGGCGGTCTAGGCAAAAAACAGGGTGCGTCAAAAAAAAATGAGAGAGTGAGAGAGAGAAGGGAAAGAGAAATGAAGATCTCCGGCCTTTAAGGAAGACAACTGCACAAGTTCTACATTGGGTCTCCTCGGCAAGTCAATTCCCCACCGAGTCAACTTTGGGATTGCAAATAGCTCGACAAGATATGGCACCATCAAAGGTTGTCTTGGGTTATCGGCATCATTCTCCAGCAGTGTGCATTTTTGGGTTCATGAAATGAAGGCCTGTGGTAACCATCCGAGAATGAGCCCATCATAAAAGGGCACGAGGTTGCACAAATAATTCCTAGCTAGTCAATTGGCTTGGGCAGCAAATAAGCAACAACATGTGTCTCAGTTTTCAAAGCTTCTTCAAGTATGTGCTTCTAAAGTACGCCGAAAAGCTCCCGAGAAATGGAGTAGCTCCTGCCATGTCCTCTCATGTTTGTTCCCTCGCACGAGGATGAGTCACTCTCGCTTTGCTCAACAAATGGTGACGCCCTAAGGGCTATGTGACTCAAGAACAAGGGCTTCTTTTGCTTCATTTGACAATCAATAAGCCCTAGGGGCTATGCTCGAGAAAGATGTGTGAGACTATCCTCAAAGTCTCTCAAAAGGGATGTCAAAAATCCGTCTTGTCATGTGTGCCCGTACTCGTTCCCCCAATCAAGGATGGACCTTTCTCGAAATCAATGATGGCACTCTAGGGGCTACGTTCAAGTCTTAAAGGCTCCCTCGGCAAGAAGCAATTCACTTCAATGTCCCCAGCAACATTTGAAGCTTTATACTGAAGATCTCAAGGGGCTTCGCAATCTACAATCTTTTGGGTTACGGCATTACAGTGATACAAGTAAGGGGCAATATTGGGGCTTTGAAATTAACAAGCTTTTGGGCAGTGGTACCCGAGCAATGCAATTTGGGAGTAGTCTTATGGCTCCATGAAAGGGATCAAACTTCAATGGTCCCTCAACACTTCCAGTCAAAGGCCTCTTGGTTTTAAATGAAGGCTCCGATGATATGAATGAATTTGATGATTCTTGTTAGAACTCACAGTGAGATTATGAAGGAAGTCTTAGAGAAAAGGAAAAGGATTCAATATGATAGACTCACCCGGCTGAGTTATAGCGGGCAATGCCAATATGTTAACTCTATAAGCAGAGTTACGGCCAATCCCAATGTTTCTGCAATACAGCACCCCCTTCTCCAAGATCAAAAGCACAGGCTGCATCCGAAGATCCGCCGTCGGTTCAACTCAAGAAGACTCGAGCAAACATACCGTTCGAGACTTTATCACGCCAAGACCTTATCATCTGCAACAACATCACCATTTCCCACGAGACATCTCCCGAAGACCGTACTACATTTTCAACATGGACCTTCCGCCATTTAGGTATCAACCACAAAAAAGGGCCATCCATCTCCAAACAAGAGAAAGAAGGAGATCGCCTTCAAGAGTTCTTCCCAACAGCGCCATCCGCTCCCAACACAATGCTAAGCCGATTCCAAGAAAATTTGATGCTTCACACCGAAAGGTCTCCACATCCCGCCATCTACAAACTTGATAAGCCCATAACATTTGGGGCTTAGAAATCTCTCAAAGCTTGGTATTAATGATTTTCTATTGGGGCTTTCCCACGTCGACAACAAAAGACAGTTTATTTGAATGGGCTAAGAGTTGATTCATCTTGGGTCTTCATAAGCCACTCAAAGTTCAGCATTCGAGGGGCTTTACAATCAACAACCCCTTGGAATCTCAGTCCCTTTTGAAGCCCCATAACCGACACATATCTTGGGGCTAGACATCAATTTCGGCAACGAAGACAGAATTCAAAGTGAGGCAATCTGGACTTCAACCGAACATGACTTGATCTTGAGTTGGCTTTACAAACACACAATGGTCAAAATGGTTCACCCACGAACTAAAAAAAAAAAAAGTCTTTTTCTCACATGTGTGCATATTCTTTCCCTTCTAATCTTAAATAAATAAATAAATAAATAATAAAAAAAAATTTTTCTTTTTCTTTTTCTCCTTCTATGTGCAAAAGTATGTGCTTTACTTTGCTTTTCTCCTAGCATTCTCCCCCAGCACTCCCCAACACCCTTGAACTACGCTGGTCTGATTCTCTTAAAGGGATAGGTAGGCAGCCTTTTGGCACGACCAACCCATCACCCAGAATACCATCTCGCCAACACTCCATCAAAGGCAAGAACAATTCATCACCATCAACATCATCATTCTCCATCTAAAGAATGGACATTCTTCATCAAAAGCATCAAGGCATCCACCACCACAACACTAATCCATCCAACCGCAATGGTAAGTGAAGGTATGAATACATCCGAGGCTTTCCTCAAATCACACCGCACACAAAATCACTTTCTCCATTCTTACAAAAATTCTCTCTCATGCAAAACTGCTTTCAAATCATATTGCACCACGAGCACAATTTCTCTCTTCATTTCACACTTCATGCATCTTCTTGCACAAACACATATACCTGCCAAGCAAACACAGAACAGGTACCACCACAAGGTCAACATCATCTGCAACTCAAGGCACTTCACCCCCAGCAGAAAGTGATCCGCCATCAACTACGCCTGCATCCCACAGAGTCAAACAATTACATTTCAATGACAACAACTCGGTCCATGGTGAGCCGCAAAATCACCACCTTTCCATCAAGCAACACAGCAATATCACATATAGGCAGACGGAACCTCGGTTCCCGCCATCCGCAAACGGATCCCGCATCAGCAAACAGATCCCACATTCAGCAAATAGATCCCACACCAGCAAACAGATCCCGCCATCAGCAACCGGATCCCGCATTCAGCAAACGGATCCCGCTTCAGCAAACGGATCCCGCTTCAGCAAACGGATCCCGCATTCAGTAAACGGTTCCCGCATCAGCAAACGGATCCCGCATTCAGCAAACGGATCCCGTCTTAGTAAACGGATCCCGCATCAGCAAACGGATCCCGCATTCAGCAAACGGATCCCGCATCAGCAAATGGATCCCGTTTCAGCAAACGGATCCCGCATTCAGCAAACGGATCCCGCATTCAGCAAACGGATCCCGCATCAGCAAATGGATCCCGTTTCAGCAAACGGATCCCGCATTCAGCAAACGGATCCCGCTTCAGCAAACGGATCCTGCATCAGCAAACGGATCCCGCTTCAGCAAACGGATCCCGCATTCAGCAAACGGATCCTGCTTCAACAAACGGATCCCGCTTCAGCAAACGGATCCCGCCTTCAGCAAACGGATCCCGCTATATCCTTTCTATAGCAATTAAGCCGCTCACACAGGGAGCGCACTCCTATCCTTTGTAATTTCAAATTCCTGCTTTATCGAGTCTTTGTTTTCTCTTGTCGATGTCATCGGCGGTTGTCTTTCTTTCGTCGACGCGTTTTGCTTCGCAATCCACGTCGCCGAGGGGCTCCGTAGACATCCCACCTTGGACCTCTCACCCCGATTGCATACATAGTATTTTTATTTAACTTGTTTTTGTTAATTTCTGTTACTTCCGTTAAGTTCCTAACTGATTCCAGTAGTTTTGGACTAAACTGGATAACAAAGTTTACTTTAGAGTCATTTCTGTCATTCTGTCGTTTTAGCACGTGGGCGCTTCCGGTACCGTCAATGGGTCGCGCGCGCGTTTGGTCCAATAGGCCGGACCCGCACGCTTCCCGCGCTTTGGCAGTAACGGATAGCACCATTTTTCCCTCCCTTTTCTTATTTAGAAAATCTCTTATTGATCACAAACACCTCCTTTTTACATCCACATTCATTCTCCCTTATTTCATAACTCCCAAATCCTTTATTCTAGCCATTCTTCATAAAAACAAAATATTCTTTTTTATTATTATTTGATTTTCTCTTTATTATTTATTTATTATTTTATTTATCTTATTTGTGATTGGTCAATTCCATCCAACATGGATTGACCAATTTCCCTCCAAACTTTCCCTCCTATTTTTACCTATAAAAGCCATCTTCTTCTACCTTAGAAAGGGACCTTGGACACTTTCTCTTTATACAAACTCTACACAAATTCTCCCAACAAGAGTTTTAATAACAAAACTCTACACAAAGTTCTACACAACCATTTCTCTACAACAACTACACTTTCAAGTCAAGGTTTCAAGTTCTCTTTTCTAAAGGTACAAGTTTTCTCCTTCTCTTTTATTTGTGTCTTACTAGTATGCAATCTCCATAAAAGGGAATACAACCAAAAGACCACTTTACTATTGAAGTTTGGCCAAGGTTACATTCCAACATTCCAAACTCCATTTTAATTTACTTTTCATTCTTTAAAATCAAGTAGACATCGTAGGTTAATTCACCGCTCTAGCCAAGCCGTGGCCCCGCCCCGGGGTATCTATACAAGTAAGAACACGAACTTTGAAGATGATGAGCTTAACCCTCTAGCGGTATCCACACCTTGAACGAATATCAAGAACACTTGATCTTGGTTGCTAGACCAAAATTGTGAAACACGTTTTCACAATTAATATGAACTATATGGAATATTATTTTGTGTATTATTTTTTTCTTCAATCCAAGATGTCTTAGAACAAAATAAAACTCTCTCAAACTCTTTGGAGACTTGCACAAAAGCTAGGGTCTGTTCTGGCCTGAATTTGGCTGTTTATATACAAGTTAGACCTATTCCAAATAGGAAACTTGTGTCAAAACCCGTCCAAAATCCTTTTCCTAATTAAATTAGGAAGTCTGTCCCGACACACTGTGCGGCCGCCCAAAATCAGGTGTGCGGTCGCCCAAAACCTATGCGACCGCCCAGCCTGGTTTGTGCGGTCGCACACCAGGATCAGAGAGCCTTAATTTTCCAATATAGTCCTTTTAGGATTCGTTCTATTGTGTGTGACCCTCTAGGATTATACTAAGTTGGCAATGGGTTCAAACATGAATCCATAAGATATGATTAGGTTTTAGCAAACCGTTATACCTACCCAAATAGTATAACTAGATACAAGTTCGCATTCCTTTAGAATATGTCACAATCCCTTTGTCCACGATCTCATTGAACACAAGTCATGGTCAAACGGTAAACTTGTTTTGTTCAATACTTTCTCGATTCCGAATATATTGATAATCCAAATGACATTGATCTAATCAATTCATTTGAGTCCGGCCGAATATTTTCATCAACATCATTCCTACGAGAGGCCTAAGCTTGAGATCTCTCCGAAGAGGGACAAATCCATTTAGCTTATTATTCTTCCCTACGTGAATCCGATTATGCCAATTATACACTTTATAACTACCCGGTTAAAGGTAGCGTTTGAATATGTCAAACATAATATTCATCAAGTGGAAGACTATAATAACTTCATGTCTAAGAATTCGAATGACATAACTAATATGAGATATATATATACGACATAGACCATGACATAAATCTCATACAGCGGGTCATGTCCAGTACCTTGTTCCAAACAAGTACCCATAAATCTAACATGATCATCCCATGATCATTTAGCCATTATACAAGTGCTTAACAAGTACTAGGGACGGAGATTATTATAAGTAAACATGAACAACAATAATAATCAAAACATCTCTTTATTAATATGAAATAAATGATAACAATTACAACGTTTATTAAACGTGCCTAGGGCACCACTACCAACAATCTCTCACTTGCCCTAGGCCCAATCTCCCATGTATCTAATACCCATGGACCTAACATGACCTTCATGTTTAGCTTGTGGAAGTCCCTTTGTTAGCGGGTCCGCGACATTGTCATCAGTAGGTACTTTGCATATATTCACGTCACCTCTGTCAATGATCTCTCGAATGACATGGTAACGCCTAAGTATGTGTTTGGATTTTTAATGTGCCCTTGGTTCCTTTGCTTGAGCAATTGCACCATTATTATCACAATAAAGGTCTATTGGATTAGCAATACAAGGAACCACTTCAAGTTCAGTGATGAACTTCTTAATCCAAACAACTTCCTTTGCAGCATCCGATGCAGCAATATACTCAGCTTCCGTTGTAGAATCAGCGGTTGTACTTTGCTTGGAACTCTTCCAGCTTACACCTCCACCATTTAACATAAACACAAAACCCGAGTGCGATCGATTGTCATCTCTGTCGGTTTGGAAGCTTGCATCCGTGTAAGCATTTACAACGAGATCATCTTCCACTCCTCCATAGACCAAAAACGAGTCTTTAGTCCTTCTCAAGTACTTAAGAATCGCTTTTACTGCCACCCAGTGATTCTCTCCGGGGTCGGATTGGTATCTACTTGTCATGCTCAAAGCATAAGATACATCCGGCCTAGTACAGATCATGGCATACATGATGGACCCAATTGCCGAAGCATATGTGTAGATACCCCGGGGGAACCACGGCTTGGCTAGAGCGCGTGAATTATCCTGGGATGTCTAACTTGTTTTAGAGTCGCCACCTATGTTTTGAGGAACATAAGAAAAACCTATTGATAATAGCCTAAATTTGATTACGAAAACAGAGATTCTTTGTTTTGAGGTTCGGGGGTTAGATTACGAGATGGGAAGTACAGAAACACCCATCTCGCCCAACTAAAGTTGGTCTTGCTTGATCAAAATCTACATGAATGATAAACGTTCTTCTTCTTCTTCTTTAAATCATAAAAAGGGGTTTTGAAATAGAGTTTGGAATGTAGGAGATAACTCTTTAACCGACCTCAATGAGATGAGGTGATCATTAGAGTCATCTCCCAAAATGATTTGGGTGATTGCACTTTGATAAAACAAAAAGAAAGAGAAAAGTGATGAAGTTGAGAGGGGGAAAGAAAGAGCTTTACCTAGACTTCAAGAGACTTCAAGCACTTCTTGTTGAATTACTTGGAGAAATCCTTTGGAAAATGCTTTGAAAGTAAGAAATTTGGTTTCTTATTGAAAATGTGAGATTGAGAACCCAAGGTCCTTGAAAATGGAGGTAAAGGGAGGTTTTTATAGGTGAAAGATAGGTGTTTTTGGTGCCAAAACTCAGTCACCAAGAAATCTTTCCCGGGTAAAATCTTGTAAATTGAGCAAGGGAGAGAATCCTGGCCAGAAATCTGTAACTGACGCCCAGAGGCGCGCGCTTCCTGCTTTGGGGGCGGGAGGCGCGTGCGTCTGGCTCCTCCTGTCGGAGGCGCGCGACTCAGAGAAGGCAATTTTGACAGAATGGACTAGAAAGTCAGCCCTGTTATTCAGTTTAGTCCCTGGACTTAACGAAGTCAGTCAGGAACTTAACAGAAGTGACAAAAACTAACGAGAAACACTTAAAATGGGGAGAAACACAAGATCAAATGTGCAATCGGGGTGAGCGGTCAAGGCGGAGTGTCTACAGAGCCCTTCGGCGACGTGGATTGCTAAGCAAAACGCGTCGACGAAAGTTAAAATCACCCGCCGAGGACATCACAAAAAAAAAGTAAAGACTCGATGAAAGCAGGAATTTGAAATTGCGAGAGATAGTGGTGCGCTCCTTGTGTGAGCGGCTTTTGTTGATAGAGTGGGTGGCATGATCCGTTAGGTAAACTTACCGGCTGAATATTTTGAATGAGGCCGTTAGTGAACCTTTGGAGTGGCCGTTAGTGAACCTTTGAAGAGGCCGTTAGTGAACCTTTGAGGACGAATCCGTTAGTGAAATCCGTTGATGAGGCCGTTAGTGAACCCTTGAATGAGGCCGTTAGTGAACCTTTGAGGAGGCCGTTAGTGAACCTTTGAAGAGGCCGTTAGTGAACCTTTGAGGAGGCCGTTAGTGAACCTTTGAAGAGGCCGTTAGTGAACCTTTGAAGAGGCCGTTGGTGAACCTTTGAAGAGGCCATTGGTGAACCTTTGGAGAGGCAATTGGTGAACCTTTGGAGAGGCCGTTGGTGAACCTTTGGAGAGGCCGTTGGTGAGGAGAGGCCGTTAGTGAACCTTTGAAGAGGCCGTTAGTTAACCTTTGTTGACGAATCCGTTAGGGAAATCCGTTGATGAGGTATTGCTTTGAAGTCTCGTGCCACTTGGAGTCACACTTGACTTTTTTTTTTGAATTGTGGGGTGCGGGCACAGTTGACCGCGACCAGAAAAATATTCCTGCTAGGGATGAAATGTTGAGATTGACCCTTGAGGGGGGTATGTCACCCGTGACAGAACTCAAGGAGTTTGGAATCTGGAGAAGGACAGCCTACTTTTGAGTGGGAGTTTCTATCCTACTTTCAATCTTTGACATGCCTTAAGGGCGGACCAGAAGAAGGTGTGCCCAACTGGGTGTTCGAGGACCAGGGCTGTGTCTTGATTTAGGCTGGAAGTTTCTGACAAGGCCTTTTCTGAAGTGATCTAGACTTGGGAGGTGCGCGCTTCCTTCTGTAGTCTTGGGACGCGCGCGCATTTCATATCGCTGGCGGGTGGCACGCGCGTCTGGGAGGCGGAATTCCGGGCTTGACATTTGCTGGCCAAAAGACCCCCCAACAGCTATAATATCAGCTTCTATTCGACCACTTGATTCTCACAGCTCCTTTCTGCCATTTTTGAACATTATATTATTGCTCAACTTTGCTTGTGATCAACGTTTTCCATGGCTTCCAATTCTTTTGTTCTTGATGCCAAGGTTGTTAGTGGGTATGAAAAGGACTTGGACACTTTTATGTATTCTTTCAAGACCCATCCCAAGAAGGCCTTCATTAAAGACTTCGGGTTCCGAATTCTTTTCACTTTGCGGACGTTGAAGCCGGATTGGGATTTGTTGAGAGCTGCCGCGGCTTTCTGGGATTGCGATAGCCATACCTTCAACTTTTCAGCTAATGAAATGGTGCCGATTGTTGATGATTTCGGGGCCATCCTTGGCATGCCTTTGGCCGGTCGGATTGCTGTCCCTAAATATCACCGTGGTGCCATTGACTCTTAGGTTGAGTTACTGAATCTCCCTGTTGAGGACGTGAGGAAGATGTTGCACGGTACTGTGACTGACATAACTGAGTTGCCGATGTCCTTCAGTTTTCATTCGGAGGACTCGGTAGTTCAATCTTTCAAGAGGAATGCCATGGCCGTTTGTCTCTTTAGTGAAGTACTGTTTGTTACACCCTTCGGGACTGCGGATACGCAGTTGGCTGAGATTATTTTGCAAGCCAAGGAGCAACAATTTAGTATAATCCCTCTTATTGTAGGGGAGACGTTGCACGGCCTTGATGAGTTACATAGGACGGACAAGATGTGTCGGGGAAGCCCTTTGCTCTTGACCATATGGCTCCGAGAACACTTCAAGATTTATTCCCCGGATGGTGATTTGTCTCCTTTTGCTGTTCATAGGAGGAAGCTGTTGATCCGGGATTTATCTGAAGACGGTTGGAAGAAATTCTTTGCCTCTCGGGTAACCGTTAATATTGAGTGGTGCCCTCCTTCTTGGGGTCTTCGTCCTTTTGTGGAATGGACTCTTGGTTTTCAGCACGTGGTTGTACCTGGCTTGAGAGATTCTTCATTTTACCAGCCAGAGCGGGTTCTGCGGCAGTTTGATCGCCAACAGATAATTCCTTTTCCGAGGGACGGAATGCTTCGTCCAGTTGCTTACATGGGTCCGGACTTCTCGAGTGAGCTTCAGTCGGCTTGGGGAGATGATCGCAATCGTTGGGCTTTTGCTCCTCTGTATCGGGGGAGTGTCTTCCTTCCTGAGAGCTACTTGGATTATTTGTTTGGTACCCTTTACCGTGGCATCACTTGGGTCGATGTGCTTCGTGCCGAGTTGTTGGGAAAGGGTTTTGAGCCTAGAAGCGCTTTGAGATATAGGGAGGCTACTGCTGATTCGAGTAACATTCTTGCTGACCCTTTCGGTACTCCTTTGAAGACTAAGAGAAAATTGGACTTTTCTTAGTACCCTAAGAGATTGCAATTAAATTACACCACTTTGTTTTAGGATTTAATGTTTTCATGTCTTTTGTTGCTCAATAAATCCGTTGTAATGGCTTGAATAGTTCATTGAATGAATAAAAATTGCATCTTGTTATTTGAAGTGAATTGGGTATTTTTGATATGTATTAGACCGCACCCGAAGGTTGCCTACATTCCTCCAGTTGGGAGGCTCAGGTCTCCGTAGTTCAAACAAACAAAGACCATTTTTTTTTTATTTTTTTTGTGTGCACCCTGTTTTTTGCCTAGACTCCCTTTCGGGTTTTTCAATCTAGCGGGCTTCTTTTTTGCACGTGCTCTAATTTTTGCCTAGGCCGCCCTTGCGGGTTTTCAACCTAGCGAGCGATTTATTTTTTTTTTTTTTTTTTTTATGGTCTTTGTTTATTAAGCATAGAACCTCTTGAGCTTGTCGAGGTTGACCTCCTTTGGCAGCTGGTCACCATCTAAATCCACGAGCCGGACTGCACCGCCGCTTAGTATCTTTTTGACCACGTACGGACCGATCCATCGGGGTCCCCATTTCCCCAGGGGATTCATGGCATTAGGAGGATGTTGTCTTAAGATCAAATCTCCCACATTGATGTTTCGAGGCTTCACCTTTTTGTTGAAAGCTCTTGCCATCCTTTGCTGATACGCCCTTGTGCGTTCGAGTGCTCTTAGCCTTTTCTCATCGAGTAAGGCTAGCTGTTCATATCGACTTTGCATCCAGTCGACTTCGTTGACTTGATTCTCGAGGAGGACCCGTAGAGATGGGACTTCAGGTTCGATTGGGAGTATGCCTTCAGAACCATAGACTAATGCATAAGGGGTTTCTCCTGTTGCGGACCGTATTGATGTGCGGTAGCCCCACAATGCCAATGGTAGCTTCTCGGGCCAATCCCTTCCTGTTGAGGCCATTTTCTTGACGATGGTCTCGATGGTCTTATTTGATGCTTCAACCGCGCCGTTTGCTTGGGGACGGTAAGGAGATGACTTGTGCTTGGTGATCTTGTATTCTACCAAAAGTGCATCCATTTCCTTCTCAAAGTGAGAGCCGTTGTCGGAGATGATTTCATGAGGCACGCCGTATCGGCACATAATGTTAATCTTTACAAATTCGGCCACTTTCTTGGCGTTGAGGGTCCGATAGGCTTATGCTTCGACCCACTTTGTGAAGTAATCGACGGCCACTAGGACGAATGACTGGCCATTGCTTCCGGCAGGATGGACTTTACCGATGATGTCTATCCCCCAACAAGAGAAAGGCCAAGGTGTGACCATGTTGTAAAGTTGTGAGGGTGGAGCATGTTGTAGATTAGCATGGAATTGGCACTTGGCACACCTTTTGACTTTCTCGATACAGTCTCGTTCCATAGTGCTCCAATAGTAACCAATTCGGAGTATCTTTTTGACTAGCATAAACCCATTCATGTGGGGTCCACACTCTCCTTCGTGCACTTCACACATTATCTCTTGAGCTTCGGCCTCATTGGCGCATAAGAGATTGATCCCGTCGTGGTGCCTTTTATAGACTCGGTCCCCAATCAGTACGTACCGAGAGGCTAGCCTTTGCAGAGCCGCTTGAGACTTCTTATTGCTATTCTCAGGATGGGTCCCATCTTTGAGGAAATTCATGATATCCGAATACCACGGGGAGTTTGTTTGAACCTCGTTGATCTCGATACTCATACAGTACGTCGGACTGTTCCTTCTGGCAATTTTGAAAGGCTTCACCATTTTCCCTTTGGGTATTTCGACTGATGAAGCTATAGTGGCCAGTGCATCAGCGAAGCGATTTTTATCCATTGGCAGGTAGTTGAAAGTGATCTCTTGGAATTGTTCAACCAATTCTTCAAGGTGCTGACCATAATGTTGGAGGGTCGGGTCGGGTCTTGGATTCGCCATTTACCCGATTGCTGATTGATAAGGAGCAAAGAGTCGCCGAATACTTTTAGTTTCGTGACGTTTCTTTCGAGAGCTGCTTCGAGCCCTGCTATGCATGCTTCGTACTCGGTAATGTTGTTGGTAGCTTCGAATTCCAGACGGACAGCAATGGGAGTGTAGATGTCTTTTGGATCGACAAGCAATACTCCTATACCAAAACCGTGTTTATTGGCGGCGCCATCGAAAAAAAGTTGCCACTTATTTTCTTCGGTTGCAGTACAAATTAAATGCTCGTCGGGGAACTGTACGTCTTCCCCCTTCACTTCGTCACACGGGAATTCGGCAAGCTGGTCACTGAACACTTTCCCCCTGACAGATTTTAGTGTGACGTAAGTGATATCATAGCCGGCGAGCATGAAGTACCATTTGGCTATTCTTGTTGACATGAAAAGCTTCTCGAAGATGTAGCGGAGCGGGTCCACCTTTGCTACTAGCTTGATCGGAAAAGCTTCCATATAGTGTTTGAGCTTTTGGGTGACCCAAACCAATGCTGCACATGACTTCTCTAAGACATAGTAGTTCTTTTCGCCTCCTTGGAATCGGCGACTGACAACATAAATGGCATTCTCCTTTGTGGACTCTTGTTGCTCTTGTGCTAACATAGCTCCTAGGGCTTCATCATTGACAGTGAGGTAGAGCAAAAGAGGCTTCTCCTTGTGCTGCGGAACTAGAACAGGAGGGCACGTCAAGTAATGCTTCACTTGGTCGAAGGCTTCTTGGCACGCGTCGGTCCATTCTAGAGCCACATTCTTCTTGAGTAGCTTGAAGATTGGTTCGCACATGGAAGTGAGTTGGTGCACAAACCGACTGATGTATTGCAGTCTGCCCATGAAACCTTTGATCTCTTTCTGCGTCTTTGGAGGAGGCATGCCAATGATTGCCTTGATTTTGGAGGGATCTACTTCAATTCCCCTTTCAGTGACCATATAACCAAGGACTTTGCCTCGGATAACCCCGAACGTGCACTTTGCAGGGTTGAGCCTCATCTTGTGTTGACGAAGCCTTTCGAAGAACTTGCGGAGATCAATCAAATGTTGACCATCGGTCCCTTTGGAGTGAATGATCATGTCGTCCACATAGACCTCGATTTCTTTGTGAATCATATCGTGGAACAAGTCTGTCACGGCTCTTTGGTAGGAAGCCCCAGCGTTTCTTAACCCGAATGGCATGACTGTGTAGCAAAAGGTACCCCACGGTGTTATGAAGGCTGTCTTATATTGATCTTCCTCGGCCATGAGAATCTGATTGTACCCAGCGAACCCATCCACGAATGAGCTAACCTCGTAGGCAGCAGTGGAGTCGACCAGCATGTCGATGTTAGGGAGCGGAAAATCATCCTTTGGGGAAGCTTTGTTCAAATCTCGGAAGTCCACACAAACTCGAACCTTGCCGTTTGCCTTTCTGACTGTCACGATGTTGGCTAACCATGTCGGATACTCGATAACCTTGATGAAACCCACACTGAGGAGCTTCTCAATCTCTTCTTTGACTTGCAGAGACCATTCTGGCTTGATCTTTCTGAGCTTCTGCTTTACTGGCTTAGCATCTTCTCTGATCGGAATTCTGTGCTCCGCTACCTTTCTGTCCAAACCCAGCATGTCTTTGTATGACCATGCGAACACATCCACGAACTCCCGTAGTAGTACAGTCAATCTGTCTCTGTCGTCCCCTTGAAGAAGCTTCCGATCTTAGTTTCTCTTGGGTCTTCTTTGGTACCCAGATTAACAACATGCAATTCTTCGTCAGCCTCTGGACCATTTTCAACACGACTACGGACTTGTTGAGCAAGTTCATTTAAGTATGTTGTGTTTTCGTGGTCTATTTCATCATAATTTGAATCGTTATTAACTTGTTCGTTAAGTTCATTATTAGTTAATTCATCATTTATGATGTTTGCAATCTCAGGGTACTCAGAAATATCAAATTTTTCATTAGCAAAGAAAGGAAACACACGCTCGGCTATGGCCTCCAAATCCTCTTGAGTGAGGGTATTAGAGACATTCTCGGACTCGAAAGTAAGTGTGAGCCGCTCTTCCTTTGTTGCTATGCGGGGTATGCAACCCATTTCTTGGACTAAGAATTCTTCGGATACCACGGGCCCTTTCGTTGAATACCATTTGTTGATCGGCTCGGAGCTTGGAGGGATCTCACTGATAGTCTCGTTCATGGTGACGGTACCATGGATGGCGTTGACTTGGCATTCATTCATTATGGCAAGCTCTTCAACATGGAGGCTAAATCTGTCAGTTCTTCCCCCACGGTGATTTCTGTCTCGGACTCTATAGTCACCTTCCTTCCCCACCATTCACGGGGCGACATGGGAGTTGGTTCCCTTTCGGATTTCTGGATCTCACAATCGGAGAAGATTTCGAGACCGGGCTTTTTGACACCCTTATTGTTAACCCATGGCTCGGGAAAGATCATGTATGGAACATCTTCCCCTTGGCGGACAAAATAGCCATTCAACGTCTTGCGGTAAGGCCTTAGATTAGGGACCTCATAACGACGGCCTTCTTTATGAGCTTGGGATTTTTCATTCTTGATCGCTTGCTCTTGTTTCAAGTCTTCTCTGGAAGGCTCGTATCCCAAACCGAATGTGTTCTTGACAAATGGGACTTACACAGGGTGTAGGATTCCTTGTTGATATTTCCCTAGGCCTAAACCAGGGAAGTAGTCCATATTCCTCATCATGCGGAGGACTTTGTGGTTGCTGGGGGTCCATGATCCGTTTCCCCTTTCTCTGTCAATGGCGTTGATTGAGACGCCGGAGAGAGTGGAGTCTGGTAGACCATGCTGAACTTGGTGGACGGGCTCACCTTTTCTGTGGATAGTGACGTTTTCGGCCATGACGGTCACTATTTCATCACCATTTCGGAACTTGACACATTGATGGAGAGTTGACGTGACGGCATTAGAACTGTGAATCCATGGTCGACCCAAAAGTAAGTTGAACGAGGCCGGGATGTCAAGCACTTGGAATGGAACGGACATGACCATGCTTCCAAACTCAATGTCTATTTCAATCATGCCCATGACTGTACGGGCGGTGCTGTCATAACCTCAGATTACTTGAGTAGAAGGCTTCAAATCGGAATCCTTAAGCCCCAGTATGCCCATGATTCTGCTAGGCATGAGGTTTAGTGCAGAACCACCGTCCACTAAGACTCTTGAGATGGGCCTCCCCCTTGCTCGTACCTTGAGGTAAATAGCCTCATTGTGGTCGGAACCAAATGGTGGAAGGTCCATATCGGCAAAGGTGATGACGTTGCCAAAATGAATGTGACCGATCATTGCCGTGAGGTCCTCGGGAGTAGTATCGGGAGAAACTTATGTATCATCGAGATTGCGGATGACAAGATCTCGGTGTTTCTTTGAGGATGCAATGAGGTCCCAAATAGAGATGTTGGCTTGAGTTTTCTTGAGTTGGACAAGTAGAGGATCTTCGGGAGTGTCGCGAGCTTGCGGCCTTTGAGAAGAGGAGCTTGGTGCGGAAGTGGAAGGGTTGCTTGCTATGACTCGACCGGATCGAGTTAGCATGTTGACGTTCCCATCTTGCTTCTTTTTCCTATTCTCTAGTACTTCCCTCATTACCTCATCGTAAGTTACAACATAACAAGAATTGTCAAGTTTATTCATAAAATTGGGGCCCCCATTCACAATTGGGATTGAATGGGTGGTCCCTTCGAGTTCTCCTATCTCTATTACATTGACATGTTCGCCATTAGTCACTACAAATTCTTTCTTGTCTATGAGATCTTGAATGACATTGCGGAGAACGAAGCATTCTTCGGTGGTGTGGCCACTATATTGGTGGTAGCCACAATATTTGTGGTGAGCATGATTGGGGTGGACCATCTTGGGTTGGTACCCTTGTACGGGTGTGACTTGACCCTTTGCCTTGAGGACTTCGAACACTTCGGTTTGAGTCATTCCTTGGAGAGGCGTGTAGACACGGTCATTTCGAGACTTCTTCCCTTGGGGTGGAGGAACCTTTTTGTAATTCCCCTTGTCGATCGTGACGGCGTTGAACGAGGCCTCTTTTGTGGAGTTGGAAGCGGCCTTGTAGTGGTAGCTAGGAGCACTTTTCTTCACTTCTTTGAGCAACTCGTCCATTCGGACCCCCGCCTCATACATTTGGGAGAAATCCGCATAGCAAGCCCCACTTAGGTGGGTGCGGAGATCAATTTTGAGACATTTGAGAAAGATGTCCATTTGCTCCTTGGTATTTGGCCTTTCCACAATCTCGGAGAGTTTATCATTCCATCTCCTTGTGAAGTCGATGAAGGACTCGTGGTCTCGTTGAGTAGTGCTCTCTAGCTCTTTCCTTGTGGGCCGGTGAGTGGTGTTGCCTTGGTATTGGTTCTTGAAGGCAAGCATGGCGGAGTCCCAATCAAGACGGACAGTGAGCGGGAGAGTAGCATACCAATCTTTTGCTGCCCCCTCGAGAGTGAGAGGAAAGCATTGAGCCATCACCTTGGGGGAGACCTTTTTCGGAACCATTGCCCAAATATAAGTCTCAATGTGAGCCATAGGACAAGAGTTGCCCTTGAATTTGTTTATGTCGGGCATCTTGAACTTATCAGGAAGAGCGGCCATAGTACTCATGAGGATGGATGATTGATAAAGGCTTGTGTCGGAGCCTTTCCCCATGTTGAGCCCATTGAATTTTTGGTCGATGTAGGCCATGATAGAATCCACCATTTTGGGCTCATTGTTCTCGGAACTCGGCTCTCCCATTTTCTTGGTGCGGGTGTTGACATAAGGACTTTTGAACAAACCCTCGGTCCACTCGGATTCATCATCGTTATTCTTGCTCTTCCCCTTGGCAAGATTAGTGAGCTTTTCTTTCATTAGCTCCATCTCGGCCTCATGGGCCTCCCTTTGGCTGTCGAGGTGGGATTGCCAAATGTCGTCTTTGCTTTGTGCCTCCTTATTAAGGGTGGAGACTTGCTCTTGGAGGAGTTGGACCATGGTTGAAATTTGTTCGAGAGACATGGTGTTGCTGCTGCCGGTCATGTTTGATGTAGGAGCTGTTGGAGTGATCTCTTCACGGACTAACCGATTTGCCGAATCCCGGTAGACTCTGTAAGTAGCAATTGAACCTATATTGCAGAAGAGGCCCTTGTCAGTCTTGAGTAACACTTGCGGTCCACGAAAAGGCTTAGAACACACATTTGGGCACACGATTCGAACCACATAAGAAAAGACTCTTTTTTTTTTTTTTTATAAGTCGGAGGGAATGGATCCCTTTTGGGGTTTCTAAGAAGATAATGGAATCGTCACACTAGTATATAGACCATCTCGCGGTCCCATATACTCATCGGATTCCATCGCGTTTGTGAATCCTACATGTATCGGGATTAAACTAAACTAATGTAGTAAAGCATACATGCGGGGACGGATTTTTATTTTCGTCCAAAATAACCACTTTTGGGGACGGATTTTTATTGCGTCCGTTTCAACAAGTTGGCATGTATGATTTGAATACATTAGTTTTAGGGAAATCTCGGTACATGGAAACCGACTTGAGTAACGGAGTGTTAGACCCTAACTAGAATTGTGTGGCTTGTGCTCAGCTTGAATATGAGGCTCAAAGGTCACCCCCGGCATGTAGTCTTGAACTACACCACGGGCTGAGGTTGACCTCTTCGAAAGAGTCAAGGTCGGGTGGAGCTTGAAACTTTCTAGGACGGGCCTCGACGGGTTTGGGGTTGGACTTGTGCGACTCGATAGTGAGCAGTTCATAGGAATATGTGCATGTATTGTGAAGTCTAACAAGTGACAAAATATTTTTTATATTTTTTTAAAAAATAAATAAAAAAAAAAAAAAACAAATAAGCACATAATTACAACTTTCGAATCACCCGTGTGACCGATAAAATAAAACACAAAAATTAAAACAGTCCGAAGTTCAGAATAACCACTGATGCAGGCAACTGTGCCCACACCCCCATCATACTGCTCTGTTCTGAGACCTGTTTCTGTTCTGGGAACCAACCCAGAAGCGTGCGCCTCTGAGTGTTGATACGGGATGCGCGCGCATGGCGCAATGCTATTAGGATGCGCGCGCTTCTGGGCACACCTGTCAGATTGTCAGATTTTGGACTCAGGGGATTGCCCTGGTCCTATGTACATATTGTAACCCCTGCAGAAATGATTAGTGGAGAATAGCAGAAGAAGAAGATGAAGAACATGAAGAAACGGGCGATTCTGGTCCTTGATGCGGGATGCGCGCGCCTTAGGCTGAAGAGGCCAGAAGCGCGCGCCTCCCCCATCAGGAGTCAGAATTCCCAGAAAAGATGTAGATTTTGATCAGAATGCAAGTTTAACCCTCAAAACATCCCCAGCAGAGTCGTCACTGTAGATACCCCGGGGGAACCACGGCTTGGCTAGAGCGCGTGAATTATCCTGGGATGTCTAACTTGTTTTAGAGTCGCCACCTATGTTTTGAGGAACATAAGAAAAACCTATTGATAATAGCCTAAATTTGATTACGAAAACAGAGATTCTTTGTTTTGAGGTTCGGGGGTTAGATTACGAGATGGGAAGTACAGAAACACCCATCTCGCCCAACTAAAGTTGGTCTTGCTTGATCAAAATCTACATGAATGATAAACGTTCTTCTTCTTCTTCTTTAAATCATAAAAAGGGGTTTTGAAATAGAGTTTGGAATGTAGGAGATAACTCTTTAACCGACCTCAATGAGATGAGGTGATCATTAGAGTCATGTCCCAAAATGATTAGGTGATTGCACTTTGATAAAACAAAAAGAAAGAGAAAAGAGATGAAGTTGAGAAGGGGAAAGAAAGAGCTTTACCTTGACTGCAAGAGACTTCAAACACTTCTTGTTGAATTACTTGGAGAAATCCTTTGGAAAATGCTTTGAAAGTAAAAAATTTGGTTTCTTATTGAAAATGTGAGATTGAGAACCCAAGGTCCTTTAAAATGGAGGTAAAGGGAGGTTTTTATAGGTGAAAATCCTGTAAATTGAGCAAGGGAGAGAATCCTGGCCAGAAATCTGTAACTGACGCCCAGAGGCGCGCGCTTCCTGCTTTGGGGGCGGGAGTCGCGCGCGTCTGGCTCCTCCTGTCGGAGGCGCGCGACTCAGAGAAGGCAATTTTGACAGAATGGACTAGAAAGTCAGCCCTGTTATTCACTTTAGTCCCTGGACTTAACGAAGTTAGTCAGGAACTTAACGGAAGTGACAGAAACTAACGAGAAACACTTAAAATGGGGAGAAACACAAGATCAAATGTGCAATCGGGGTGAGTGGTCCAAGGCGGGGTGTCTACAATATGGAACATCGTTCATTTTCTCACGCTCATCTTTTGTCTTAGGACATTGAGTCTTGCTTAGAGAAACTCCATGTAACACCGGCAGAGTACCTCTTTTAGAATTTCCCATACGGAATCTTCTAATTACCTTGTCAATGTATGTACTTTGGCTTAAACCAAGTAGCTTCCTTGATCTATCTCTATAGATCTTAATGACAAGCATATATGCGGCTTCACCCATATCTTTCATTGCGACACACTTTCCCAAGCAAGTCTTTACGGACTGAAGTGTAGGAATGTCGTTTCCAATGAGTAATATGTCATCCACATATAAAATAATGAATAGCACTATGCTCCCACTAATCTTCTTGTATACACAAGGCTCATCTTCGTTCTTGATGAAACCAAACTCTTTGACCGATTCATCAAAACGGAGATTCCAACTCTTAGAAGCTTGCTTCAATCTATAAATGGATTTCTGCAATTTGCATACCTTAGAATTCTGTTCAAAACCTTCTGGTTGTGTCATATACACATCCTCTTGTAGTTCTCCATTTAGGAAAGCGGTTTTGACATCCATTTGCCATATTTCATAGTCATGATATGCGGCAATGGCAAACAGAATTCTTATAGACTTGATCATTGCTACGGGTGAAAAGGTTTCATCATAGTCAATACCATGAACTTGCCTATAACCTTTCGCTACAAGTCTAGCTTTGTAATTATGCACCTTCCCATCCATGTCAGTCTTCTTCTTGAAGACCCATTTGCATCCTATGGTTTTTACACCTTCGGGTGCATCAATCAAATTCCAAACTTGATTGTCTTTCATGGATTGCAATTCGGATTCCATGGCTCCAAGCCACTTGTCCGAATCAGGAGAAGACATCGCCTCTTGATAGGTTTTCAGTTCATCATTCTCAATGATTTCCACCTCATTACTATCCATTACGAGAAATCCATATCTCTCGGGCTCGGATCGTAACCTACTAGATCTGCGAGTTACTTGTGTATTTTGAACAGGTTCCACAACTCCTTGTGGTTCTTGTTCTTGTTCCACTATTGGGTCTCGAATTTCTTCAAGATTTATTTTACTCCCACTGATTTATTTGGAGAGAAACTCTTTCTCTAGAAAGATACCAGTTCGGGCAACAAACACTTTGTTGTCCGTTTGGTTGTAAAAGTAATATCCTTTAGTTTCCTTAGGATATCCCACGAAAATACATTTATCATATTTGTGTGCAAGTTTGTCTGAGACAAGTCTTTTGACAAAAGTTTCACAACCCCAAATCTTCATGAAAGACAGACAAGGCTTCTTTCCGCTCCACATTTCATATGGAGTCTTTTGAACCGATTTAGTTGGAACACGATTTAGTGTGAATGTAGCGGTTTCTAGAGCGTAACACCAAAAGGATATTGGAAGATCAACTTGACTCATCATAGATCGAACCATGTCTAACAAAGTCCGATTTCTCCTCTCGGACACACCATTCCATTGTGGTGTTCCGGGTGGAGTCAATTGTGGAACTATTCCACAATTCTTTAGATGATCATCAAATTCATGACTCAAGTATTCTCTACCTCGATCTGATCGAAGTGCCTTAATAATTTTGCCAAGTTGTTTTTCTACTTCATTTTGAAATATTCTAAATATCTCAAATGCTTCACTTTTATGTTTCATTAGGTAAACATACCCAAATCTACTATAATCATCGGTGAAGGTTATAAAGTATTGAAATCCTCCCCTAGCATTGCTACTTAATGGTCCGCATATATCGGAATGTATCAACCCCAATAAGTCGCTTGCCCTTTCACCTAGCTTGGTAAAAGGTGTTTTAGTCATTTTTCCAAAAAGACACGACTCGCAAGTATCATATGACTCGAGGTCACATGAACCCAAAAGGCCGTCCCCATGAAGTTTTGAGATACGCTTCTCATTAATATGACCAAGATGGCAATGCCACAAATAAGAATGATTTACATCATTAGGTTTAGAGTTCTTATTTATATGATAGACATTTTCATTATTTTCATTCTTAACATCCAAGACATAAAGGCCATTAAATGAATTAGCAATACCATAAAGCACATCATTTAAATAAATAGAAAATTTCTTATTTTCAATAAGAAACTTAAAACCTTCATTATCCAAACAAGAAATTGAAATAATATTTCTACTTAAATCCAGTACATAATAGCAATTGTTCAAAACATGTATTAAACCGGAAGGTAAAGTGACTTCATAAGTCCCTACGGCTAATGCAGCAACTATTGCTCCATTCCCCACGCGTAGGTCTACTTCACCCTCTTTAAGTAGTCTCCTATTCTTTAGTCCCTGCACATTTAAACAAATGTGAGAACCACATCCGGTATCCAATACCCAAGAATCAGTGGTAGAAAGGACAATATCTATCATATAGATACCTAAAGTCGACGCAGCCTTGCTGCCCTTCTTCTTCTTTTGCTCTTCCAAGAAAGCCTTGCAATTACGTTTCAAATGACCAATTTCTTGACAATGGAAACAAATTGCATCCTTTTGTGTATCGGGTTTTTCCTCAGAAGCCTTCGCACCCTTTGCCTTGCTTATCTTGGGTTTGACAACTTTTGCCTTACCCTTTCCTTTGGCACCAGCCTTCTTCCCAGCCTTCTTCCCATCATGAACCAAGAGCACAGGAGAACCTTTCTCCACAATCTTCATCTCCGCAGTTTTAAGCATCCCATGCAACTCGGAGAGATTCTTATCCATTCCATGCATGTTATAATTCATCACAAACTGATTATAACTTTTAGGCAATGAATTAAGAATGAGATCCGTAGCTAGCTCCAATGTAATTGGATAGCCAAGTTTCTCAAGATGCTCTACATAGCCTTTCATTTAAGCATGTGAGGACTCACTTGTTGCCCTTCATTCATTTTGCAAGAAGTGAATGCAACAATGGTCTTGTACCTCTCTTGCCTAGCTTGCTCTTGAAACATGGATCTTAACTCCATGCCTATCTCATAGGCTTCCAAATGTTCCAAACTTTGTTGGAGTTTTGAGCATATAGTAGCAAGCATGAGACAACTTACATCTCTAGAATCATTACGATGTTTCTTGTAACTGTCTCTTTCTGCCCTAGGGGCAGTAGGTTCTGGTTCAGCAGGAAGTGGCCCATCGAGAATGTACAACTTATCTTCTTGCCTTAGAACAATTCTTAGGATACGAATCCAATCCATAAAGTTAGTACCATTCTCTTGGAGCTTATCCTTCTCAAGGATCGATCGCAACGAAATTGATTGAGTGTTAGTCATTATCTACAATTATGCAAAATTTCCAAAATTTAATAAGTACCAATTTTCATTAAAGAAATAAACAATGTATTTTTCCAAAAATACTCCCACTAAATTATACAACCTTCTTTATACATCCAATGTATAGTATAATTTAAATGGGTTGAGATCCCGCTTTAATTTAATTTTAAGTACGCTTTGGCGCACTGCTCAAAATCAAATTAATTAGGTAGACAACTCTTGTCAATCATATCTCATATTACTCTCAGTTCTTTTCATGAGATTTTTTAAGAAATCCAATTTCAAAAAGCATGTTAAATCTCATATTTTCCTTAAGCCCAAAACTGTTTGGACGCTTAATTAAGTCCAACCATTTTAAACGCATAGGAAACTCTTATTCACTCATCTTGCTCATACATGAATAAAATCAATACACCTCGCTTTGGCGAGCCCACACAAAATTACCCATGTATAAACAAGTGTTTTAATCATTGCATGGCAGAAGGACTTAAAACTTTTTTTGAAGGTTCATCACATATAGCATATAACACATTTATGAGCACATAACATAAACATGTTACGCATCAAGTTCAGCCACTAAATTAATCTCCATTAATTTAAGCATAATATTTATGTGTCATTAGTTTCTCTATAATTATGAGGATGAGACTATTTCAACTTTGGTTATTGTCTCCAAATCAAGACAACAAGAAGTGCGGCCGAAACTAAGCCATAAGGCATCCACAATTCCGCACTAATTTAAGAAACCAAGAAAGTAGTCCATGTGGCCGAAACTAAGCAATAGATGGTCTCGATGAACGTAGGCCAATTGCATCCACAATTCCACATGGATCTCCAATCTTTGAATCAAGAACTTTGTTTCTCAATTTTAGCAATTATGAACTCTTCATATTTCTAACTTCGTTTTATCTTTGAAACTTTGATTGCGATCAAGTTTGGAAAACACAATCTCGATGAACGTAGATTAGCCATCCAAACCTTGAACCAATCTTAGAATCACAAGACTAAAACAAATAGGAAAATCAAACCCCAGGATCCACACCCAAATCAACTGCCCAAAACCCACTCTAGATCAGCAGGTCTGGCTGGTCTTGTCACTGGTCTGGTCGGACCCCATCAAAATTCCAGATTCTGACTCTGACCGAAAATCAAAACCAGAATCCTGACAACTGTGCGGCCGCCCAAGAAAAACTGTGCGTTCACCCAAACTTGTACGGCCGCCCAAGGTTTTTTGTGCGGTCGCACAGTAGCATCAGAATGAATTTTTAAAGTTCAAAAATTTGTCTCAAAATTGTTTTTCCCGATTATTAAAACTTTGATCCAATCAAAAATTAATAATCAAACAATTCAGAATCCCACATAATTTTTAGTGCGATTCAATAGTGCGATTAAAGTTGTAAAACAATAAACCACATAAAATCATATAACACATAAACATCATATATCCAATATTCATATCATGTTAGGCACATAAACAATTTATATACACACAACATGATCTAGGTATTGAAATAATCAACATGAACGGGGCTCTGATACCACTGTTGGGTTTCGGAGTAACATGCGCAGCGGAAAATAGCATTTAAAATTTTATGAAACCCAAAGCCCATAGATCCATTCATATGATTAAATCAAATACTTGCATTATGAATACTAGAAAAACTAACTCTTGATGACTTTGAATTTGGTCTTTGATCTTGGTGGAGAAATTGAAGCTTTAATCACCAACAAGTAAGAACACAAACTTTGAAGATGATGAGCTTCACCCTCTAGCGGTATCCACACCTTGAACGAATATCAAGAACACTTGATCTTGGTTGCTAGACCAAAATTGTGAAACACGTTTTCACAATTAATATGAACTATATGGAATATTATTTTGTGTATTATTTTTTTCTTCAATCTAAGATGCCTTAGAACAAAATAAAACTCTCTCAAACTCTTTGGAGACTTGCACAAAAGCTAGGGTCTGTTCTGGCCCGAATTTGACTGTTTATATACAAGTTAGACCTATTCCAAATAGGAAACTTGTGTCAAAACCCGTCCAAAATCATTTTCCTAATTAAATCAGGAAGTCTGTCCCGACACACTGTGCGGCCGCCTAAAATCAGGTGTGCGGTCGCCCAAAACCTGTGCGACCGCCCAGCCTGGTTTGTGCGGTCGCACACCAGGATCAAAGATCCTTAATTTTCCAACATAGTCCTTTTAGGATTTGTTCTATTGTGTGTGACCCTCTAGGATTATACTAAGTTGGCAATGGGTTCAAACATGAATCCATAAGATATGATTAGGTTCTAGCAAACCGTCATACCTACCCAAATAGTATAACTAGATACAAGTTCGCATTCCTTTAGAATATGTCACAATCACTTTGTCCACGATCTCATTGAACACAAGTCATGGTCAAACGGTCAACTTGTTTTGTTCAATACTTTCTCGATTCCGAATATGTTGATAATCAAAATGACATTGATCTAATCAATTCATTTGAGTCCGGCCGAACATTTTTATCAACATCATTCCTATGAGAGGCCTAAGCTTGAGATCTTTCCGAAAAGGGACAAATCCATTTAGGTTATTATTCTTCCCTACGTGAATCCGATTATGCCAATCATACACTTTATAACTACCCGGTTAAAGGTAGCGTTTGAATATGTCAAACATAATGTTCATCAAGTGGAAGACTATAATAACTTCATGTTTATGGATTCGAATGACATAACTAATATGAGATATATGTACGACATAGACGATGACATAAATCTCATACAGTGGGTCATGTCCAGTACCTTGTTCCAAACAAGTACCCATAAATCTAAAATGATCATCCCATGATCATTTAGCCTTTATTCTTGTTCTTAACAAGTACTAGGGACGGAGATTATTATAAGTAAACATGAACAACAATAATAATCAAAACATCTCTTTATTGATATGAAATAAATGATAACAATTACAACGTTTATTAAACGTGCCTAGGGCACCACTACCAACGCGAAAATGATACAAAGTCATAACCCTAAAACGTGTAGCTAGAATACTCACACAAGGGAGCTAGCTCAACCCAACCACACAATCAGGAAGGGGTAAAAAGGGGGTTACCAGTGTAGAACATTATACTGAACTTGACTTGGGTGCCATTATAATATTCATCACTGCCCGACTCAACCAAGTAAGACCAGCTGGACTTTAAGCGAAAGCACAATCAGTGTATGATTCCAAAATAGGGAACCATACTAAGTACATCAAAAAGATGATAAATTGCCCATAAAGAGCCCAACAAACAAGTGCGTTAAACACATTTCTCAAACAAAAGATTTCAAAGTAGGAAATCCCCAAAAAAGCATCATAAATATGTAACAACACCAAAATGAACCCAAACGGTTACAAATTTCCCACTTGATCACAAACGAACCATTCCTTTTAACGTAAGATTCCAAAGCAGGAAATCCGAACAATACCACATTAAGGATGTTAAACAAAACCATATCATACTTAGTCACAAATACACCCCGTGTATTTACAGTCGAACATTTCCTATGAGTTACCCATAAAAAGTACGATGACTATGAACTCAACCATTTCTTTACCTTTAGGATTCCCAAATAGGGAATCCGAATAAATACACCATCAAGATGCTAAACAAATCCGTAGGCATTTAACCACCATTTCACGCCTTACATCCATTCATAATCGAACAAATTCATAACACTCTTGTGTTCCACAACGCCTATCTTTGTATCCTAGAATAGGACTCAAGACCTGAACATAAAACGAATCCAAAATCATTTAAATTGGAACACATTAGTTTTTTTAGAAAACTGTGCGGCCGCCCACAACAGTCTGTGCGATCGCCCAAATACACTCTCCCAGGCTAAAAAACAATCCAGACGTATGTGCGGTCGCCGGCCCTATTTGGGCGGTCGCCCACTCACCTCTGCCACTGATATTTAATTCTTTCACACTAACTCTATTTCACCGTCTCAAAAGTACTATTACAACTTCCCCCAAATATTTATTTAACATTCTAACTCTAATTTACCGTCTCAAAAGTACTAACATAACTTCCATCTTATTTATTCAAGTTAAATTAATTAACTCAATTACATACAAATCACCCCTTTAAACCAAACAATTTCAAGCAGCACAAATACTACTCACAAAGCAACAATTACCACAAAAAGTATCATATATAATATGTATGAACATTTTTATAATTAAAGGGGGAATAGTAACTTACCTACTACGGAAATAATATCGAAGAAATTATATTTTGATCGGCTAGAAATGATCTACTCTACTCCCTGAACATTTTGGTGAAGTCGGATTGTCAAACAGACGTCGGAAATGGAAGTTGCGCTGAATTTCTTTCGAAATTCTCTCTGTGCCTCTTGACTCTCTCTCGGCCATGAAAATGATACTGAAAGTCCTAAGCTTCTCAGTTAAGTATTAAGTACACAAAGAAATGGGTGTATTCAAGCGGTCCAATTATATTTAAGTTTAAAAGTCAACCTAATAGTTTCTAAGTCAAACAATGTAGGCCTTGCACTTCTTTCTATTGGTCAAGGTAATTAACTAGGAGAACAATTTTGCTGCTTATAATGACAAAGCATCCAACATATTTTTCATGTTCAAAAGTCAAGATAGTCACACAGAAGTCAACAATTGAAGCTAGTATTATTGGTTGCATTATATTCATCTTTTAACAGACTTTTCAAGACATTTTACTTGACCAAATTTAGCAAATAATATAATCTTTTAAAAGTTTAAATGTCTACTTTAATCCACATTTTTTTTTTAAATTTTGAATTTTTTATAAAGAGTTATGGCCTTTTCGTACAGTGTCAAATCTAGAGGGAAATTACTGATTTAAAACATTTTTATATTATCGTTTATAACATTTCCTAATTAAATTTATAAATGAGAATGAAAACATAATTATGTCCAAGTTTATACTATAAAATCTAGCAAGTAAATATGCATAAATAGTGCATCTTAATTATATTAAAATGCAAGCACATTAATGTTACGTCTATCGAATGTATGCAAATGTGACGGGCGTTACACGGGTCATTACACGCATGTGCTCAACTTATGACCAAAAATAGTGCCGGGGTTTGGGGTCGTTACATTCACTCCCCCTAAAAACAAAATTCATCCCGAATTTTAATGTTACTTACTAAGATGATCAAACAACCACGGATACATTCGTTCCATTTCTTCCCGAAGTTCCCAATCTCAATTTCCATTAATTTGTATTAAATACACTAACACCTATGAAACACATACATATCCCACGTATATTTGTATTAAACATTCTACACCCGCAGAACAGAAGATAAGAATACAAATTTCTTCCTAACAAATTTCTTACTTTTACAAACCCAGAAACTCCCATTCTTAACTAGAGAAAACATGCCCAAGAGGATTCATGAAATCTATCAAACCACTGTGGGTGTTCATTTTCTCACTTCTTGACTGTTTCTCCTATAGACACCTCAATTTTTTGACGATTTTCCTAGTACTTCCACAAGAGATAGTTTTACTCAATATCACAGAATCCAATGGAACACAAACACCAAATAGTAATGTCCATGAAATTATAAATATGGACATGCCAATAAGACCCGCATTTTCATAAACCGGATAACCGATCAATCATACTTTATAGTCCGATGTACTAATTATATTCGGGTCCAGTGACTCAACAAAATTAACCAAATTGTTGACCGCCCTCGACGAAACCGGACCCAACATAAGCACAATAACCGAGTCCACTGCGACCGTCACATAATTAGCTACATCGAACTGTTCCATATAACAAATCTCATATTTGAGAACCAATTAACACATAAATCATGCTTTTCAAATAATCATAATATTAACCGAGCAATTTCAATACCAAAGCAATTATCAAATGAGACCGAACAAATGAATTACGTATCAATAAAATGGAGTACTACGATAAGACGGGTATAAAAAGAAATAATAACTGACACGGAATCGATACTGCGTAGTCTCCCTTAGTTCAAAATGCTAAGGACGGAACACCGAATAATTTCTATCATCGAACCAACTTACTCCACATACACGTAGTATATCCTTATAAATATATATCGGTCCCGAGGGTTTCCTAATATTATGACGATACTCAAATAAATATCCATAGTACTCTGAGAAGTCTATTAAGATCAAGATGTACAACAATGATTCCTATCATATATTATCTTCTATACATTTAGGGATCTCTTAGGGTGATCCTCTAATCATTGATGTGTCCCTTTCGAATATTATCAACCCAAGAATTCAATTATATACACAAAAATTTACCGTTATCAACTATTCGATCAAATATGATTCTTCAAATTCATCCCATAATATTTTGTCTCTACTTGAATGGGTAACTTACTTGGTCTTGTGAATCTCTTTAAGTACCTATAGTCGAATTTTCACTACACGTTTTCGATTCCACTAAGTCAAATCATCCAACATTTCCTATTCTGCGGTATCCAACATGATATTCACATCTACATGTTCAGTGATTCCACTACTACACTCATCTTTCTTATATGATAAAACATAATACCGTTATGATCTTTAAATTTCTCTACCCACTTACATCATCTCATATTTAGATTTTCTAAGAAAATATATCCATCAAATATTGATAGTCTATTAACATAACATTTCAAACTTAGTCCCATTGAAAAAAAATATATAATCTGCTAAGGCAATATCAATAAAGTTACAATACATCCTAAGTCATAAATGATTCTATTCATAGGGAGTTAATCCGCGGAACATATACAAGTACTTTATCATCTTGAATCAATACACCCCTCAATCTCTATTTGGAAGTACTACCATAGATAATAAATTTATCATTTTCACTATAATGGTGAAACTTGACATGTCCCCAAGAAAACATTAACACTGATCATATCCTTTATAAATTCACCACCAAAATCAAATTATATAATTTAGAAATATCATTCCTCAAATCCATCAATACCACTAGACCATTTATCCATCTAAACGACATATTCACGAATTCATGATGAGCATACCTAATATGAGAAATTGTATTCGATATATTCTCATATTCGACCTTCAACCAATAATAGACACTTATCAATCAAACAAAGACTAAACCACTGATCAACTTCAGAGATTGAATAATTCACCAATATAAGATAACAAGTAATAATTCGTCGTAGTTACCTAGTTGAGCTCTCTGTATTCCATATAGAATCGTAAAGTAGAATCTCTCTTTATACCAAACAATAACAACACACCCCACTTAGATATACTAGGCTTGATGAATCCTTTATTAAATTGTCTCTCGGTTGAATCTTCCATTCTTCTATCTCAACCGAAGCTATATGTTCACTGATTCACCTATCAGTATTGTAGCCTATAACAACTCATCATATAACTCATGTTCCTTATCGGTCAATCGACATATTGCACCCAGTATAAAGTATACCCAAGATTTCAAAATTAATGCACACATCTCTCAGTTTTGGTGTAGACGTTCTATTGACAACTAAATAAGCTAAATTCCCAGCACAACCTTATAATAATAATTTTTTGATCTTCAATACAGAACATGAACGTTATATATACATCTAGTATGCCCCTAAACAAAGTCAAACATACTAATATAGAAATATTTACCACCAATTGATGGAAAACAAGAAATTCGTGACATATAGAAAGCTAGGCCATACCACTTATCACATCAATATCCCGTATAGGTTACATAACTAAATCACCTTATATTTACCAGTAGCAATCACGTAATTTCATATTCGAGAATACAACTCAACATAATCACAGAATGAGGACAAACATGCGTATATAGCACGAAACATTGTCCACTTTACGAAACAGATACGCCTAAGTCTTCAAAGACTCGCACTCTCGATTCTCAAACCAACTATGTCACGACCCGAAAACTAGGCTCTATTTTATTAGTAATAAATAATTATTATTTATTTATTTGCTTATTATTTATCTAAATTATTATTTATTTAAATGTATGGGTGCATTTTATGTGTCGTAATAATTATGCATAGCATTTTATGTGGGTCCTTTGTGCTAGTGTAGAAGTGTTGAGTCTTATTTGTTAGTGGGGAGTTTGTTTGTAGAGAGTAGTAGTAAGGGAGGGGTCTAAGTGTAAGTTTGGTTTTAATCATCTTCCCCCTCCTCCCTCACCTCCCTCACTCTTTCACTCATCTTTCCCAGCCATCTCTCTCCCTCTCTCTAACATTTGGGTAAGTTTTCTTTCCCTTACTTCTCTCTTCATTTTCTCCATCTTCCTCTTGTTATTTCTCATTTCTTAAAACATGAATCTTGTTTAGATCGTCGATAGGATCGTAGGAAGCCAAGAAATTTCGAGTTCCGTCAACTTTGAGAATTTGCAAGTAAGTTACTTTTCCCCCATTTTAATGCTAAAATGTTCATATCATGTTCATATAATGCTTTTGTTGTTATATTGGAAGTTTGGATGAGTTTGCAATTTATTTGGAATTTATTTGGGTTTTTGGTCAAAAATGGTGATTTTGAAATGTTGGTTTTGATTCTTGATTTTAGTTTATAAATGGTGTATTTAGATCCCCTTTCTAGTTAAAAGATGTTTGGGTACCTTAGAAACCTTGTTGGGAGTGTTGATTTTGAGTATTTGGTGTTTTGGGTGAGTTTTGGCCCGAAAATGGTGAACCTTGGATGAATCTGGGCTTTGTTCATCTGGCACGGTCGTGCTCCTTTATTTGGCACGGTCGTACCACAATTCACTTTCCCTCTCGTAAGGTCTGGCACGGTCGTGCTCTTTTATTTGGCACGGTCGTGCCACAATTCCCTTTTCTCCCGTCTTGGTTGGCACGGTCGTGCCATTTTCTTAGGCACGGTCGTGCCAATATGCCAAAATTGCCTTTCCTCTCGAAATGTCTGGCACGGTCGTGCCACTTTCTTAGGCACGGTCGTGCCAAGCTAAAATTCTGGTATATTCTTCCTTTTTCTTCTAAAATTGTTTCCTCCATAACTTTCTCATCCGGACTCCGTTTTAGGCGTGTAAACTATCGTTTCGAAGCTCTCTTAGAGTAATACAAGATAGTATAGGTTGTTCGGTTAAGTGATAAGTTTTATACTTCGGGATTTTATTGGGTGTTTGGGCATCGTATGATGTGTTCGTGGTTGTTCCAATCGAATTGACTTTCGAGTAAGACTTGGTCTAGGTTTTAGGCGATGTCCCATAGTACCTAGAGGGTTGTGGTTGAACACCAAAGTGTATTCATTCTGATTCCTACTTTGGAATTTCAGGTGTGATGAGATGGTTGAGTTCATAGTCCTAGTACATCTTTAAGAGTAAATGTTTAGGATAATTTTGGGTTATAGTCGTTGTACTATTTGTGAGCGACCGTTTGGGTTGTGATCTTTATGATTAACTCGTGGGTATCATCTTTGGAATGTATCTGGTATGGTTTCTCTTTATGAAATTCGGTACTCTAATAATCATTGTTGTTGTGCTCTTTATGAGAAATTCCGTTTATCGTTGTTGTGCTCTTTTATGAGAAACTTCTTGTGTTCGTTGTTGTTGAACTCTTCATGAGTAATCGTTTGCATCTTTATGGTGATTAATTGGTGTGGTTCCCTACTTTGAAACCTTAAGTTGTTATTCATGCTAAAATATTATTACTTAGCATTTAATTAGAAGCCCAGCTGGCATATTTGTTGCATCGGGCGATGGGAAGGATTATAATGGCAAAGCCAAGTCCATTATAATGTTGACCATTGTTTTGCCCTTACTATACCCCTTCTCCAGATTGGCCTTGGAAAGGATAAGTCAGCGTTCCTTTGTGAATGCATCTGGCTAATGGGCATGACTTTGTGTCATGGTCCTTGTCCCTTGTGACACTTTTATGATTTGGTTCCGGTACCGGGGGTTTTCTCTTCGAGCTTTCATGCTGCTCTGAAGATGTTGATTGTTGATTATTGAAGCTGCGCAGCGATCCTTTATTTGGATGTACCAGTTTGGAAAACCTTGGCTATATCCTTTGTTATGTGTTTATTTCCGCTGCTATCTGTTATGTGATAAATGCTATGTGCTATGTGATATTTATTATTGCTTATTGCTTCTTGCATCATAGCATGTCATGTAGTTGCATTAGTAACTTACTGAGATTTATTCTCACCCCGTTTCTTGTTTCAAATTGTTTTCCTTAACCCCCCCCCCCAGGAGGAAAAGGATTAGGATTCGCGGTTCGAGGAGGACGTCGAGAGGTTTGAGATTTTAGGCAGGTTGTTTGATCGGTTTGCATTATTTAAATGTATAACCTTTTGGGGATAGTTTTACCAACAATGACGTCAGTAAGATTTGTAATCTTTTGTATTTTTGGGGTGAGCTTGCGAAGCTCATTCTAGTAGTTTTTTGTCGTTGTTAAGCTTGGATTTCTAAAGCTTTGTTTTAAACATTTTGGGTATAAAAAATGGAATTTTTATCTTCATTATTTTGGTGTATTGTTGTAAGTCGACGTCCAGATCGCGGTCTCGGGCCCGCGGGGTTCGGGGTCGCGACAGTTGGTATCAGAGCCATGGTTTGGCTCTAAGTATAAGTCTAGGTGGATTAGTATGACCTAGGTGGGTAGTTGTGTTCGGAGTGAGTAACGATGAGTATTTTATGCAGGTATTTGTTTGTGATGGCTAGAAGAAGAGCTGGTGAAGGCATCAGTGGGATTCAGAATCAGGATGGTCTACGGGAAGAAAGCCGTGTAATGTTTCAGGACAGGTTTGAAGCGGCCGTGAAAGCAATTCGTGACCAAGGGTCGAGAGAGGAACATGTAGCACCTCCGCGGTATGGGTTGGAGCAGTTCTTAAAGTTGAAACCAAGGGAGTACGACGGTGAGCCTGATGTGAAGAAGGCCAAGCTATGGATAGAATCGATGGAGAAAATCTACGAGGTCTTTGGATGTACTGATGAGGATAGGGTTCTGTTTTCAGCTTATAAGCTCGTGGGGACTGCGGAACATTGGTGGAAGGCACTGAAGACCAGTTGGGATGCGACTCTTGTACCATATCCTTGGGAGTGGTTCGTGAGGAAATTCAAGGATCATTTTATCTCTCTAGTGGATCAAAACCGGAAAGAGATCGAGTTCCTCAGCTTGGAGCAAGGCATGATGTCAGTAGCACAGTACTCAGCTAAGTTCACAGAATTAGCCAGGTATTGTGAATACCTTGTGCGGACCGAGGAGCAGAAAGCGATGAGATTGATTAGGGGTTTGAAGACAGCTATTAGGACTCAACTTTTAGCCCAAAGAATTCAACCTTTTCAGGATGCGGTGGATCGAGCCTACTTGATTGAGCAGGATGTTTGGGAACACAAAAGGAAGACTGAGATGGTTAACCCGGGTAAGCAAGGAGGGCAGAGTAAGTCACAACAGCAACATTCGGATAACAGAGGTAATTCTGGAGTGCAAACTCGATTCAGAGGGCAACTTCAAGGGCAACCAACAGTAGGAAATCAAGGTTCTTATAAGGGGACACGAAATGGGAAGATCTGCAGCTATTGTCAGGGGGAAGGACACTCAGAAGATAAGTGTTGGAAGAAACAGGGAAAATGTGTTAATTGTGGTCGGTTTGGGCATTTTGCGAGAGACTGTACTAAATTCAGATATCAATCATCGGGAAGTGGAGCTGGTACTGCACAGGGTCAGAAGAGAGATGCTTTGGGGAACCCTAAGGTATAGGGCATAGTAATTGTGATCAATCAGTACTCCCCAGGTAACGGGTAATTTCAGGAGGTATTATTTTGCGTCGTGAGAGCGAGCGCGTGCATTTTAGGATCATCGCATTTATGTGTTTCTGTGCATTAGTTGCATTTAATTCTTCTGAGTCTTTGACTTATGTGTTGTAGGTGTCTACTCCTATGGAGGAGTTTAGAGTATCTGATGAAGTCTTATGTGCTTATGATGTGCTTAAGTATGGTTATGTCTTACCTGCTAAATTAGCCATGTTGCTATTACAAGATTTTGATGTTACTACTGCTTTAGTCTATTGTTGTAGGGGGATTGTTATATTCTCCATTCCTAATTTCTTAAAACTGTTTGAGACCGTTCCTTGGGTAGAATTATACTCACCTTTCCTTATTTGGGATTTGAATATATAACTTAGGTGGGTGACAATGGGATGTCTATACCAATTATTGGGTGTATTTATCGTTTGTTAAAAATTTCTATTTTATTTCTGAATAGTACCTAGTATTGGGGAGAACCTTGGGTTAAATTGAGTTGTTATAGTACAAGGTTGTAGTGCTAATATTTAGATCAATGTCCTTATGGCATCGGTTGGGTTATAAGAGTTGAGGATTCAAATTGAGGATTTCTGGATAGGAGATTTTGTTTACTTGTAGTGCATCTACGTGAGCGCATCGGAATTGGATAGTATGAGGAAAAGCAGGATGTGTTATGGGATATGAGTATATTATGGAAGTTATAATCATCGATAGTGGTGAGCGCGTAAGTTTGAAAAGACTAAGCACATTTCGGGAGAGTAATAAATTGCGACCTATATCAACGGCATTTTGAGTTTTAGTTAAAGGGGTGTTCTATGATCCTAAATCTTGTCTTGGTGGCATTTCTTATTTTGGATTACAAATAAGTGAAGAAAGCTGAGTATAAATACTCGGGCATATTAAAGAATACTATGATTTGGTATTGGGTCAGTTGGAAGGTGACTAGCTAATTGGGTTATTATGATGGTAGTACCATTGAGCTTAAGTATCATTAAGTCAATAAATATATGCGTGAGAGCCTCACTAGGGTTTACTATTGAATTTAGAGTTCGTTGAATTCCTTTGGGTATATGAGCACAGATTATGACTTAATTGGAAGTTAGAGGAAATCTTTTGAAGATGAAATTTGGGTCTTTTTTTTTTTGCGGACTATTGAGTATATTAAATGATTTAGGCTTCAAGACCAGATTAATGAAGGGATGAGAGTATAACATAGATTTAAGTGGACACCTTGTACGAGAAATTTTGGGGTTGGTATGGCACTATTTATTTAAGGTGTTAACTCAAAGTGAAGACACTATAATGGTAATCCATAGAGATATAGCCATTTCGATGAATATTGTGGAAATAGAACTTTCTTTAACCATTTTATATTTTAAAAGCTAAATTGGGCTCGGGATGGTGATGTTTTGAATTTCTGGGGAATACTACTAAGTATGAGATTTACAAAAGGAGACACCTTTGCTGTGTAATTAAGGTTGTGAATAAGGTGAGCTTGGGATATCTCGAGAGTTATGTTTGGGAGCAATTGGGATTCTCCAATTTTGATTATGGATTCTAATTAGTAGTGAATGTTATGATTGAAGGAAGTTATGTGCGAGAGGTCGTGGTATTGTGAACATTATTTAGGGTTACTACGTGGTGGTTTAGAATGGACAATTGAGGAATTTGAGAAACGGCGGAACTATCGTATCCGTAGCTATTGGGTCTTTCGGGTAAGTCTCGTTAAAATTCGGGTCGAATTTTCTTTAAAGGGGAGTGAATGTCACGACCCGAAAACTAGGCTCTATTTTATTAGTAATAAATAATTATTATTTATTTATTTGCTTATTATTTATCTAAATTATTATTTATTTAAATGTATGGGTGCATTTTATGTGTCGTAATAATTATGCATAGCATTTTATGTGGGTCCTTTGTGCTAGTGTAGAAGTGTTGAGTCTTATTTGTTAGTGGGGAGTTTGTTTGTAGAGAGTAGTAGTAAGGGAGGGGTCTAAGTGTAAGTTTGGTTTTAATCATCTTCCCCCTCCTCCCTCACCTCCCTCACTCTTTCACTCATCTTTCCCAGCCATCTCTCTCCCTCTCTCTAACATTTGGGTAAGTTTTCTTTCCCTTACTTCTCTCTTCATTTTCTCCATCTTCCTCTTGTTATTTCTCATTTTTTAAAACATGAATCTTGTTTAGATCGTCGATAGGATCGTAGGAAGCCAAGAAATTTCGAGTTCCGTCAACTTTGAGAATTTGCAAGTAAGTTACTTTTCCCCCATTTTAATGCTAAAATGTTCATATCATGTTCATATAATGCTTTTGTTGTTATATTGGAAGTTTGGATGAGTTTGCAATTTATTTGGAATTTATTTGGGTTTTTGGTCAAAAATGGTGATTTTGAAATGTTGGTTTTGATTCTTGGTTTTAGTTTATAAATGGTGTATTTAGATCCCCTTTCTAGTTAAAAGATGTTTGGGTACCTTAGAAACCTTGTTGGGAGTGTTGATTTTGAGTATTTGGTGTTTTGGGTGAGTTTTGGCCCGAAAATGGTGAACCTTGGATGAATCTGGGCTTTGTTCATCTGGCACGGTCGTGCTCCTTTATTTGGCACGGTCGTGCCACAATTCACTTTCCCTCTCGTAAGGTCTGGCACGGTCGTGCTCTTTTATTTGGCACGGTCGTGCCACAATTCCCTTTTCTCCCGTCTTGGTTGGCACGGTCGTGCCATTTTCTTAGGCACGGTCGTGCCAATATGCCAAAATTGCCTTTCCTCTCGAAATGTCTGGCACGGTCGTGCCAAGCTAAAATTCTGGTATATTCTTCCTTTTTCTTCTAAAATTGTTTCCTCCATAACTTTCTCATCCGGACTCCGTTTTAGGCGTGTAAACTATCGTTTCGAAGCTCTCTTAGAGTAATACAAGATAGTATAGGTTTTTCGGTTAAGTGATAAGTTTTATACTTCGGGATTTTATTGGGTGTTTGGGCATCGTATGATGTGTTCGTGGTTGTTCCAATCGAATTGACTTTCGAGTAAGACTTGGTCTAGGTTTTAGGCGATGTCCCATAGTACCTAGAGGGTTGTGGTTGAACACCAAAGTGTATTCATTCTGATTCCTACTTTGGAATTTCAGGTGTGATGAGATGGTTGAGTTCATAGTCCTAGTACATCTTTAAGAGTAAATGTTTAGGATAATTTTGGGTTATAGTCGTTGTACTATTTGTGAGCGACCGTTTGGGTTGTGATCTTTATGATTAACTCGTGGGTATCATCTTTGGAATGTATCTGGTATGGTTTCTCTTTATGAAATTCGGTACTCTAATAATCATTGTTGTTGTGCTCTTTATGAGAAATTCCGTTTATCGTTGTTGTGCTCTTTTATGAGAAACTTCTTGTGTTCGTTGTTGTTGAACTCTTCATGAGTAATCGTTTGCATCTTTATGGTGATTAATTGGTGTGGTTCCCTACTTTGGAACCTTAAGTTGTTATTCATGCTAAAATATTATTACTTAGCATTTAATTAGAAGCCCAGCTGGCATATTTGTTGCATCGGGCGATGGGAAGGATTATAATGGCAAAGCCAAGTCCATTATAATGTTGACCATTGTTTTGCCCTTACTATACCCCTTCTCCAGATTGGCCTTGGAAAGGATAAGTCAGCGTTCCTTTGTGAATGCATCTGGCTAATGGGCATGACTTTGTGTCATGGTCCTTGTCCCTTGTGACACTTTTATGATTTGGTTCCGGTACCGGGGTTTTCTCTTCGAGCTTTCATGCTGCTATGAAGATGTTGATTGTTGATTATTGAAGCTGCGCAGCGATCCTTTATTTGGATGTACCAGTTTGGAAAACCTTGGCTATATCCTTTGTTATGTGTTTATTTCCGCTGCTATCTGTTATGTGATAAATGCTATGTGCTATGTGATATTTATTATTGCTTATTGCTTCTTGCATCATAGCATGTCATGTAGTTGCATTAGTAACTTACTGAGATTTATTCTCACCCCGTTTCTTGTTTCAAATTGTTTTCCTTAACCCCCCCCCCCCCCAAGGAGGAAAAGGATTAGGATTCGCGGTTCGAGGAGGACGTCGAGAGGTTTGAGATTTTGGGCAGGTTGTTTGATCGGTTTGCATTATTTAAATGTATAACCTTTTGGGGATAGTTTTACCAACAATGACGTCAGTAAGATTTGTAATCTTTTGTATTTTTGGGGTGAGCTTGCGAAGCTCATTCTAGTAGTTTGTTGTCGTTGTTAAGCTTGGATTTCTAAAGCTTTGTTTTAAACATTTTGGGTATAAAAAATGGAATTTTTATCTTCATTATTTTGGTGTATTGTTGTAAGTCGACGTCCAGATCGCGGTCTCGGGCCCACGGGGTTCGGGGTCGCGACAAACTAGCCCCAATGGAACCAACACTATTAACACCAGTCCTATGCCTGATATACCACAAGAGAAAGAACACTCGACATCAATTTCACACCCATAACTCAACCAACTTCTATCTTAACCTCATCCACTAATTCATTATGGTTCTACTGCACAAATTTTCCATGACCAAGGAAGCTAATTTTTCAAGAAAACTTAGTTTTCTAAACCGCTCAAAATAGTAACACTCAAGTATCGAAAGCTATTCAATATCAGAGTTCTTATTCCCTTTCAAGATCTAATCCCATTGTTCTGATACCAATTGTCACGCCCCAAAAATTCTAAATTCCATAAATATTAAAATAGCATAATATACATCTTGTAAATGCTAAATACCGAACCAAGCGCGTGAACTCTAATATAAAACCAACATTTTTACCATAAACATGTCGATGACAAACCACATCGGCTACGCGAAAGCCGGAAACATACTAAGTCACGACTAATGAAACTACACCTCAACGAGATTATAACTCGGAGACTATTTACATAACACTGTACAACCACGGCCTCACCACAAGAGAATATACAAAAGCTTCGTAGAGCAACTATCCCAAAAGAGTATAACTTGCTCCAAAATTCTCACAACATCAGATCTCACTGCGTACTACCTCTAGCTTTCTTGTGAACTAAGGAAAACAAATGGAAAGGGAACGGGGTCAGATAAATCTCAGTAAGTTACTAATGCAGCTACATGGCATAATATTATGCATATAAACTGAATAACTGAATAACACATATTATACAACAAATGAGAGGCTCCCTATCGCCAACCGTCCCATACCGGTTGGAAATAACGACCAGCTCATCATGCAGCACACAAAGCTGAAATAAACACATAACAAAGGATACTGAGCCAAGGTTCTCCCAAAAGGATATAATAATCTGAACATCATCAACAGAGCCGCATCGAAGAGCAGCATCAATAGGGCAGCATCAAAGAGCTGAAGCAGGGGTTCCGGAACCAAACAATAACAAGAACAACAGTGGGAAAATGACAAAAAGTCATAACCCTAAATCGTGTAGCTAGAATAATCATACAAGGGAGCTAGCTCAACCCAACCATACAATCAGGAAGGGGTAAAAAGGGGGTTACCAGTGAAGAACATTATACTGAACTTGACTCGGGTGCCATTATAATATTCATCACTGCACGACTCAACCAAGTAAGACCAGATGGACTTTAAACGAAAGCACAATCAGTGTATGATTCCAAAATAGGGAACTATACTAAGTACATCATAAAGATGATAAATTGCCCATAAAGAGCCCAACAAACAAGTGCGTTAAACACATTTCTCAAACAAAAGATTTCAAAGTAGGAAATCCCCAAAAAAGCATCATAAAGATGTAACAACACCAAAATGAACCCAAACGGTTACAAATTTCCCACTTGATCACAAACGAACCATTCCTTTTAACGTAAGATTCCAAAGCAAGAAATCTGAACAATACCACATTAAGGATGTTAAACAAAACCATATCATACTTAGTCACAAATACACCCCGTGTATTTACAGTCGAACATTTCCTATGAGTTACCCATAAATAGTACGATGACTATGAACTCAACCATTTCTTTACCTTTAGGATTCCCAAAAAGGGAATCCGAATAAATACACCATCAAAATGCTAAACAAATCCGTAGGCATTTAACCACCATTTCACGCCTTACATCCGTTCATAATCGAACCAATTCCTAACACCCTTGTGTTCCACAACGCCTATCTATGTATCCTAGAATAGGACTCAAGACCTGAACATAAAACGAATCCAAAATCATTTAAATTGGAACACATTAGTTTTTCCAGCAGACTGTGCGGCCGCCCACAACAGTCTGTGCGGTCGCTCAAATACACTCTCCCAGGCTAAAAAACAATCCAGACATATGTGCGGTCGCCGGCCCTATTTGGGCGGTCGCCCTCTCACCTCTGCCAGTGATATTTAATTCTTTCACACTAACTCTATTTCACCGTCTCAAAAGTACTATTACAACTTCCCCCAAATATTTATTTAACATTCTAACTCTAATTCACCGTCTCAAAAGTACTAACATAACTTCCATCTTATTTATTCAAGTTAAATTAATTAACTCAATAACATATAAATCACCCCTTTAACACAAACAATTTCAAGTAGCACAAATACTACTCACAAAGCAACAATTACAACAAAAAGTATCATATATAATATGTATGAATATTTTTATAATTAAAGGGGGAATAGTAACTTACCTAATACGGAAATAATATCAAAGAAATTATATTTTGATCGGCTAGAAATGATCTACTCTACTCCCTGAACATTTTGGTGAAGTCGGATTGTCAAACAGACGTCGGAAATGGAAGTTGCGCTGAATTTCTTTCGAAATTCTCTCTGTGCCTCTCGACTCTCTCTCTCGGCCATGAAAATGATACTGAAAGTCCTAAGCTTCTCAGTTAAGTATTAAGTACACAAAGAAATGGGTGTATTCAAGCGGTCCAATTATATTTAAGTTTAAAAGTCAACCTAATAGTTTCTAAGTCAAACAATGTAGGCCTTGCACTTCTTTCTCTTGGTCAAGGTAATTAACTAGGAGAACAATTTTGCTGCTTATAATGACAAAGCATCCAACATATTTTTCATGTTCAAAAGTCAAGATAGTCACACAGAAGTCAACAATTGAAGCTAGTATTATTGGTTGCATTATATTCATCTTTTATAACAGACTTTTCAAGACATTTTACTTGACTAAATTTAGTAAATAATATAATCTTTTAAAAGTTTAAATGTCTACTTTAATCCACATTTTTTTAAATTTCGAATTTTCTATAAAGAGTTACGGCCTTTTCGTACAGTGTCAAATCTAGAGGGAAATTACTGATTTAAATCATTTTCATATTATCGTTTATAACATTTCCTAATTAAATTTTAAAAATGAGAATGAACACATAATTATGTCCAAGTTTATACTATAAAATCTAGCAAGTAAATATGCATAAATAGTGCATCTTAATTATATTAAAATGCAAGCACATTAATGTTACGTCTATCGAATGTATGCAAATGTGACGGGCGTTACACGGGTCATCACACGCATGTGCTCAACTTATGACCAAAACCTCTCTTTGGCCGAGCACAAGCCAACACATTCTAATTAGGGCTAACACTCCGTTACCAAGTCGGTTTTAGTGTATCGATATTTTCCTAAACTAACGTCCTCAAAACATACATGAAACAAGTGGTTATTATGGACAAAATAAAACTCTGTCCTCACATGTATGCTTTGCGACGTTAATTTAGTTTAATCCCATTACATTTAGGTCTCACAAGCACGGTGGAATCCGATGAGTATATGGGACCGCGATATGGTCTATATACTAGTGTGATGATTCCACTACTTTTCTAGAAACCCCCAAAAGGACTACGTCCTTCTAACTTTAAAAGGAGTATTTTTTTCCTTTACGTGGTTCGTGTCGTGTGCCCATTTGTTGGGTTTTGTACTATAATGTGCAGCGAAATCCAAAAGCCTAGATCCATTCAAGATGATTAAATTAATATGGAGATGAATTTAGAATACTAACTATGATGATGCTTTAAAATTTTTAGATTTTGAATCTTTGTTCTTCGCGCTCTTGAATCATGATCGCAGGAACACGCCTTGAATTGATGAACCACGAACTTGGAGGAGTTGAAATCAACTCCCTCTATGTGTATCCACATGCGAACAAATATCAAGAGCACTTTTTGATCTGGACTGCTAGGTCCAAAGTGGCTACATGAAAACTAGGGTTCTTGTTCTTGAGGAAGAAGAAGACTAGTTTTTCTCTCTTGGAGGCTTACAATATTGATTACAATAATCACTTATGACCTAGGGTTTTGATAGGGGTATTTATACTTTTAAAACCCAACAAGTTTAGGTTCCAAAGTCTAATATCCGTCAAAACTCAGAGTCAAAATTTGGAGCAACAGACAAAACAGAAGGTCCGGACGGGTATGTATAATGTTTCGACCAGACCCCATAGGTCTGACCGGGTCACACCTAGGGTCTGGCCGGACCACCCCCTTAGATTCTTCGTTTTTCTTTTCCTTTAAAATCTGATTTTAAGGTTTTCTGAATTTCCAATTTAGCCCTTTTTCGAATTCGTTCTTTTGTGTGTGACCCCATATGATTATATTAAGTTGGCATTGTGATCAAAATCATTTGATAACATAAATCATGAGCGGAATATAGCAAGCCATCATGACAACCCAATTAATATAACTTGTCAAAGTTCGTGAATCCTATTATAGATAATATAACAATCCCTTTGTCTACGATGTCATGGAGCGTAAGCCATGGTAAATGGTCAACTTACTGTTAGATATTATGCCCTAGGACCTTGAGAAAGGCCTATTCGTTATATCATAGCTTCATTTTTATAGAGATAACAAACCCGATTATTATATCTTTTGCATGTTTATTATAATAATCATTGTCCCTAGCACTTATGAAGAGCTAGCATGAGTTTAATGGATAATCACATGATGATTATGGTACATAGGATGCGGATTAAACTTGTGTGTACTTGTTGGAGAACAACAAGATACTGGATAGACCCGTTATGAAATTTATGTCATGGTCAAATGTCATAATTAAATCTCATAATAGTCATACCATTTGAATCCATAGACCTGAGATTATCATGGTCTTCCACATGATGAACATTATGTTTGACTTACTCAAACGCTACCCTTAACCGGGTGGTTATAAAGGCTATGATTGGCATAATCAGATTCTTGTAGGGAAGAACGATAAGTCAAGATGGGATTTGTCCCCCTCTCAAGAGAGATATCTACTTGGCCACTCTATGAGTGAGATTGATGATAGTGTACGGCCGTACCCAAATAAATTGATTTGTTCAATGTCATTTACTCATATCAATCTACTCGGGATCGAGAAAGCATTGGACAACATAAGTTAACGTGGACCATGACTTATGTCCAATATGATATCGCGTGACAAAGGGATTGTGATATGTTCTATGAGGTAACTTTGGACTTTCAAAGTTATACTAATTGGGTAGTCATAATGGCTTGCTAGAGTCCGCTTATGACTTACGGGTTCTGAATGGTTAGGACTCATTGCCAACATAGTATAATCCTATTGGGTCATACACAATAGAACGGATTGAAAAGGCACGGAAAACAAGAAAAACTGGATCCTACTGGAAGATCCGTACGGATAGTTTGGGAGCTACCAAACTGATCCGTACGGATGGTTTGTCCTGCAGGAACAGTTTTAGGTAACTTCTTCCTGATCAAGAAAACCTATTTCGTAATGAGATTAGGTTTCTTCCTTGGATATAATGGACGATTTTCAGCAGGCGAAAATACATGCTTCCACATTGATTTGAGAAATCAAAGAGAAGTTTTTGGTGAGAGAAAAATACACATTATTTAAAGGTTATCAGGGTTTGATTATTCTCAATTATCAAACAATAATATTCATTCAAGGAAGATTGAAGAAGGGTTCTTCAAATCCAAAGTTTTCAAGCCTAAAGGACCTAGCAGTCAAGTTCAAGAATCGTTCTTGAATCCGTTCGAAGTGTGGATCACCGGTAGAGGGTGCTTTTCTTAGTATCTAAATCCAAGGCTTCATATTTCAATCTACAATTTTGGGTTTTTCATGTGATGTCTTCCGCTGCGCATGATTGCATGAAATCCAACAGTGGTATCAGAGCCCCGTTGATGATCAATAATTCTAATATTATCATGATATAATTATGGGTTAGTTGCAATTTAGACCCTAAAGTATGTTACCACCCTTCCAATCGAGCCCTGACTATCTTTTTTCATCAGATCAGACCTTAGGGTAATTCATTTTCGCTAGTTAGGGCCATTTTGATGGAATCTATTAAAAATCTTGTTAAATCAACATGTGCCAAGAACGTGATTAACAGATTGACTAATTTGAATTGCGATTAAGTTTGAAGGGGTTATAAATGACATCTTCAAAAAACAAGGGATGAAAAAAATAAATATAATAAAACATAACACCAAATCCCCCCTCCATCTTCTCCATTCCTCCCCTAAGACTCTCTCTCCCCTTCTCTTAGATCCTCTCCTCACACTCTGGCAATTATCCCTTATCATCCCCTTCAAGATTCCATATAAATCTACCCACTCCAACTCCTTCGTCATTCCCACCGGTAATTAAGACCCAAATCTCATTTTTACCCTAAGTCATTACAAGTTCTCCATTAAGAAATTGCCGCCCCACCTCCACTCCTCCGTGCTCTGTCGACTCCACCCACTAATGCTACACCCTGATGTAGATACCCCTCCTTGGACCTCTCACCCCGATTGCATACATAGTATTTTTATTTAACTTATTTTTGTTAATTTCTGTTACTTCGGTTAACCTAACTGATTCCGTTAGTTTTGGACTAAACTAAATAACAGGGTTAACTTTAGAGTCATTTTTATCATTCTGTCATTTTTAGGGGCGGGCGCCTCCCGTAATAGCCATGTGCCGCGCGCGCGTTTGACCTAACCGGCCGGACCCGCGCGCCTCCTATATTGACGGTTACGGATTGCAGCCTTTTCCCTCCATTTTTAGAGTAAAAAACAACCTTTTCATCACATTTTTTATTCTAGCATTAAACCCTTTTTATTCTATAACTTCCAATTCCATATTCTTAGCCATTTCTTATTTTTTTTTATTTTTTTTATTATTTGATTTTCTCTTTATTATTTATTATTTATTTATTTTTTTATTGGTTAGAAAAGCTTATTTCCATCCTTTCTCTACCTATTTAAACCTCTCATTTCTACCTTAGAAAATGACCTAATTTTGAGACTTGAACCTAAACTCTACACAAATTCTCTCAAACACATTTCTTTACAAAAACTCTATACAGATTATTGCACAATAATTTCTCTACAAACAACTCCATCTCCAAGACAAGATTTGAAGTTCTTATTTTCTAAAAGGTACTTTATCCTTTCTTCTTCTATTTTACATGTCTTCTTAATGTATGCAATCCCCATCAAATGGGACATGGCCTAAAGATCACTTTTTTACATTAAAGATGGTTAAGGGTTATCTCCCTACATTCTAAACTCTAGTTTAATTCATTTTTATTCTCTTAATGTAATCTTTAGCATAAATTAATATACAAAATAATTCCCTTTTATTTCCCTTTGCAATTCCCATTTTCTTTACTATGTAATTGTTAGCACACTTTTAATATTAATAAATTGAAGGACTTTTTATATTAGAACACTTTTAGTATCAAGACACGCGTAAGCGGGGCGGAGTGGGTGTTTAAGTACTTCCCACTCCGTCATCTAACCCCCGAACCATTCTCTCCCCGAATCTCTGGTTTTGTATATAATTTTAGGCTATTTCTTTAGGTTTTTTTATGTTCCCTCAATAACATATGTGGCGACTCTATAAATTAAAACACAAATAGACATCCTAGGATAATCCACCGCTCTAGCCAAGTTGTGGTTTTTCCGGGGTATCTATAGTGGCGACTCTGCTGGGGACATACTTAGAGGGTTAAACTTGCATTTCTGCTTTTGGTGTTCTTATTTCTGCATTTTGGGCATTCTGGTGGAAAAAGGTGGGAAGCGTGCGCCTCTGGCCTTTTTGGCGTAAGGCGCGCGCCTCCGACCTTCACCACCAGAATCGCCCGCCTCTCACTTGTCTTTCAAATTACATGTTATTGTGCTACCAAGTTTCTACAGGGGAAAGAATTGTTATTTAGGGTCAAGGCAATCCCTTGAACCCACGAGTTTGCATTTACTTATCAGAATAGGGTGCCTCGGCCTCTCTCGCTCAGAGGCGCGCGCCTCCCACTCTCACGGTCCAACGCGCGCGCTTCTGGGAAATTTTCCAGAAACAGAACAGTGAACAGAATGCACAGAATGACAGTGTGTGGGCATCGGGCCTGCACAAAACAATTTTTATTTTCTGTTTATTTTATCGATCACACGGGTGATTCGAAAGTTGTAAATTACGTGCTTATTTGCTTTTCGTTTCTTTTTTTTTTTTTTTTTTTTAAAAAAGTAAAAAAAAATATTTTATCACTTGGATTGACCTCACACTACATGCACATATTCCTATGAATTGCTCACAATCGAGTCGCACAAAGTTCATAACCCCAAACCCGTCGAGGCCCGTCCTCGAGAGTTTCAAGCTCCACCTGACCTTGACTCTTTCGAAGCAGTAAACCTCAACCCGTGGTGTAGTTCACGACTACATGCCGGGAGTGACCTTAAGCCTCTCTTTAACCGAGCACAAGCCAACACAATTCTAGTTAGGATCTAACACTACGTGACCAAGTCGGTTTTCGTGTGTCAAGATTTCCCTAAACTATTGTCATAAATCATACATGCCGTTTCTAAAAGAAACAAGTGGTTATTATGGACGAAATAAAACTCCACCCCCGAGTGGTTATTATGGACGAAATGAAACTCCGTCCCCGCATGTATGCTTTATGACATTAATTTAGTTTAATCCCGTCACATGTAGGTATCACAAGCGTGGTGGAATCCGATGAGTATATGGGACCGCGAGAAGGTCTATATACTAGTGTGACGATTCCACTATTTTTTCTAGAAACCCCAAAAAGGACTATGTCCTTCTGACTTATAAAAAAAAAGTCTTTTTCTCTATGTGGTTGAGTCTTTTCTTGTTTATGGGTGAAATTATTTTACTCAAAAGGTGTTTGTGGGCCAATCTAAGATCAACCGTGTTCTTCCAATAGGTCCAATGGCTTCGAACGGAAACAACAACAATGGTGGGTATTTTTCCGTGTCCAACGAAAAGCTATTATACATAATGAGATCCATGGGGGAACATATGGATAGACTTGCCGAGGATGCCCACCGCAAGGATGATTTGTGGTAAGGCCGTTTCGATCTCGAGAGGAGAATTCACGAGGAAGAGGTTTCCGAAATCAAGGCCCATTTGCAAGAGCTCACTGACAACAAAGCAAAGTTTAATGGTAAAGCATGCTCAAGTGGCCCGTCCCTCAAAAGCCACAAAAGTACCGCCAACAACCGATTTTTCACTCCTCTCCTAAGAATGACCCGAACCGAAGCATTTGAAACTTTGGTGGCAAGTGTAAAGATCAAGACTTTACAAGGGTACCAACCCAAGATGATCAACGCCAACCATGCCCATCACAAATATTGTGGCTATCATCAACACAGTGGCCATCTTACCGAGGAATGCTTCACTCTCCGAAACATCATCCAAGATTTGATCGACAATGGTGAATTTACTTTGGGTAAAGAGCAACCATTAGAGAGTGATAACATACAAGAACTCATCAAAGAAAAGGCTTGGTTTTGAAATGGGGCTTCAACAAGAGATCATGCCACAAGGAGACTACAATGACAAGGATGACGACAACAATCTCCGTTTCTCTTTCTCTACCTAGTAATAGGAATAAAAAAAAAGAGTCAAAAGTCCTCTTACGTGTGCATTATAGTTTTCTCTCGTCCCATGTCAAACTTTGAGTCAATTATCAAATAAAAGTTGTTCTTGTCCTCATACACTCTTCCAAGTTGTTCAATTTAATTCTTGGCAAAATGATGAAAAGATGTCTAAACAAGTTTTAGAACGAAGGCCATCACTTGAACGCCTATGGGCTAAACATCGTGACGAAGGCAACAACATCAACGGCAAAGCCAAGAAGCAAAACAGGGTGGAGCAACATCAAGCAAAGTTTTCAAGGGGGAACAAAAAAAAAAAAAAAAGGTCGCTAGGTTGATTCTTCAAAACAACCTAGGCAAAAGTTAGAGCACAAAAAAAAAATAAAAAAAATCCCCTCAATCAAAGAAGTTCACATCAAAATAAACATCATTCCATCTACCGACGAAGGACGAAGCAACAACAATTCCTCACGACGAAAGGAGCATCCATAAGAACTACGGTGACCTGAGCCTCTATACTGGAGGAATGTAGGCAACCTTCGGGTCCGGTCTCATGCAAGGAAGAAGATATGTTTAGCCCTAGTGCATTATGGCGATTGGCCTTCATATAGAACTTGTCAAGACATCTTTGTACGAGTCATTTGCCAATGAATTAATCACCTCAAGATTGAACAACTTTCCTAGATTTGAAATCGTTTCACGTTCCTTGTCGAGTCTAGGGGCTTCTTATCTTTCAGCAATACTCCCAGTTTCTTGCAATCAAATTGGGGCTGTCTTTGTCTTCTCTCTTAATGACTTACTTGCCTTCATGAGTTGTTCAAAAATATATAAATACATGAAGTCAATACTAGGGACCACTTTCCTAGTCAAGTCAATGTCACTCATCATTAGTGACAAAAGGTCTCCACCGCAAAATTACATGTCTCTCATCCTCAGCTAGAGTCAATGCACACTTCATCATTAATCGAGTCAAAATGAAGATGCAAAAGAGATGCCCGCTAGATTGAAAACCCGAAAGGGTGGTCTAGGCAAAAAACATGGTGCGTCATAAAAAAATGAGAGAGTGAGAGAGAGAAGGGAAAGAGAAATGGAGCTCCCCGGCCTCTAAAGAAGACAAGTTCTACATTGAATCTCCTCAGCAAGTTAATTCCCCACCGAGTCAACTTTGGAATTGCAAAAGGCTCGATAAGATACGGTACAATCAAAGGTCGTCTTGGGTTATTGGCGTAAGAGAGATTGTTCCTGCAAAGTGTATTTTTGGGCTCATGTGAAAGAAGGCCCGTCCGAGACTGAGGTCATGATTGATATGGAGTACGAGGTTGCACAAATAGTCCCTAGTGAGTCAATTGGTTTGGGAAGCGAATAGCAACAACATGTAATTCAGTTTTCAAGCTTCTTCAAACATGTACCCCTACAGTATGTCAAAAGGATTCCCGAGAATGGAGTAGCTCTTTCCATGTCCTTTTATGTTTGTTCCCTTACACGAGGACGAGTCTCTGGATTTTCTCGACAAATGATGACACCCTAGGGGCTATGTGACTCAAGAACGAGAGCTTCTTCTGCTTCATTTGACAGTTAATGAGCCCTAGGGGATACGCTCAAGAAATATGTGTGAGACTATCCTCAAAGTCTCTCAAAGGGAATGACGAAAAGCCTTCTTGTCATGTGTGCCCGTGCCTATTCCCCCAATCAAGGATATGCCTTTCTCGTTCTACTTGCAATCAATGGTGGCACTCTAGGGACTACACTCGAGTTTGAAAGGCTCCCTCACCAAGTAGTAATTCACTTCACCTCCCAAAAATGGCCCTAGCAAAGTCATATGCAACATTGGAAGCTTCCTCAATTAGTTTGGCACCGAAGGTCTCAAGGGGCTTCACAATCTACAATCTTTTGGGCTACGGCGTTACAGTAATCCAAGCAAAGGGCAATATTGGGGCCTCGCAATTAACAATATTTTTGGGGAATGATACCCGAGCAATACAATTTGAGAGTAGTCTTTTGGCTTCATGAAAGCGATCAAGCTTCAAGGGTCTCTTATTACTTCACGTCAAAGGTATTCTGGTTTGAAAGGAGGGCTCCGATGTTATGAATGAATTTGATGATTCTTATGTTGTGACTTACAACGAGATTATGAAGGAAGTCCTAGAGAAAAGGAAAAATATTCAATATGCTAAACTCTAGGGTTATAGCGGGAAATGCCTTGGCCAATCCCAATGTTTCTGCAATTCAGCACCCCCTTCTCCAAGATCAAAAGCAAAAAGTGTGGCTCTTGCGCCTCAAGCACTAGTTGCATCCAAAGATCCGTCTTTAGTTCAACTCAAGAAGACTCAAGTAAGCATACCCATTTGGGACCTTATCACACCAAGACCTTATCATCCGCGACCTCAACGGCACCACAAGACATTACTGCATCTTTTGACATAAGCTTTCCACCATTTGGGTACCGACCACAATGAGGCTATTCATCTCCCCAGTAAGTGTAAGAAGGAGATCTCTATCAAGAATCCTACCCGACGGTGCATCCGATCTCAATGCCAAGCCGATTCCAAGATAATTTGGGGCTTTACATCGAAAGGTCTTCACATCCCACCATCTCAAAAGCTCGCAAAAAACAAGTACATGACATTTGGGGCTTGGCAATCTCTTAAAGCTTGGTATCAATAATCTTCTCTTGGGGCTTGCTCACGTCAACAACAAAAGGCGATTCATTTGAATGGGCCATGAGATGATTTATCTTGGGGCTATGCAAGTCTCTCAAAGTTTGGCATCGAAGGCGTTCTAGGGGCTTTATAATCAACAACCCCATGGTATCTCGGCATCAAAAGTCTCTTGAAGCCCCATAATCGACAAATTTCTTGGGGCTAGACACCAATCTTCGTTGGGCACAACAACGACAACAGAATTCAAGCGAGGCAATCCGGACTTCGACCGAACATGATTTGATCTTGGGTTGGATTTACAAACACACAATGGTTAAAATGGTTCACCCACGAACTAAAAAAAAATCTTCTTCTCACATGTGTGCATACTCTTTTCCTTCTAAACTAAAAAAAAAAAAGACAAAAGATTATTTATTTTTCTTTTTCTTACTTGTGTAGAAAGTATGTATTTTATTTCGCTTTGTTCCTAGCTTCTTCCCCAGCATTCTCCATCATCCTTGAACTACGCTGGTCTGATTCCCTTCAAGGGATACGTAGGCAGCCTTTGGCACGACCAACCCATCATCAAGAGTGATCACGCCCCCATCAAAAGTCAAAAGCGTCGACATTCTCCATCAAAGCCACAACATCTCCATCCTGAATCAAGCGGCCATGGTAAGTGAAGGTATGAACATCATCCATCAAAGCTCCTTTCAAATCACATAGCACACAAAAGCAATTTATCCATTCTTGCAAAATCTCTATCTCAAGCAATCTCTGCTTTCCAAATCACATCACACCATAATCATAAAATTCTCTCGCAATTTCTATTTCGCACATTTTCTCGCACAAGCACATAAATCTGCAAAGAACACACATAACAGGTACAAGCATTTGGACCCACAAACGGGTTCAGCCAATGAATTCTCAAATAGATTCAGCCATCGGGTTCACAAACGGACTCAACAATCGGATTCACAAACGGATTCGACCAATGGATTCACAAACGGATTCACCCACCGGGTTCACAAACGAACTCAACCATCGGATTCACAAACGGATTCGACCAATGGATTCACAAACGGATTCAGCAAAGGGTTCACTAACGGACTCAGCCATCGGATTCACAAACGGATTCGACCAATGGATTCACAAACAAATTCAGCAAAGGGTTCACAAACGAACTCAACCATCAGATTCACAAACGGATTCGACCAAAGGACTCACAAACGGGTTCAGCAAATGGATTCACAAACGGATTCACTAATGGATTCGTCAAAAGGGTTCACAAACGGACTCATTTAATGGATTCACCAACAGATTCATCAAGCGGATTCACTAACGGATTCATCAACGGGGTTCACCAACGGACTCATTCAATGGATTCACCAACGGATTCATCAAGCGGATTCACTAACGGATTCGTCAACGGGGTTCACCAACGGACTCATTCAATGGATTCACTAACGGGTTCATTAAACGGATTCACTAACGGATTCGTCAACATGGTTCATCGACGGACTCATTCAATTGATTCACCAACAGATTCATCAAGCGGATTCACTAACGGATTCGTCAACGGGGTTCACCAACGAACTCATTAAATGGATTCACCAACGGATTCATCAAGCGGATTCACTAACGGATTAATCAACGGGGTGCACCAACGGACTCATTCAATAGATTCACCAACGGATTCATCAAGCGGATTCACTAACGGATTCGTCAATAGGGTTCACAAACAAACTCATACAATGGATTCACCAACGGATTCATCAAGCAGATTCACTAATGGATTCGTCAATAGGGTTCACCAACGGATTCATTCAATGGATTCACCAACGGATTCATCAAGCGGATTCACTAACGGATTCATCAACAGGGTTCACCAACGGACTCATTTAATGGATTCACTAACGGGTTCATCAAGCGGATTCACTAATGGATTCATCAACAAGGTTCACCAACGGACTCATTCAATGGATTCACTAACGGGTTCATCAAACGGATTCACTAATTCGTCAACAAGGGTTCACAAACAGACTCATTCAATGGATTCACTAATGGATTCATCAAGCAGATTCAGTCGGTAGATTTACAGACGGATCATGCCACCTCCTCTATCAACAAAAGACGCTCACACAGGGACGCACCTCTATCTCTCGCAATTTCAAATTCTTGCTTTCATTGAGTCTTTGCTTTCTTTTCTTTCTTTGTCTTTGTTGATGTCCTCGGCGGTTGTCTGTCTTTCGTCGACGCGTTTTGCTTTGCAATCCATGTCGCCGAGGGGCTCTGTAGACACTCGCCTTGGACCTCTCACCCTGATTGCATACATAGTATTTTTATTTAACTTATTTTCGTTAATTTATGTTACTTCAGTTAAGATCCTAACTGATTCTGTTAGTTTTGGACTAAACTGAATAACTGAGTTAACTTTAGAGTCATTTCTGTCATTCTGTCATTTTTAGGCGCGGGCGCCTCCCGTAATAGCTATGTGCCGCACGCGCGTTTGACCTTACTGGCCGGACCCGCGCACCTCCCATATTGACTGTTACGGATTGCAGCTTTTTCCCTCCATTTTTAGAGTAAAAAACAACATTTTCATCACATGTTTTATTCTAGCATTAAACCATTTTTATTCTATAACTCCCAATCCCATATTTTTAGCCATTTCTTAAAAATAAAATATTTCTTTTATTTATTATTTGATTTTCTCTTTATTATTTATTATTTATTTATTTTCTTATTGGTTTGAAAAGCTTCTTTCTCTACTTTCTCTACCTATTTAAACCTCTCATTTCTACCTTAGAAAAGGACCCAATTTTGAGACTTGAACCTAAACTTTACATAAATTCTCTCAAACACATTTCTCTACAAAAACTCTACACAAAATGTTGCACAACAATTTCTCTACAAACAACTCCATCTCCAAGTCAGGATTTGAAGTTCTTATTTTCTAAAAGGTACTTTATCCTTTCTTCTTCTATTTTACATATCTTCTTAATTATGCAATCCCCATCAAATGGGACATGACCTAAAGATCACTTTATTACATTAAAGTTGGTTAAGGGTTATCTCCCTACATTCTAAACTTTAGTTTAATTCATTATTATTCTCTTAATGTAATCTTTAGCACAAATTAATCTATAAAATAATTCCATTTTATTTCCCTTTGCAATTCCCCTTTTCTTTACTATGTAATTGTTAGCAATCTTTTAATATTAATAAATTGAAAGACTTTTTATATTAGAACACTTTTAGTAGCAAGACCCGCGTAAGCGGGGCAAAGTGGGTGTTTAAGTACTTCCCACTCTGTCATCTAACCCCCGAACCCTTCTCTTTCCGAAATCTCTGGTTTTGTATATAATTTTAGGCTATTTCTTTAGGTGATGACTCTATAAATTAAAACACAAATAGACATCCTAGGATAATCCACCGCTCTAGCCAAGTTGTGATTTTTCTGGGGTATCTACACCTGCGCCTTTCCCTTTACTCCATTCTTTCTATTACTCATCTATCTCTTCCTTTCCATTTCCTGTTATTGTGTGTAGTGATGGAAGATATGGTTCGATTTGGGCAAGTAAAATGTTTGTTGTTATTAGTGGGTCAATAAGAAGCTAATGTAAAGATTAACTTGGTTTTGCAATTCATTCACTTCGAATTCAAGCCATGAACGATCTAGATTTGTAATTTTTATTTTAGATAAAATAACAATTGGGTTCAAGAAAATTTTGGATGCAAATCCATTTGAGAAAGTTTGAGTTTTGGATTCTTCATTCAGGTAGCTAAGTTAACTGCTTTGACTTGTGGGCTTTGGTTTGTGGTGGTGAGGTGGGGGGAAAAGATAAGGTCATCGGTGGGTGAGGTGGGGATGAGGATTGGAGAAGATGGAGATGAAGATGGAGTCTGGGGTTGGGGATTGGGTTTGCTGGTTGTTGTTTTTTTTTTTTTTAAATCCTCCCCAAACTTTCACAAAATTGCATCTAGAACCTAAAATGTAATATCAATCTCAAGTAAATTGATCCGTCTATCACGTGCTCCGCACATGTGTACTTAACTGACTTTTTAATGAATTCCTTTAAAAAAGGCTTAACTGCCGAGTATTTTTCACATCAAGGTCTGATCTGATGAAAAAGGATAGTCAGGGCTCGATTGGAAAGGTGGTAACATACTTCAGGCTCTAAATTGCAATTAACCCTATAATTATTTAATGTGATTATTTAATTGGTATGATCATGATAAGATGAATTTATGTGATGGGATTTTATATGAGATATAAAATTTGCATGCTAGTTAATGATGGGATTATATGAATGTAATATTAATTTGATTAATATGTATGATCGCATGCTTAGATTGTCATGTTATAATTGGATTATGTTTATTGATAATATTGATCTAATTTGTTTATGAAATAAATTGGTTATTGATTATATGTATTAGATTGATTAAAATTCGTAATCTGAAACTCATGTCTTCTAATACTGATTATGCTTGAACATGAATCTGGGATTAGTCGAATTTGATGTTTTCTGAAAAAATCTAGAAATCTGGGATCCTACTGAAGGATCCTTAATGATGGTTTGGAAGATACCAAACTGATCCGTACGGATGGCTTGGTAAATCCCAGATTTGACTATGTTCTCTGGTAAATCAGATTGTTCTGTAAACTGGTTGCAGAATTTGAATCTGAAGATTGAATCTATTTTAGACGGCTGGTTTTCGAAACCATGTTTTCTGAAACAGTTTTCAATCGAGGAATTGCTGTAATATGTGAGATTAAGAGATAATGAAAGGGTCTTGAAACATGTGACCAATCTATACAGTAATGTGGATTCCTTTTGGCTTAATTTCGTCCGTATAGAGAAGTTACTTAGTTTCAGATGGTTTGGGCAGTACTGATTCTGATTTGTTTCAGATGGCAGGTTTTGGAAACCGTGTTTCGTGAAACAGATTTCAATTCAGAAGTCCAGACAGTTACTGAGATCAGAATCTTAAAGGAGTTTAAGGTTGACGTAATCTTAAAGTTTTTCAAAACTAATCCTATAACTTGCGGAATTAAATCACATAAAGTAACTTAGGCTAGTTTCTTGAATTTATGTGTTAATTGAACATTCATAAAACTTAAGTCATGTGCCAATCCATGATTAAAACACTTGGAGTACATGGGTAGTTTTATGTGGGCTCAGCCAAAGCGAGGTGCATAATTCTATTCATCTATGAGTAAGATGAGGAAAAAGTGGTTTCTATACGTTTAAAGTGGTTTGACTTAATTAGGCTATCAAAAGATAAAGTTTTGGGCCTAAGGCACAAGATGAGATTAAAACATGTTGTGACATAAGATGTCCAAATACCATAAAAGATCTAAGAGTCATATATGACATGATTGATAAGGAGTTATCTACCTAATTAATTTAATTTTGAGCAGTATCGCCAAAGCGGACTTGAAATTAAATTAAAGTTGGATCTTAGCCCACATAAATTATATTATACAATTGTTGTATATGAAGGTTATATAATTTAGTGGGAGTATTTATGAAATACATTTAATATCTCTAAATGATAATGGTATAAAATATAGGTGTATATTTATTTGTATATTTGTGTAGAATGTTTTAAACTTTAATCATGTATAATTACTGCGATAGACCCCACTTAAGAGAATCAGATTAACTTCTTTGACCTAGTCATAAGCTTAAGAATTGTTCTAAAGCAAGAACGGAAGTTATGAATTCTTAATAAATCATATTCTTAAGAAACCTAATGGCTTAAATAAGGACAAAGACATTGATTAGAAACATGTGGATGATTCTATAGATGTCAATTGTCTTATGACTTGCTACCATATGTTTAGAACCTTAGAAGTATCTGAAACACATGGATGCTTATGTGATAAGCAATCACGTAGGAAGCGTTCCTACTAGCAAGAAAGGCAAGAAAAGTTTGAGATTGATTAAGAGCCTAAGATTCATGTAATGACTGAAAGGTATATTAATAATTTCTCATATTTTGAACATGGAGAGACATATTAATTACCTTAGATGGCTTGGTTATCAAGTTAGTTTGGAATTAACAAACGGATTTGATATTAATTCATAAGCGACATTTGATGTTTAAAATGCTAAGTCTTAATATCAAAAGGAAACCTTCTCAAACTTTAAAGCTTAATAAGGATAATGATTTAAGATAAAGGCAAGACAAGAGTTGTCAAGCCTAAAATGAAATATTTGTAGCTAAACAAAAATTCTTAAGGATGTAATTGCTACCATGGCAATGTGATTGACCATAAGAGAAATTACAATTTGAATTAAAAGATAAAAAGGAAGGGTAGTAGGACTACCACTTAATGTATTTATGTTAATATTCTACTTCTAAGTTCTTGGGTATTGGATACCGAATATAGATCCCACATTTGTATAAATGTGTAAGTCTTAAGAAATAGAAAGACTACTTAAGAAGGTAAAGATTAACCTATGTGGAAATAATGATGCAAATGTTGCAACATTAATCATAAAAACTTGCGAAGTGTCTTTACCTAGTAGGTTCATATTTGTTTTGAACAAATGATGTGATGTTCCTACTTTAAGTAGAAATATTATTTTAGTTTCTTCATTGGAAGATTATGGATATTTCTTATTTTGAATAAGAAGGTGCACCATTAAATATGATTCACTTTATTGTATTGTTAATCATATAATGGGACCTTATATCCTTATCTTGGAAGCACAAAATAATAAGTATAACATAAATATTGGAAATCTGAATCTAAGGATGTAAGCGTTACATTCTTAAAGCATTGATGTCCATATCAAATGATAAGAAACACATATCTAAAATTCCATGGGACGGACTTTTAAATTCGCATGATTTCGAATCATGTGATATATGTGAATCTTGTAAATTGATTGAGACACCTCTTACTAATAGTAGTGAAAGGAAGTACTATTTTGGATTAATACATATTGATGTATGTAGTTCATTAAAGTAACAATGCTAAAAAGGATTTCGATAACTCATGGCAAAATTATTAGTGTACTCTGATCTGATCAAAGTAATGAATATTTGAACCATGGACTTTACGAAAATTCTGCAGAAAGTCTATAGAATAAGAAAAAAAGAATCTGAAAACAACAACCGTACGGCTGCAAATTAGGAGTATGCCTACGGATGAGCCGTAAGGCTCCTGTTTACAGAAATCTGCAGATTGTCTGCAAATTGCTGTTTTTTGCCTCATAATAAGTTAAATTGATCTTTAATTAACCTTCTGGATTATATGCTGGAAACAGTTGCGCTTACACTAATTTGAGTTTCATCTAACGAGGTTCGTTATACCATATGAGATATGGAATGAAAGAAAACTTGGTTTGTCTTTCATAAAGATTTTGATGTGACATTTTTGCGAAAAGTATTGTCTTGAACAAAATCACACCTAAATCTAGTTAATGTATTTTCATGGGATATCTTAATGATATTAATTTTACGTAGAGTACAAATCGTTTGTTACTCTAAATATCACTTTCTAGATAAATCGTTTATCTCTAAGGAACTAGTGGGAGTAAAATGTATCTCGAAGAGTTCGAGACCCAGAAAATGACATAGAACCTAAGATGAAAGTTGAACAAAGTTTCATAAGGAGTTGTGAAAATTCGTTCAAGTATACACAAGTTATTTTCATATGTGATAGGATACTATCCATAACAAGAAATATTGTTTTCTCGTAATAGAAAGTAATAAGGAAGATATCATTAAGAATGATTGACCTATCGCCTATCAAGATGCAAAGTCCTTTCCGGATTTAGATCAATGACTTGGAGTCATAAAATCTAAAAAGTGTAATCCATGTATTATAATAAAGTTTCGAACTTGATTGTTCTACCCTAAGGCTTGAAAACCATTGGATAGAAAAATGATTTTTCTTAGAGAAAACTGACATGGATCGCAAGATGCATGCTTATTAACAAAGACTAATTGAGAAAAGTTAATTCATAATATCGATTATGATGAAACTTTATCACCCATAGTCATGCTTAATGTTATTAGAATTCTAATTGTCATGACCTCATATTTTGAATATGAAATATGACAGATGGATGTCAAAACTATATTCCTTAACAGGAACTTACTTTAGGATGTGTTTGATACAACCTAAAAGTTTTGATTGATCCATAAAATTCTAATAAAATATGCAGGTTGCAGAAATCCATGAGATGGATTGAAGCAAACAAATTGGAGTGAAATTATCATTTTGATGTAGTATTCGAAAAGTTTGAATTCATTAAAGATGAGACTTGTGATTACAATAGATTTAGTGGGAGCATAGCATTATTCCTAGTCTTATATATGTGGTTGACATATTCATTTTGAAAGAGTTTCATAATGAAAGACTTGGTTAAAACCCGATTATTATATCTTTTGCATGTTTATTATAATAATAATTGTCCCTAGAACTTATAAAGGGCTAGAATGAGTTTAATGGATAATCATATAATGATTATGGTTCATAAGATGTGGATTAAACTTATGGGTACTTGTTGGAGAACAAGGTACTGGATAGACCCGTTATGAGATTTATGTCATGGTCAAATGTCATATTTAAATCTTATATCATTTGATATTCTTAGACCTGAGATTATCATGGTCTTCCAGATGGTGAGAATTATGTTTGACATACTCAAACGCTACCCTTAACCGGGTGGTTATAAAGGCTACGATTGGTATAATCGGATTCTTGTACGGAAGAATGATAAGTCAAGATGGGATTTGTCCCTCTCTCAAGAGAGATATATTCTTGGCCACTCGATGAGTGAGATTGATGATAGTGTATGGCCATACCCAAATGAATTGATGTGTTCAATGTCATTTGCTCATATCAATCTATTCGGGATCGAGAAAGCATTGGACAACATAAGTTGACGTGGACCATGACTTATGTCCAATATGATATCGCGTGACAAAAAGGATTGTGATATGTTCTATAAGGTAACTTTGGACTTTCAAAGTTATAGGCTTGCTAGAGTCCACTTATAACTTACGGGTTCTGAATGGTTCAGACTCGTTGCCAACTTAGTATAATCCTATTGGGTCACACACGCAGAACGGATCGTATAAGGCATGGAAAATGAGGAAAAACTGGATCCTACTGGAGGATATGTACGGATGGTTTGGGAGCCACAAAAATCATCCGTATGGATGGTTTGTCCAGCAGAACATTTTATTCAGATTTCTTGTGTGACAAGGAATCCTGATCCCAAACAGAATTAGGTCAAACCCTCTTATTAATATATGCTGTCGGGTTTGACAGGCTTGATAATTGATTTTGGAAATCATAACACATTGTTTTAGAAACAATAAAATATAAATAGGCAAGATTATTTATTTTGAGATTGAGAATCATCAAAATAAAATAATCAATAGAGCAAAATAATTCCTATGAAGAAATCTTTTCTTCACCAAGCCTTGGATCTTGAAATCGATCAAGAAGGCAATCTTGTGTCCGTTCGATGTGTGGATACCGGTAGAAGGTTTTCTCTTTTCAACACCTAAAGTCCGTGTTCATGGATTCGATCTTCAAGGGTATGTTTCTTTCATCTTGTATTTAATTTAATCAACATGCACGGATCCGGGCTCATGGGTGTTTGATCTTATGTTTTTTTCCGCTGCGCATGATGTATCAAATCCCAACACTTATGATGATAACAAGGATAATCATCTCACATAAGCTTGCTTGCAATAATGATGGATATCATAACTAAGCTCAATGGGTTTTGGATACACATTAATTGGGCCTAGTGCAAGTGGGAGATTGTTAGATATTATGCTCTAGGCCCTTGAGAAAGGCATATTCGTTATATCATAGCTTCATTGTTATAGAGATAACAAACCTGATTATTTTATCTTTTGCATGTTTACTATAATAATCATTGTCCCTAGCACTTATGAAGAGCTAGCATGAGTTTGATGGATAATCACATGATGATTATGGTGCATAGGATGCGGATTAAACTTGTGGGTACTTGTTGGAGAACAAGATATTGGATAGACCCGTTATGAGATTTATGTCATAGTCAAATGTCATAATTAAATCTCATAATAGTCATACCATTTGAATCCCAGATTTGACTCTGTATTATGGTAAATCAGATTGTTCTGTAAACTGGTTGCAGAATTTGAATCTGAAGATTGAGTCTGTTTCAGACGGCTGGTTTCGGAAACGTGTTTCCTAAAAATATCTCAATCTTAAAATCCAAAAATATACAGTTCCATAATTCTGAAGAGTTTAGAGTTTCTGTGACCTGCTTAACAGAGCCGTACGGATGAATCTGGAAGCTGCCAGAAACATCCGTACAGATGGTTTGGTAAATCCTAGATTTTGATTCTATTTTTTAGTGTTCAGACTGTTTGCAGAATTCGAATCTGGAAACTGAAACTACTTTCAGACGGTTGGTTTTCGAAACCGTGTTTTCTGAAACAGTTTTCAATCGAGGAATTCAGAAAGGCTGCAGAAATCAGAATTCTAAAGAGTTTAGGATTGCTGTAATCTATGAAGATTAAGAGACAATGAAAAGGTCTTGAAACAAGTGACCAATCTATACGGGAATGTGGATGCCTTTTGGCGTAGTTTCGACCGTATAGAGAAGTTACTTGGTTTCTTGATCTTAGTACGGAAATGTGAATGCCTTTTAGTTTAGTTCGGCCGTACGTTTTGTGCTCTTAATCTATAGATGCTCTACGGATTTAAAAGTTTCAGAATTTATCCCTACAAACAAAGTGCAAATTTTTTGCAGAGAAGGAAACTAAATTTGGATTAATTCATTGTATGGACCAATGGCAGGCCTGTGCCTTGTTTCTGGGAATACGAATGAAATATCCAATCTGTAAATTGTTTACAGAGAATTTAGATTCCGTCTCCATAATTTTGGTTTATAATTAAATCACAAGATTTTGCTTCTGTTAATTAATTTGATAAGTTAACATCCATTATGCAAAGACTATATTATATTATGTTTGACATAATTAAATATATGATGCATGTCTCTATGTTAATAAACCTTCTTAAAACTTAAGGTATGTGCCAATCCATAATTAAAACACTTGTGAGTACATGGGTAGTTTTATGTGGGCTCTGCCAAATCGAGGTGCATTAATTCTATTCATCTATGAGCAAGATGAAGAAACAGTGATTCCTATACGTTTAAAATGGTTTGACTTAATTAGGCTATCAAAACAATTTTGGGCCTAAGGCACAGATGAGATTAAAACATGTTAGACATAAGATGTCTAAAATCTCATAAAGGATCTAAGAGTCACATATGATGTGATTGATAAGGAGTTATCTACCTAAATAACTTATTTTGAGCAGTCATGCCAAAGCCGACTCAAAGTTAAGTGAAATATGGATCTTAGCCCACTTAAATTATATTATACAATTATTGTATTTGAAGGTGTATAATTTAGTGGGAGTATTTATGAAATACATTAAATATCTCTAAATGATAATGGTATGAAATATATGTGTATATTTATTTGCATATTTTGTAGAATGTCTTAAACTATAATCATGTTTAATTACTGCGATAGACCCCACTTAAAGAGAATAAGATTAACTTCTTTGACCTAGTCATGAGCTTAAGAATTGTTCTAAAGCAAGAACGAAAGTTATGAATTTTTAATAAATCTTATTCCTAATAAACCTTATACCTTAAGGACAGACAAAGACATAAATTAGATACATGTGGATGAATCTATGGATGTCAATTGTCCTATGACTTTCTACCATATATTTAGAACTTAAGAAGTATCTGAAATATATGGATGCTTATGTGATAAGCAATTATGTAGGAAGCGTTCCTACAAGCAAGAAAGGCAAGAAAAGATTGAGATTGATTAGAGCCTAACATTCATGTGATGAATGAAAGGTATGTTAATAAGTTCTCATGATTTCAACATGGAGAGACATATTAATTAACTTAGTTGGCTTGACAATCAAGTTAGTCTGGAACTAACAAACGAATTTGATATTAATTCATAAACGACATTTGATGTTTAAAATGCTAAGTCTTAATATCAAATGGAAACCTTCTCAAACTCTAAAGGTTAATAAAGAAAATGATTTAAGATAAAGGTAAGACAACAGTTGTCAAGCCTTAAAGAAATATTTGTGTCTAAACCTTCTCAAACTCTAGTGGGTTCATAATTGTTTTGAACAATATTGTGATGTTCCTACTTTAAGTAGAAATATTATTTGGTTTCTTCATTAAAATATTATGGATATTTCTTATTTTGAATAAGAAGGTGCGCCATTAAATATGATTCACTTTATTGTATTGTTAATCATATAATGGGACCTTATATCCTTATCTTGGAAGAACAAAATAATACGTATTACATAAATGATGGAAATCTGAACCTAAGGATGTAAGCGTTACATTCTTAGAGCATTGATGTCTATATCTAATGATAAGAAACACATATCTAAAATTCCATGGGACGGACTTTTAAACTCACATGATTTCGAATCATGTGATATATGTGAATCTTAGAAATTGATCAAGACTCCTTTTACTAATAGTAGTGAAAGGAAGTACTCTTTTGGATTAATACATGTTGATGTATGTCGATCATTAAAGTAACAATGCTAGAAAGGATTTCGATAACTCATGGAAAAAGTATTGATGTACATTTATATGATCAAAGTAATAAATATTTGAACCATGAACTTGATGAGAATTCTGCAGAATAAGAAAAACAGAATCTGAGAACAACAACCGTACGACTGCAAACTAGGCGTACGACTAGGGATGAGCCATACGGCTCTTATTTATAGAAATCTGCAGATTGTCTGCAAACTGCTGTTTTTCACCTCATAATAAGTCAAATTGATCTTTAATTAACCTTCTGGATTATGTGCTGAAAACAACTGCGCTTACACTAAATTGAGATTCGTCTAAGGAGGTTCGTTATACCATATGAGATATGGAATGAAAGAATACTTGATTTGTCTTTCATAAAGATTTGTGATGTGACACTTTTGTGAAAGTTATTGTCTTTGACAAAATCACACCTAAATCTAGTTAATGTATTTTCGTGGGATATCTTAATGATATTAATTTTACTCCCTTTAGAGTACAAATCGTTTGCTACTTTAAATAGCACTTTCTAGATAAATCGTTTATCTCTAAAGAACTAGTGGGAGTAAAATATATCTCGAAGAGTTCGAGATCCAGAAAATGACATAGAACCTAAGATGGAAGTTGAACAAAGTTTCACAAGGAGTTGTGGAAATTCGTTCAAGAATTCACAAGATATTTGCATATATGATAGGATACTATCTATAACAAGAAATATTTATTTCTCGTAATAGAAAGTGATAAGGAAGATATCATTGAGAATGATTGACCTACTACCTATCAAGATGCAAAGTCCGCTCCGGATATAGATCAATGATTTAGAGTCATGAAATCTAAAGAGCAATCCATGTATAATAATCAAGTTTGGAACTTTATCTTTCAACCCTAAGGATTAAAAACCATAAGGTGGAAATGAGTTTTCTTGGAGAAAACGAACATGGATCGCAAAGTGCATATTGATAAAGCACGACTAATTGAGAAAAGTTAATTCATAATATCGATTATGATGAAACTTTATCACCCGTAGTCATGCTTAATATTATTAGAATTCTAATTGTCATGACCTCATATTTTGAATATTAAATATGACAAATGGATGTCAAAACAACATTCCTTAACATGAACATTCTTTAGGATGTGTTTGATACAACCTAAAAGTTTTGATCCATAAAATTCTAATAAAATATGCAAGTTGCAGAAATCCATGAAATGGACTAAAGCAAACTACTTGGAGTGAAATTTCATTTTGATGTAGTATTCAAAGAGTTTGAATTCATCAAAGATGAAACTTGTGATTACAATAAAATTAGTGGGAGCGTAACGTTATTCCTAGTTTAATATATATGGTTGACATATAATTCATCTTGAAAGAGTTTCTAAATGAAAGACTTGGATAAAGCCACCTATATCCTTGGACTGATTTATGGAGATAAATCCAAAAGGTTGATTGGATAAAGTCAAAGTACTAATATAGACAAGATTGTGAAAAGTTCACTATGCAAGACGAGAGGTTACTTGCAAATGTCTATAGGCATAACTCTTGACAAGATTTAGTCTTATTGGAAGACTAATGAGCAAGAGCACATGATTAGGATTCCATATGCTTCGGCAAATTGGATCTATCATGTAAGCCATGTTTATGTACTAAGACCGGATGTCTCATATACTTGGAGTATGATGAGATAATACCATTCGGTTTCTAGTGAAAGTCACTAGTTAAGAAACATCCTTATGTACTTAAGAAGAACCAAAGGATGCGTTCTTTATCTTTGATGGAATGAAAGATGATCTTGTAATAGTTACATAAATGCTTTCTTACAAACCAACAAAGATAAATATTGCAGTATAAATACATGTTTACGTTTAATAATGGTGTTAGAAGAGTTCTAAATACACCATTACTATTCTACAAAAGGTTGAGTATCTAGTAGCATGAGATGCAACTAGAAAGTTGTTTGGATTAAGAGACTAATTAGTAAACTAGAAATTGTTTCTAGTATCACTAATGTTAAGGACATTCATTGTGTCAATAATTGTTATTATACAATTCAAGGGGAAAATTTCTTATTTAAACACATACTCGGACATTTCTATCTTATACGAGAAATCATCAAAGATGGAAGATGTCAAAATATGCAGAATACCATATGATGATAACAAATGATAATCATCTTACATAAGCTCGCTTGCAATAATGATGGAGATCATAACTAAGCTCAATGGGTATTGAATACACGTTGATTGGGCCTAGTGCAAGTGGGAGATTGTTGGATATTATGCCCTAGGCCCTTGAGAAAGGCCTATGCGTTATATCATAGCTTCATTGTTATAGAGATAACAAACCCGATTATTATATCTTTTGCATGTTTATTATAATAATCATTGTCCCTATCACTTATGAAGGGCTAGCATGAGTTTAATGGTTAATCATATGATGATTATGGTGCATAGGATGCGAATTAAATTTGTGGGTACTTATTGGATAACAAAGTACTGGATAGACTCGTTATGAGATTTATGTTATGGTCAAATGTCATAATTAAATATCATAATAGTTATATCATTTGATATCCTTAGACCTAAGATTATCATGGTCTTCCACATGATGAACATTATGTTTGACGTACTCAAATGCTACCCTTAATCGGGTGGTTATAAAGGCTACGATTGGCATAATAGGATTCTTGTAGGGAAGAATGATAAGTCAAGATGGGATTTGTCCCTCTCTCAAAAGAGATATCTGCTTGGCCACTCGATGAGTGATATTGATGATAGTGTATGGCCATACCCAAATGAATTGATGTGTTCAATGTCATTTGCTCATATCAATCTACTCGGGATTGAGAAAGCATTGGATAACATAAGTTGACGTGGACCATGACTTATGTCCAATATGATATCGCGTGACAAAAGGGAATGTGATATGTTATATAAGTTAAATTTGGACTTTCAAAGTGTTGACACCCCGATCTCGGATGAAGAAACTGAGTCCGAGATTATGATCAGGACTCAAAACCGAGCAAATAGGCGTATTCTCCGAAAATCGAGCGTCAGGACCCTACGGTGGGCCCTGCACCCCTAGAAAGCCTTTTACCGGCCATCCTTTGCATTTAAAATCATATGTATGTTATTCCTTACTCGTTCATATTATAGATATTCCATTGTAACCAGAAAATTAAGAGGAGCAACTTTCGTGTTGGACCCGCAGATGAACGGGACACCGTTGCGCGCACGATGGAGCAGTTGAATGATGTTGCGGAGCGGGAACACAGATCTGGAAAAGAGGCCAAGCCATGCATTTTAAACTTCCACCATCTTGTGACACATGGCTACAATAAAGGGGTGAGTCACATGGCCTGGCCCAATCACGGAGCGACAAGTGGCGGAGCAAGAATGACCAGCATTTTACAAAGCCTCCGTACGGCCACAATGGTGCCATACGGCACCAAAGGAGCCGTATGGCTCCTTCCCCCTGTTCCAGCAGATTTTCAGCCTCAATAATTCATCAAACATAATCATGGTTTTGAAGCTTTTTTCCCATCCTTGGCAGCAATTCCGGGCAACCAACCTTACCTCCCTCCTCTACCCCTAGTATAGGGGCATTTTTGTCACAAAAAAATCCCCTACCTCCCTCATATACCTCATTGATCATCCAAGAAAGGGGGGGTTCACATTCACCACATTTCAATTCCAAGTTCTCTCTCAAGTGTTCTTGGACATTAATAGCTCCACCACTAACTCCATCATCAAACCACCACTACTCCACCACTACACCACCACATCTCCACCATACAACCACCCTCCAAACACCTCAAACAACCTTAAACACTCTTCAAACTCAAGCAAACCAAACACTTTCAATCCAATTCTACACAACAACCTCAAATCTCAAACAAATCAAAAAATCCTTCCCTTGGAAGCAAAGGAAGCACATCTCACCAACCTAAACCTAGGTAAGAAGGTAATAATCATTTTTGGTAAGTTGTAAATGTAATAAATGTAGAAATTTGTATGGCTAGTTTAGGGGTCTAGCCATTAGAATGGTTAGATCTCCATCTCTTTATGTAATCCATGTTTTAAGCTTTTGAATCTCCATGTAAATATGTTATAAATGTTCAAACATCAGTTTCATGATGTGTGTATATGTTATATGTTCATCTCATGTTCATTTCAAAGACTTAAATGGAAGTTTCAAGCATAAAAATGAAGTCTCTTTCAACATGTACACAATCTGTCCTCTCTTGGCTCTTCCATATTTATCCACGTTTTTGTTTATTTTTGTTGCTAAATGGACCCTTGATAATGTTAATAACATGTAAATTAACATTTTACCCAAGTTTCATGAGTTGGGTTTGAGCTTAGACCATGTTTTGATGACCATTCTCATGCTATTTGCAACCAGTCCATGCACTCTATTCAACTTTCGCTTTCATATTCTTTTTTATCCATCATAACTTCATTTCTGGACTTAACTCAAAACACCAAAGTTATTCCATACATACTTAAGATGATGCATGCCAAGTTTCATGGTCATATTCCAAGTTTGGACATGTTTTGAAAGACATTTTCGTAGTCCAAACATGCTGTCCTGTTTGTTATGTTCCTGACCAACATGTGTTTCCATGCTTAAAACTCTACAAAAATCGATTTTCAAGCAGAGGTCAAAACATGAAATTTGTTCAAAACTTAATAAATAAAATTATAATATTTTTTGAATAATTTTATGACCCAATAAAAGGCCTCTTTCCAATTTTTGAATCAAGTGTTTACTCCCAGATTGACAATTTCTAGATTCTGACATCAAAATGTCAGAGGCCTGTTGATCCCACTAAACATGTTTTATGGACTTGAAACTTGGTACACTTAATGTTTGATATGTTAGATTCAACTTTCATGTTTTGTGTTTTTACAGATTCCCAAGATATAATAGAGTAAATTTGCCATGAAAGTCTGACATGCTATGTTTTTACTGTTCTGGGCAAATTTCACCTCTGTGTTCTTTGCATAATTTAAGCATGAAATAATAATCCATAAATCTAACAAAATTCTTATGTGTTTTATAACATCTTGGGAGTAAATACCAAGTTCTGTTTCTTGATTTTGATAGGTTTTGGACAGGTACATTCCTCCATGAAAAACAGGTGGTCCTGAACTTCAGCAACAATCCTAAACTTGGACATTTATTCACAAGGGATTTGTCTCCCTTTTTTGTATAATTTGTACACAATACCCCTTTCCCTTATGTGTTTTCCCTTTATAAATTTGTTCAAACCATTTTCAAAACAAATCGGGAATCCACCCAGACCGGTTCCCAGTTGCGATCAAAATGAACATTACCTAGATTAGAGGACACCTTCGTACATAAACACACATTTTTCAAAGTTAAGGCATTTTCAAAAACGCACATTAAAATCAAGCGTAGGAGGAAGCATGCTAGAGACCGAAATGGCGAGCGGAGTGCCTAACACCTTCTCCTCTCGTAACATAGCCCCCGAACCCACTTCTCTTTTCAATCAAAAAGGTTTTATCTCTATTTTCCTAAAATAAAATGAGGTGGCGACTCTTATGATTTTCAAAACCAAAGTAGGGTAACCATAATGAGGACACGTGCGCGGATTACGTTTCGAGCGCGGGCTCTCACAGTGACGACTCTGCTGGGGATGTTTTTAAAAGTGGGCTAGACTCAAAATGTATGCTTCCGCCATTATGTTCCATTCTTGCCTTCCATGTATATATATGCCTTAACATTTGTTTTGCAGGTTCTTTCCTTTTCTCTTTTATTTATTTATGTGTAAATAAAAAGAAAATAAAAAAACAAAAACAAAAAATGTGTGATTTTTCCTTTTTTCAAAAAATCATTTTTTTTTCAAAAATTAGAAACCTCACACACTTCACATTTTCGAATTTATAACATTACAAACCTTAGGGACTTGGAGCCCGTGCGGTGACGGGGATCTCTTGCTCCCTCGAATTAATACCCGCGGTTGCCTTTCCCAACTCGAGGCCGCGTCTCTTGCCGTGGCTAAGAGTTAAGCCTTCATGCCAGCCAGCCAATACAGCCGCGTGTTGCGACCCTGTTTTCAAAAATTCACTTGTCCTTGACTTTAAGTCGGTTTTTGTCTGAGGGAATTTTCAATCAATCCTACTTACTTCGAAAGATCATAAAGCGATCTCAAATGTGTACATCAAATTAAATGAGTGGGATTGACTCAAAATTTCTAAAGACTCACACTTAGACCGTAACGAGGATGGTGGATCCCCGAAAGGGTATGGGCCCTTTGCTAGGGGCTTATGATGGCCATAGGTACAGGTGAAAAACAATAGTCCTATACTCGGGAGAAGGGATCCACTGTTCCAGGACTTAATCAAAGACAAGGTGTCAAAACTAAGCGATGTGCTTGTACGGCTTCCTAGGGTTTTGTGCGTTGCTTGCGTTTTAAATTTTCAAATCAAAATAAAATCATTTTGTTCCTTCATTTTTTAATACTGTCATTCTTTTGCACATAAAATCTCAATCTTTCAAATTCAAAACAATTTTCTCAAATTCTCTAGAGGGAGAATCTCATCTGTTTTCTAGCGTGACATTCGAGATCAATTCCAAGCATCACTCTGATCAAGATCTACTCCGGTCACTCTCCAAGCAAATGCAGGGACTTCTCATTCAAACGCCGGGGCTTCCACAACCGAAGATCGCCGATGAAGAAAATCATGTGCCTTTATTTATCTATCCTGGTCTTAATGCGTGTTAGGTTAATCTTAGTAATTTGCCTATGTATCGAGATCAAATCGTGAATCTCCCAGAAAATGCACTAATACTGAAAATCCCCAAGTCGATAATTTTTTATTTAATTTATCGAGTCCATAGTACGCTGTCATCCCTTGAGTTATCGAAATTGTTTACAAATAAAGCATTTCAAAACTTAAAATATGGGTACCCTTTAGATACCTGAAATTTATATTTATGTTTTGGCACCCCTGGTCATTTTAACTAATAAATTGAATTGATGACTTAAGGGAAAGAGGGAGCAATGGAAAATTCTAGTCGCAAAATTACTTTGGCCACTTCCAGACGTGTAGGTTAGCCGGGTAGGGGCTATCCTAGCTTAACCAGGTTCTTGGGTACGCAGCACCGTTATGGAGGAAGAGCTTTCCCACTGCGATGGTCCGTTCCAAGCTTGAAAACCGAAGTGAAGGCCAACTCCCCCCTTATGTTCATCCTGCTATAGTGTCACCTCTAGACGTGTAGGTTAGCCGGGTAGGGGCTATCTTAGCTTAACCAAATTTCTGGGTACACAGTAGCATTATGGAGGAAGAGCTTTCCCGCCGCGATGGTCCATTCCAAGCTCGAATCCGAAGCGAGGGGCTGCCTCACCCCTCTTAATCTAATCCTAATCTTGTGCATGAGAATTTTCAAAGACCAAAATTTGGGGCTTTGTACGCTAACAATTAATTGCTAAATGGTACTCATATTTTTGCTTTCTGGGAATGCCTTATTTAAGGGACAAAATCAATTAAATAAGGGATGACTGGTATACTCGACTTTATAAATTAAATAAGTTTGAAAACAAAGGGAGTGTCGGTATTCACACACACACACTGAGAGTCACCACTTGACCATGATGCGTACGCAAATTAACAAAATTAGCGTCAACACGAATTAACACTTGCATAGATGAATCAGGGACTGGAGCACCAATCTACGACCAACATCTGAAGCCTTATCATCGAAGCACGCTGGGGCTTCCATGGCCGACAACTGGGGATGATCTGGACATTCCATCACCAGAGGCATCATCGAGAAGACTTGATCAAATGGGTGTCGGGAATCGACCTTTGAATCTTCACGCTAGACTTTTTCTCAAATCCTTCGCAATGACTTCTATTTCTTAAAATAATAATAATAATAATAATAATAAAAAAAAAAAAAAAAAAAAGTTCAAATGAAGAATGAGATCCGAAGCCGTTCACCAAAATCAAAATCAATTGCAAAAGAAATCATCATTCAAAATTCGTCAAGATCAAAGCTTTCCAAAGAAAAAGAATGCGTTCTTTTATCTCTCTAAATCTCTAAACCATGAATGCTTTTTGTTGCACGTGTATGACACTTCCAAGCACATAAATGTCACTATATATATGTATGCTTGTGAAAGTCTTACGCAGGTACTCAAATCCAATCTCCAAGGCCATGTCACGTTCGAGCCCTACAAGAATGGTGCTTTCCAACATCACATCAAGTCAGCTCCAATCAAAATGTGTTTTTCGAGTTTTTCAAAAACTCGAACTACGTAAGGTCTGATTCCCGCAAGGGATACGTAGGAAGCCTGTCACCTCAGGTCCGACCACAACCGCATCGAAATGCTGAAAAGAGGAGCTTGACCACGAATGCCTCAAAATGTCCCAAAGGTAGCTTGTCCACACACGCATCAAAACGTTATAAAGGCATCTTGTCACCACAAGTCCAACCACGTGCCCATCCAAACAGTTTGAACGCACCCGAGATGAGCCCCGCGCATCCAACTGTGTCTTGGACAACAAGAATCAAAAATCTCATCACACATCAACTCCAAGGCAAGGATTCAAGCATCTCTCAAATGCGGCAGCGTATAACGATCCTCCGATAATCAACAACATGCAGCGTATCCTTGAATTTACTTTCATGCTCTACGTCTTAAATGTTTAATTTGTTTCGATGGTAAGAACATTGCCTAGTTTTCCAAAAATGTTTTTCCAAAACTTCAGAAATATTTTCTTAAAAACTTTGATGGCAAGAACATTGCCTCATTTCCAAAACCGGTTTCCTAAAAACCTCGATGGCAAGAAAATCGTCTTGTTTTCAAAAAAAATTTCACAAAGAACCTCGATGGCAAGAATATTGCCTTTTTTTCAAAATCGTTGTCCCAAAAAACTCGATGGCAAGAAAATCGCCTCGTTTTCAAAATGAAATTCACAAAGAACCTCGATGGCAAGAATATTGCCTTGTTTTCAAAATCGTTGTCCCAAAAAACTCGATGGCAAGAATATTGCCTCGTTTTCCAAAATCATTTTAGGCTCAGGACGCCTCCCTAATAACTCTTTCAATGTCATTGACTGATAGGCCGACAAACCCCCTAGAAGTCTCTCGAATATATTTGACTGACAAGACGACAAACCCCCTAGAAGTCACCATACCCTCAACAAAAATCACTTTCACAAAAACTTCTTTAGGCTTGAGAAAATTTAGGTTTCACATTTTTCAAAATTTCAAGAAAACCTTAGGCTCGAGAACTTAGGTCTCGCCTTCCTCAAAACTTCAAGCAACCCTTAGGTTCGAGAACTTAGGTCTCATATTTTTAAAAATTTCAAGAAAACCTTAGGCTCGAGAACTTAGGTCTCACATTCCTCAAAACTTCAAGCAACCCTTAGGTTCGAGAACTTAAGTCTCACCTTTTTCAAAATTTCAAGAAAACCTTAGGCTCGAGAACTTAGGTCTCGTCTTACTCAAAACTTCAAGCAACCCTTAGGTTCGAGAACTTAGGTCTTACCTTTTTCAAAATTTCAAGAAAACCTTAGGCTCGAGAATGTAGGTCTCGCTTTCCTCAAAACTTCAAGCAGGCCTTAGGCTCGAGAACTTAGGTCTCACCTTCCTCAAAACTTCAAGAAAACTTTAGGCTCGAGAACTTAGGTCTCGCCATCCTCAAAACTTCAAATATCCTTAGGCTTGAGAAAATTTAGGTCTCACCCCTCGAATATTGGTTTCTTCTTGATCCTCTCTAGAGCCGGAGCTAGATGTCTTAAGTGTCAAATACCTTGGTCCATTCGGTATAGCTGAATTCGACCTCTCTAATCTTAGTTACCCTTTGGTTCGCTCTGATACCGGAGCTGGATGTCTCAAGTCTTAGTTACCCCCTGGTCCGCTCTGACGTCGGAGCTGGATGTCTCATGTCTTAGTTACCCCCTGGTCCGCTCTGACACCTGACCAGGATGTCTCAAGTCTTGGTTACTCTGGTCCGCTCTGGAGCCTGAGCTGGATGTCTTAAATGTTGATTACCTTAGTCCATTCGGTATAGCCTAATTCGACCCCTCTAATGTTAGCTACCCCCTGGTCTGCTCTGGAGCCAGAGCTGGATGTTTCAAGTGTCGGTTATCCTGGTTCATTCTGGCGCCGGTATGGACCTCCCTCAGAACTACGCCCCGACTTGATTCCCGCAAGGGATACGTAGGCAGCTTGAAAAGGAGCTCAGTCGCCGATTCTCTCAAATCTAATCAATCCCCAGCAAAGAGAATTCGACTTCTTGATGCAACCTAGACTCAGATATGTATGTGATCTCACAAACTCATAAGTCTATCATCCGTCCCCATCCACCCGAACTACGATTGGTCTGATTCTCACAAGAGATACGTAGGAATATCAGATTCCTGAGTTCGACCATATGATTGTGTTTGTTTGCTTGCTTGAGTAGAACTACGGAGGCTTGATTCCCACAAGGGATACGTAGGAAGCCCTACTTTGGGCCCAGCCGTCGAACCCTAGATGAGATTGGTTATCTATATTGGATCGTCGAATCCACTTTACATCACAAGTGAATTCGACGAGGGGCTCTGTAGACACCCCGATCTCGCACCCCTTAAACCAAACTATGAATCGGTCTAAACCCTAGAATGACCTAAAACCCTAGATGGGGCGGCTTAGGACTACCGACCGCCTTATCGGTGCATCAGAAGAAGAAACCGAGTCCGAGATTATGATCAGGACTCAAAACCGACCAAATAGGCGTATTCTCCAAAAATCGAACGTCGGGACCCTACGGCAGGCCCCGCACCCCTAGAAAGCCTTTTACCGGTCATACTTTGCATTTAAAATTATATGTATGTTATTCCTTACTCGTTAACATATTATTGATATGCCATTGTGACCAGAAAATTGAGGGGAACAACTTTCGTGTTGGACCCGCAGACGAACGAGACACTGTTGTGCGCACGACGGAGCAGTTGAAAGTTGTTGCGGAGCGGGAACATAGAGCCGGAAAGGAGACCAAGCCATGCATGTTAAACTTCCACCAGCTTGTGACATATGGCTGCAATAAAGGGGTGAGTCAACATAGCCTGGCCCAATCACGGAGCGACAAGTGGCGGAGCAAGAATGACCAGCATTTTACAAAGCCACCGTACGGCCACAATGGTGCCATACGGGCACCAAAGGAGCCGTACGTCTCCTTCCCCCTATTCCAGCAGATTTTCAGCCTCGATAATTCATCAAACATAATCATGGTTTTGAAGCTTTTTTCCCATCCTTGGCAGCAATTCCGGGAAAGCAACCTTACCTCCATCTTCTACCCCTAGTATAGGGGCATTTTGGTCACAAAAACAATCCACTACCTCCCTCACATACCTCATTGATCATCCAAGAAAGGGGGGGGGGGTTCACATTCACCACATTTCCATTCCAAGTTCTATCTCAAGTGTTCTTGGACATTCATAGCCCCACCACTACTCCATCATCAAACCACCAGTACTCCATCATCAAACCACCACTACTCCACCACTACACCACCAAATCTCCACCATACAACCACCCTCCAAACACCTCAAACAACCTTAAACACTCTTCAAATTCAAGCAAACCAAACACTTTCAATCCAATTCTACACAACAACCTCAAATCTCAAACAAATCTAAAAATTCTTCCCTTGGAAACAAAGGAAGCACATCCCACCAACCTAAACCTAGGTAAGAAGGTAAGAATCATATTTGGTAAGTTGTAAAAGTAAGAAATGTAGAAATTTATATGCCTAGTTTAGGGGTCTAGCCATTAGAATGGTTAGATGCCCATCTCTTTATGTAATCCATGTTTTAAGCTTTTGAATCTCCATGTAAATATATTATAAATGTTCAAAATTCAGTTTCATTATGTATATATATTTTATATGTTCATCTCATGTTAATTTCCCAGACTTAAATGGAAGTTTCAAGCATAAAAATGAAGTCTCTTTCAACATGTACACAATCTGTCCTCTCTTGGCTCTTCCATATTTACTCACATTTTTGTTTATGTTTGTTGCTAAATGGACCCTTGATAATGTTAATAACATGTAAATTAACATTTTACCCAAGTTTCATGAGTTGGTTTTGAGCTTAGACCATGTTTCGATGACCATTCTCATGCTATTTGCAACCAGTCCATGTACTCTGTTCAAATTATGCTTTCATGTGATTTTTTCTCCATCATAACTTCGTTTCTGGACTTAACTCAAAACCCCAAAGTTATTCCTTACATATTTAAGATTATTCATGCCAAGTTTAGTGGTCATATTCTATGTTTTGTTCATGTTTTGAAAGACATTTTCGTAGTCCAGACATGCTGTCCTGTTTGTTGTGTTTCTGACCAACTTGTGTTTCCATGATTAAAACTCTACCAAACCTTGATTTTCAAGCTTAGGTCAAAGCATAAAATTTGTTCAAAACAGAATAAAGAAAATTCTCATATTTTTTGAATAATTTTATGACCGAAGAATTGCCTCTTTCCAATTTATGAATCAAGTGTTTACTCTCAGATTGACAATTTCTAGATTCTGACATCAAAATGTCAGAGGCCTTTTGAAACCTATAAACATGTTTTATGGACATAAAACTTGGCACACTTCATTTTTGATATGTTATATTCAATTTTTATGTTTTGTGTTTTTCCAGATTCCCAATATATAATAGTGTAAATTTGCCATGAAAGTCTGACATGCTATGTGTTTACTGTTTTGGACAAATTTTACCTCTGTGTTCTTTGCATAATTTAAGCATGAAATAATAATCCATAAATCCAAAACAAAATCATATGTGTTTTCTAACATCTTGGGAGTAAATCCCAAGTTTTTTTGTTTCTTGAATTGGATAGGTTTTGGACAGGTACATTCCTCCATGAATAACAGGTGGTACTGAACTTCAGCAACAACCTTAAACTTGGACATTTATTCACAAGGGATTTGTCTTCCTTTTTTTTGTATAATTTGTACATAATCCCCCTTTCCTTTTATGTGTTTTCACTTTCTAAATTTGTTCAAACCATTTTCAAAACCAATCGGGAATCCACCCAAACCAGTTCCCGGTTACGATCAAAATGAACATTACCTAGATTAGGGGACACCTTCGTACATAAACACACATTTTCAAAGTTAAGGCATTTTGAAAAAGGCACATTAAAATCAAGCGTAGGCGGAAGCATGCTAGAGACCAAAATGGCGAGCGGAGTGCCTAACACCTTCTCCTATCGTAACATAGCCCCCGAACCCACTACTCTTTTCAATCAAAAAGGTTTTATCTCTATTTTCCTAAAATAAAATGAGGTGGCGACTCTTCTGATTTTCAAAAACAAATTAGGGAAACCATTATGAGGACACGAGCGCAGATTAGGTTTCGAGCGCGTCTCACACAAAGTTATACTAATTGGGTAGTCATAATGGCTTGCTAGAGTCCGCTTATGACTTACGGATTCTGAATGGTTCGGACTCATTGCCCACTTAGTATAATCCTATTGGGTCACACACGCAGAACGGATCGCATAAGGCACGAAAATCGAGGAAAAACTGGATCCTACTTGAGGATCCATACGGATGGTTTAGGAGCCGCCAAACACATTCGTACGGATGGTTTGTCCGGAAGAACAGTTTATTCAGATTTCTTGTTTGACAAGGAATCCCGATCCCAAATGGAATTAGGTCAAACCCTCATATTAATATATGCTACCGGGTTTGACAGCCTTGATAATTAATTTTGGAAATCATAACACATTGTTTTAGAAACAATAAAATATAGAGAGGCAAGATTATTTATTTTGAGATTGAGAATCATCAAAATACAATAATCAATAGAGCAAAATAATTCCTATGAAGAAATAGTTTCTTCACCAAGCCTTGGATTTAGAAATCGATCAAGAAGGCATTCTTGAGTCCATTCGATGTGTGGATACCGGTAGAGGGTGTTCGCTTTTAAACACCTAAAGTCCATGTTCATGGATTCGATCTTCAAGGGTATGTTTCTTTCAAATTGTATTTAATTTAATCAACATGCACGGATCCGGGCTCATGGGTGTTTGATCTTATGTTTTATTCCGCTGCGCATGATGTATCAAATCCCAACATTTATGATGATAACAAGGATAATCATCTTACATAAGCTTTCTTGCAATAATGATGGAGGTCATAACTAAGTTCAATGGGTATTGGATACACATTAATTGAGCCTAGTGCAAGTGGGAGATTGTTGGATATTATGCCTTAGGCCCTTGAGAAAGGCCTATTTGTTATATCATAGCTTCATTGTTATAGAGATAACAAACCCGATTATTGTATCTTTTGCATGTTTATTATAATAATCATTGTTCCTAGCACTTAAGAAGAGCTAGAATGAGTTTAATGGATAATCACATAATGATTATGGTGCATAGGATGCGGATTAAACTTGTGGGTACTTGTTGGAGAACAAGATACTGGATAGACCTGTTATGAGATTTATGTCATGGTCAAATGTCATAATTAAATCTCATAATAGTCATACCATTTGAATTCTTAGATCTGAGATTATCATGGTCTTCCACTTGATGAAAATTATGTTTGACGTACTACCCGGTTTGTTGCGTATCGGTAGATGCGGTGAGTACCAATCGGACCTAAATTGAAGAAGAGACCCTTGTCAGTCTTGAGTAACACTTTTGGCCCATGGAGAGGCTTGAACACACAATGGGCACACGACTCAAACCATATAAAGAAAAAGACTCTTTTTTTTTTATAAGTCGGAGGGATGGGGCCCTTTTTGGGGTTTCTAAGAAAAAATAGTGGAATCGTCACACTAGTATATAGACCTTCTCGCGGTCCCATATACTCATCAGATTCCACCAAGCTTGTGAATCCTACACATGATGGGATTAAACTAAACTAATGTAGTAAAGCATACATGCGTCGACGGATTTTTATTTTTCCCATAATAACCACTTGTTTCTTTTGGAAATGACATGTATGATTTGAAAACATTAGTTTAGGGAAAACTCGGCACATGAAAACCGACTTGGTCACGGAGTGTTAGACCGTAACTAGAATGTGTTTGCTTGTGTTCGGCTAAATAGAGGCTTAAAGGTCACCCCGGCATGTAGTCGTGAACTATGTCACGGGCTGAGGTTTACCGCTTTGGAAGAGTCAAGTTCGAGTGGAGCTTGAAACTTCCTAGGACGGGCCTTGACGGGTTTGGGGTTATGGACTTTGTGCGACTCGATAGTGAGCAATTCATAGGAGTTTAGTGCATTTAGTGTGAGGTCAAACACATGTGACAAAATGTTTTTTTTTAAAAAAAAGAAAAGAAAAGAAAGAAAAGCAAATAAGCACATATTTACAACTTTCAAATCACCTGTGTGACCGATAAAAATCGAATAGAAAATAAAATAGTTATGCACAGGTAACTATTCCCACACACCATCATTCTGCCCTGTTCTGGACTCTGCTCATGTTTTGGAAAACTGCCTAGAAGCGTGCGCCTCTGGAATGCACAATGGAAAGCGCGCGCATTTCGCTTACTAACTGGTAGGCACCCGCTTCTGGGCAAGAACTGTTAGACATTTGGACTCAGGGAATTGCCCTGGTCCTGAATATACTTTTGAACCCCTGCATAAGTGATTATCACAGAAAAGAAATGATAGGAAGAACACACATGAAGCGGGAGCCTCTGGTAACTGATGTGAGACGCGTACGCCTTAGGCCAGGAAGGCCAGAGGAACACGCTTCCCACCACCAGGAACCAGAATGCCCATAAAGTAATGTAGACTATGAACAGAACACAAGTTAAACCCTCAGACTTCCCCAGCGGAGTCGCCACTGTAGATACCCTGGCGCGAGCAGGGCGATCCCACCGCCGTGTCAAGGCTTCCGCGTCTTTTTGAAATGTCTTTTGTTGTTTGTTTAGAGTCTCCACCTATGTTTTAGAGGAACATAAGAAAAACCTAATAATGTCCTACGTTTTGTTTATGATAACCAGAGATTCGTGTATTTTAGGTTCGGAGGTTAGGTTACGAAATGGGAAGTACTTAAACACCCATTTCTCCCAACTAACGTTGGTCTTGATTGTTCATAGTCTACATGATAAAAAACGTGTTCTTCTTATACTTTGAAAATAAGATTTAAGGGGTTTGAAAGAGATTGGAATGTGGGGAGATAACTCCTTGGCCAACTTCAATGTAATGAAGTAGCCTTTGGTGTCATGTCCCAAAATGGTTTGGGTTGATTGCACACTTTGATAAAGATAAAAGAAGAGATGAATAGTGAGAAAGAGAAAAGTAAGAAAAATACCTAAACTTCAAGTACTTCAAGAGTCTCTTTGGAAAATGGTTGAAATCCTTTTTGAGAGAGTTTTGGTATAGTTTTATTTTCTTAAAAATGTCCTCCCTTTGAAATGGTGGAAAAGGGGGGGGGGGTTATAGGTAAAAAGAAGATGTTTTTGGTGGCAAAACATAGTCAACAAGGAGGCAATTCCCGGGCAAAATCATGTAAATTGAGCAAGGGAGGGATTCTTGGAGAGAATCTGTAACTGACGCCAAGAAGAGCGCCTCCAGCCTTTAGGGCGGAAGGTGTACGCGTCTGGCCTCAAAGGGCAGAGGCCCCCGACTCTGAAAAGGCAATTTTGAAAGAATGGACTGGAAAGATAGAACTATTATTCAGTTTAGCCCCCAGACTTAACAGAGTCAGTCAGGAACTTAACGGAAGTAACAGGAACTAACGAAAAACACTTAAAACAAACAGAAACACAAAATCAAATGTGCAATCGGGGTGAGTGGTCCAAGGCGGGGTGTCTACAACTGTACATGACCCACCTTTGAGGTTTATGTCATGTTCAAATGTCATAATTAAACCTCTTTATAGTTATATCATTAGAATCCTTAAACATGAGATTATAATGATCTTCCACATAATGGGGATCATATTTGACATATTCAAATATTACTCTTAACCAAGTAATTATAGATATGATTGGCATGATCGATGTTATGTAGGGAAGTGTAATAAGTCAAGATGGAAATTGTCCCTCTTCGTGAGAGATGTCATGCTTGGGCCCCTCGATGAATAATATTGATGAAATGCATGACCGTGCTCAAATGAATTGATACGATCAATATCATTTGTATTATCAATATATTTGGAATCGAGAAAAGTATTGGGCATTGAAAGTTGACCATAGACCATGGCTTACGGTCAATGACATCGTGCACAAAGGGGTTGTGATATATTCTATAAAGGATTCACGAACTTTTACAAGTTATATTAATTTGGTAGTCATGATGGCTTGCTAGAGTCCGCTCATGATTTATGTTATCAAATAGTTTTGATCACATTGCCAACTTAATATAATCATATGGGGTCACACACAAAAGAACGAATTCAAAAAAGGGCTAAAAGTGGAATTTCGAAAAGTCTTAAAATTAGATTTTAAGCAAAAAAGAAACAGAATAAGAGGGGCTAGGTCCAGCCGGACCCAACCCTTGACCCGGTCGGACCCCTTTGGTGACCCGGTCGGACCCTGTGTCCTAGTTTCCTGATTTTGTCCTCCGAATTTTGACGGGATTTTGACTTAATTTCCTAAATGGTTTGGAACCTTTTTGGTTTAAATACTTCTCTAAAATCCCTAGTCATACATGATTATTCTAATCAATATCGAAAGCCTCCAAGAGAGAAAAACTAGTCTTCTTCTTCCTCAAGATTAAGAACACTAGTTTTCATATAGCCTCCATAATAGAAATTGTTTCTATCGGATCTAGCAACTCGGATCTAGAATCGTTCTAGTTATTCGTTCGCGTGTGAATACATATAGAGGGCGTTGATCTCAACTCCTTCAAGTTCATTGTTCATTGAAGATTCGAAAATTTTAAAGCATCATCGCGGTTAGTATTCTAATTACAACTTCATATTAATTTAATCATCTTCAATGGATATAGGCTTTTGGGGTTTTTCCACTACTCATGATTGAGCAAAACCCAACATGGTGAACATATATTGGACATGACCCACCTTTGAGATTTATGTCATGGTCAAATGTCATAATTAAATCTCATATAGTTAATATCATTGATATCCTTTGACATGAAATTATTGCAGTCTTCCACGTGATGAACATTATCTTTGACACATTCTAACGTTAGCCTTAACCGTGTAGACATAAGGAATGTGATTGGCATAGTTGGAGTCATGGATGGAAGAGTAATAAGTAAAGATTGGATTTGTCCCTCTTCATGAGAGATGTCAAGCTTTGGCCACTCGATGAATAGTGTTGATAAAAGTGAATGGCCATACCCAAATGAATTGATGAGTTCAATGTCATTTGAATCAATTAACATATTCGGGATCGAGAAAAGTATTGAACAAATCTAAGCTGACCATTGACCATGGCTTACGTTCAATGACATCGCGGACAAAGGGATTGTGATACATAAACTTTGATGGATTCACGAACTTTGACAAGTTATATTAATTGGTAAGTCATGATGGCTTGCTAGACTATGGTCATGATTTATAAGGTTAAAATGGTTTTAATCTTATTGCCAACTTAATATAATCCTATGGGATCACACACAAAACAACGAATCAAGAAAAGGCTAAACTCGAATTTCGGGACGGACCTTAAAATCAGATTTTCAGGAAAATTCAGAAAATAGCTTTCTGGGGGGGGGTGGTCCGGCCGGACCCTAGGCATTACCCTGTCGGACGTAGGTGATCCTGTCGGACTAATATTGCTACCCGCCCGGATCTCTGTTTTGTTGAATTTACAAGTTTTTGACCTCCGAGTTTTGATGGGAATTTGACTTAAAATCCTAAACTAGTTGGGATCTAAAAGAATAAATACCCCTATCAAAACCCTAAGTCATATGTGATTATTGTAATTAATATTGAGAGTCTTCAAGAGATAAAAACTAGTCTTCTTCTTCCTCAAGAACAAGAACCATAGTTTTCATATAGCCTTCATAATAGAAATTTTTCTATCGGATCTAGCAAATCCGGATCTAGAAATTTGTTCTAGATATTCGTTCGTCCTTGTCCTTTCTTTTCATACGCCTGAGCGAGTGTACCTTCCAGGGATATCTGTTTTCTTAACTATCTGATCAAGCTAGTCATGTAGGGCGTTGATCTCAACTCCTTCAAGTTCGTGATCTTGTGATTTGAAGCTGTAGACACCCCGCCTTGGACCTCTCATGTCCCGATTGTATACATAGTCTATGTTTTCCTCTTTTCTGTTAAGTTTTGTTACTTTTCGTTACTTTTCATTAACTTTCATTTCTTTTTGTTAAGTTATTTACTTAATACGTTAGTCTTGGATTTGACTAAGTGACAAAGTCAACCTTGAGTCTTTGTTTCATTTGTTTTTGTTGAATTTCGTGGTGTTCGTTAAGTTTCTGACTGATTTCATTAGTTTCGGGGCTTAACTGCATAATGAAGTTAACTTTTGGCTAAAATATGGATTTTCTGAAGGTGGGACGTGCGCGCCTTTACCCTCCTTTGTGGGCAGTGTGGGCTTCCCATAGGGGGTGGGACGTGCGCGCCTCCGGCTTCCAGAATATCAGATTTTGCCATTTTTCCCTCATTTTCTGATTTGTAACCCCCTTGGCCATTATGCCTTGGCTTGATCCGGGGAAAATCAATCTTTGTGACCTCAAACACTCTCCCTACACCTATAAATACCTCTTAATTCCACCATGGAAAAGAAGGAGGAACAATTCTTGACTCAAGAACACTCTCTCAAACTAAAGGTCCATTTTCAAGGGTGGTTACTATAGATAATTTGGTTCTTCCCTATTCAAGCACAAGGTACAATGTCCATTTTCTTCTTCTAAACTCTTAATCTCATTTTATTACCTCTCTTTATCAAAACTTTTTAAATTACATTCTTCATTTTTCTACCTCTCTAATGTGTATGTAATCTCCATAAAAAGGAATATAACCAAAAAGGCCACTTCACTATTGAAGTTGGTCAAGGTTATATTCCAACATTCTAAACTCCATTTTAATTTACCATTTATCTCTTAATGTAACTGCTAGCATAGTTTTTACATGTAACCTTTGATATTAATCAATACATAAAGAATTTCCCCTTTCTTTCCCTTGCAATTGTTAGCACATTTTCACATTAATAAATTAAAGACTTTTCATACTTAGAACACCTTTAGTAGCAAGACCGGCTTTAGCCGGGCGGAGTGGGTGTTTAAGTACTTCCCACTCCGTAACCTAACCCCCGAACCCGTCTCTCCCGAATCTCTGGTTTTTGTAACAAAAATTAGGCTAATTATTAGGTTTTTCTTATGTTCCTCTAAAACATAGGTGGCGACTCTACTTTATAAAATCAAATTGACATCCTAGGATAATTCACCGCTCTAGCCAAGCCGTGCTTTTCCTGGGGTATCTACAGTGACGACTCCTCTGGGGACGTTAAAGGGTTAAACTTGCGTTTTTATTTTTGGTGTTCTTAATTCTGTTTTCTGGGCATTATGGTGGGAAAAGGTGGGAAGCGTGCGCCTCTGGCCTTCTTGGCCTAAGACACGCGCATCCGACCCCAACCACCAGAATCGCCCACATTGCATCATGTCCTTCAATTCTATGTTTCTGTGCTAACAATCACTGTAGGGGAAAAATTTACTGTTTAGGGTCAAGGCAATCCCTTGAACCCATGAGTTTGCAGGTTTTCACCCAGAATCGGTCGCCTTTGCCCCTCTTTCTCTAATCCACGCACCTCTAGCATAGGCATCCCAATGCGCGTGCTTCTGGGCCAATTTCCAGACTCGATAGTGAGCAATTCATAGGAGTTTGTGCCTGTGTGTGAGGTCAAGCCAAGTGACAAAATCATTTTATTTTTTTATTTTTTTAAAGAAAGAAAAAAAACAAATAAGCACATAATTAAGTTTAATCCCGTCATGTGTAGGATTCACAAGCGTGGTGGAATCCGATGAGTATATGGGACCGCGAGAAGGTCTATATACTAGTGTGATGATTCCACTATTTTTTCTAGAAATCCGAAAAGGACTACGTCCTTCCGACTTAAATAAATAAAAAAGAGCCATTTTCCTTATGTGGTTGAGTCCTTTTCTGGTTTGTGGGTTAAATTATTTTACTCAAAAGGTGTTTGTGGGCCATCCTAAGATCAATCGTGTTCTTCAAATAGGTCCAATGGCTTCCGACAAGAACAACGGTGGCAATCTTTCCCGGTCCAATGAGGATATAGCCAACATGATCAAAGCACTGAAAGGACAAATTGATGCAATCGCCGAGAATGCCCGACGGAAAGATGATTTGTGGCAAGCCCGTCTGAAGCATGAGAGAATGGCCCATAAGAAAGAACTTGCTAAGGTCGAGGACCAATTGAAGGAGCTCACAAATGAAGGAAAAATGTTCCAAAGCATTGATAACAGTTTGGTTAACACTCTCATGGCATACATTAACCAACGATTTGGTGGGATAAATTTGAACAAAGTTCCAAGCTCCGCTCTCTATCATGCTTCTCTTCTCATGAACACTATGGTGGCCCTTCCCAAGAAATTCAAGATGCCCGATATCGGCAAATTCATAGGGAATTCTTGTCCCAATGCACATGTTCATACCTACGTTTGGGCCATGATACCCAAAAAAGTGTCTCCTCAAATAATGTCACAATTATTCCCACTTACTCTTGATGGGGTCGCAAAAGATTGGTATATGAGTCTCTTGGTTTCCACCCGCCTTAGTTGGGATAAAGCTATGCTTGCCTTTAAGTCACAATATGAAGGCAATTATATGCACCGTCCCACGAAGAAAGAATTGGAGAACACCATGCAAGAGGGAAAAGAATCATTTGGGGACTTCTCCCGCTGTTGGAATGACAAGTTGGCTGAGATTGTTAATAGGCCCTCGATGAAGGAACAAATGGAGATCTTCTTGAAGTGCTTAAATATGGACTACCGAGTTTATCTTAGTGGGGCCTTTTATCCGTATTTTGCACACATGTATGATGTGGGGATTAGAATCGACCATTTGCTCTGAGAAGTAACCAAGGAATCCTATGAGACAGACTCCGAGACCGAAGAGATCCCGGACAGTTAAAGCAGCAACATGGAAGGATACAACGGTTTTGAGGACTACGACAATAGCGAGGACTACAACAAAAAAGGCTAGGGGAAACTCCCTTTCTCTCTCTCTACCAAAAAAAAAGAGAGTCAAAAGTCCTCTAATGTGTGCATTAAGTTTTCTTCCTTCTCATTAATGCTAAAGTTTGAGTCAGTCTAATAAAATAAAAGTCTTTCTTGTCCTCATACACTCCTCCAAGTTGTTCAATCTAAATAATTCTTGGCAAAATGATGAAAAGATGTCTAAACGAGTTTTGGAATGAAGGATATCACTTGAACGCCTAGGGATAAAAATCAAGAAGACGAAGTCAAGCTACCAAGTGCCAAAACAAGGTGGAGCTACAACCATGAAAAAATATCAAAAAAAAGGGGCTCGATAGGTTGACTCTTCAAAACAACCTAGGCAAAAGTTAGAGCACAAAAAAAAAAAGAAAAAAAAATCCCTCATTCAAAGAAGTTCACAAAAACATCATCATTCCATCCACCAATGAAGTAAGAAGCAACATCAACAACCATCACGACCAAAGGAGCATCGACAAGAACTACGGTGACTTGAGCCTCTACACTGGAGGAACGTAGGCAACCTTCGGGTCCGGTCACATGCAAGAAAGAAGATATGTTTATCCCTAGTGCATTATTGTAGATACCCCGGGAGAAGCCCACTACTTGGCTAGAGCGGTGGAAGGATCCTAGGATGTCTAATTGGTTTTAATTTGTAGAGTCGCCACCTATGTTTTAGAGGAACATAAGAAAAACCTAATAATTAGTCTATGTTTTGTTACGAAAACTAGAGATTCATGTATTGAGGTTCGGGGGTTAGGTTACGAAATGGGAAGTACTTAAACACGCATTTTGCCCAACTAACGTTGGTCTTGCTTGTTCATAATCTACATAAAATATGATGTGTTCTTCCTATTCTTTGAAAATGAGATAAAAGGGGTTAAAAGAAGGATTGAATGTGGGGAGATAACTCCTTGGCCAACTTCAATGTAGTGAAGTGGCCTTTGGTGTCATGTCCCAAAATGGTTTGGGTGATTTCACACTTTGATGAAAGATGAAAGGAGAGTTTGAGATGAGAGAAATAGAGAGAAAAGAGATGTAAAAATACCTAAACTTCAAGAGTCTTCAAGGGCTTCTTTCGAGAATATGCTTGAAAATGCCTAAAGTGTTTTGGTATAGTTAAAAAGTTCACTTCTTTGGTGGAGTTCTCTTGTGCCAAAAAGAGTCCCTTTAAATGGTGAAGAAGAGGGGTTTTTATAGGTGAAAATCAGTTGTTTTTTGTGCCAAAACGAAGTCACAAAGATAAAATTCCCGGGCAAAATCATGTAAATTGAGCAAGGGAGGGATTCTTGAGCAGAATCTGTAACTGACGCCCAGATCCGCGCGCCCCCGGCCTATGGAGGCGGAAGGCGCTGTAGACACCCCGCCTTGGACTGCTCACCCCGATTGCACGGTTGATCTTGTGTTTCTCCCTATTTAAGTGTTTCTCATTAGTTTCTATTACTTTTGTTTAGTTCCTGACTGACTTCGTTAAGTCCAGGGACTAAACTGAATAACAGGGCTGACTTTCTAGTCCATTCTGTTGAAAATGCCATCTCGAAGTCGAGCACCTCCGCCCGTAGGGGTCAGAAGTGCGCGCGTCCCACCACCAAGGCAGGGGGAGCGCACCTCTGGGCGACAGCTACAGATTCTGTCCAAGAATCCCCCCTTGCTCATTTTACATGATTTTTTCCCGGGAAGGATTTCTTTGTGACCTCGTTTTGGCACCAAAAACACCAGTTTTACACCTATATAAACCTCTCTTCTCCACCATTTCAAAGGACTCTCTTTTTAGAAGAAATAAAACTCTACAAAAGAAGGACTTTTTACCTTTTTTTCCACACAAAGAAACTCTACCAAAAGGATTACTTTTATCATTTTCAAGGCTTTCTCCAAGAAGTGTTTGAAGTTATTTTGAAGCTTAGGTAAAAGACTACTCTTCTCTCTCTTCTCTACTTCATCCCTTCTATTTCTCTTTTCTTTTGATCAAACGTGCAATCACCCAAACCAATTTTGGGACATGACACCAATGATCACTTCACTCTATTGAAGTTGGTCAAGGAGTTATCTCCCCACATTCCAAAATACCCCCTTTTCAACCCCCCTTTATCATTATTAAGAATAGGAAGAATATTTTAATTATGTAGACTTTGAACAAGCAAGACAAACATTAGTTGGGCAAGATGGGTCTTTAAGTACTTCCCATCTCGTAACCTAACCCCCGAACCTCATAACAAGAATCTCTATTTTCGTAATCAAACTTAGGCTACACATTAGGTTTTTCTTATGTTCCTCTAAAACATAGGTGGAATCTCTAACAATCGAAAACACAAATTGACATCCTAGGATAACATCACTGCTCTAGCCAAACCGTGCTTCCTCCCGGGGTATCTACAGTAGCGACTCTGCTGGGGACGTTTGAGGGTTAAACTTGCATTTTTGTTCAAAGTCTACATTTTTCTGGGCATTCTGGTCTCTGATGGGGGAAGCGTGCGCCTCTGGCCTTCTTGGCCTAAGGCGCGCGCGTCCCACATCAAGGACCAGAATCGCCCGCCTCCCACATGTTCTTCCTATTCTTCTTCTTTTTTCTACACTAATTATCTTTGCAGGGGTTCCAATAGACATTTAGGACTAGGGCAATCCCCTGAGTCCAAAGTCTGACAATCTGACAGGTTTGCCCAGAAGCGGGCGCCTCCCATATACTCTGCGCCCTGCGCGCGTATATCATGGCACAAGACAGAGGCACGCATTTTTGGGTGGTTCTCCAGGACAGGAACAGGTTCCAGAACAGGGCAAAATATTGGGGTGTGGGCACAGTTGCCTGCATCAAGGCCTGATTTGGACCTTTGGACTATTATATTTTCGTGTTTTGTTTTATCGGTCACACGGGTGATTCGAGAGTTGTAATTTATGTGCTTATTTGCTTTTCTTTTGTTTTTTTTTTTTTTTAAAAAAGTAAAAAAATGTTTTGTCACATGTTGGACCTCACACTACGTGCACATATTCTTATCAATTGCTCACTATCGAGTCGCACAAGTTCATAACCCCAAACCCGTCGAGGCCCGTCCTAGAGAGTTTCAAGCTCCACCCGACCTTGACTCCCTCAAAGTGGTAAACCTCAACCCGTGGCGTAGTTCATGACGACATGCCGGGGGTGACCTTAAGCCTTTCATTAGCTGAGCACAAGCCAACACAATTCTAGTTAGGGTCTAACACTCCGTGACTAAGTCGGTTTTCATGTGTTGAGATTTCCCTAAACTAATGTTTTCAAAACATACATGCCAAGTGGTTATCATGGACGAAATACAACTCCGTCCCCAAGTGGTTATTATGGATGAAAATAAAAATCCGTCCCAGCATGTGTGCTTTACTACATTAATTTAGTTTCATCCCGACACATGTAGGAATCACAAGCGTGGTGGAATCCGATGAGTATATGGGACCGCGAGAAGGTCTATATACTAGTGTGACTATTCCACTATTTTCTTAGAAACCCCAAAAGGGACTCCGTCCCTCCGACTTATAAAAAAAAAGAGTATTTTCTTTATGTGGTTTGAGACGAGTCGTGTGCCCACTGTGTGTTCTAAACCTCTTCATGGACCGAAAGTGTTACTCAAGACTGACAAGGGCCTCTTCTGCAATTTAGGTCCAATTGGTACTTACCGAGTCTACTGTGATTCAGCAAACTGGCTAGTTCGTGAATTGAGCACTCCAACAGATTCGACAGCATCAATGGCTGGCGGATCCAACACCGACAACACCATGTCTCTTGAGCAACTCTCAGCTATGGTCCAACTTCTCCAAGAGCAAGTCTCCACTCTCAACAAGGAGGCCCAAAACAAAGACGACATTTGGCAATCCCATCTTGACAATCAAAGGAAAGCCCACGAGGCCGAGATGGACCAAATGAAAGCTAAACTCTCCAAGCTTTCAAGTGGTAAGGGCAAGGAGGACAACGAATAGTCTGAGTGGACCAATGGTTTGTTTGAAAGCCCTTATGTTAGTGCCCGTACCAAGAAAATTGGGGAACCAAGCACTGACCACAAAGACCACAATATGGTTGACTCAATCATGGCCTACATAGACCAGCGTTTCAACGATCTCAACTTGGGGAAAGGCTCCGACACAAGCCTTTATCAGTCATCCATTCTCATGAGCACAATGGCCGCTCTCCCCAACAAGTTCAAAATGCCCGACATCAGCAAGTTCAAAGGCAACTCTTGTCTGATGGCACACATTAAGACTTACATATGGTTCCGAAGAAGGTCTCTCCCAAAGTGATGGCACAATGCTTCCCTCTTACTCTCGAGGGGGCGGCAAAAGATTGGTATGCAACTCTCCCGCTCACAATCCGTCTTGATTGGGATGCCTCCATGCTTGCCTTCAAGAGTCAATACCAAGGCAACACCACTCATCGCCCGACCAAGAAAGAGCTCGAGAACACCAAACAAAGGGACAATGAGTCCTTTATTGATTTTACAAAGAGGTGGAATTACAAGCTTGCTAAAATTGTTGAGAGGCCCAACACCAAAGAGCAAATGGACATTTTTCTCAAGTGTTTAAATATTGATCTCCGCACCCACCTAAGTGGGGCTTGCTATGCGGATTTCTCTCAAATGTATGAGGTGGGGGTCCGAATGGACGATTTGCTCAAAGAAATCAAGAAAAGTGCTCCTAGCTCCCGATACAAGGCCGCCTCTAACCCAACAAAAGAGGCTTCAGTCAATGCCGTCACTACAGACAAGGGGAATTACAAAAGGGTTCCTCCACCTCAAGGCAAGAGACCTCAAAATGATCGTATCTACACTCCTCTCCAAGGCATGACTCAAACCGAGGCCTTCGAAGTTCTCAAAGAAAAGGGGCAAATCATGCCTATACATGGGTACCAACCCAAGGCAATCAACGGCAACCATGCTCATCACAAGTATTGTGGCTACCACCAACATAGTGGCCATCTCACTGAGGAATGCTTTGTTCTCCGCAACGTTATCCAAGACCTCATCGACAAGAAGGAATTAATAGTTCCTAATGGGGGTGATGTCAATGTAATAGAGATAAGAGAGTTTGAGGAGACCACTCATTCAATTCCCATTGTGAATGAGGGCTCCAAAGTTATGAATGAAATTGATAATTCTTGCTACGTTGTGACTTACGATGAGGTAATGAGGGAAGTATTAGAGAATAGGAAAAAGAGGCAAGATAGGAATGTCAACATGCTAACTCGATCCGGACAAGTCATAGCAAACAACCCCACTACTTCTGCACCAAGCACCTCTTCTCAAAGATCACAAGCTAGCGACACTCCCGAAGATCCTTTATTAACACAACTCAAGAAGACTCAAACAAATATCTCCATTTGGGACCTCATTGCATCTTCAAAGAAGCACCGAGATCTTGTCATCAGCAATCTTGATGACACATCAGTCTCCCCTGATACAACTCCTGAGGACCTTACTGCAATGATAGGCCACATACATTTCGGCAATGTCACCACTTTTGCCGATATGGACCTCCCACCATTTGGGTCCGATCATAATGAGGCCATCTATCTCAAAGTGAGAGCAAGGGGGAGAGCTATTTTAAGAGGCTTGGTCGACGGTGGTTCCGCTCTCAACTTAATGCCTGGCAGAATAATGGGCATACTGGGGCTTAAGAGTTCAGATCTAAATCCTTCTACTTAAGTAATCCGAGTTTACAACAGCACTGCCCGCACAGTCATGGGTATGGTGGAAATAGACATTGAGTTTGGGAGCATGGTTATGTCCGTCCCGTTTTAAGTGCTCAATGTACCTTCTTCGTTCAACTTACTCTTGGGCCGACCATGGATACACAGTTCCAACGCCGTCCCTTCAACTCTCTATCAGTGTGTCAGGTTCAGAAATGGGGACGAAATAGTGACCGTCATGGCAAAAAACGTCACTATTCACAGAAATGTGGAACCCGTCCATCAAGTTCAGCATGGGTTAGAAGACTCTACCCTCTCCGGCGTCTCAATCAATGCCATTGACAAACAAGGGGGAAACGGATCATGGACCCTCGGTAATCAAAAAGTCCTCCGCATGATGAGGAACATGAACTACTTCCCTGGGCTAGGCCTAGGGAAATATCAATAAGGTAGAATGCAACCCGTAGAGGTCCTGTTAGGCCTAATTGGTAGGAAAATAGGCTAGAGAGGGTGTGAATAGCCTAATTAAAACTTTTTCAAAGAAACAGTTTATAAATTCAAAGTCACTAATCAGTTTGCAAACTATTATCAGTAAGCACAGCGGAGAAGATGTGACTAAGTTTAACTCACACAAAATCAGTATGGTTTTGGGAGCTTGGTCTAAACACAAAGTGATTTCTAAAAGTTCAATCCTGTTTCAAGAGATTGGTTAAAAGAAATAACAATGAATCAGTATGATAACGAGTTATCGGTGATAGGTTTCCAAACTGGCAAGATCAAAACAGGAATATGTAAACACAAGGGGACACAGGTATTTGGAGAGGTTCATAGTGTAAATACTGCCACGTCCTCTACTAAGTTTGGTCAGAACTTGGATTTGGGTTAAGAGCACCATTAGATATCTCTAGTCTATTACAAGCACGGCTTTGCCGGTTATAAAGACCTAAACTCTAGAGATCACTAATGGATCGTGATACAAATCTGACCAAGTGTATTTGAGCGGCAAGTCCAAAAGAACTTATCTCACTCAGGTGGGTGTGTGAAAAACTCAAACAACGTATTCCTTAGAATAATCTAGTTCGGGAATACTGAAATTTTTGATGAGTTTGTGCACAAGTGTATGTCCTATTAAATGTCTAATGATTTATGGGACAAGGAATGTTTGAGCTTCAATGAATGCTTCAACCAATTCTATTCTCTTCAATGCACTACTTTCACCCACCTTCTTCAATGCTCTGAGTCCTCTATTTATATGAGGAGTTAATGACTTGAGTCTTGTGGAAGAAGGCTTGTAATTTGAATTTCCAACTGGGTAGGTGAGGAGCATTAAATGTGGTATCTTTGGCATTAATGGCGAGGATATGAAGTACATGCATGCCTGGAAAAGTCTGATGGGTAAAGACCCTTTTGTCTCAACCGGTTACCTGGAAAAAGCAAGTAGGATAGAGTAGAGCTAAAAATAGCTCAGTGTCAGACTAGCACAGAAAACGTAGCAGACGGATAGTAGTTATCGGAAAGACAGTACAAGAGACAATCGGTAAAGTCAACTTAAAGTTAGAACGATGTAACCTGGAGATATTCAAGTGAAGAATATCTTGAGTTGACTACCAGTGAACTTCAGACTGTCCTTGCCGATTGGTGAGTTTTCGGTAACTTGTATTATATGCTGAGTAGTTCTTTGATCGGCAACATGGATGTTTATCTGCTGATTTGTTTTCTGTTGTCCTCTAGCTGGTTTGCCTTGTATTGAAGAGCTGTAAAACACCTGTGCTGATCACTAGGAATCCTAAAGATATCAATAAAAAATTGGGGGATCCTAAGTGATACCTATGATTGGGGTTAAGCAATTCTATGACCTATACATATATTTGAACAACAATCTCCTCCTAATTGCTTAAGTCCAATCACCCTATCCAAGAACATCTATCTTAGCTTAGTAAAAAAATGTATGGGGGGTGTCTATTTATTATCATTCCCTAAGCCAAGTCACACACTAGATGTCTTAGAAAAGGAAAAAATAAAGAGAAAGTAAAATAAAGAAAAAAAATATAGAGGAAGAGGGAGTGCCGAATGCATGGATCGGCAGAGAAATATTCTGCAAGACAAAGTTAGCATAAAGAACAGCAGACATATTTTAAGAACATAACATAAAATAAGCACAAAAATAAAAATTGTTAGCAAAGAAGTTGTTGGATATATCTTTGAAGGTCTTCTAGGATATCTATATCATCGGTTACAGTGACTCAAGAACCGACAGACTTGGGAAGGTCTTCTTGCTGGTCAGGAACTGTAGCCTTTGAAGTAGATTCAGATTTCTTGGCCTTCTTCTTTGCTCTGGAAGCTTCTTTATCAGCTTTCCTCTTCTGTCTTCTCTGTGCACTTTGCAGCCTCTCAGACAACATCTTGTTATTAGCTTCAAGTGCCGCAATCTTCAGTTGAGCATCAGCAAGAGCGGCATTAGCATCAGATAACTGTTTCTCAGTAGACTCTAAGCTTCTGATCTGAGATCTCTGCTCATCAACCAGTTGATTCTCTGTTCTCCAGTAGATCCTTCAGGTCTTGGTGTAGACACCCCATTTTGGACACTCATTCATAATCACACTACTTCTGTGTCTCGCCTTTGATTTGTGTCAAAACTCGTTAAGTTGGACATGTTTCGTTAAGTTTCTGACTGACTCCATTAGTCAGGGGCCAAAATGAATATTAAAACTGATGCAGAGGGAAAAATGCGATTCCAACACATGGATGTCTCGTACGAGGTATCCCCCTTGACAGTATGGTTTTGGTCAGTTTCCTTATTGATCTTGACCCCTTTTCTTGGTAAACACTTAAGCAATCCGGGGAAAACCTAATGGATGATGCTAGAGTCCAAAAATACCTCTGTGGAAATCAAGTCTTGGATTCCCATCACAACTTACCTTCTTGGACAAAACCCTAGGTCTTGAACTCCTATAAATATAGAGGTTCTTGAACCAAAAAGGGGCTAGAATCCTCATTCACCCAAAAACCACTCCAAATCTGATCAAAGAGGTCCCCATAATCAGTCCCTCTTTCTCACCCACGAAATTCAAGCCTCCACAACACCATTCAAGCTAAGTTCATTAGATCATCAAGGCCTTTAGTCAAGGCCATCCATAGGATTCTTGAAGAACGCTTAGGTAAAACTCTTTGTTTTCTACCTTCTCAACTCCTTCTTTGTCTTTGAAGTAGTGTGATTCCATCAAAGGATCAGCCTAGAGCCTCTCCATTCCATGGAGATGGTCTCGAAGCACATGATCCGACATCCCAAATAAATAAGCAATTATTTATTTGTTCATTTTCCTTTTGCGTACGTTTTGCATGATTTTGAAACAATGATGATGATTTCTTAGCAAGACCAATCCTAGATTGGGTGAATTGGGTGCTCCTTGACCTTCCTAATTCATAACTTAACCCCCGAATCCAGATATCTCGATCTGTGTTCCGACAACAACATGGTGGCGACTCTCAAAACAATCAAAAAGGTAAATCGAAGGATGAAAACCTTAAAAAAAACCGCACGCAAACAGTGGCGATTCCGCTGGGGAAGATCATAGTAAGGGGGTTAGACTTGCATCGAAAGAAATCATCGTTTTTTCAAAATTCTGAAATCTGTACTGTAATCTGTTCCCTAACTGAGAAGCCTTGTACGAGGGATCACTTGTCTTGTACAAGACATCTCAGCTCTGTCCGCCTGGTCTGACTCTCTGGTTTGAAAAAGGATTTTCGTTCAGTTCAAACACGTACACAGGGTTTCAGATCCGCTCTCCCCTATGTTTCTGAGTCTTAGGACCTTCCTAACGATGAAGAAACTCCCCATGTATCGTAAAGTTAACCTTTGTTTTATAGGAGTACTTGCTAATTGTTTTATTCCTTGCTTTACCTGCGTTTGCTTTATGTATGAACTACGACGGCCTGAGTTCCTCCACAAGAGGGAAACGTAGGCAGCCACTTGGCCCGGCCATTGCATGTTTTTGTTTTACTTTCAAAAAAACTCTCTATTTTCTCTTTGTCACCTAGATCTTGACTCTCACACATGTGCACACATGTAGAATAACTGCACTACATACCATATAAACCTGGGTCCCAATCGGAGGATGGATGTCGGTCAGCACCCCCATTCTAACGAATGGCCCTTGCCGGTCTCTCCAAAGATGGTGTAGCCACTCTGTGACACGCTCCTAGACTGTGTTCATGGGAAGCCTTAGCCGTAAGCCTTGCATCAACCTCATGCATAGATACTAGTTAATAAGACACTCCTCGAGACCGGTCGGTTCGATTCTTAGGGTTGTTTTAATCTTTGCCCAAGATAAAGCATTTTCTACAATCTTTAATCCTCCCTTCATGAATTCTTGATGATGGTCCCTTCGGTATAAATTGTTAGACAAAGGGTTGAGGTGATGAGATACGAATTTTTCTACGAGGACTCGAGTCTAGTCTCTCTCACCATTAAAACCCTGCGTTTGACAATGTCCCTTTCGGTTGTCCCTTACAAGAATTCACAAGGTTTGATTGCATTAATGCGTTGTTTAACAAAGTGCAAAACAACTACAGAATCACTTAGGTTTGGTTAATTTGAATGGTGGAATCCGATGAGAATATGGGACCCTTGCCCGAATTGTCCGTTTGGGAGAGTGCAATACAGGTGAAAAACAAGGGGCTCATATTCTAGGGTGACAAAATCCACTGTTCCAGGATGAACTAGAGTAATAACCTCTCAAAATGGATTAAATTCCATCCGACCAATAGGATTAAAAACTGAAACCTGACTGTTAGGCTGGATGCCTCGTACGAGACATCCATGTCTTGTATGAGACATCCTCCTTTTTCTGTAATTTTGCCGTGTTGGTCAACCATATTTCATAGAAGCCGACTTTTCGGGACCCCAGCCCGGTTTTGACACAGTTTCTCCACTCTAAGTCCGTCCTATCAGCAAAAGTAGCTTCACATTCCCAACACAATGTCAAGCACCAAGTTTACTCAAGAACTCAACGACCTCAAAGCTCAACTAGAGGGGGAAGTGGGTCAACTCTCTGATGTGTACCTAACGGTCTTTTATGCACGCTTCAAGAGGGAAATAGAAGAAGAATTCATGACTCGACTACGGACACAAAAGGAGTTCTTCGACAGATAAATCAAATTTCTCCAAAGTCAATTGCTAGCCCGAGAAGAGGAAGTAGGCGCATTCCAAAAAAGCCTACTCATGCAAGAAGAGTACTATGAGAAGAAGATCGATACACTCCAAGCATGGCTACAAGCTCAAAGAGAATGTTATAAAATGGAAGTTAAATCCAAAGCTAAGGTAAAGCCAAGAGCTTACCACAAGTTCGAAGGCATCACTCAAAGCGAGATATTTGACACACTCGTAGAAGCCGGCAAGGTCTCACCAATGAAGCCTCCTACTACTCCGAAGGAATTCCCTGCAAATCATGCTCACCACCTCTACTGCAAGTTCCATCAATTTAGTGGTCATGATACCAACTCTTGCCACCACCATAAAGATGTGATCCAAGATCTCATAGACTCTAAGCAACTAAAGGTTCCTAATGTAGTGACAACCCCCCTCCCAACCGTGGGAGGAAGGATCAATGTAAAAGAAATAGCTAGTAAGAAAGAGGGGACTACTCGCCTAGTCCCAATTGTGGGCGAGAGCACTCCAAAGTTTAATAATGAAATTTCTTTCTGTTACATGTTGTCTTATAATCAAGTACTAAGTATGGAAAATAACAACTTTGTACGCGAGGGGGAAAACTTGCCATACTTCATGTTCCCTGAACCATGGATCGACCATAGGGGGAAGCGCCAACCGGGCTTTGAAATATTCAGTGACTGTGATCCGTACTCACTTGAAACAGAACCGACACAATTCTCGTGGCTACCTCGAGAATTAGGGGGTACCAATGCCGAAGCATTCAGTGAGTGGGACTTTGTGTTGGGAGAAGACCTACTGCGCCAATTTCTCAACCTTTGCAAGCTAGAGGACACTCAGATCAATGCAATAGAAAATGGGGATGCTCCGAACCAAGACCACACCAAGCTCATCGAGAAGAGTGACGAGCCTATCCAGAATTGATATACAACTGGGGGACCCATAGCAAGTGAAGACTTCCTGATCTAAGAGTTAGGATGTACTCCCCATCCCCATAGAGAAAGAAAATTTGTAACTCTTACCTTAGAGTCAGATACCGCTACCGATGAGCTCACCCAAGAGGACTTGGATGCCATCGCGGAACATGTATTCCCTTACTTTCTTAATGAAAAGATAGATCTTTCTGAATATCCCGAGATTGATAGGGTCATAATTGATGAATTATCTAATAACCCTAAAGAATTAGATAATAATGAGTCATATGACGAGATAGATCAAGAAAATGAACAAATCCTAAATGAAATTAGTAAGCAAGTAGGTCTTCGTGGCGGAAATGGTCCTATTGATGCCGAAGAAATGCAGACAGTTAATCTGGGGATGGAGGATGATCCGAAAGAGACCAAGATTGGCAGTTTCTTCAAGGGGGAAGAACGAAAATCCCTCATAGCGCTTCTCCGAGAATTCGTAGATGTGTTCGCTTGGTCCTACAAATATATGCCGGGGATAGCCAACTCGATTGTTGAGCACAAGATACCGCTGCTTCCCGATTCAAAGCCAGTCAAGCAAAAACTCTGCAGAATTTAGCCAGAGTGGTCAGTACAAGTCAAACAAGAGACAGAGAAACTCCTGAGTGTTGGGTTCATCAAAGTGATAGAGTATCCAACCTAGTTGGATAATACTGTGTAGGTTTCCAAGGAAAATGGAAAGGTCCGCGTCTGTGTTGATTTCCGTGATCTTAACAGAGCATCTCCGAAAGATGATTTTCCTCTTCCAAACATAGACATGCTCGTTGACAATACCGAAAAATATGAGCTCCGTTCATTCGTAGATGGATTCGCCGGTTACAACTAGATCCTCATGGCCGAGGAGGACCAACACAAAATAGCGTTTACCACACCTTGGGGGATGTTCTGTTATACGGTCATGCCATTCGGACTTAAGAATGCTAGAGCCACGTACCAGAGAGCTATAACTGCGCTGTTCCATGACATGATACATAAAGAGATGGAGGTGTACGTTGATGATATGATCATACACTCCAAAGACTCCGATGGGCTGCAATTCGTCGACCTCAGAAAGTTCTTTGAAAGGTTGATACACTACAAGATGAGACTTAATCCGGCCAAGTGCGCGTTTGGGGTAGTAAAAGGAAAGGTCCTTGGGTACATGGTCACCGAGCGTAGTATAGAAGCGGATCCCGCTAAGATCAAAGCCATCATTGACATGCCTCCACCTAAGACGCAAAAAGAGGTCAAAGGATTCATGGGCCGCCTTCAGTATATTAGTCGTTTTATTAATCAACTCACGACGATGTGCGAACCTATCTTCAAACTCCTAAAAAAGAATGCATCTCTAGAATGGACCGAAGAATGCCAAGAAGCCTTTGAAAAGGTCAAGGAGTACTTAGTGAATCCGCCAGTGTTGGTTCCACCGCATAAGGAGAAACCGTTGACCTTGTACCTTACACTCAATGACACTGCACTAGGGGCTATGCTAGCACAAGAGCAACCCAATTCGAAGAAAGAGAATGTCGTATACTTTGTCAGCCGTCTCTTCTAAGGGGATGAATTGAATTACTCTGCATTAGAAAAGTCGTGTGCTACACTGGTATGGGTAGCTGAGAGACTAAAGCCGTACATGGAGGCGTTTCCTGTACAACTGATCGCCAGAATGGACCCAATGAAGTACATTTTCGAGAAGTCGCATGTCTCATCTAGGATAGCTAAGTAGTACTTTATGCTCGCGGGGTACGATATCACTTACATCACACAGAAATCCATAAGAGGAAGAGTCTTCACGGATCATTTAGCTGAATTTCCATGTGATGAAGCGAAGGGGGAAGACTCACGATTCCTTGATGAGGACATCATGCCAATAGCAGAAAATAAGTGGCAATTATTTTTCGATGGCGCAGCCAATAAACGGGGATATGGCATTGGCATGTTACTAGTAGATCCCTCAGATTTCTATACTCCACTCACAATCCGCCATGATTTTGAGGCCACTAACAATATTTCCGAGTATGAAGCTTGCATAGCGGGGCTTGAAGCAGCCTTAGAAAAAAATGTGACCGAACTAGAAGTGTACGGAGATTCACAACTTATAATCTATCAGTAACTCAAAAAGTGGAAGGTACAAGATCCTACCCTCCAGAAATACAACGACCATCTCCAAGACTTGGTAAAACAGTTCAAAGAGGTCACTTTCTACTATCTTCCTAGAGATAAGAACCGCTTAGCAGACTCGCTAGCCATGTTAGCATCACTTGTGGAAATTACTGAATGGACTGAGGTCAAGACCTTCAAAGTCACGAGGAGAACGACTCCTTCTTATTACTCGATCATAGACCTGCACGACCACAAAGAAGAGTGCAACTCTTCGAATGCCTTGGATGATAAACCTTGGTATTATAATGTATGGCGTTTCCTCATAGATGGAACATTCCCATCACACGCATCACCTAAAGCAAAGATAGCCCTCAAATGGTTTGCCGCCCAATTCATTATCATAGGTGATCGCCTCTATAAGTATAAATTTTTTTTTTATTTTTTTTTTATCATATACATCTCCAAAATGTAACATACTAAACCGGGCACGTGAATTCAACTATAAACCAATACCATCAAACAACACCTCAACGAGATTATAACTCGGAGACTAGGAACAAATGCGGAAGCAAGAACAACTATTAACAAAAATACCCAAAGTACAACCGTATATACAACACACTGAACGACTACGAACCCACAATAAAATACATAAAGGCTCTGAAGAGCAACTATCTCAAATACGATCAACCTGCTCAGAAGATTCCCGCTACAACGGACCTCACAACGCTACCACTTGCTTTCCTTGGGGGGGGGGGTTAAGGAAAAACAATTTGAAACAAGAAACGGGGTGGGATAAAATCTCAGTAAGTTACTAAATGCATCTACATGGCATAATATCATGCAAATCAACGATATAACTGAACAAGTAAATCACATAACAACAAATGAGAAAGCTCCCTATCGCCAACTGTCCCATACCAGTTGGAAATAACGACTAACTCATCATGCAGCACATAAGACTGAAATAAACACGTAACAAAGGATACTTAGCCAAGGTTTCACCAAACTGATAGAACAATCGCTGCGCAGCTTCAACCGATCAACCAATCAACAATAGCAGTATAACAACTGAAGAGAACCCCGGTCAGAACCGACCAATCAATCAATCAACCCATCAATCCATCTTCATAGTAGCATAAAAGCTGAAGAGAAAACCCCCGGTACCGGAACCAATAACCATAACAGTGTCACAAAGGACAAGGACCATGACACAAAGTCATGCCCGCTAGCCAGATACATTCACAGAGGAACGCTGACTTATCCTTTCCAAGGCCAATCTGGAGAAGGGGTAAAGAAGGGGGCAAAACAATGGTCAACATTATAATGGACTTGGCTTTGCCATTATAATCTTTCCCATCGCCCGATGCAACAAATATGCCAGCTGGGCTTCTAATTAAATGCTAAGTAATAATATTTTAGCATGAATAAACAACTTAAGGTTCCAAAGTAGGGAACCATACCAAATAATCATTATAAAGATGCAACGGTTACTCATGAAGAGTTTAACAACAACGATAACAAGAGTTTCTCATGAAGAGCACAACAACAATAAACAGAATTTCTCATAAAGAGCACAACAACGATAAACGGAATTGCTCATAAGGAGCTCAACAACAATGATTATTAGAATATGATAATTCCATAAAGAGGAACCATGCCAGATACATTCCAAAGATGATACCCACAAGTTACCCATAAGGAACACAACCCAAACGGTCGCTCACAAATAGTACAACGACTATAACCCAAAATTATCCTAAACGTTTACTCATAAAGATGCACTAGGACTATGAACTCAACCATCTCATCACACCTGAAATTCCAAAGTAGGAAGTCAGAATGAATACCCCTTAAGGTTAATCAAACCGTAAGTACCCAATTGACAATTCACGCTTTACCTCCGTCCATAACGAACCAATTCTAAACACCCCAAACGAATCTAAAAGGTTACCCTTATTAGAACATGATCACGACCGGACTAAACCCGACACTTTGGTGTTCAACAACAACCCTCTAGGTACTATAGGACATCGCCTAAAACCTAGACCAAGTCTTACTCGAAAATCAATTCGATTGGAACAATCACGAATACATCATAAGATGCCCAAACATCCCAAACAATACTTGATCAAATTACATAACACCATTATTCACAAAAGAACCAATTTCAATTACTAAAGAGTTCTACGGTGCCCAACTAAGTCAACTAGAATAGTACTACGGAACCTAGACTGAGACTACACCTTGATCTTAAACCTCAACAATAAGACAACCATTCTGGTATGGAATCATGCGTCCAATAGAACCATTGCGTAGTACTCGAAAAGAGCTTTCCAACGATAGTTTACACGTCTAAAATGGAGTCCGGACGAAGAAGTTATGGCCTCCGGAAGATTGAACGTAAAACGGACAATTTATAAAAAGTGTTCGGCCGGACAAAGAGAAAAATCCCTGTTTTAGCTCCGAATTTCACTCATTTCGCTCTAAATCTTAGGAGTACCTATATATACTTCTATCCTAACATTTAAGACAAGAAAACTCAATTCATGTGCCTCTAAAACCCAAATAATCCCAAAGTTATTAAAGAACATAAAACTAAATTTCACATCACAAACTTAATCACAAGGGACTCAATTCTATCATTAGAGTGCACTACAATGTTCACTAAGGTCAACTAGAAGGACACCCAAGACTTAGACCCAAAACGCATTCTTCAATCACACAAACAAACAAAATGAAAACTTTCAGAGGACTGTGCGGCCGCCCAAACGGGACTGTGCGGTCGCCCAACAAGGCCCTCAACCAAGAACAAAAGCTTTCAGAAAGATGTGCGGTCGCCCATACGTTTTTGGGCGGTCGCCCAATATCCCGGAATTGCCAGAAATCGGGAAGAACAACATGGGTTCTTCCATTTTTAACCCGAAACACATTCCCACCAAAAATCCAACATTCCAACTAGTTTACTAATGTACCAACACAACTAATAAGTCTAAAAGACTCATACAACAACATTTAACAACCCAAAATCAAGAATCAAGCCCATCATTCATAAATCACCATTTTTAACCCAAAATCCAAATAAATTCCAAATAAATTCTAAACTCATCCAAACTTCAAATATAACACATCAAACATCATATAAACATGATATGAACATTTTAGCATCAAAATGGGGGAAAAGTAACTTACTTGGATTTTCTCAAAGTTGTCGGAACTCGAATATTTTTAGCCCTCTACGATCCTAACGACGATCTAAACAAGATTCATGTTTTAAGAAATGAGAAATAATGAGAGGAAGATGATGGAAATGTAGAGAGAAGTGAGAGAGAAAACTTACCTTTTCTACCCAACAATGGAGGAGAGAGAGAGAGAAATGAAAATGTGAGGTGAGGGAGGAGGGAGGAGGAAGGAGGATGATAAATTAGATTTTACACATAGACCCCCTCCCCTACACACTAATTCAATCATCTTATTTTCCCCACTAACATTTAAGACCCAACACTTCTACACTAGCACAAATGACCCAAATAAAATGCTAGGCATAATTATTATGAAACATAAAATGCACACATAATTATTAATTAAATAATAATTTAAATAAATAATTAAGCAAATAAATAAATAATAATTATTTCTTACTAATAAAATAGAGCCTAGTTTTCGGGTCATAACATTCACTCCCCCTTAAAGAAAATTCGACCCGAATTTTAACGAGACTTACCCGAAAGACCAAATAGGTACGGATACGGTAGTTCTGCCATTTCTCAAATTCCTCAATTGTCCAATCTAACCCACTACAAGGTAACCTTAAATGATGCTTACGATAACACTACCTCTTGAACCGAATCATTCCATTATTATCTTCGTTACTAATCAAAACTCGTACTCAAACTCAAAGAATTCAAATTATTTCCACACATAATTCTCGAGATATTTCAAGCTCGCCTTATTCATAACCTTAACTACACCGCAAAGGTACTTCTATTTGTAAATCGCATACTCGGTATTATTCCCCTGAAATTCAAAACATTACCATCACGAGCTAAATTAGCTTTTAAAATATGAAAGGCTAAAGAAATTTTTCCATCCCCATAATATTCACCAAAGGCTATATCTCTAAGGATTCCCATTATAGTGCTCTCGCTCTAGGCAACACCTTAAACTAGTGGTGTAATATAAACCCAAAATTTTTAATACAAAATGTCCACTTAAATCTATGTCATAATATCATCGTCATAACACTCCAATCCTTGAAAGCCTAAAATAATTACGAATACTCAATAGTCCGAAAATGATCTAAATTTTATCTTCAAGGGATTTCCTCTAACTCCCTTTTTAGTTAATACTCTGTGCTCATATACCCAAGGAAATCAACAAACCTCAAATCTTCAATAGCTAACCCAAGTTAGTCTTTCACGCATACATTTATTAACCTAATGATACTTAGGCTCAATAGTACTACCATCATAATAAGCCAATAAGCTAGCAACGTTCCGACTAACCCAATACCAATTCATGATATTCCTTAATTATGCCCAAGTATTGATACTCAACTTTCTTCACATACCCTTGATCCAATTCTGGTAATGCCATCAAGAAGGGATTTAGAACCATAGAACCACTATCTAACCAAAATCTCAAAATGTCTTTAACATAGATTGAGAAATTATTACTCTCCCAAAATGTACTTAGTCCTTTCTAACTTAACACGCTTATCACCATTAATGATCATAACTCCTACAACAAACTCATCATCCATAACAAATCGTACACCTCTCCATACTAATCCATTCCGATGCATTCACGGAGATGTACTAAAAGTGACCAAAATTTTTCCTCAAGAGATTCTCATTGAATCCTCAACTCCTATAACCCAACCGATACAATATGGATATTGATCTAAATATTAGCATTACAACCTTGTACCACAACAACCCAATTTAACCCAATTTCCCTATCGATCAAGCGACATATTTCCCCCAATATAAATTATACCCAAGACTTCAAAATTAATATTGCCAACAGAATAAGCTAAATTCCCAGCACAACCTTATAATAAAGATTTTCTGATTTTCAATATAGAACCTGAACATTATGTATATACCTAGTATGCTCCTAAACAAAGTCAAACATACTCATATAGAAATATTCTCCACCTATCGATGGCACACAAGAAATTCGTAGCATATAGAAAGCTAAACCATACCACTTAACTCATCAATATCCCGCATAGGTGACATAACTAGATCACCTTACCTCCATCAGTAGCGATCACAAAATTCCGTACTCGAGAATACACCTCAACATAAATCACTTAACGAGAACAAACATAAGAATATAGCACAAGACATTTCAACTTTACGAAATAGGTACGTTCAAGCCTTCAAAACTCGCACTCTCGATTCCCAAGCCAACTAACCCCAATGGAACCAACACTATTGATATCAATCCTATACTTAATATACCACAAGAGAAGGAACACTCAACGTCAATATCACGACCTATAACTCAACCAACTTCTACCTTAACCTCATTCTTTCAAGAAAACTTAGTTTCTAAACCACTCAAAATCATAACATCCAAGTATTGAAACCTATTCAATATCAGAGTTCTTATTCTCCTTCAAGATCTAAAACCATTGCTCTGATACCAACTGTCACGCCCCGGAAATCTTACAAATCCATAAGTATAAATTTTTTTTTATCATATACATCTCCAAAATGTAACATACTAAACCGGGCACGTGAATTCAACTATAAACCAATACCATCAAACAACACCTCAACGAGATTATAACTCGGAGACTAGGAACAAATGCGGAAGCAAGAACAACTATTAACAAAAATACCCAAAGTACAACCGTATATACAACACACTGAACGACTACGAACCCACAATAAAATACATAAAGGCTCCGAAGAGCAACTATCTCAAATACGATCAACCTGCTCAGAAGATTCCCGCTACAACGGACCTCACAACGCTACCACTTGCTTTCCTGGGGGGGGGGGTTAAGGAAAAACAATTTGAAACAAGAAACGGGGTGAGATAAAATCTCAGTAAGTTACTAAATGCATCTACATGGCATAATATCATGCAAATCAACGATATAACTGAACAAGTAAATCACATAACAACAAATGAGAAAGCTCCCTATCGCCAACTGTCCCATACCAGTTGGAAATAACGACTAACTCATCATGCAGCACATAAGACTGAAATAAACACGTAACAAAGGATACTTAGCCAAGGTTTCACCTGCGCAGCTTCAACCGATCAACCAATCAACAATAGCAGTATAACAACTGTAGAGAACCCCGGTCAGAACCGACCAATCAATCAATCAACCCATCAATCCATCTTCATAGTAGCATAAAAGCTGAAGAGAAAACCCCCGGTACCGGAACCAATAACCATAATAGTGTCACAAAGGACAAGGACCATGACACAAAGTCATGCCCGCTAGCCAGATACATTCACAGAGGAACGCTGACTTATCCTTTCCAAGGCCAATCTGGAGAAGGGGTAAAGAAGGGGGCAAAACAATGGTCAACATTATAATGGACTTGGCTTTGCCATTATAATCTTTCCCATCGCCCGATGCAACAAATATGCCAGCTGGGCTTCTAATTAAATGCTAAGTAATAATATTTTAGCATGAATAAACAACTTAAGGTTCCAAAGTAGGGAACCATACCAAATAATCATTATAAAGATGCAACGGTTACTCATGAAGAGTTTAACAACAACGATAACAAGAGTTTCTCATGAAGAGCACAACAACAATAAACAGAATTTCTCATAAAGAGCACAACAACGATAAACGGAATTGCTCATAAGGAGCTCAACAACAATGATTATTAGAATATGATAATTCCATAAAGAGGAACCATGCCAGATACATTCCAAAGATGATACCCACAAGTTACCCATAAGGAACACAACCCAAACGGTCGCTCACAAATAGTACAACGACTATAACCCAAAATTATCCTAAACGTTTACTCATAAAGATGCACTAGGACTATGAACTCAACCATCTCATCACACCTGAAATTCCAAAGTAGGAAGTCAGAATGAATACCCCTTAAGGTTAATCAAACCGTAAGTACCCAATTGCCAATTCACGCTTTACCTCCGTCCATAACGAACCAATTCTAAACACCCCAAACGAATCTAAAAGGTTACCCTTATTAGAACATGATCACGACCGGACTAAACCCTACACTTTGGTGTTCAACAACAACCCTCTAGGTACTATAGGACATCGCCTAAAACCTAGACCAAGTCTTACTCGAAAATCAATTCGATTGGAACAATCACGAATACATCATAAGATGCCCAAACATCCCAAACAATACTTGATCAAATTACATAACACCATTATTCACAAAAGAACCAATTTCAATTACTAAAGAGTTCTACGGTGCCCAACTAAGTCAACTAGAATAGTACTACGGAACCTAGACTGAGACTACACCTTGATCTTAAACCTCAACAATAAGACAACCGTTCTGGTATGGAATCATGCGTCCAATAGAACCATTGGGTAGTACTCGAAAAGAGCTTTCCAACGATAGTTTACACGTCTAAAATGGAGTCCGGACGAAGAAGTTATGGCCTCCGGAAGATTGAACGTAAAACGGACAATTTATAAAAAGTGTTCGGCCGGACAAAGAGAAAAATCCCTGTTTTAGCTCCGAATTTCACTCATTTCGCTCTAAATCTTAGGAGTACCTATATATACATCTATCCTAACATTTAAGACAAGAAAACTCAATTCATGTGCCTCTAAAACCCAAATAATCCCAAAGTTATTAAAGAACATAAAACTAAATTTCACATCACAAACTTAATCACAAGGGACTCAATTCTATCATTACAGTGCACTACAATGTTCACTAAGGTCAACTAGAAGGACACCCAAGACTTAGACCCAAAACGCATTCTTCAATCACACAAACAAACAAAATGAAAACTTTCAGAGGACTGTGCGGCCGCCCAAACGGGACTGTGCGGTCGCCCAACAAGGCCCTCAACCAAGAACAAAAGCTTTCAGAAAGATGTGCGGTCGCCCATACGTTTTTGGGCGGTCGCCCAATATCCCGGAATTGCCAGAAATCGGGAAGAACAACATGGGTTCTTCCATTTTTAACCCGAAACACATTCCCACCAAAAATCCAACATTCCAACTAGTTTACTAATGTACCAACACAACTAATAAGTCTAAAAGACTCATACAACAACATTTAACAACCCAAAATCAAGAATCAAGCCCATCATTCATAAATCACCATTTTTAACCCAAAATCCAAATAAATTCCAAATAAATTCTAAACTCATCCAAACTTCAAATATAACACATCAAACATCATATAAACATGATATGAGCATTTTAGCATCAAAATGGGGGAAAAGTAACTTACTTGGATTTTCTCAAAGTTGTCGGAACTCGAATATTTTTAGCCCTCTACGATCCTAACGACGATCTAAACAAGATTCATGTTTTAAGAAATGAGAAATAATGAGAGGAAGATGATGGAAATGTAGAGAGAAGTGAGAGAGAAAACTTACCTTTTCTACCCAACAATGGAGGAGAGAGAGAGAGAAATGAAAATGTGAGGTGAGGGAGGAGGGAGGAGGAAGGAGGATGATAAATTAGATTTTACACATAGACCCCCTCCCCTACACACTAATTCAATCATCTTATTTTCCCCACTAACATTTAAGACCCAACACTTCTACACTAGCACAAATGACCCAAATAAAATGCTAGGCATAATTATTATGAAACATAAAATGCACACATAATTATTAATTAAATAATAATTTAAATAAATAATTAAGAAAATAAATAAATAATTATTATTTCTTACTAATAAAATAGAGCCTAGTTTTCGGGTCATGACATTCACTCCCCCTTAAAGAAAATTCGACCCGAATTTTAACGAGACTTACCCGAAAGACCAAATAGGTACGGATACGGTAGTTCTGCCATTTCTCAAATTCCTCAATTGTCCAATCTAACCCACTACAAGGTAACCTTAAATGATGCTTACGATAACACTACCTCTTGAACCGAATCATTCCATTATTATCTTCGTTACTAATCAAAACTCGTACTCAAACTCAAAGAATCCAAATTATTTCCACACATAATTCTCGAGATATCTCAAGCTCGCCTTATTCATAACCATAACTACACCGCAAAGGTACTTCTATTTGTAAATCGCATACTCGGTATTATTCCCCTGAAATTCAAAACATTACCATCACGAGCTAAATTAGCTTTTAAAATATGAAAGGCTAAAGAAATTTTTCCATCCCCATAATATTCACCAAAGGCTATATCTCTAAGGATTCCCATTATAGTGCTCTCGCTCTAGGCAACACCTTAAACTAGTGGTGTAATATAAACCCAAAATTTTTAATACAAAATGTCCACTTAAATCTATGTCATAATACCATCGTCATAACACTCCAATCCTTGAAAGCCTAAAATAATTACGAATACTCAATAGTCCGAAAATGATCTAAATTTTATCTTCAAGGGATTTCCTCTAACTCCCTTTTTAGTTAATACTCTGTGCTTATATACCCAAGGAAATCAACAAACCTCAAATCTTCAATAGCTAACCCAAGTTAGTCTTTCACGCATACATTTATTAACCTAATGATACTTAGGCTCAATAGTACTACCATCATAATAAGCCAATTAGCTAGCAACGTTCCGACTAACCCAATACCAATTCATGATATTCCTTAATTATGCCCAAGTATTGATACTCAACTTTCTTCACATACCCTTGATCCAATTCTGGTAACGCCATCAAGAAGGGATTTAGAACCATAGAACCACTATCTAACCAAAATCTCAAAATGTCTTTAACATAGATTGAGAAATTATTACTCTCCCAAAATGTACTTAGTCCTTTCTAACTTAACACGCTTATCACCATTAATGATCATAACTCCTACAACAAACTCATCATCCATAACAAATCGTACACCTCTCCATACTAATCCATTCCGATGCATTCACGGAGATGTACTAAAAGTGACCAAAATTTTTCCTCAAGAGATTCTCATTGAATCCTCAACTCCTATAACCCAACCGATACAATATGGATATTGATCTAAATATTAGCATTACAACCTTGTACCACAACAACCCAATTTAACACAATTTCCCTATCGATCAAGCGACATATTGCCCCCAATATAAATTATACCCAAGACTTCAAAATTAATATTGCCAACAGAATAAGCTAAATTCCCAGCACAACCTTATAATAAAGATTTTCTGATTTTCAATAGAGAACCTGAACATTATGTATATACCTAGTATGCTCCTAAACAAAGTCAAACATACTCATATAGAAATATTCTCCACCTATCGATGGCACACAAGAAATTCGTAGCATATAGAAAGCTAAACCATACCACTTAACTCATCAATATCCCGCATAGGTGACATAACTAGATCACCTTACCTCCATCAGTAGCGATCACAAAATTCCGTACTCGAGAATACACCTCAACATAAATCACTTAACGAGAACAAACATAAGAATATAGCACAAGACATTTCAACTTTACGAAATAGGTACGTTCAAGCCTTCAAAACTCGCACTCTCGATTCCCAAGCCAACTAACCCCAATGGAACCAACACTATTGACATCAATCCTATACTTAATATACCACAAGAGAAGGAACACTCAACGTCAATATCACGACCTATAACTCAACCAACTTCTACCTTAACTCCATTCTTTCAAGAAAACTTAGTTTCTAAACCACTCAAAATCATAACATCCAAGTATTGAAACCTATTCAATATCAGAGTTCTTATTCTCCTTCAAGATCTAAAACCATTGCTCTGATACCAACTGTCACGCCCCGGAAATCTTACAAATCCATAAGTATAAATTTTTTTTTTTTTTTTTTTATCATATACATCTCCAAAATGTAACATACTAAACCGGGCACGTGAATTCAACTATAAACCAATACCATCAAACAACACCTCAACGAGATTATAACTCGGAGACTAGGAACAAATGCGGAAGCAAGAACAACTATTAACAAAAATACCCAAAGTACAACCGTATATACAACACACTGAACGACTACGAACCCACAATAAAATACATAAAGGCTCCGAAGAGAAACTATCTCAAATACGATCAACCTGCTCAGAAGATTCCCGCTACAACGGACCTCACAACGCTACCACTTGCTTTCCTGGGGGGGGGTTAAGGAAAAACAATTTGAAACAAGAAACGGGGTGGATAAAATCTCAGTAAGTTACTAAATGCATCTACATGGCATAATATCATGCAAATCAACGATATAACTGAACAAGTAAATCACATAACAACAAATGAGAAAGCTCCCTATCGCCAACTGTCCCATACCAGTTGGAAATAACGACTAACTCATCATGCAGCACATAAGACTGAAATAAACACGTAACAAAGGATACTTAGCCAAGGTTTCACCAAACTGATAGAACAATCGCTGCGCAGCTTCAACCGATCAACCAATCAACAATAGCAGTATAACAACTGAAGAGAACCCCGGTCAGAACCGACCAATCAATCAATCAACCCATCAATCCATCTTCATAGTAGCATAAAAGCTGAAGAGAAAACCCCCGGTACCGGAACCAATAACCATAACAGTGTCACAAAGGACAAGGACCATGACACAAAGTCATGCCCGCTAGCCAGATACATTCACAGAGGAACGCTGACTTATCCTTTCCAAGGCCAATCTGGAGAAGGGGTAAAGAAGGGGGCAAAACAATGGTCAACATTATAATGGACTTGGCTTTGCCATTATAATCTTTCCCATCGCCCGATGCAACAAATATGCCAGCTGGGCTTCTAATTAAATGCTAAGTAATAATATTTTAGCATGAATAAACAACTTAAGGTTCCAAAGTAGGGAACCATACCAAATAATCATTATAAAGATGCAACGGTTACTCATGAAGAGTTTAACAACAACGATAACAAGAGTTTCTCATGAAGAGCACAACAACAATAAACAGAATTTCTCATAAAGAGCACAACAACGATAAACGGAATTGCTCATAAGGAGCTCAACAACAATGATTATTAGAATATGATAATTCCATAAAGAGGAACCATGCCAGATACATTCCAAAGATGATACCCACAAGTTACCCATAAGGAACACAACCCAAACGGTCGCTCACAAATAGTACAACGACTATAACCCAAAATTATCCTAAACGTTTACTCATAAAGATGCACTAGGACTATGAACTCAACCATCTCATCACACCTGAAATTCCAAAGTAGGAAGTCAGAATGAATACCCCTTAAGGTTAATCAAACCGTAAGTACCCAATTGCCAATTCACGCTTTACCTCCGTCCATAACGAACCAATTCTAAACACCCCAAACGAATCTAAAAGGTTACCCTTATTAGAACATGATCACGACCGGACTAAACCCTACACTTTGGTGTTCAACAACAACCCTCTAGGTACTATAGGACATCGCCTAAAACCTAGACCAAGTCTTACTCAAAAATCAATTCGATTGGAACAATCACGAATACATCATAAGATGCCCAAACATCCCAAACAATACTTGATCAAATTACATAACACCATTATTCACAAAAGAACCAATTTCAATTACTAAAGAGTTCTACGGTGCCCAACTAAGTCAACTAGAATAGTACTACGGAACCTAGACTGAGACTACACCTTGATCTTAAACCTCAACAATAAGACAACCATTCTGGTATGTAATCATGCGTCCAATAGAATTATTGCGTAGTACTCGAAAAGAGCTTTCCAGCGATAGTTTACACGTCTAAAATGGAGTCCGGACGAAGAAGTTATGGCCTCCGGAAGATTGAACGTAAAACGGACAATTTATAAAAAGTGTTCGGCCGGACAAAGAGAAAAATCCCTGTTTTAGCTCCGAATTTCACTCCTTTCGCTCTAAATCTTAGGAGTACCTATATATACTTCTATCCTAACATTTAAGACAAGAAAACTCAATTCATGTGCCTCTAAAACCCAAATAATCCCAAAGTTATTAAAGAACATAAAACTAAATTTTACATCACAAACTTAATCACAAGGGACTCAATTCTATCATTAGAGTGCACTACAATGTTCACTAAGGTCAACTAGAAGGACACCCAAGACTTAGACCCAAAACGCATTCTTCAATCACACAAACAAACAAAATGAAAACTTTCAGAGGACTGTGCGGCCGCCCAAACGGGACTGTGCGGTCGCCCAACAAGGCCCTCAACCAAGAACAAAAGCTTTCAGAAAGATGTGCGGTCGCCCATACGTTTTTGGGCGGTCGCCCAATATCCCGGAATTGCCAGAAATCGGGAAGAACAACATGGGTTCTTCCATTTTTAACCCGAAACACATTCCCACCAAAAATCCAACATTCCAACCAGTTTACTAATGTACCAACACAACTAATAAGTCTAAAAGACTCATACAACAACATTTAACAACCCAAAATCAAGAATCAAGCCCATCATTCATAAATCACCATTTTTAACCCAAAATCCAAATAAATTCCAAATAAATTCTAAACTCATCCAAACTTCAAATATAACACATCAAACATCATATAAACATGATATGAACATTTTAGCATCAAAATGGGGGAAAAGTAACTTACTTGGATTTTCTCAAAGTTGTCGGAACTCGAATATTTTTAGCCCTCTACGATCCTAACGACGATCTAAACAAGATTCATGTTTTAAGAAATGAGAAATAATGAGAGGAATATGATGGAAATGTAGAGAGAAGTGAGAGAGAAAACTTACCTTTTCTACCCAACAATGGAGGAGAGAGAGAGAGAAATGAAAATGTGAGGTGAGGGAGGAGGGAGGAGGAAGGAGGATGATAAATTAGATTTTACACATAGACCCCCTCCCCTACACACTAATTCAATCATCTTATTTTCCCCACTAACATTTAAGACCCAACACTTCTACACTAGCACAAATGACCCAAATAAAATGCTAGGCATAATTATTATGAAACATAAAATGCACACATAATTATTAATTAAATAATAATTTAAATAAATAATTAAGCAAATAAATAAATAATAATTATTTCTTACTAATAAAATAGAGCCTAGTTTTCGGGTCATGACAGCCCGTCTTGATTATGAAAGAAGAATTCACAAGGAAGAGGTTTCCGAACTCAAAGCCCATTTGCAAGAGCTCACCGACAGCAAAGAAAAGTTCAATGATAAAGCATGCTCAAGTGGTCCGACCCTCAAAAGCTACAAAGGTACCACCAACAACCGAGTTTTCACTCCTCTCCAAGGAGTAACCCAAGCCGAAGCATTTGAAACTTTGGTGGCAAGTGGAAAGGTCAAGCCTTTGGAGGGGTACAAGCCGAAGACGATACCGAAGAATCATGCACATGGTGAATGGTGCGGCTACCACAAGCGTAGTGGCCATACTACCGAAGGGTGCTTCCTTCTCCGAAACATCATCCAAGATTTGTTCGACAACGGCGAATTTACTGTGGGTGAAGAGCAACCTTTAGAGAGTGCCAACATGCAAGAACTCATCAAAGAAGAATGATTTTGTTTCGAAATGGGGCTTCTACAAGAAATCATGCCACAAGGAGACTACAACGACAATGGGGACTACAACAACAATCTCCGTTTCTCTTTCTCTACCTAGTAATAGGAATTAAAAAAAAAAAAAGAGTCAAAGTCCTCTTAAGTGTGCATTAAGTTTTCTTTGTCCAATTAATGTGAAATTTTGAGTCAAGTCTCATCATCAAATAAAAGTCGTTCTTGTCCTCATACACTCTTCCAAGTTGTTCAATTTAATTCTTGGCAAAATGATGAAAAGATGTCTAAACAAGTTTTGGAATGAAGGCCATCACTTGAACGCCTAGGGGCTAAACATTGAAGGCAACATCATCAACGACGAAGACAAAGCCAAGACATCAAAGGTGAAGCAACAACCATGGAGAAAAATCAAGCAATGTTTCAAAGGGGGGATTAAAAAAAAAAAAAAAAAAAAAAAAAAAAATGCTCGCTAGGTTGAACTCTTCAAATCAACCTAGGCAAAAGTTAGAGCACCAAAAAAAAAAAAAAATCCCCCTCAATCAAAGGAGTTCACATCAAGATCAACATCATTCCATCCACCAAAGACGAAGCTACACGACGAAGCAACAATTCCATCCCGAAGAATGGAGAATTCACAAGAACTACGGTGACCTGAGCCTCTTCACTGGAGGAACGTAGGCAACCTGCGGGTCCGGTCTCATGCAAGAAAGAAGATATGTTTAGCCCTAGCGCGTTATGGTGATCGGCCTTCATCTCGAACTTATCAAGACATCTTTGTACGATTCATTTTCCAATGAATTAATCACCTCAAGATTGAACAACTTTCCTAGATTTGGAATCACTTTCCGTTCCTTGTCGAGTCTAGGGCTTCTATTCTTTCTGCATACTCCCAATTTCTTGCAATCAAATTGGGGCTTTCCTTCTCTTCTCTCTTAATGACTTACTTGCCTTCGCGAGTCATTCAATTCAATAAAAAATACATGTCAATACTAGGGACACTTCCCTAGTCAAGTCAATGTCACTCATCATTAGTGACAAAAGGTTTTCACCGCAAAATCACATGTCTTATCTCCTCAGCTAGAGCCAATGCACACTTCCTCATCAATTGAGTCAAAAAAAAAATAATGAAGACGCAAAAGAGATGCCCGCTAGATTGAAAACCCGAAAGGGCGGTCTAGGCAAAAAACAGGGTGCGTCATAAAAAAAAATGAGAGAGTGAGAGAGAGAAGGGAAAGAGAAATGGAGATCTCCGGCCTCTAAGGAAGACAACTGCACAAGCTCTACATTGGATCTCCTCAAATCAATTCCCCACCGAGTCAACTTTGGGATTGGAAAAAGCTTGACAAGATATGGCACCATCAAAGGTTGTCTTGGGTTATTGGTATCATTCTCCAGCAATGTGCATTCTTGGGTTCATGAAAAGAAGGCCCATGGTTACCAAGATCCATCCGAGAACAAGCCCATCATAAAAGGGCACGAGGTTGCACAAATAATCCCTAGCTAGTCAATTGGCTTGGGCAGCAAATAGCAACAACATGTGTCTCAGTTTTCAAGGCTTCTTCAAGTATGTGCTTCTAAAGTACACCGAAAAGCTCCCGAGAAATGGAGTAGCTCTTGCCATGTCTTCTCATGTTTATTCCCTCACACGAGGACGAGTCACTCTTGCTTTGATCAACAAATGGTGACGCCCTAGGGGCTATGTGACTCAAGAACAAGGGATTCTTTTGCTTCATTTGGCAATCAATACGCCCTAGGGGCTATGCTCAAGAAAGATGTGTGAGACTATCCTCAAAGTCCCTCAAAAGGGATGTCAAAAAGCCCTCTTGTCATGTATGCCCGTGCTCGTTTCCCCAATCAAGGGTGGACCTTTCTCGCAATCAATGATGGTACTCTAGGGGCTACGGTCAAGTCTTAAAGGATCCCTCGGCAAAGAGCAATTAACTCCCCAGCAGTATCCCCAGCCAAGTCTTGTGCAACATTGGAAGCTTCCTCAATTCGGCACCGAAGGTCTCAACGGGCTTCACAATCTATAATCTTTTGGGCTACGGCATTACAATAATTCAAGCAAAGGGCAGTATTAGGGCTGCGCGACCGACAATCTTTTGGGAAACAATACTCGAGCAAGTGCAATGTGGAGTAGTCTTATAGCTCCATGAAAGAGATCAAGCTTCAAAGGTCTCTCAACACTTCAAGTCAAAGGCCTCTTGGTTTTAAATGAAGACTCCGATGTTATGAATGAAGTTGATGATTTTTGTTAGAACTTTCAAGTGAGATTTTGAAGGAAGTCTTAGAGAAAAGGAAAAAGATTCAATATGCTAAACTCTAATCAAAACAGGGTTATAGCGGGAAATGCCACGGCAAATCCCAATGTTTCTGCAATTCAGCACCCCCTTCTCCAAGATCAAAAGCACAAGGTACAGCTCAGATAAAATTGGGCCACAGCACTAGTTGCATCCGAAGATCCGTCATTAGTTCAACTCAAGAAGATTCAAGCAACCATACTTATTTGGGACTTTATCACGCCAAGACCTTATCCTCCGCACCGCAAGACATTACTACATCCTTTGACATAAGCCCTCAGCCATTTGGGTATCGACCACAATGAGGCCATTCATCTCCCCAGTAAGAGCAAGAAGGAGATCTCTATCAGGATTCTACCAAACGGTACATCCGCTCTCAATGCCGAGCCAATCACGAGATAATTTGGGGCTTTACAATGAAAGGTCTTCACATCTCACCATCTACAAGCCCACGACACTTGGGGCTTTGCAATCTCTCGAAGCTTGGCATCAACGATCTCCTCTTGGGGCTTTCTCACTACAACAATAAAGGGCGATTTACTCGAATGGTCCAAGAGCTGATTTATCTTGGAGCTATGCAAGTCCCTCAAAATTTGGCATCAAAGGCATTCTAGGGGCTTTACAATCAGCAACCCCTCATCTCGGCATCAAAAGCCTTTTGAAGCCCCATAACCGACAAATCGCTTGGGGCTAGACATCAATCTTCGTTGGGCACGACGACGACAACGACAGAATTCAAGCGAAGCAATCTAGACTTCGACTGAACATGACTTGATCTTGGGTTGGCTTCACAAACACACAATGGCTAAAATGGTTCACCCACGAACTAAAAAAAAAAAAAAAAAAAAAAAAAGATTTTTCTTTCTTTTTCTCCTTCTATGTGTAAAATTATGTGCTTTGCTTTGCTTTGCTCCTAGCCTCTCCTCCAGCGTTCTCCATCATCCTTGAACTACGCTGGTCTGATTCTCTTAAAGGGATACGTAGGCAGCCTTTTGGCACGACCAACCCATCATCCAGAGTACCATCTCGCCAACCCAACATCAAGGGCATTCTCTCATCAACATCTAAAGAATGGACATTCTCCATCAAAGCATCCTCCGCGGACATCAAGAATCCATCTCCACTCAAGCGGCAATGGTAAGTGAAGGTATGAATACATCCAATGCTTTCCTCAAAATCACACCGCACACAAGATCACTTTCTACATTCTTACTTCTCTCTCATTACAAAGGTGCTTTCAAGATCACATCACACCACGGGCACAATTTCTCTCAATCATCATATTTCATGCATGTCCCTGCACAAGCACATATACCTGCAAAGCACATAACAGGTACCGCCGCAAAGCCAAACAGCATCCGCTACTCAAGGCACTTCATCCCCAACAGAAAGTGATTCACAGTCAACTATGCCTGCATCCCCATAAAATCAAGCAACCACACGTCATCAGCAACCAAGCATTCCCCAGCAGATTTCAATCATCAACTCGCTCGCAAACTGGAGCGTGTATCAAATCGCTCGCAAACGGGAGCGTTTTCTACCAACTTTCTCGCAAACGGGGGCATGTTATCTCACACAGCTCGCAAACGGGAGCGTGTATCAAACCGCTCGCAAACGGGAGCGTTTTCTATCAACTTGCTCGCAAACGGGAGCATGTTATCTCAGACAGCTCGCAAACGGGAGTTCGTCATCAACCGCTCGCAAACGGGAATGTTTTCTACCAACTTGCTCGCAAACGGGGGCATGTTATCTCTGACAGCTCGCAAACGGGAGTTCGTCATCAACCGCTCACAAACGGGAGCGTTTTCTATCAACTTGCTCGCAAACGGGAGCATGTTATCTCAGACAGCTCGCAAACGGGAGTTCGTCATCAACCGCTCGCAAACGGGAGCGTTTTCTATCAACTTGCTCGCAAACGGGAGCATGTTATCTCAGACAGCTCGCAAACGGGAGTTCGTCATCAAACCGCTCGCAAACGGGAGCGTTTTTAAAAAAATTTGTGGCCGTGGTGGGCCGCCTCAAGCCACCACACCTTTTTAAAAATTTTGTGGCCGTGGTGGGCCGCCTCAAGCCACCACACCTTTTTAAAAATTTTGTGGCCGTGGTGGGCCGCCTCAAGCCACCACACCTTTTTTAAAAATTTTGTGGCCGTGGTGGGCCGCCTCAAGCCACCACACCTTTTTTTAAAAAAATTTGTGGCCGTGGTGGGCCGCCTCAAGCCACCACACCTTTTTAAATTTTTTGTGGCCGTGGTGGACCGCCTCAAGCCACCACACCTTTTTAAAATTTTTTGTGGCCGTGGTGGGCCGCCTCAATCCACCACACCTTTTAAAAAAAAAAAAAAAAAATTGTGGCCGTGGTGGGCCGCCTCAAGCCACCACACCCTTTCCATCCGCGAAAGCCGGTCACACAGGGAGCGCACTCCTATCCTTTGTAATTTCAAATTCCTTCTTTATTGAGTCTTTGTTTTCTCTTGTCGATGTCCTCGGCGGTTGTCTTTCTTTCGTCGACGCGTTTTGCTTCGCAATCCACGTCGCCGAGGGGATCTGTAGACACCCCGCCTTGGACCTCTCACCCCGATTGCATACAAAGTATTTTTATTTAACTTATTGTTATTAATTTCTGTTACTTCGGTTAAGTTCCTAACTGATTCCGTTAGTTTTGGACTAAACTGCATGACAGAATTAATTTTAGAGTCATTTATTTCTTTCTGTCATTTTTAGAATCGCGCGCTTCGGCACTGCTAACGGGCCGCGCGCGCCTCCCGTCCCAAAGGCGGGACTCCCGCGCTGTCCGATATGGCAGTAACGGATTGCACCTTATTTCCATTCCTTTTCTTATTTACAAACATCTTTTCTTGATCACAAAAACCATCTTTTTACATCCACATTCATCCCCCCTTTTCTCATTAACTCCCAATCCCAAATTCTAAGCCTTTTCCCAAAAACTAATATTTCTTTCATTTATTATTTGATTTCTTTTATTTCTTTTATTTTTCTTTTATTCATTTATCTTATTTGTGATTGGCTCATTCCATTTCACATGGATGACCAATTTCCCTCCATCATTTCCCTCTCTTTTTTACCTATAAAAACCATCATCTTCTACCTTGGAAAGGGACTTCTTTTTGGACTCCAACCTTGATTCACCAACTACATTATACACAAATTCTCCCAACAAGAGTTCTTAGTAACAAGACTCTACACAAATTGTTCTACAACAATTTCATTACAACAACAACACTTTCAAGTCAAGGTTCCAAGTCCTCTTTCTCAAGGTACAACTCCATTTTCTTCCTTTGTTTTCTTCTTCTTGATGTATGCAATCCCCATTAATGGGACACGACCAACATGACTACTTCACATATTGAAGTTAGTTAAGGTTATCTCCCTACATTTTAATGTTAACTTTAATTCACCATGTTAATTTCTCTTCATCTCTTAATGTAATTCTTTAACATTACTTGTTACATGTAATCTTTATCATTAAATAAATAAAACAATTCTATTTTATTTCCCCTTTATTTCCTCTTTTCTTCTCATCACAATTGTTAGCACATTTCTATTTAATTAATTGAAGGACATGTAAATATTAGAACACCAATAGTAGCAAGACCCGCGTAAGTGGGGCAGAGTGGGTGTTTAAGTACTTCCCACTCCGTCACCTAACCCCCGAACCCTTCTCTCCCGAATCTCTGGTTTTGTACATAAATTAGGCTATTTCTAGGCTTTTCTTATGTTCCTTTAAAAACATAGGTGGCGACTCTAAACAATTTAAAACAAGTTAGACATCCTAGGATAATTCACCGCTCTAGCCAAGCCGTGGTTCCCCGGGGTATCTACAGCCGGTGAGTGGTGTTGCCTTGATATTGATTTTTGAAGGCAAGCATAGCGGCATCCCAATCAAGACGGACAGTGAGCGGGAGAGTTGCATACCAATCCTTTGCCGCCCCCTCGAGGGTGAGAGGAAAGCATTGAGCCATAACTTTTGGGGAGACCTTCTTCGGAACCATAGCCCAAATGTAAGTCTCGATGTGAGCCATCGGGCATGAGTTGCCCTTAAACTTGCTAATGTCGGGCATCTTGAATTTGTCAGGGAGAGAGGCCATCGTGCTCATGAGGATGGATGACTGATAAAGGCTTGTGTTGGAGCCTTTTCTCATGTTGAGGCCGTCGAATTTCTGATCAATGTAGGCCATGATGGAATCGACATTTTGGGGTCGTTGTTGTCGGTGCTTGGTCCCCCCCACTTTTTTGGTACGGGCTCTGACATATGGGCTTTCAAACAAACCCTCGGTCCACTCGGATTCTTCATTGTCATTAACCCCCTTGTTCTTGGAGAGCTTGAGGAGCTTGGCTTTCAATTGGTCAACCTCGGACTCGTGGGCCTCCCTTTGACTGTCGACAAGAGCTTGCCACAAGGCTTCTTTGGTTTGAGCCTCTTGGTTAAGGGTAGAGACTTGTTGTTGGAGTGCTTGAACCATGGCAGAAAGCTGTTCGAGAGTCATGGCGTTGTTGGTGCTGGAGTCGCCGACCATTGATGATGTAGAAGCTGTTGGAGTGATCGGTTCACGGACAAGCCTGTTGGATGAATCCCTGTAGATGCGGAGAGTACCAATCGGACCTATAATTGGAGAAGTAGCCCTTGTCAGTCTCGGTTCACACTTTCGGTCCATGAAGAGGTTGAGAACACACAGTTGGGCACACGACTCGAACCACATAAGAAAAAAGACTCTTTTTTTTATTTTATAAGTCGGAGGGAATGGGTCCCTTTTGGGGTTTCTAAGAAGATAATGGAATCGTCACACTAGTATATAGACCATCTCGCGGTCCCATATACTCATCGGATTCCATCGCGCTTGTGAATCCTACATGTGTCGGGATTAAACTAAATTAATGTAGTAAAGCATACATGCGGGGACGGATTTTTTATTTTCGTCCAAAGTAACCACTTTTGGGGACGGATTTTTATTGCGTCCGTTTCAACAAGTTGGCATGTATGATTTGAAAACATTAGTTTAGGAAAATATCGGTACATGAAAACCGACTTGGTCACGGAGTGTTAGACCCTAACTAGAATCGTGTGGTTTGTGCTCGGCTAAAGAGAGGCTTAAAGGTCACCCCCGGCATGTAGTCATGAAATACGCCACGGGCTGAGGTTTACCGCTTCGAAAGAGCCAAGGTCGAGTGGAGCTTGAAACTTTCTAGGACGGGCCTCGATGGGTTTGGGGTTGGACTTATGCGACTCGATAGTGTGCAATTTATAGGAGTAATGTGCATGTAGTGTGAGGTCTATCAAGTGACAATTTTTTTTTTTTTTTTTTGAAAAGGAAAGATAAAAAAAACACATAAGCACGTAAATTACAACTCCCGAATCACCAGTGTGACCGGTAAATAAACACAAAATCAAACAGTCCAAGGGTTCAATTCTGTTCTGATGCAGGCAACTGTGCCCACACCCCACTGTTCTGTTCAGTCACTGAAACCTTTCTTGCCCTGGAAATTGGCCCAGAAGCGCGCGCCTCGGGCTGGTGTTGTGGGAAGCGCGCGCCTGGCGCATTGTATCTGGGAGGCTCCCGCTTCTCGGTTAACCTGTCAGATTATCAGAAACTTATGGACTCAGGGGATTTCCCTGGTCCTGATTGTGTGATGGAACCCCTGCAATGTTTGTTAGCACGAAATAATAGGAAAAATAGGAAGAACACATGAAAGGCGGACGATTCTGGAATTTGACGCGGGACGCGCGCGCTTTGGACCATGAAGGTCCGAGGTGCGCGCTTCCCATGTCAATTTCTAGAATGCCCAGAAAAGTGAATTATGAACAGAAACACAAGTTTAACCCTCAAGCAGTCCCCAGCAGAGTCGCCACTGTAGATACCCCGGGGGGACCACGGCTTGGCTAGAGCGCGTGAATTACCCTAGGATGTCTAATTGTGTTTACAGTCGCCACCCACGTTTTTGAGGAACGTAAGAAAACCTAATGTTTGTGAGCCTAAGTTTGATTTACGAAAACAGAGATTCTTTGGGATGAGGGGTTCGGGGGTTAGGTTACGAAATGGGAAGTACTTAAACACCCATTTCGCCCGAGCAAAGTCGGTATTGTTTGTTCCTAATTCACTTTAAAGATGAATGCGTTCTTCCTATTCGAATGATGATAAAAGAGGGGTTTTAAAGTTTAAAATGTAGGGAGATGATTCCTAGGCCAATTCAATGTAATGAAATGACCATTGGTGTCATGTCCCAAATGGTTTTGGGGTGATTGCACATTTGATTGAAAAAATAAGAAGAAGAAGAAGAAGGAGAGAAATGCTTAAGACATTTACCTTTAGTATCCTTTGAAAAGCCTTGAAGAAGAGGTTGAACGCTTAGTTGACAAAGGTCTCAAAGAAGTCCCAAGGAAAAGTCTAGAAAAGATGTGAGAAAAAGGTTCAAGGTCCCCTCCAATGATGGATTGGAGGGGTTTTTATAGTTGAAAGAGGACTATTTTTGGAGCCAAACGGAGTCTCCAAGAAATCTTTCCCGGGAAACATCATGTATAATGAGCAAGGGAGAGATTCTTGGGCAGAATCTGTAACTGACACACCCTAGAAGCGCGCGCATCCCGCCTAGGCGGCGGAAGGCGCGCGCGTCTGGCCTCAAGGGGCGGAGGCGTGCGACTCTGAAAAGCAATTTTTGACAGAATGGACTAAAAAGTTAGAACTGTTATTCAGTCTAGTCCCGGGACTTAACGGAGTCCGTCTGGAACTTAACCAAAGTAACAGAAACTAACAGAAAACACTTAAAAGAGGGAGAAACACGAAATCAAGTGTGCAATCAGGGTGAGCGGTCCAAGGCGGGGTGTCTACAGTGTGGAACCCACATGAATGACAATATGCTAGCAAAGAAAATTATCCGACTAGGGTACTACTGGGCTACTATGGAAGCCGACTGCACCGAGATGGTTAGAAAATTCCACAAGTACCAGATACATGCCAACCTGCAACACGCACCACCGTCCTTGTTATACCCCATGACATCCCCTTGGCCATTCTCTATATGGGGAATAGACGTTATTGGCAAAATTTCACCGACGGGTCATAATGGACACTCATTCGTGTTGGTCGGCGTTGATTACTTCACAAAGTGGATCGAAGCTCAATCCTACAAAGTCTTGAATGCCAAAAAGGTGGCTGAGTTGATTAAGATCAACATAATATGCTGATATGGGGTACCTCGTTAAATGATATCCGATAATAGCACGCACTTTGAGAAAGAATGTGACCAACTACTTGTAGATTACAAGATAGTGTAGACACCCCGCTTTGGACCTCTCACCCCGATTGCATACATAGTATTTTTATTTAACTTATTTTTGTTAATTTCTGTTACTTCGGTTAAGTTCCTAATTGATTCCGTTAGTTTTGGACTAAACTGCATAACAGAATTAACTTTAGAGTCATTTCTGTCATTCTGTCTTTTCCACCCGCGGGCGCTTCCGACACTGTTTGTGGGCTGCGCGCGCGTCTCGCCCCTAAAGCGGGACTCGCGCGCCTCCCATTATGGCAGTAACGGATTGCACCTTATTTCCCTCCCTTTTCTTATTTACAACATCTCTTCTTGATCACAAAAGAGCCTCTTTTTACCTCCACATTCATCCCCCCTAGTTTTATAACCTCCAATCCCATTATTCTAGCCATTTCTTAAAAACAAAATATTTCTTTTTATTATTATTTGATTTTCTTTTATTTATTTCATTTATTATTTTATTTATCTTATTTTCTATTTGTCAATTCCATCTCACATGGATTGATCATTTTCCCTCCAACCTTTCCCTATCTTTTTTACCTATATAAACCCCCTTCTTCTACCTTAGAAAGAGACCTTGAACACTTTCTCTTTACACAAACTCTACACAAATTCTCCCAACAAGAATTTTAACAACAAAACTCTACACAAAGTTCTACACAACCATTTCTCTACAACAACACCACTTTCAAGTCAAGGTTTCAAGTTCTCTTTTCTAAAGGTACAGCTTTTCTCTTTCTCTTTTATTTATGTCTTACTAGTATGCAATCTCCATAAAAGGAATACAACCAAAAGGACACTTCACTATTGAAGTTTGGTCAAGGTTACATTCCAACATTCCAAACACTAATTAAATTCCATTTCATTTCTTATGTAATTGTTTAGCATATTCAACATGTAATCTTTTAGCATAAATTAATTAATAAAATCATTCTTTTTATTTCCCCTTTTCTTCTCATCTCAATTGTTAGCACATTTTTTATATCAATAAATTGAAGGACATTAGCACTAGAACACCAAAGTAGCAAGACCCGCGTAAGCGGGGCGGAGTGGGTGTTTAAGTACTTCCCACTCCGTCACCTAACCCCCGAACCCTTTCTCTCCTGAATCTCTGGTTTTCGTACAAAAATTGGCTTTCTTTAGGTTTTTCTTATGTTCCTCTAAAACATAGGTGGCGACTCTTAAAATCAAGTAGACATCCTAGGTAATTCGCGTGCTCTAGCCAAGCCGTGGTCCCCCGGAGTATCTACATTGGCAACTCCGCTGGGGATATAGAGGGTTAAACTTGCATTTTCCGCTTTTGGTATTCTTATATCTGTTTTCTGGGCATTCTGGTAAAAAGGGTAGAAAGCGCGCGCCTCCGCCTTCTTTGCCTAAAGCGAGCGCGTCCGACCCCTTTTACCAGAATCGCCCACCTTCCATCTTGTCCTTCAATTCCATGTTTCTGTGCTAACGTTTACTGCAGGGGAAAAAGTTCTATAGTTTAGGGTCAAGGCAATCCCTTGAACCCGCTGATTTGCAGGTACTGCCCAGAAGCGGGCGCCTCCACTTCTCTCAGTCTAACGCGCGCACCTCCCGAGTAGGCATCTGAATGCGCGCGCTTCTGGTCATTTCCCAGAAACAGAAACAGTGAACAAAATGGACAGTTTTGACAGTGTGTGGGCACCGGGCCTGCACATAATTACTTTTTATTTTCTGTTTCATTTTTATCGGTCACACGGGTGATTCGAAAGTTGTAAATTACGTGCTTATTTGTTTTTTTTTTATTTCCTTTGAAAAAAAAATATTTTGTCACTTGTTAGACCTCACACTACGCGTACAATTCTTATCAACTGCTCACTATCGAGTCGCACAAGTCCAACCCCAAACCCGTCGAGCCCCGTCCTAGGATGTTTCAAGCTCCACTCGACCTTGACTCTTCCGAAGCGGTAAACCTCAGCCCGTGGCGTAGTTCACGACTACATACCGGGGGTGACCTTTAAGCCTCTCTTTAGCCGAGCACAAACCACACAATTCTTGTTAGGGTCTAACACTCCGTGACTCAAGTCGGTTTCCATGTGCCGAGATTTCCCTAAACTAATGTCTTCAAATTATACATGCCACTCGTTGTTATGGACGAAATAAAAATCCGTCCCCAAGTGGTCATAATGGACGCAAATAAAAAATCCGTCCCCGCATGTATGCTTTACTACATTAATTTAGTTTAATCCCGACACATGTAGGATTCACAAGCGTGGTGGAATCCGATGAGTATATGGGACCACGAGAAGGTCTATATACTAGTGTGACGATTCCACTATTTTTCTAGAAACCCCAAAAAGGACCACGTCCTTCCGACTTTTGTAAATAAAAAAAAAAGAGTCATTTTTCTTATATGGTTAAGTCTTTTTCCTTTGTTTGTGGGTTAATTATTTTACTCAAAATATATTTGTGGGGCCAACCTAAGATCAACCGTGTTCTCTCAATAGGTCCAATGGCTTCCAACGGCAACAACAACAAGGGTGAGAACATCTCCGTGTCCAACGAAAGGCTCTTCAACATAATAAGAGCCTTGGGGGAACAAATGGATAGACTTGTCGAGGATGCCCGCCGCAAGGATGATTTATGGCAAGACCGTCTTGATCTCGAGAGGAAAATTCACAAGGAAGAAGTGTCCGAACTTAAGGCTCGTTTGCAAGAGCTCACCGACAGCACGCTCAAGTGGCTCACCCCTCAAAAGTCACAAAGGTGCCACCAACGACTGTGTCTATACCCCTCTCAATGGCATGACCATCACCGAAGCCTACGAAGCTCTCAAAACCAAAGGACAAGTTTCTCCTCTCCAAGGGTACAAGCAACCACAACCGTTACGTCGCAACCATGCCCACCACAAGTGGTGTGACTATCACCAATGCAGCGGTCATCTCACCGAGGATTGCTTCTCCCTCCGCGACATCATCCAAGATTCGATTGACAATGGTGAATTTACCGTGGGTGAAGAACAACAGTCAGAGAGTGAGAACATGCAAGAACTCATCAAGGAAGGGGCTCAGATTTGAAATGGGGCCTCAACAAGAGATCATGCCACAAAGAAGACTACAACGACAATAGGGACTACAACAACAATCTCCGTTTCTCTTTCTCTACCTAGAAATATGATAAAAAAAGAAAAAGAAAGAAAGAGTCAAAAGTCCTCTTAAGTGTGCATTAAAGTTTTCTTTCGTCCCACTTGTGTGAATGTTCGAGTCAATTATCAAATTAAAGTCATTCTTGTCCTCATACACTCTTCCAAGTTGTTCAATTTAATTCCTGGCAAAATGATGAAAAGATGTCTAAACACGTTTTAGAACGAAGGCCATCGCTTGAACGCCTAGGGGATAAACATCGACGACGGCATCAACAACGAAGACATCAACAATGACGAAATCAAGACAAAGAAAGGTGGAGCAACAATCATGAAGCAAAGTTTTCAAAAGGGGATAAAAAAAATAATAAAAAATAAAGCTCGCTAGGTTGAAATCCTCAAATCAACCTAGGCAAAAGTTAGAGCACAAAAAAAAAAATAAAAAAAATCCCCCTTCATTCAAAGAAGTTCACAACAACAATATCATTCCACCAAACGAAGGACGAAGCAACATCGACAACAATCACGACGAAGCAACAATTCATCACGACGAATGGAGAATCCACAAGAACTACGATGACCTGAGCCTCTACACTAGAGGAACGTAGGCAACCTGTGGGTCCGGTCTCATGCAAGAAAGAAGATATGTTTAGCCCTACCGCGTTATGGTGATCGGCCTTCATCTCGAACTTGTCAGGACATCTTTGTACGATTCATTTGCCAATAAATTAATCACCAAAAAGATTGAACAACTTTCCTAGATTTGGAATCACTTTTCGTTCCTTGTCGAGTCTAGGGCTTCTATTCTTTCTGCATACTCCCAATTTCTTGCAATCAAATTGGGGCTTCCCTTCTCTTCTCTCTTAATGACTTACTTGCCTTCGTGAGTCATTCAACAAATATATGCAAAGTCAATACTAGGGACACTTCCCAAGTCGAGTCAATGTCACTCATATTTAGTGACAAGAGGTCTTCACCGCAAAATCACATGTCTTATCTCCTCAGCCGAGTCAATGCACACTTCCTCATTAATCGAGTAAAAAAAAAAGACGCAAAAGAGATGCCCGCTAGATTAAAAACCCGAAAGGGCGGTCTAGGCAAAAAATAGGGTGCGTCATAAAAAAAAATGAGAGAGTGAGAGAGAGAAGGGAAAGAGAAATGGAGATCCCCGGCTTCTAAAGAAGACAACTACACGAGCTCTACAACAAGTCAATTCCCCACCGAGTTAACTTTAGGATTGCAAAAGGCTCGACAAGATATGGCACCATCAAAGGTTGTCTTGGGTTATTGGCATCATTCTCCAGCAGTGTGCATTTTTTGGTTCATGAAAAGAAGGCCCGTGGTAACCAGGACCCATCCGAGAACGAGCCCATCATAAAAGGGCACGAGGTTGCACAAATAATCTCTAGCTAGTCAATTGGCTTGGGAAGCAAATAGCAACAACATGTGCCTCAGTTTTCAAAGCTTCTTCAAGTATGTGCTTCTAAAGTACGCCGAAAGGCTCCCAAGAAATGGAGTAGCTCTTGCCATGTCCTCTCATGTTTGTTCCCTCGCACGAGGATGAGTCACTCTTGCTTTGTTCAACAAATGGTGACGCCCTAGGGGCTATGTGACTCAAGAATAAGGGCTTCTTTTGCTTCATTTGACAATCAATAAGCCCTAGGGGCTATGCTCGAGAAAGATGTGTGAGACTATCCTCAAAGTCTCTCAAAAGGGATGTCAAAAAGCCCTCTTGTCATGTGTGCCCGTACTTGTTCCCCCAATCAAGGATGGACCTTTCTCGCAATCAATGATGGCACTCTAGGGGCTACGGTCAAGTCTTAAAGGCTCCCTCGGTAAGAAGCAATTCACTTCAATGTCCCCAGCAACATTTGAAGCTTCATACCGGAAGGTCTTAAGGGGCTTCGCAATCTACAAATCTTTTGGGCCACGACTTTACAGTAAGTCAAAGGGCAATATTTGGGCTTCATAATTAACAAGCTTTTGGGCAGTGATACCCGAGTAATGCAATTTGGGAGTAGTCTTATGGCTCCATGAAAAGGATCAAACTTCAATGGTCCCTCAACACTTCCAGTCAAAAGGCCTCTTGGTTTTAAATGAAGGCTCCGATGATATGAATGAATTTGATGATTCTTGTTAGAACTCACAGCGAGATTCTGAAGGAAGTCTTAGAGAAAAGTAAAAGGATTCAATATGCTAGACTCACCCGGCTGAGTTATAGCGGGCAATGCCAATATGTTAACTCTATAAGCAGAGTTACGGCCAATCCCAATGTTTCTGCAATACAGCACCCCCTTCTCCAAGATCAAAAGCACAGGCTGCATCCAAAGATCCGCCGTCGGTTCAACTCAAGAAGACTCGAGCAAACATACCGTTCGAGACTTTATCACACCAAGACCTTATCATCTGCAACAACATCACCATCTCCCACGAGACGTCTCCCAAAGACCGTACTACATTTTCAACATGGACCTTCCACCATTTGGGTATCAACCACAAAAAGGGCCATCCATCTCCAAGCAAGAGAAAGAAGGAGATCGCCTTCAAGAGTCCTACCCAATGTGGCATCCTCTCTCAATACAAAGCTAAGCCGATTTGGGGCTTCACATCGAAAGGTATTCACATCCCGCCATCTACAAGCTCGTAAACAACAAGCCCACGACACTAGGGGCTTAGTAATCTCTCGAAGCTTGGTATCAATGATCTTCTCTTGGAGGTTGCTCACGTCAACAGCAAAAGGCGATTTATTTGAAAAGGTCAAGAGTCGATTCATCTTGGGGCTATGCAAGTCTCTCATAGTTTGGCATCAAAGGCATTCTAGGGGCTTTACAATCAGCAACCCCTTATCTCGGCATCGAATGTCTTTTGGAGCCCCATAACTGACACATCTCTTGGGGCTAGAAATCACTTTTCGTTGGACACAACGACGGCAGAATTCAAGCAAGGCAATCCGGACTTCGATTGAACATGACTTGATCTTGGGTTGGCTTTACAAACACACAATGGTTAAAATGGTTCACCCACGAACTAAAAAAAAATCTTTTTCTCACGTGTGTGCATATTCTAATTAAAAAAAAAAAAGATTTTATTTTATTTTTTCTTTTCTTGTGCAAAAGTATGTGCTTTACTTTGCTTTGCTCCTAGTTTCTTCCCCAACGTCCTCCACCATCCTTGAACCTCCACCATCCTTGAACTACGTTGGTCTGATTCCTTCCAAGGGATACGTAGGCAGCCTTTTGGCACGACCAACCCATCACCCAGAATACCATCCCACCGACACTCCTTCAAAGGCAAGAACAATTCATCACCATCAACATCATCATCCAAAGCATGGAACTTCTTCATCAAAAGCAGCAACATCCTTCAGCAATCCATCCCCAATCAAGCGGCAATGGTAGGTGAAGGTATGAATATCATTCATCTCAAGCAATCTCCGCTTTCAAAAATCACTTCACACACAGAATCACTTTACTTCTCTCTCATACAAACTGATTTCAAATCACATTGCACCACGAGCACTATTTCTCTTTTCATTTCACACTTCATGCGTCTTCTTGCACAAACACATATAGCAGCCAAGCACACACGTAACAGGTACCACCACGAAGTCAACAGCATCCGCTACTCAAGGCATTTCTTCCCCAGCAGAAAATGGTCAACAGTCAACCATGCCCGCATCCCCACGATAAAGTCAACAGCAACTGCAGCTCTAGACAGCAATTTGGTCCACGGTGATCCCGTAATTAGCAAACGGATCCCGCATTCAGCAAACGGATCCCGCACCAGCAAACGGATCCCGTATTTAGCAAACGGATCCCCCATCAGCAAACGGATCCCGCCTTAGCAAACGGATCCCGCATCAGCAAACGGATCCCGCATTCAGCAAACGGATCCCGCATTCAGCAAATGGATCCCGCTTTAGCAAACGGATTCCGCATCAGCAAACGGATCCCGCATTCAGCAAACGGATCCCACTGTAGCAAACGGATCCCGCATTCAGCAAACGGATCCCGCATCAGCAAACGGATCCCGCATTCAGCAAACGGATCCCGCCTCAGCAAACGGATCCCGCATTCAGCAAACGGATCTCGCATTCAGCAAACAGATCCCGCTTCAGCAAACGGATCCTGCATTCAGCAAACGGATCCCGCCTCAGCAAACGGATCCCGCATCAGCAAACGGATCCCGCTTCGGCAAACGGATCCCGCTTCGGCAAACGGATCCTGCTATATCCTTTCTATATCAATTAAGCCGCTCACACAGGGAGCGCACTCCTATCCTTTGTAATTTAAAATTCCTGCTTTATCGAGTCTTTGTTTTCTCTTGTCGATGTCCTCGGCGGTTGTCTTTCTTTCGTCGACGCGTTTTGCTTTGCAATCCACGTCGCCGAGGGGCTCTGTAGACACCCCGCTTTGGACCTCTCACCCCGATTGCATACATAGTATTTTTATTTAACTTATTTTTGTTAATTTCTGTTACTTCGGTTAAGTTCCTAATTGATTCCGTTAGTTTTGGACTAAACTGCATAACAGAATTAACTTTAGAGTCATTTCTGTCATTCTGTCTTTTCCACCCGCGGGCGCTTCCGACACTGTTTGTGGGCTGCGCGCGCGTCTTGCCCCTAAAGCGGGACTCGCGTGCCTCCCATTATGGCAGTAACGGATTGCACCTTATTTCCCTCCCTTTTCTTATTTACAACATCTCTTCTTGATCACAAAAGAGCCTCTTTTTACCTCTACATTCATCCCCCTAGTTTTATAACCTCAATCCCATTATTCTAGCCATTTCTTAAAAAACAAAATATTTCTTTTTATTATTATTTGATTTTCTTTAATTTATTTCATTTATTATTTTATTTATCTTATTTTCTATTGGTCAATTCCATCTCACATGGACTGATCATTTTCCCTCCAACCTTCCCTCTCTTTTTTACCTATATAAACCCCCTTCTTCTACCTTAGAAAGGGACCTTGAACACTTTATCTTTACACAAACTCTACACAAATTCTCCCAACAAGAGTTTTAACAACAAAACTCTACACAAAGTTCTACACAACCATTTCTCTACAACAACACCACTTTCAAGTCAAGGTTTCAAGTTCTCTTTTCTAAAGGTACAACTTTTCTCTTTTCTTTTATTTATGTCTTACTAGTATGCAATCTCCATAAAAGGAATACAACCAAAAGGCCACTTCACTATTGAAGTTTGGTCAAGGTTACATTCCAACATTCCAAACACTAATTAAATTCCATTTCATTTCTTATGTAATTGTTTAGCATATTCAACATGTAATCTTTTAGCATAAATTAATTAATAAAATCATTCTTTTTATTTCCCCTTTTCTTCTCATCTCAATTGTTAGCACATTTTTTATATCAATAAATTGAAGGACATTAGCACTAGAACACCAAAGTAGAAAGACCCGCGTAAGCGGGGCGGAGTGGGTGTTTAAGTACTTCCCACTCCGTCAACTAACCCCCGAACCCTTTCTCTCCCGAATCTCTGGTTTTCGTACAAAAATTGGCTTTCTTTAGGTTTTTCTTATGTTCCTCTAAAACATAGGTGGCGACTCTTAAAATCAAGTAGACATCCTAGGTGATTCGCGCGCTCTAGCCATGCCATGGTCCCCCGGGGTATCTACAGATAGAGAGACATAAGTCGTCACCATACCGACCCCAAACCAATGGAGCAGTCGAAGCTGCTAACAAGACCATAGAGACCATCATTAGGAAAACGGCTAAGACTGGCAGAGATTGGCCCGACAAGTTACCTTTTGTACTCTGGGGCTACCGTACTTTGATCCGTAGCGCCACCGGTGAAACTCCATACGCCCTAGCCTATGGGATGGAAGCAGTATTACCAATCGAACTAGAAGTACCATCACTAAGGGTTCTCCTAGAAAACCAAGTGAATGAAGTCGCGTGGTTGAACAGCCGTTATGAACAACTAGCCCTGCTAGATGAACGACGACTTCGAGCCGCCGAGCATATCCAAGCGTATCAACGGAGAATGGCCCGAGCATTTAATAAGAAACTCAAATCGAGAAACATCAAAGAAGGGGACCTTGTCCTACGAGAACATCGTCCTGGACCATTCAATCCTAAGGGAAAGTGGGGACCAAGATGGATAGGCCCTTACATAGTCAAGAAAGTCTTCTTCGGAGGAGCGGCACAACTCGCAGACCTAGATGGAGATCAACTGCCGAAGCCCGTCAACATGGACAAGCTGAAGAAGTACTACTCATAGCTCAGTCCCCTATTTTAAAAAAAGAGGCTCGCTAGGTTAAAAACCAGCAAGGGCGGCCTAGGAAAAAATTAGAACAGAGAGCACGAGAAAAGAATCCCGCTAGATTGAAAACCCGCACGGGCGATCTAGGCAAAAATCAGGGTGTGCATAAAAAAAATTAGGGGACAGTCTCGTATGAGACACCTATGTCTCGTATGAGACACCTATGTCTCGTACGAGACATGTCAGTCAGCAGACATATTTTTCTCTTTCTTAAACAAGAACTACGATGACCTGAGCTCCTTATTTAATTGATGTAAAAGAAGAACGTAGGCAGCCTTTTAGTCCGGTCTGTTCAAAAAATAAAATCAAAATCTTGTCTTCTTAATAATTGAATGCATTTCAAGAAAGCAATAAGAAAATTTCTAACATGAATACCAACTTTCAAAAGAAAAATAAATAAAATACTAAAAATCTAAATATTGGTCTATCTATTACAATCTCTCGATACTCCTAAGGATCTATTTCTTCCTTGACTTAGTAGGGGCTTGACCACGATCCGCCTTGTCATCCCTCATTCTCTTGAACCAAGGTATCTCGAAACCGGGAGGAACATAAAGTCGATTGAACACCGAGGGAGTCAATCGTGCAAACACGTGAGGCCTATCTAGAGCTTGAAATTTACCAGGAAGTCCGTTCACCCTCTTCTCGTAAAAGTCACTATCCAGAAAGTCTTGAGCAGCATCTACTCTGACATTAGAAGGATCCTCCTTAGCTTCCTTCTTCCACAAATTCAAGCTAGGCTCAAATTGGTCCCCCAACAGAGAGCGGCGAATCTCATCAATACCCTCGACACTGGGACGGAGTTCTGTGAGAAACCAATCAAAGTATTTGTCCGACAAATAAATGCTCCCTCCATCATGACGAAGATTGGTCCAATGATCCATAGCGGTGCCTTGCCCCCAAACGCGAGCCAAGCTCGTAGAGAACACTGAGTCCATGAAAGAGATATCTTGAGGCCGTCCCCCTAACACGAAAGTGTCCTGCTGCTGACCGAATTGTCGCATTACCCTCCGAGCAAAATAGAAAGAGGAATCCCTCAAACCCGGAAGGACGACCCTGTCTTACCAAAGGGTATTAGCTACGAACCGCTTCACCTTCCAAAAGGAGGGGCACCAAGCAATATCATCAGTCTCCACTTTGGCAAAAAGAAGGGCCCACTCCTCGACGCTGAGACCCTTCACCAATAGTTTCCGCCTATGGAAATTGTAAGGAGAATACTCGACCGGAGAGTCCAACAGTTTAAAATTTTCTCTGAGCCAAAGGGTCAACAATAATGGACTTCCCCGAGTCATGGAGCCGGTTCGATGTAGCTCATCAAGACCATGAAGGGTCTCCCCCAAGATAAAAGGAATTATGTTGAAGGCCCATCCACTAGCTTGCAGAACAATGTCTACGAGCTCCGTGTTCGCCATACCACACGTGCTCACGAAAAGTATGTTCCAGAACAAACATAATACAAAGAAGCAACACTGGGAATCCACACCGTGACCACGAGTCACCCGACCTTTAAATCTCCTAGGCAAAGAGTGGAGATCGACATAGCAGTTATGCATATAACTCTATGCCTCGGGAAGGCCTATACTCAATAAGTCCCTAAGAGACTCCGCCGGTACCTTGTCACAATTAGGAACCGCAATCACCCCGGTCAATGGCATATCCAGGATAGCCGCCATCTCCTCTACAGTAGGGACCATCTCATTAAGTGAAAATTTGAAGAGATGAGTCAATGGATCCCAGAAGCGTGCAACTCCCTTTAAAAGGTCCCAATCCGGTTGTATATTCTTCAAGGTGAAAAGAATCTTAAACCCGAACATCTCCACGGATCTCTCTTGGCGAGGTTTATTGAATGAACGAAAGAACGTTGCTAAATCACCCTTGTAGCGTTCCACTAATTCTGAGTCCAAGGAGAACTCATCAACAATTATTGATGAAGGGAAGAACTTACTTAGGGCCATTGGAAGCAAAAGGTTGAGAATTTTACTCCAAAAGAAAAGTTCCCAGAACTGATTTAAGGTTGCATGGTATTCTAGGACAGACTAGAGGTGTTTATATACAAGTTTGGATACCAAATCCCCGAGGAAAAAAGAGAAACAGCCGCAGATTCAGAGGATGACTCGTACGAGACATCGATGTCTCGTACGAGGCATCTCCCCAGTTCAGAACAGCAGCAACTCTGCTCAAATCCTAGGTTGCCCGACAAGTCAAAACATGCCTCGGTCACCTCAGAAATGTACTCGAAACAGTTTATACATCACATACAAATGACCCAACACGAATCCATCTCATAAAATTACCCCCTCGGTTGACCAAACGGATGTGAATCAATCCATTTACACGGTCACAAATAAAAACTAAAATTAACTAATGTATTGTGTGTTAGAGTTAGGAAATAACTGTTGCATAGGTACAAAAAGAAAAAGTTGTCTTCTCCTACGCCGAGGCAATAAATACATCATCAACCAAAAGAGGGAATGGGGGGATCCTATCTACTCGGCCATCAAAAGAAAGGAGATGTCGCCACCACCACGTGATCATTCGTCAGTCCGAGGTCTCTTCCCGCAAGAAGCCGACTCTGCTGTCTGGCGAGCCAATCGGCCTAAGAGATCCGCACTCTCTCTCTCTTCACCTTCTTGGCATAGGCCATAAATTGGGCAAGCCGTCCGGCGACCTCTCGATACTCAGCAATGGGCACCTGTTGAGAAGAAACAAATAGAGATGTCAAAAATGTTCGAATAAACGATAAACAGAGACATGAAATGGTAAAATGACAACAAATGACGGAAGAAGGGTCATAAATCATACCATGGTCACATCGGCGGGAGGTACGAGTCCCTCGGGCATATCGTAATCGGCGGGAAGGTCCTCGACGCTCTCTATCCCCTCAGCCATGCTGTAGTTAAATGAAGTCGGTCCAAGCTATGGACAGAAAGGGACGTGGACAACTCCCTGGGCCTAAGCCTGATCACCCTCTATAATCAATTGGGCATGAGACGAGCGAGAATGTCCTGATAATCGGCCTCCAGAGACATATGGTCAAAAGCATCCTGACCAGGTCCCCTCTCTCCTCCTCCGCGATGGTATAAGAGCTAAGCATATGGGCCGGTGGGTCCAAAGGAACAACAACATCGAGCCTGTCACCACCCTGCTGGCGAAAGACTCTCTCTCCTAAATAGAAGCATCCCCCACCGAGACCGATCATCAGTAACCTCATACCAGCAAACCCGTGAACATGGTCAATGCCCAAACTCCGCCAAGGAAAGAAAGCGACAGCGGACTCAGGGACGGCCTCCCATCTGTCAAAATAGAGACGCATGCGCTCCACCAGCATATCATCCCCGTCTGCCTGCTCATCATGGGTATCCCTGTTACCCCGGTGCCATCTCAAAGTATCTGGGAACATAATAGTGTTGTCTCGAAGGTTAAAAGTGAAGAGACCAAACATGGCGTATCCTCAAGCCTGCAAAATGGGAGAAACATAGAAAAATGTCAAAACTGAATGAGCTACCAAGACAGAAAGTAAACTGGGGCTGAAATTAAGGAGGAATACTAACGAAGATGAGTATTATACCTCCCAGGCATGACTGTAGCCGCCTAAGCCAGCGTTTGCCCGATCCCTCGAACTCTTATCCATCGCCACATAGCAGTAGGCCAAGCCAGCAGAACCCCAGCTAGCATCAGTGACATGCTGCATGTCTCTCAACACACTCAGAAGAGTGAACAGGGCTGTCGACGCATGATTGGAAAATAGCGTCTCAGATAAGGCCCACCACAGAAAACCGCGAACGGCTGCAATGCGAGTAGAAGTAAGATGCATCTGGCTAGCATTAACGGTAACATAGGCATCGACCTTGTCCCTTAAAGCCTTCAGAGGGACACCCTTGCCTAGGGTGCACACAGAGAATCCCAGAAAGCGCATCATATCATCCCTACTGGGAGAGAAGTCGACATCCACCTCAAGCGGCTCGCCGACGATGGCAAGCCCCGTAATGGCATGAAATTCAGTAGGGGTTATGGTAACCTCCCCCACTGCATGTTCATGGTATGAGTAATATCCCACTAGCGCTCCCGAATGGCTTGGAGCAAGTGAACGTTCCTCCTCTCACCGACTAAGCCGTCAAAGAAGGGTTTCAGCCCGAGATTCTCGATCTCTTCCTTCATCTCGCCATTGAGAGCTGCCCACCTCTCGGAAACCGCTCGTATGTTGCCTCTACAGTTGTTAATCACCCTGAATGACTGCAAACAACATAGACAAAAGAAACGAATGTCAGAAAATTGGTAAAATCCTTATTTACGCATTTTACCCGAAAAGTTGCATAATTGCCTAAAACGACAGTCGAAATCATGTAATACTATAATACAATGATTTTCAACATCAACAAGGATGAAATTCCATCAAAAGATCATCCATGCACGGTAAACCCTAGCAGCGATAATTCTAGGTGAAAATCGACAAAAGTCGAATTGCTAGAACACTAAATTGAGACATACAACAACGAAATCGGCATGGAAACTCAGTCAAAGGAAGAAATCCTTACCCGCTTAGTCCGAACGGCGTGAGAGATGTGGTCCTCAGGGAACGGGCACAACTCATCCGTCTCCCACCGCTTTCCCTTCATATGCCTACCAAAGAGGTGTTTTTTGTGGGATCGATTAGCACCGGCCATTTGAAAGGGTTGGAAATCACTAGAACTTGGTGAAAATAAAGATTTTGGATGAAAAAATTGCCTAGGTTTGAGAATTCCCGAAGTAAAATAAGAAACTGATTTGAAAATCACTTTCAGCGCCTAAAAATGTTTCTGATCTGCGCAAAAATAGAGAAGTCTAGTAGGAGACATCGATATCTCGTACGAGATATCTCCAGAAAAACCTCAGAAAACCATGTTTTCTTGAGAAATTCCAGAAAAGATTCTAGAAAAGCCCTGCTTTAAACAAAAATATCAGAAAAGCCCTACTTTTTAACAGAAAGGTCAGAAAAAGCCCTCCTTTAGACTGAAAGGTCGAATCTGAATCCGGTTTAAGATGGAACATTGAGTCATCAACAAAGGAATATTTTCAAAATTGGAATAAATGAAGTTGTTTCTCAGTACGAATTTATTCGCACCGCGCATCCAAGATCATGGGTGAGCAACAAAATCTGCATCAGCAAACCCTAAATCTCATAACTGTCATCGAGACGTACGTTAATGACACCGGATTTACAACCAGGTATCCCACAACTTTTATCAATATGTAAGTTAATAACACATGATCGCACCATTTAGAGTCCCATAATTTCCATCGAGACGTATGTTAATGGCATAGGATTCACTTTTCTGACGATAAGGCAAGTTCGTTGGAAGGAGAAGCAAGGATCCAAGTAATTGGTGTCTCCACAACCAGTGATCCCATAATTGTTATCATGGCGTACGCTAATAACATAGGATTCACACCTCTCAGAGTCCCATAATTTTCATCAAGGTGTAAGCTAATGGCATAGGATTCACATTTTCCGATGTAAAGGCAACGTCGTTAGAAGGAGAAGCAAGGATCCAAGTAATTGACGTCTCCAAAACCAGATTCCAATAATTGTTATCAAGACGTATGTTAATAACATAGGATTCACTTTTCTAACGGAAAGACAAGTTCGTTGGAAGGTGAAGTAAGGTCCAGGTAACTGGTATCTCCAAAACCGAAGGTGGTTGGTCATTAACAACAGGGTATATTCAGAATTGGAGTAAAAGAGATTGATTCCTCAGTATGGATTGCAATAGGAGACGGTTCTGTTGGAAATTATGCCCTAGGCCCTTGAGAAAGGCCTTGTGTTACATCATGTTTTCATTTGTTATTGAGATAACAACACTGGACTATTATATGATTACATGTTTATTATAGTAATCCCGTCCCTAGTACTTATGAAGAACTAGTATAAGTTTAATTGATAATCATATGATGATCATGTGTATATGATACAAATTAAGCTTATGGGTACTTGTTAGTGAACACGTACTGGAAATGACCCGCTATGAGATTTATTTATGTCATGGTCAGATGTCATAATTAAATCTCATATAGTTATATCATTTATCCTTAGACATGAGATTATCATAGTGTTCCACATGATGAACATTATGTTTGATGTACTCAAACGTTACCCTTAACCGGGTGGTTATAAAGGCTACGATTGGCATAATCAGATTCATGTAGGGAAGAATGATAAGTCAAGATGGGTTTTGTCCCTCTCTCAAGAGAGATATCTGCTTGGCCTCTCGATGAGTGAGATTAATGATAGTGTATGGCCATACCCAAATGAATTGAAGTGGTCAATGACATTTTCTCATATCAATCTACTCGGGATCGAGAAAGCATTGGACAACATAATTTGACGAGGACCATGACTTATGTCCAATATGATATCGTGCGACAAAATGATTGTGATATGTTCTATGAGGATAACGAGCGTCGTTTAAGTTATATTGATTGGGTAGTCATGATGGCTTGCTAGAGTCCGCTCATGACTTATGAGTTTGACCTTGGTTGGACTCATTACCAACTTAATATAATCCTATGGGGTCACACACAAAAGGACGAATCAAAAAAAGGCAAAATCTGAATTTCTGGCTGGCACGGCCATGCCAGTTATAAAGCGCGACCGTGCCGATGTGCACGGTCGCACGAGTTAAGTGACTCGACCATGCCAATGTTGATCAGCGGCTTGGTTTGCTCGACACAATTGGCACGACCGTGCCTAATTGTGAGCATGACTGTGCCAAATCTTCTGGGGCTAAAATTGGAAAGTTTAATTGGTGATGGGATTTAGGTCTTCTAGGTCATTAAGGGTTAATGACTAGGGACTATAAATATATCTTTTCATCAGCCATTAAATAATGCAACCTAGTATGTTTGAGAAACATAATTCCTGATCCAAGATTGAGAATCAAAGATCAAGAACACCAAAATTCATATAGCCTTTGAATATTAGAAAAGTGTGTTTTCTAATGGGTCTAGCAATCCAGATCTAGAATTGTTCTAGATATTCGTCCGCGTGTGGATACATATAGAGGATGTTTGCTTTAACATCTCAAGTTTGTGTTCCTGTGATCCTGATCTGAAGAACGCGAAGAACGAGGAGATCAAATTTTAAAGCTTGAAGACTTGAAGATATGGAGATCCGTAAAATTTAAATGCACAACAACGGTTAGTATTCTAAATTCATCTTGCCATTAATTTAATCATCATGAATGGATCTTGGGGCATAGGGTTTTGTTAATTTCATATTGCTTTATTCCGCTGCACAAGGTGCTTCAAAACCCAATAGTGGTATCAGAGCCCCGTTCATGTATGGTTATTTTAATATTATCATGTTTAATATATAATTTGATTATATGATCTAGCATGATGAGAATTTAGAATAAGGGATTTATGTGAATTGTTTGGTGAAACAATTATATATTTGATATAGTATGATTATGAACAAGGTTTTCAAGTTGCATGATTAATATGATTAATCTATTTATCGGATCATCAATGTCTTTAATTAGATTATTGAATTGATGATTCTTGATCTTGAAGAACAAATTGTTTTCTCTTAGGGTTTGATGTTTATGATAATTTGATTATCATAAATAGTTGAATTCTTAAAGGATCAATATTTGATAAATTGCGATCGTGCGGTTCGCGTGCAATGCACGTTTTGTGCAGAATTTTCGCCCAGAATTTTCGTGCAGATTACGTGCAGCGCACGTGCAGTCCAGAATTTTGTGCAGAATTTTCGTGCAGTTCGCGTGCAGTGGAGATTTCTGAATTCGCGATTTTCAGACTTGGAGATGCATTGTAGAATACGTATTGTTCATGGAATGTGATTCTATGAAGTAATGTATTCTAAATAGAGTTGGACTCTATGAAAGAATTCATTACTCAATATGTATTATACCTAGAGTGGGAATCTATGAAAATCTAAAATTCATAATTGTATTCACATAGTATCCATTCATTAATTAATTGAATTAATTATACCTTTGTTATGTGCGTTGCTATATGAAAGAACCTTCTTGAAAATTTTAAGTCATGTGCCAACCCATGATGGAAACTTGTGAGTACACCGGGTATTTTATGTGGGCTCTGCCAAAGCGAGGTGCATTAATTCTATCAGTGTATGAGCAAGATGAGTGAATGAGAGTTTCCTAAGCGTCCATCATGGTTTGACTTAATTAGGCTATCAAAAGATAATGTTTTGGGCCTAAAGCACAAGATGAGATTAAAACATGTTTGACATAAGATGTCTAATTAAATCTCATAAAAGATCTAAGAGTCACATATGATGTGATTGATAATAGTTATCTACCTAATTAATTTAATTTTGAGCAGTATCGCCAAAGCGGATTTAAAGTTAAATTAAAGTTGGATCTTAGCCTACGTAAATTATATTATAAAATTGTTGTATATGAAGGTTATATAATTTAGTGGGAGTATTTATGAAATACAAATAATTTATCTCTTAAATGATTGGTTTGAAATATAGGCGTATATTTAGTGGGAGTATTTATGAAATACAATTGTTACTGCGATCTGTTCTTGAAAGGACAAAGTTAAAAGAGAATGAGATTAATTTTTTTGATTGGATCATGAGCTTAAGAATTGTTCTAAAGCAAGAACGGAAATTATACATTCTTAATAATATTAAGTAACCTAAATTGCAGTATTAATTTGATTAATATGTTCCGTAGGATCATCAAAATTTAATTTGATTAACTTGTTGATGATCTTAGATTCATGAATAAATTGTTTATTCTTGGTTTTGATGATTATGATGATTGGATCATCATGAACCACCAAATCCTATTTGAATTAAGGAAAGCAATTTTAAGGTAAATTTTGGAAATTTGAAATCTATCGCTTTTATGATAAATATTTTGAGTTTAATTTAATTGTCAGATGGCTGGTTTTAGAAACCGTGTTTCCTGAAATTAAATGTCAGTTTCAAAAATCTGGGATTGAATCTAGTTTCAGATGGCTGGTTTTCGAAACCGTGTTTCCTGAAAAGTGATGTCAATTCATAAGTCAGAATCATGAATTGTTCTTGATTGCTGAAATCAGTTTAATTGGTGAGACATGGAATTTAGAAACAAGACTACAGATTCATACGGAAATGTGGATGCCTTTTGGCTTAGTTTCGGCCATATGGAATGTTCTCTAAATTTTTGAATGATGTACGAAATTGTGGATGCCTTTTAGCTTAGTTTCGGCCGTACAGTTTGTGCTCTCAATATCTGAAATAAAGTGCGGAAAGATGATGATCTAAGTCGAAAATTTGATTTTTGACTTAATGAATTTCTAAAAGGAAAGAGGATTAAAAGAAAAATGTAAGACAAAGGTTGTCAAACCTAAAGGAAATAATTGTGGCTAAAAGATATAACTCTAAATAGTAGAATTTGGTAACGTGGCAATTGGATTGACCATTTAAAATTGTAATAAAAAATTTCTGGATGATCAAAGAAAGTGAATGGTAGTGAACTACCACTTCGAAAATTTATGTTATAAGATTAATCTTTCTAATTTTAATTACTGGGTATTGGATACCGGATTTGATCCCACATTTGTAAAATGTGCAAGAATTAGTAAAATAAAAGACTACTTAAATGTAAAGTTAATCTACAAATGGTAATGATGCAAGTGTTGCAACATTTTTCGTAGAACACTTATGAATTGGCTTTATTTATTAAGTAGAAAAGTATTATTTTATTATAAGATAATGAAGGATATTAATTTCTTATTGAAAATAAGAAAGTGCTTTATTTATTATGATTTGCTTTATCGTATTGTTAAATCATATAAATAAACTCTATATTCTAAATCTTGAAGAACAAAATAATAAATAAGGTTATAACATAAATAATTAAATTCTTAAGGCATTATTGTTTTGATCGAATAAATGAGAAACGCATATCTAAAATTCCATGGGATGGAGTTTTAAAGTCACATAATTTTTAACCATGTGATTTATGCAAATCTTATTTACTTGAACCAAGACATCTTTTACTAGGAATAGTAAAAGGCTAATATCTTATTAGACCTAATACATGTTGATGTATATGGTCCATTAAGTAGCAATGCTGAAAGAGTATTTTGGTACTACTTGGTAAAACTATTCAACGATTCCGATTTGATTGTGATGATGAATAATTGAACCAAGAATTTGACAATCATCTTTAAGATTGTGAAATTGTTTCACAATGAACTCCACAAGGAACACCATTTTGGAATGATGTGTCTACGTGAAGGTATGGAACCTTATTTGATATGGTTCATTAGATGATAAAGTCAAATTGATCTTCCACTATTTAATTTTGGGTTATACAATGGAAACCGCTATAATTACACTAATTTGAGTTCCATCAAAATAAGTTAAAAGGTGCCATATATGATATGGAATGAAAGAAAACTTGATTTGTCTTTCATAAAGATTTAAGAAAGTGAGACTTTTTTGAAAAGACTTGTTTGAAACAAGCTCACACTTAAATCTAATAAATGTATTTTCATGGGATTTCCTAAGGCAACTTGAGGATATTATTTTACTTATAAGAAACAAATTGGTTGTTGCTTATGATGGTACCTTTCTAGATAAATTGTTTATCTCTAAAGGAACCAGTGAGAGTAAAATATATCTCGAATGGTTCGAGACCTAGAAAATTATATTGAACCTTTGATGGAAATGGAACAAAGATTTACAAGAAGTTGTGAAAATTCGTTCAAAGTTACACAAGTTACTTGCATATATGATAGGATACAATCTATAACAAGAAATACTGGATTTCTCAAAATAGAATGTATTGAGGTAAAGATCATTAAGAATGACATATTTACTACCTATCAAAATGCGAAGTCCGCTCTGTATTTAGATTAATGGCTTGGAGTCATAAAATCTAAAAGGCAATCCATGTAGTATAATCAAGTTTGAAACTTGATCATTTTAACTTAAGGTGTAAAAACCAAAGGATGGAATTGAGTTTTCTTGGAGAAAACATACATGGGTAGCAAAGAACATACTGATTAAGCAAGACTAAATGTGAAAAAGGTTGACTCATATTTTTACTATGATAAAACTTTCTCACTCGTAGTCACGCTTTAAGTTATTAGAATTCTCATTGTCATATCTTCATGTTTGGAATATGAAATTTGATAAATAGATATCAAGACAGTGTTTCTTAATGGGAACTAACTTAAGGATGTATTGGATACAACCTAAAGGTTTTGATAGTCTAGAAAATTCTAATAAAGTATGTTTATTTGTCGAAATCCATGAAATAGATTGAAGCAAGCTTCTTGGAGTAGAATCAATCATTTTGATGAAATATTCAAATCGTTTGAAATTCATCAAAGATGAGACTTGTGTTTGCTAAGAAATTAGTGGGAGCGTAGTTATTATTCCTAGTCTTGAATATGTGGTTGACATATAGTTCATTGGAAAGAGTTTCTTGAAGAAAGACTTATGAAGAAGCCGCTTACATCCTTGGAATTAATATCTAATGATATAAATCTAGGAAGTTGATTGGTTTATGTCTAATGACATAGTTCTTGGCAAGACTTAGTCTTAGTGGAAGACTAATGAGCAAGAATACATGATTAGGATTCCATATGCTTAGGCAATTGGATCTATCATGTATGTCATATTATGTACTTGGACGGGATAACTCGTATACTTGGAGTATGATGAGAACAAACTAATCATATCCTAGTGAAAGTCATTAGATAGTGATCAAGAATGTCCTTATGTACTTGAGAAGAACTAAGGATGCATTCTTGATGGTTAATGACATGGGAGATGATCTAGTAAATGGTTACATAGATGCATGCTTCCATATTGACAAGAGTAATTCAAATCGCATTATAAACATATGTTTAAAGTGAGTGCTATTAGTTGGAATAGTTCCAAGCAAATACACTATAAATTATTCTACGAATAAAATTGAGTATTTAGTTACAAGAGTTGTAACTAAGGGAATTGTTTGAATATAGATGTTATTAGTAAAACTAGAAATAGTTTCTAGTAATACTAATCTTATGGACCTTTATTGTGAAATAATGGTTATTGCACAAGTTAAGGTGCCAAAGGCTCATCCATGATCCAAACACACACTCAGACGTTTCCATCTCTACGAGAAATTGTTGATATGGGAAATGTCAAAATATGCAAAATACTTTATGATGATAACAAGGATAATCTTCCTACATAAGATTCTCCACACACTGTTATGATGGTCATAAGCTAAGCTCAATGGTATTGGATACGCATTGATTGGGCCTAGTTCAAGTGGGAGATTGTTGGAAATTATGCCATAGGCCCTTGAGAAAGGCCTTATGTTACATCATGTTCTCATTTGTTATGGAAATAATAACCATGGACTATTATATGTTTACATGTTTATTATAATAATCCTGTCCCTAGTACTTATGAAGAACTAGTATAAGTTTAATTGATGATCATATGATGATCATGTGTATATGATACAAATTAAGCTTATCGGTACTTATTATTGAACACGTACTGGACATGACCCGCTATGAGATTTATGTCATGGTCAGATGTCATAATTAAATCTCATATAGTTATATCATTTATCCTTAGACCTGAGATTATCATAGTCTTCCACATGATGAACATTATGTTTGACGTACTCAAACTCTACCCTTAACCGGGTAGTTATAAAGGCTACGATTTTCATAATCGGATTCATATAGGGAAGAATGATAAGTCAAGATGGGATTTGTCCCTCTCTCAAGAGAGATATCTGCTTGGCCTCTCGATGAGTGAAATTGATGATAGTGTATGGCCATACCCAAATGAATTGAAGTGTTCAATGACATTTGCTCATATCAATCTACTCAGGATCGAGAAAGCATTGGACAACATAAGTTGACGAGGACCATGACTTATGTCCAATATGATATCGTGCGATAAAAGGATTGTGATATGTTCTATGAGGATAACGAACGTCGTTTAAGTTATATTGATTGGGTAGTCATGATGGCTTGCTAGATTCTACTCATGACTTATGAGTTTGACCTTGGTTGGACTCATTACCAACTTAATATAATCCTATGGGGTCACACACAAAAGGACGAATCAAGAAAAGGCAAAATCTGAATTTCTGGCTGGCACGACCGTGCCAGTTATAAAGAATGACCGTGCCGATGTGCACGGCCGCGCGAGTTAACTGACTCGACCGTGCCAATGTTGATCAGCGGCTTGGTGTGTTCGACACAATTGGCACGACCGTGCCTAATTGTGAGCACGACCGTGCCAAATCTCCTGGGGCCAGAATTGGACAGTTTAATTGGTGACGGGATTTAGGTCTTTTAGGTCATTAAGGGTTAATGACTAGGGACTATAAATATATCTTTTCATTAGCCTTTAAACTAATGCAACCTAGTATGTTTGAGAAACATAATTCTTGATCCAAGTTTGAGAATCAAAGATCAAGAACACCAAAATTCATATAGCCTTTGAATATTAGAAAAGTGTGTTTTCTAATGGGTCTAGCAATCCAGATCTAGAATCGTTATAGATATTCGTCCGCCTGTGGATACACATAGAAGATGTTTGCTTTAATATCTCAAGATCGTGTTCCTGTGATCCTGATTCGAAGAACACGAAGAACGAGGAGATCAAATCTTAAAGCTTGAAGACTTGAAGATTTGGAGATCCGAAAAATTTAAATGCACAACAACGGTTAGTATTCTAAATTCATCTTGCCATTAATTTAATCATCATGAATAGATCTTGGGGCTTAGGGTTTTGTTAATTTTATATTTCTTTATTCCGCTGCGCAAGGTGCTTCAAAACCCAACAGGTTCGTCATCAACAAAAAGGAGTATATTCGGAATTGGGTCAAGGCCATTGATTCCTCAGTATGGGTTACTCTCTAAACTCTAAACTTTACTTACCACAAGTATTGTTTTCAAAAATGATTTTCAAAATAACTTAAACCTCAGTTTTTGAGTGTTTTCAGAGTCAAACTACGTTTGGTCTGATTTCCTTCCGAGGAATACGTAGGCAGCTTTTTAGCACGACCATACCCCTAGTTCAAAATGGCGTTTTTTCTATCGACGACGTTACTTCATCCATAAGTATCGTCGTTGAGGGGCTCTGTAGACACCCCATTTTGGATACTCATTCATAATCACACTACTTCTGTGTCTCGTCTTTGATTTGGGTCGAAACTCGTTAAGTTGGACATGTCGCGACCCCGACCCCGTGGGCCCGGAACTCGCGAGCTGGACGTCGACTTACAACAATACACCAAAATAATGAAGATAAAAATTCCATTTTTATACCCAAAATGTTTAAAACAAAGTTTTAGAAATCCAAGCTTAACAACGACAACAACTACTAGAATGAGCTTCGCAAGCTCACCCCAAAAATACAAAAGATTACAAATCTTAATGACGTCATTGTTGGTAAAACTATCCCCAAAAGGTTATACATTTAAATAATGCAAACCGATCAAACAACCTGCCCAAAATCTCAATCCTCTCGACGTCCTCCTCGATCCGCGAATCTTAATCCTTTTCCTCCTGGGGGGGGGGTTAAGGAAAACAATTTGAAACAAGAAACGGGGTGAGAATAAATCTCAGTAAGTTACTAATGAAACTACATGACATGCTATGATGCAAGAAGCAATAAGCAATAATAAATATCACATAGCACATAGCATTTATCACATAACAGATAGCAGCGGAAATAAACACATAACAAAGGATATAGCCAAGGTTTTCCAAACTGGTACATCCAAATAAAGGATCGCTGCGCAGCTTCAATAATCAACAAATCATCATCTTCATAATAGCATGAAAGCCGAAGAGAAAACCCCAGTACCGGAACCAATAACCAAATGAAGTGTCACAAGGGACGGGAGACATGCCACAAAGTCATGCTCCAAGTAAAGCTAAAATGCACACAAAGGAGCTAGCTCTTCTCACATCCAAGGCCAATCTGGAGGAGGGTAATAATGGGGCAAAACAATGGTCAACATCACAGTGGACTTGGCCGTGCCATCATAATGTTTCACATCGCCCAAACACACACAAAATACCAGCTGGGCTTTCAAATAAATGCTAAGTAATAAATACTAGCTTAATTAAACAACTTAGGGTTCCAAAGTAGGGAACCACACCAATTAATCACCATAAAGATGCAAACTATTTCTCATGAAGAGTTCAACAACAACGAACACAAGAAGTTTCTCATACAAGCACAACAACGATAAACGGAATTTCTCATAAAGAGCACAACAACATTGATCAATAAACAAGATGGTTCCAAGACAAGGACCCATACCAAACACATCCTAAAGATGATACCCACGAGTTAATCATAAAGAGCACAACCCAAACGGTCGCTCACCAATGGCACAATGACTATTACCAAAATGTCCATAAACATTTACTCAAAAGATATACTAGGACTATGGACTCAACCATCTCATCACACCTGGAATTCCAAATAAGAAATCCGAATGAATGCATCTTAAGGTTAATCAAACCGTAAGTACCCAAACGAATCCAAAAGGTTACCCTTATTAGAACATGATCACGACTGGACTAAACCCTGCACTTTAGTGTTCCAAAACAACCCTCTAGGTACTATAGGATGTCACCTAAAACCTAGACCAAGTCTCATTCTAAAATCAACCCGATCAGTAAAATAACTTTCAATTAAAGGGTCTCAAAGTATTAAGTCCTCACTTATATCCCAAAATGATCATAACAACTCAATAAAGTCACTCAATTGGATTTACGAAACTTGTTCACAATGGATCGATACAACTCCTCTTAACCTCAAACACCCAATAAAATCCCGAAGTATAAAACTTATAACTTAAATGAACAACCTATACCATCTTGTAGTACTCGGAGAGAGCTTCGAAACGATAGTTTACACGCCTAAAACGGAGTTCGGATGAGAAAGTTATGGAGGAAACAATTTTAGAAGAAAAGGGAAGAATATACCAGAATTCTAGCTTGGCACGACCGTGCCTAATAAAGTGGCACGACCGTGCCAAACATGACGAGAGGCAAGAGAATATTAGCACGACCGTTCCAAATAAAGGGGCACGACCGTGCCAAACATGACGAGAGAAAAGTGAATATTGGCACGACCGTGCCAAATAAAGGGGCACGACCGTGCCAGAAGAACAATGCCCAGATTCTTCCTGGGTTTACCAATTTCGAACCAAAACACAACCTTCACTAAAGTTATCAAAATCAAAGCTTCCCAATATATTTCTAAAGCTCCTAAACAACATCCAACCTAAAGGGAACCTAAATAACACCCTTTAATCATCCAAACCAACACCAAATCCCCACATTCAAGATTTCACCATTTTTACCCAAAAACTCAAATAAATTCAAAATAAATTCTAAACTCAACCAAACTTCAAATATAACACATCAAACATCATATAAACATGAGATGAACATTTTAGCATTAAAATGGGGGAAAAGTAACTTACCCGGATTTTCTCAAAGGTGACGGAACTCAAAATTTCTTGGCTTCCTACGATCCTATCGACGATCTAAACAAGTTTCACGTTTTAAGAAATGAGAAATAACAAGAGGAAGATGATGGAAATGTAGAGAGAAGTGAGAGAGAAACTTACCCATTCTTTGGCAATGGAAGAGAGAGGGAGATGGAGTGTGTAGGGGAAAATGAGAGTGGGGAAGGTGAGGGAGGGAGGATGAGGGAGTAAGTAAGATGGTTTTTCTAAAAAGTTACACTTAGGGTCCCTCCCCTACTACTCACAAATTCTTATACTCCCCACTAACAATTAAGACCCAACAATGCTACACTAACCCGAATGACTCAAATAAAATGCTAAGCATAATTATGATGAAACATAAAATGAACACTTAAATATTTAAATAATTAATAATTTAAATAAATAAATAAGAAAATAAATAAATAATAATTATTTATTACTAATAGAATAGAGCCTAGTTTTCGGGTCGTGACATTCACTCCCCCTTAAAGAAAATTCGACCCGAATTTTAACGAGACTTACCCGAAAGACCAAATAGCTACGGATACGATAGTTCCGCCATTTCTCAAATTCCTCAATTGTCCAATCTACCCCACTACAAGGTAACCTTAAATAATGCCTACGATAACACCACCTCTCGAACCGAATCATTCCCTCATTATCTTCATTACTAATCAAAATCCGCAATCAAAATTGGAGAATCTCAATTGCTCCCAAACATAACTCTCGAGATATCCCAAGCTCACCTTATTCATAACCTTAACTATTTGTAAATCGCATACTTAGTATTATTCCCCAGAAATTCAAAACTTTACCATCTCGAGCTAAATTAGCTTTTAAAATATAAAAAGGCTAAAGAAATTTCTATTTCCACAATATTCATCAAAGGCTATATCTCTAAGGATTCCCATTATAGTGCTCTCGCTCTAGGTAGCACTTTAAACTAAAGGTGTAATGTAAACCCAAAATTTTAATACAAAATGTTCACTTAAATTTACGCCATAATGTCATCGTCATAACACTCCAATCCTTGAAAGCCTAAAATAATTACGAATACTCAGTAGTCCGAAAATGATCTAAATTTTATCTTCACGGTATTTCCTCTAACTCCCTTTTTAGTTATTAATCTGTGCTATATATCCAAGGAAGTCACCAAATCTCAAATCCTCAATAGCTAAGCCACGTTGATCTTTCAAGCATACATTTATTAACCTAATGATACTTAGGCTCAATAGTACTACCATCGTAATAACCCAATTAGCTAGTAACGTTCCAACTGACCCAAGACCAATTCATGATATTCCTTAATTATGCCCAAGTATTGATACTCCACTTCCTCCACATACCCTTGATCCAAATCGCGAAACGCCACCAAGGAGAGATTTAGGACCATAGAACCACTCTCTAACCAAAATTCAAAATGCCTTTAACATAGATCGAGAAATTGTTACTCTTCCAAAATGTACTTATTAGTCTTTTCTAACTTAACACGCTTACCACCATCATCGATTATAAATTCCACCATACACTCATTACCCATAACAAATCGTACACCTTTTCATACTAATCCATTCCGATGCATTCACGGAGATGTACTAAAAGTGACCAAAATTTTCCTTAAGAGATCCTCATTGAATCCTCAACTCTTATAACCCAACCGATGCCATAAGGACATGGATCTAAAGATTAGCACTACAACCTTGTACTATAACACTCAATTTAACCCAAGGTTCTCCCCAATACTAGGTACTATTCAGAAATAAAATAGAAATTTTTAACAAACGATAAATACACCCAATAATTGGTATAGACACCCCATTGTCACCCACCTAAGTTATATATTCAAATCCCAAATAAGGAAAGGTGAGTATAATTCTACCCAAGTGAACGGTCTCAAACAGTTTTAAGAATTTAGGAATGGAGAATATAACAATCCCCCTACAACAACAGACTAAAGCAATAGTAATATCAAAATCTTGTAATAGCAACATGGCTAATCTAGCAGGTGAGACATAACCATACTTAAGCACATCATAAGCACATAAGACTTTATCAGATACCCTAAACTCCTCCATAGGAGTAGACACCTACTACACATAAGTCAAAGACTCAGAAGAAATAAATGCAACTAAAGCATAGAAACACATAAATGCGATGATCCTAAAATGCACGCGCTCGCTCTCACGACGCAAAATAATACCTCCTGAAATTTATCCGTTACCTGGTGAGTGCTGATTGGTCACAAATACCCTACCCTGAACTTTTAGGTCTTCCCGAAGCATCTCTCTTCTGACCCTGTGGTATTCCAGTTCCTGTCCCAGACGACTGAACTCTAAACCTCGGACAATCTTTAACGAAGTGCCCCAACTGTCCACACTTCACACATTTTCCTTGCTTCTTCCAACACTTGTCTTCTGAGTGTCCTTTCCTCTGACAGTAGCTGCAGACTTTCCCATTTCGTGTCCCCTTATTAGAACCTTGATTTCCTACTGTTGGTTGCCCTTGAAGTTGCCTTCTGAATCGAGTTTGCACTCCAGAATTACCTCTGTTATCCGAATGTTGCTGTTGTGACTTACTCTGCCCTCCTTGCTTACCCGGGTTAACCATCTCAGTCTTCCTTTTGTGTTCCCAAATATCCTGCTCAATCAAGTAGGCTCGATCCACCGCATCCTGAAAAGGTTGAATTCTTTGGGCTAAAAGTTGAGTCCTAATAGCTGTCTTCAAACCCCTAATCAATCTCATCGCTTTCTGCTCCTCGGTCCGCACAAGGTATTCACAACACCTGGCTAATTCTGTGAACTTAGCTGAGTACTGTGCTACTGGCATCATGCCTTGCTCCAAGCTGAGGAACTCGATCTCTTTCCGGTTTTGATTTACTAGAGAGATAAAATGATCCTTGAATTTCCTCACGAACCACTCCCAAGGATATGGTACAAGAGTTGCATCCCAACTGGTCTTCAGTGCTTTCCACCAATGTTCCGCAGCCCCCACGAGCTTATAAGCTGAAAACAGAACCATATCCTCATCAGTGCAACCAAATATCTCGTAGATTTTCTCCATTGATTCTATCCATAGCTCGGCCTTCTTCACATCAGGCTCACCGTCGTACTCACTTGGTTTCAACTTCAAGAACTGCTCCAACCCATATCGCGGAGGTGCTACATGTTCCTCTCTCGGCCCTTGGTCATGAATTGCTTTCACGGCCGCTTCAAACCTGTCCTGAAACATTACACGGTTTTCTTCCCGTAGACCATTCTGATTCTGAGTCCCACTAGAACTTTCACCCGATCTTCTTCTAGCCATCACAAACAAATACCTGCATAAAATACTCATCGTTACTCACTTCGAACCCATCTACCTTCCTAGGTCATTCTAGTCCACCTATACTTATACATAGAGCTAAACCATAGCTCTGATACCAACTGTCGCGACCCCGACCCCGCGGGCCCGGAACTCGCGAGCTGGACGTCGACTTACAACAATACACCAAAATAATGAAGATAAAAATTCCATTTTTATACCCAAAATGTTTAAAACAAAGTTTTAGAAATCCAAGCTTAACAACGACAACAACTACTAGAATGAGCTTCGCAAGCTCACCCCAAAAATACAAAAGATTACAAATCTTAATGACGTCATTGTTGGTAAAACTATCCCCAAAAGGTTATACATTTAAATAATGCAAACCGATCAAACAACCTGCCCAAAATCTCAATCCTCTCGACGTCCTCCTCGATCCGCGAATCTTAATCCTTTTCCTCCTGGGGGGGGGGGGGGTTAAGGAAAACAATTTGAAACAAGAAACGGGGTGAGAATAAATCTCAGTAAGTTACTAATGCAACTACATGACATGCTATGATGCAAGAAGCAATAAGCAATAATAAATATCACATAGCACATAGCATTTATCACATAATAGATAGCAGCGGAAATAAACACATAACAAAGGATATAGCCAAGGTTTTCCAAACTGGTACATCCAAATAAAGGATCGCTGCGCAGCTTCAATAATCAACAAATCATCATCTTCATAATAGCATGAAAGCCGAAGAGAAAACCCCGGTACCGGAACCAATAACCAAATGAAGTGTCACAAGGGACGGGAGACATGCCACAAAGTCATGCTCCAAGTAAAGCTAAAATGCACACAAAGGAGCTAGCTCTTCTCACATCCAAGGCCAATCTGGAGGAGGGTAATAATGGGGCAAAACAATGGTCAACATCACAGTGGACTTGGCCGTGCCATCATAATGTTTCGCATCGCCCAAACACACACAAAATACCAGCTGGGCTTTCAAATAAATGCTAAGTAATAAATACTAGCTTAATTAAACAACTTAGGGTTCCAAAGTAGTGAACCACACCAATTAATCACCATAAAGATGCAAACGATTTCTCATGAAGAGTTCAACAACAACGAACACAAGAAGTTTCTCATACAAGCACAACAACGATAAACAGAATTTCTCATAAAGAGCACAACAACATTGATCAATAAACAAGATGGTTCCAAGACAAGGACCCATACCAAACACATCCTAAAGATGATACCCACGAGTTAATCATAAAGAGCACAACCCAAACGGTCGCTCACCAATGGCACAATGACTATTACCAAAATGTCCATAAACATTTACTCAAAAGATATACTAGGACTATGGACTCAACCATCTCATCACACCTGGAATTCCAAATAAGAAATCCGAATGAATGCATCTTAAGGTTAATCAAACCGTAAGTACCCAAACGAATCCAAAAGGTTACCCTTATAGAACATGATCACGACTGGACTAAACCCTGCACTTTAGTGTTCCAAAACAACCCTCTAGGTACTATAGGATGTCACCTAAAACCTAGACCAAGTCTCATTCTAAAATCAATCCGATCAGTAAAATAACTTTCAATTAAAGGGTCTCAAAGTATGAAGTCCTCACTTATATCCCAAAATGATCATAACAACTCAATAAAGTCACTCAATTGGATTTACGAAACTTGTTCACAATGGATCGATACAACTCCTCTTAACCTCAAACACCCAATAAAATCCCGAAGTATAAAACTTATAACTTAAATGAACAACCTATACCATCTTGTAGTACTCGGAGAGAGCTTCGAAACGATAGTTTACACGCCTAAAACGGAGTTCGGATGAGAAAGTTATGGAGGAAACAATTTTAGAAGAAAAGGAAAGAATATACCAGAATTCTAGCTTGGCACGACCGTGCCTAATAAAGTGGCACGACCGTGCCAAACATGACGAGAGGCAAGAGAATATTAGCACGACCGTGCCAAATAAAGGGGCACGACCGTGCCAAACATGACGAGAGAAAAGTGAATATTGGCACGACCGTGCCAAATAAAGGGGCACGACCGTGCCAGAAGAACAATGCCCAGATTCTTCCTGGGTTTACCAATTTCGAACCAAAACACAACCTTCACTAAAGTTATCAAAATCAAAGCTTCCCAATACATTTCTAAAGCTCCTAAACAACATCCAACCTAAAGGGAACCTAAATAACACCCTTTAATCATCCAAACCAACACCAAATCCCCACATTCAAGATTTCACCATTTTTACCCAAAAACTCAAATAAATTCAAAATAAATTCTAAACTCAACCAAACTTCAAATATAACACATCAAACATCATATAAACATGAGATGAACATTTTAGCATTAAAATGGGGGAAAAGTAACTTACCCGGATTTTCTCAAAGGTGACGGAACTCGAAATTTCTTGGCTTCCTACGATCCTATCGACGATCTAAACAAGTTTCACGTTTTAAGAAATGAGAAATAACAAGAGGAAGATGATGGAAATGTAGAGAGAAGTGAGAGAGAAACTTACCCATTCTTTGGCAATGGAAGAGAGAGGGAGATGGAGTGTGTAGGGGAAAATGAGAGTGGGGAAGGTGAGGGAGGGAGGATGAGGGAGTAAGTAAGATGGTTTTTCTAAAAAGTTACACTTAGGGTCCCTCCCCTACTACTCACAAATTCTTATACTCCCCACTAACAATTAAGACCCAACAATGCTACACTAACCCGAATGACTCAAATAAAATGCTAAGCATAATTATGATGAAACATAAAATGAACACTTAAATATTTAAATAATTAATAATTTAAATAAATAAATAAGCAAATAAATAAATAATAATTATTTATTACTAATAAAATAGAGCCTAGTTTTCGGGTCGTGACAGGACATGTTTCGTTAAGTTTCTGACTGACTCTGTTTGTCAGGAGCCAAAATGAACATTAAAACTGCTGCAGAGGGCAAAAATGTGATTCCAACACATGGATGTCTCGTACGAGACATTGATGTCTCGTATGAGGTATCCCTCGTTGACAGTCGGGTTTTGGTCAGTTTCCTTATTGATCTTGACCCCTTTTCTTGGCAAACACTTAAGCAATCCGGGGAAAATCTAATGGACGATCCTAGAGTCCTAAAATACCTCTATGGAAATCAAGTCTTGGATTCCCATCACAACTTACCTTCTTATCCAAAACCCTAGGTCTAGAACTCCTATAAATATAGAGGTTCTTGAACCAAAAAGGGGCTAGAATCCTTATTCACCCAAAAACCACTCCAAATCTGATCAAAGAGGTCCCCATAATCAGTCCCACTTTTTCACCCACGAAATTCAAGCCTCCACAACACCATTCAAGCCAAGTTCATTAGATCATCAAGGCGTTTAGTCAAGGCCATCCATAGGATTCTTGAAGAACGCTTAGGTAAAACTCTATGTTTTCTACCTTCTCATCTCCTTCTTTGTTTTTGAAGTAGTGTGATTCCATCAAAGGATCAGGCTAGAGCCTCTCCAATCCATGGAGATGGTCTCGAAGCACATGATCCGACATCCCAAATAAATAAGCAATTATTTATTTGTTCATTTTCCTTTTGCGTACGTTTTGCATGACTTTGAAACAATGATGATGCTTTCTTAGCAAGACCAATCCTAGATTAAGTGAATTGGGTGCTCCTTGACCTCCCAATTCAGAACTTAACCCTTGAATCCAGATATCTCGGTCCGTGTTCCGACAACAACATGGTGGCGACTCTCAAAACAATCAAAAAGGTAAATCGAAGGACAAAAACCACCTCAAAAACCCGCGCGCTAACACTTATATTCTCTTGTCTTCCTCCTCCTGATTTGACTTAAGTATCTTAGAAAAAAGATCCCGATGGGTGTCCCTAATCAGGTCGGAAAGAGAGAGTGCCATATCACCAAAGTCAGCACGAGTAGCAGGCACATGCTGATTTGATAAGTCACCGTCCCCAAAGCGGAGGTACTCATATAAGCTATACATCACGACTGACTTTTCAACAATAACCGGCTGAACAAGGCTGAGAGAAGATGGAACCACCAAGGAAGGTATAAAATCTTCATTCAACAAGTCAACATCTTCTACAAGAACATCATCAGCAGCAGACATCTCATCATCCGAGGAAAGAACAATCAGTACTGGGGATGCTGGAGGATAAATAGGAGAAGGAGGTAGAGGCAACAACTGTTGAAGGGCAGCATTATCAGCAATCTGGAAGTAATCAGTAGGAACGGATGTAGAGACAAGGATAGAGTAATCAGTAACAGCGAAACCGGCATGAAGAGTTGGCATTCGAAAATCTGGATGAATAATTACAGCACAGTCCTCCAGCAGATGGAACACACCATTGTCTTCCATTAAAAGAAATAAGGCCAAAATGAAGTTCAAGCAGGCACGACCTTCAAGAATCATGTTGACCAGATTTGCAGTTATCAATCTTGAAGAAGGACATGGTGGTCAGCACACTGTCGAGGGTGAAACATCAGCAGAGTCAATACAAGAGCAGCAGATTTGACTAAGTAAAGAATCCCTCTTGAGTCAATAGCATGATACTCAAGGATGTCAAATAGCTTGTTATTGATCATTATGCATCTCCGCATCCATCCATTTGTGGTGATACTCACCTCTATTGGAAATTCACTGGGAAGGAAAACCTTGCCACCAATTTTCAGAGTGCCAGGCCATGAATGACGAATGTCATAAACGGGTTTTGTTTTCAGATTAGACACTTGGGGAGTCTTCCCTTTCTTCCTTTTAAAATTTACCTTAAACCAAGGCATGAAGACTAACTTTTCACTTGCGGTGGAACCATCAATGAAAGGATGCTTGGTTACAGTGGGATGCTCGTTGCCGAATGGAGAAGGAATTCTTTGAAGAGTAGAGCGAAATGACATGATCGGCTGATGAGGAGGAAATAATGGTCTGGCAAACCTGTCAGTAAGAATGGAGACGCTGGTTGTGTACCAGTTTGAGCTAATCATCTCCTTGACGTAAAGCTCATAGTTGTACTCTGGAGGTGGAGAAGAATCCTTGGCATCTTCATCCATAAAGGCTACAGCTCCACGTAGTCATCAGGATCTATTTCATCTGAGATTTCCTCATCAGCAGCGGCAGCAACAGCATTAGGAGCTCTAAGAACAACTTCAACAGCAGGAGCAGGAATAGCATCAGGAGCAGGCAATAAAGCGAAGGAATCAGGAGCAAATAAAGCAACCTGAAGTTCCTCAAATTGCAGATCAGCAGCAATCATGGCATTTATGGCAGCCATATTGTCATCAGTACCTCCTCCCAATTCAACAACCTCTCTCAGCAGAGACAGAGACTGGAATAACATCAGCAATTGCTGGAATGATCTGAGTGTCAGCAGTTGGCTCAGAATGATGAGTTTCTGAAGTTGGCTCATCGGCAGTATCTGCATCAGCAACTTCTCCTCCTGAAATCAGCAAGTGCTCAACAACTTCATCAGCAACTTGAGTATCAGTAGTTTGCTCAATTGATGAAAGTTGGTCTTCCCTTACAATCAGAGGTTGGGTTTCCACAGTTTCCTCAACTTGATTAACAAGGGGCTCATCAGTGGCACTGGTTGCATCAGTAGGTTGAGTATCCAAAGTTTTCTCAACAATCTGTTCAACAGATTTATCAGCAGAACCTTTGTCAGCAGAGCCTCCTCCATGACTGCGGTTAGAGTTATCACTGATCAATACTGAATCAGCAAAGGCCTCAGTAGATGATAAAGCAGCAGCAGGAGTTGAGGGCTTCTTGTAAATTATGCTCATTGGCATCTTGTCATCACTGATTGACTCAGAGGATGAAAAAGTTTCACCGGTAGCTTTGTGAGCACATACAAAGTCAGCAACATCTACAGAACTGCTGGGAGTATGAATGGGATCAGCTGCTGGTTGCTCGGCAGCACGCCTAGAGAGAAAGCTTCAGATTTTCTTATCAAATCAATAGTGATCTTTTTCACTTTTTGCACGTGCAGATCAGCTTGAGGACCAGCAGAGATGGTCTTACTATCGTTGTACACCAGCATATCATCATCATCCTCTGGTCTTCCCATTTGATAGGGATCAAATTCTAAAAAGTTAGACTACTGATTGTATACTTCAGTATAGGCGACCCAAACACTCTGGACCATCAGGTCTTGTCTAATCTGATCTTGGAAAAGATATACCTGATTCCATGGAAGCGGCAGTAAATCAAAGAAACGCCCAAAGTTCAGTCTGAGCTCAGCTTCTGACAACCTCTGAAACTTCTAAAGAGGGACAAATTTCTCCTTGTACATATCGGTAAGTCTGTTCAGATTCGTGTAATCTATATGGTCAGCACGGTTGCCTGGAGGAACCAGCTCCTTTCTTTCTTCATAGAACTGAAGAAATCAGCGGATGAAAGGATGAAGGTGATCAATGGGAAACACCCAGTTTTTAGGCAATACTTTATTGGTGAAGGACCAAAGATTACGATAGAAGGTATGGAAAGTGGGGTTTCTGATCGGTCGACATTTTCTTACAATAGCAGACTTTTTAAGTACATCGGCAATAAGGTCTTCATCCACATCAGCAATGGCTCCTTCTTCAGACTTGATCACAGGGAAGGGAGGAGCAGCAAGAGAAATACCGGAAAGTAGAGGTGGTACAAATCTTATCAACTTGGCTCTTGGGTCAGCAACTAGAATTGTATTAGATTGAACCTGATCAGTAACAGGTTTTGGCTTTGGAACGGCAGATGGTTCATCGGTAGATATAAACTTTGACTTTTTGACTGGCTCTTTATCAGCAGCCTTGACTAACTTCCTTTTTCTAGGGGCAGCAGGAGTTGAGTCAGTAAGGATCCTATCGGTAGACGGGGCTCGAGTAGAAACAGCAGCAGGTGGATCGGCAGCAACTGAAACGACCTTTCTGGATTTCTTCTTCTTAGGAGTCCCAGCATCAGTAGCAACAACTGTACCGGTAGAAGCTTTCTTAGTGATCCTTTTCCAGTCAGCAAGTTTTAAAGACTTAAGCTTGTCAAAGGCAAAGCTTGGAGGCACAAGAAAAACTCTAACAATTTCTGAGTTGTGCCTCAATATGGTGCTTATCAGCAAGTAATGACATCCCTTTCCTGGGTGAGCCTTTTTCTTTCTTCTATCCTCTTTCCACTTAACAGCAGCAATAGCAATAACCCAAAAAACATAGGAACACCAATTGAATTGTTCTTGAAGTACAATGGCTGCCATCACCTCAAACTGCATATCTGTCACATGGCTGTGAGAGCCAGATCTGTAAACCAAACATCTATCAACAATCTCAGCAAGAGCATAAAATCTCCTTCTATAGTGAGCCTTCAAGTGGTTATCCCCACTTTTCCTTGTGCCGGCACCTCTCATAAGGGTCCAAGCCTTATCCAGGGTCTTATCATCAGAAATACCAGTAGATCCTTCGTTTCCAAGAAGAGAAAAACGCCATAAATGGAAGATGGAGTGACAGTAATAGGCACGCCGACAACGGTAGAGTTGATGGAGACGAAAGTAGAAGAATCATTTGGGGCAGTGATGACCTCTGAGTTAGAGAAAAACTCTTGATCTTGACCCAAGAATAAGAACTCAATTCCAGTCGGAGTGATGAATGAATCAAGAAGAGAACCAATCATCAAATTCTTCAAGAAATCTACGTCGGTCAAGTCGTCGAAGAAAGAGGAGTCAACATAACCTCCATAGATATCCTTTTCGTTGCTCGTCATTTTCTGCAAAAACACTCAAGAAATTTCACAAGTTAAAACCAATTAGTTCAAAACAAATTTGAAATCAGCAAGTGTAATGCAAACAACTATTACCAGATATTAGAAGATAGAATGGAATATGTTAGAGCAATAGAGGATGAAGAACAGAAGCTTTGATAATGAGAGAGTTCAAGAGTAGAAGAGAGCGAAAGGAGATGAAAAGGTTAAGTGTGGCTATATATATGTTATGGAAGAAAGTGAATAGGAAGGGTTTGCATGGGGGAAAGAGAAATAATGAGGAGTTTAACTGTAGCGAATAATTCGGAGAACGTGCGCACACAATGAATTTAATGCACGTACCGGATGATTGAGATTAGACGGTTAAACTTAGGAGAGAGAAGGGGTAAAAAGGTCACTAATATATAGAAATATTAAAAGTTACCTTTCTGATTTATCACAAGGATTTGGGATAAATCTTGACACGATTTAGGTAAGGCGGTGCACACACGTGTCAGAGAGGTGGTGTGACCGATTGTACCTTTGATTTGACTTGCTTACGTCATTTGTCAGAGAATCTTATCTTTTCAGATGAGATCTACTGAAGAGAGATTTACTTGCTGATATTTGAATTTTTAAAATCGGCAAGACATCTTGTCGGCAAGGTATTGTTGGACAGCATGTTGTTTTGATCGGTATAGATACCCCGGGAGGGCATGTCTTGGCTAGAGTGCGTGTGTTGTTCCTAGGATGTCTATTCGTGTTTTATTTGTTTACGAGATGGGAAGTACTTAAACACCCATCTCGCCCGACTAATGTCGGTCTTGCTTGATCAAAGTCTACATAAAATAAATATTCTTCTTGTTCTTGATGATAAAAAAGGGGGTTTTAAAAAGGTGTTTGGAATGTAGGGAGATGACTCCTTGACCAACTTCAATGGAATTGAACGATCATTGGTGTCATGTCCCAAAATGATTTGGGTGATTGCATGATTGATTAAAGTAAAGGAAAGAGATGAAATAGAGAAAAGGAGGAAGATGAACTTTTACCTATGCTTCAAAGATCTTCAAACACTTCTTGTTGACTTCCTTGAAAAAGCCTTGGAAATGATTTTGGTATAGTTTTTGTAGAGAGAATTCTTTTGGTCCAAAAGAGTGTTAAAAAAGGGTCCTTTAAAAGGGTGGAAAAAGGATGTTTTTATAGGTGAAAACAAATTTTTTTGGTGCCAAAACTCAGTCACCAAGAAATCTTTCCCGGGCAAAATCATGTAAAATGAGCAAGGGAGGGGTTCTTGGACAGAAATCTGTAACTGGCGCCCAGAGGCGCGCGCTTCCCACCTTGGGGACGGAAGGCGCGCGCTTCTGCCTCCTATGGTCGGAGGCACGCGACTCAGAGAAGGCATTTTTTACAGAATGGACTAGAAAGTTAGCCCTATTATTCAGTTTAGTCCTTGGACTTAACGAAGTCAGTCAGGAACTTAACGAAAGTAATAGAAACTAACAAGAAACACTTAAAATAGGGAGAAACAAAAGATTAACCATGCAACCGGGGTGAGCGGTCCAAGGCGGGGTGTCTACAGAGCCCCTAGGTGACGTGGATTGCAAGGCAAAACGCGTCGACGAAAGAAAGTACACCCGCCGAGGACATCACCAAGAAAAAGCAAAGACTCGATGAAAGCAAGAATTTGAAATTGCGAGAGATCGGGGTGCGCTCCCTGTGTGAGCGGCTTTTGTTGATAGAGGAGGTGGCATGATTCGTTCGTAAATCCGCTGGATGAATTCTATAGTGGATCCGTTTGTTGAATCTGTTTGCTGAATCTGTCAGTGAATCCGCTTGATAAATCCGTTGGTGAATCCATTGAATGAGTCCGTCGGTGAACCCTTGTTGATGAATCCATTAGTGAATCCGTTTGATGAATCCGTAAGTGAATCCCTTGAATGAGTCCGTTAGTGAACCCTTGTTGACGAATCCGTTAGTGAATCCGTTTGATGAATCCATTAGTGTATCCCTTGAATGAGTCCGTTAGTAAGCTCTGTTGACAAATCCGTTGGTGAATCTGATTGATGAATCCGTTAGTGAATCCCTTGAATGTGTCTGTTGGTAAACTTTGTTGATGAATCCGTTAGTGAATCCGTTTGATGAATCCGTTAGTGAATCCCTTGGATGAGTCCATTGGTAAACTCTGTTGACGAATCCGTTGGTGAATCCGTTTGATGAATCCGTTAGTGAATCCCTTGAATGAGTCCGTTGGTAAACCCTGTTGATGAATCCGTTGGTGAATCCGTTTGATGAATCCGTTAGTGAATCTCTTGAATAAGTCCGTTAGTAAACTCTGTTGACGAATCCGTTGGTGAATCCGTTTGATGAATCCGTTAGTGAATCCCTTGAATGAGTCCGTTGGTAAAATCTGTTGACGAATCCGTTGGTGAATCCGTTTGATGAATCCGTTAGTGAATCCCTTGAATGAGTCTGTTGGTAAACTTTGTTGACGAATCCGTTAGTGAATCCGTTTGGTGAATCCGTTAGTGAATCCCTTGAATGAGCCCGTTAGTAAACTCTGTTGATGAATCCGTTAGTGAATCCGTTTGGTGATTCTGTTAGTGAATCCCTTGAATGAGTCCGTTGGTAAACCCTGTTGACGAATCCGTTGGTGAATCCGTTTGATGAATCCGTTAGTGAATCCCTTGAATAAGTTCATTGGTAAACTCTGTTGACGAATCCGTTGGTGAATCCGTTTGATGAATCCGTTAGTGAATCCCTTGAATGAATCCGTTGGTAAACCCTGTTGACGAATCCGTTGTTGAATCCGTTTGATGAATCCGTTAGTGAATCCCTTGAATAAGTCCATTAGTCAACTCTATTGACGAATCCGTTGGTGAATCCGTTTGATGAATCCGTTAGTGAATCCCTTGAATGAGTCCGTTGGTAAACTCTGTTGACGAATCCGTTGGTGAATCCGTTTGATGAATCCATTAGTGAATCCCTTGAATGAGTCTGTTGGTAAACTTTGTTGACGAATCCGTTAGTGAATCCGTTTGGTGAATCTGTTAGTGAATCCCTTGAATGAGCCCGTTAGTAAACTCTGTTGATGAATCCGTTAGTGAATCTGTTAGTGAATCCCTTGAATTAGTCCGTTAGTAAACTCTGTTGACGAATCCGTTAGTGAATCCGTTTGATTGCTTGAGAAGTGGTGATTTCCGTGGTTCACCATGGGCCGAGTTGCCGTTTGTAGCTGTCTCTGACGTGTGCCGTTCGGAGCTGCACTTGCTGTTGACTTTATGACCTTTGCGGGGTGCGGGCACAGTTGACTGCGTACCAAAAAGATGAGTTTTCCCTTTAGAAAGGAAAATGTCGAGATTGACCTTGACTTTTGTAACCATCGTATTTAATGATGTCCGTTGCGGAATTTTATGCTTGAAACACCCCAAGGTGGAGCTGAAAACTCGGATGAGAGTTGGAGGAATTGATGTTATGTATTTATTCCTGCATGGGAACTTGAACCTGGACCTGACAGGGGAAGGGAGGCGCCCGCGTCCAAGAATGGCTGTGGGACGCGTGAGCGGCACATAAGGGCATCAGGAAGCGCGCGCATCACGTTTAAGTTCAGAATATATTCAGAAAATGCTCATTTTGTTCGAGCCAAGTTAAAAAAATTCCCAAACCCTCTGTATTCTGAGTCAAATTTTCATGAGGAAAACATCCCAAAACGCTTCCTTTGCTCATTTGAGACCATTCCATCGAGGAATCATGTCGGGTTCTCATCAAACTCCTCCTTTTGAGATGCCCATGGGCAAAGAAACCGAGGTCATGGTTGAGGCCATGGACCCAAGACAGCTCACCTATAAGTCCCATACTCATATTTCCCACTTCGTTTCTGCGGGATTGGTAAGAATTTCGCCTTCCCTTTGACAATATTGCATTCTAGGGTCGTACCATTTTGTCAGTGATACTGCTATAGTAACCCTTCTGATCATGTTTGCATGTTGTTGTCATTGTTGATTTGTTGTGAAGAGGATGTTTGGACACCCATTTGCATGTTCACACACATTTTTGCATGTTATGCCATTGCCATGTTGAATTTCCTCGTATTGGGTTTGGCTATTTTCTAGCCGTTATGCTGACGAATTTTTCTTTATCTCTTATCTCCTTTCAGAGGTGGAACCGTCTGACCGAAATCCAAGGTGGGGCTCAGGAACCCGTTTCTGTATGGAGGAAACTTCCAGAGAATGTACAGACTCGGGTGGCCGCTACATTTTTCGGCCCTTTCATTACCAGTCTGCCTTCGTTGAAGAATGATCCTGATGTGATTCAGACCTTGAGGGAGCGGAGCGATGGTGGGACACCACTCACACTTTCTACTTGCTGATGGGGGAGGTGACTATGACCCCGACTGACTTTATGGCTCTGACCGGTTTTCCTTTTTCTGGGGTGCCTGTCCCTTGTGGTGTTAGCGGGACTGCTAGGACGCCTGCCGAGCTATTGGCTTTGGTTGACTGTGAGCTCGTGGTAAAGAACTCCCGAGTGACTTGGGGGAAGTTTCGGACTTACTTTAGAGTCCTTGAGGCTGAGTCTCGGGGAGTTACCACTGACAGGGTCGAGGCGGTGGCTCGGTGTTTCATTTGGTTTGCTTTGTCCCACACCCTATTTGCGAATGGGGGAAGTTCTGCCTGTTTGTCCTTGTTGGATCTTCTGCTTGATCTGAATCAGGCTGCTCAATATAACTGGGGTGCAGCGGGTCTGGCTGCGTGCTATCAGGGTATGGACTTGACCAGCCGTTCGACTCAGAGCTCGGTTACCGGGTTTTCCCTTGCTTTGGAGGTATACTCATTACTCTGCCCTTTTCAGATTTCTGTCTTTTCTGCATTTTCAACTGTGTTTAATTTCTACCTTTGTTTCTATTTGCAGCTGTGGGCTTTCGCTATTCTGGGGATGAGAGATTTCCGGATTGAGCGAGAGGGACAGCCCCTGTATCCTGACTGTGCGCGGTGGTCTTACAAGGTCAGAAATGTGAAGACCAGCACCACCCCAATTAGCTTGGTTTCAGCCAGGCAATATCTGGATGGTTTGAGGCCCGAGTCCGTATCTCAGTCACTATTTCCCTGGAGACCGATATATGGTGGCATAGAGCACACTCTGCTACCCACTCGTTCTATATTTCTGATGAGCTCGATGGAGTGCATGGCTATGTACTTGGGAGAGGGGGTGTACTGGCAGCATGGGAGCCAGATGGTGGATTATCATAACCCGCTTAGGCCGGCGGTTCCGGAGTTCCCTCCTTTTTGCCCTCGTAACTGGGGAGCACTGTCTGAGGATGATAGGGCCATGTATATGGCAGGGGTTGATGCTACCCCTTTCATCTTTCTTTACCAGGATTATGGCCTTTTCCGGGTGAACCATCTGATGTCGGGCTTTATGTATGCTGATCCTCGGGGAACACAGCCTGCCCCTTCGACTTTTGCGCAGTTCTACCCCACTGGGGTGGGTTATTGCTTTGATCCTCCTCTGCCTCCTTCGTATTACACCTACTCTAACTTTGGGGTTGTTGATGAGAAGAGGGAGATTGTCCCTGAAGATATGTCACCGGAGATTGTCCCTGAAGTACCATTTGGCTATCCTTGTTGACATGAAAGGCTTCTCAAAGATGTAGTGGAGCGGACCCACTTTTGCTACTAGCTTGATTGGAAAGGCTTCCATGTAATGTTTGAGTTTTTGAGTGACCCAAACCAGTGCTGCACATGACTTCTCTAAGATGGAGTAGTTCTTTTCGCCTCCTTGAAATCGGCGACTGACAAAATAAATGGCATTCTCCTTTGTGGAGTCTCGTTGCTCTTGTGCTAGCATAGCCCTAAGGGCTTCATCATTCACTGTGAGATAGAGCAAGAGAGGCTTCTCCTTGTGAGGTGGTGTAGACACCCCGCCTTGGACCTCTCACCCCGATTGCATACATAGTATTTTTATTTAACTTGTTTTTGTTAATTTCTGTTACTTCTGTTAAGTTCCTAATTGATTCCGTTAGTTTTGGACTAAACTGCATAACAGAGTTAACTTTTAGAGTCATTTATGTCATTCTGTCTTTCCACCCGCGGGCGCTTCCGGCACCGTCAATGGTCGCGCGCGCGTTTGGTCCATAAGCCGGACCCGCCCGCTTCCCACTTTGGCAGTAACGGATAGCACCATTTTTCCCTCCCTTTTCTTATTTAGAAAATCTCTTCTTGATCACAAACACCTCCTTTTTACATCCACATTCATTCCCCCTTATTTCATAACTCCCAAATCCTTTATTCTAGCCATTCTTCATAAAAACAAAATATTTCATTTTATTATTATTTGATTTTCTTTTATTTCTTTCATTAATTCTTTTATTTATCTTTTTCTTGATTGGTCAATTCCATTTCACATGGATTGACCAATTTCCCTCCAACCTTTCCCTCCTAATTTTACCTATAAAAACCATCATCTCCTACCTTGGAAAGGGACCTCATTTTTAGACTTGAATTTTCTCTATACACACACTATACACAATTCTCTACACAAATTCTCCCTACAAGAGTTCTTCGTGACAAGACTCTACACAAATTGTTCTACAACAATTTTCCTACAACAACACTATCTTCGAGTAAAGGTTTAAAGTCCTTCTTCTTAAGGTACAACTTCCCTTTTTCTTCTTTTTATTTTATTCATGTCTAGTCAATGTAGGCAATCTCCATAAAAATGAATACAACCAAAAGGCCACTTCACTATTGAAGTTTGGTCAAGGTTACATTCCAACATTCCAAACAACTAATTAAATTCCATTTCATTTCTTATGTAATTGTTTAGCATATTCAACATGTAATCTTTTAGCATAAATTAATTAATAAAATCATTCTTTTTATTTCCCCTTTTCGTCTCATCTCAATTGTTAGCACATTCTTTATATCAATAAATTGAAGGACATTAGCACTAGAACACCAAAGTAGCAAGACATGCGTAAGCGGGGCGGAGTGGGTGTTTAAGTACTTCCCACTCCGTCACCTAACCCCCGAACCCTTTCTCTCCCGAATCTCCGGTTTTCGTACAAAAATTGGCTTTCTTTAGGTTTTTCTTATGTTCCTCTAAATCATAGGTGGCGAATCTTAAAATCAAGTAGACATCCTAGGTTAATTCACCGCTCTAGCCAAGCCGTGGTCCCCCGGGGTATCTACAGTGGCGACTTCGCTGGGGACATAGAGGGTTAAACTTGCGTTTTTCATTTTTAGTGTTCTTTTATTTTATTTTCTGGGCATTCTGGTAAAAAGGGTAGGAAGCGCGCGCCTCTGGCCTTCTTGGCCTAAAGCGCGCGCGTCCGACCCTAATTACCAGAATCGCCCGCCTCCCATCTTGTCCTTCAATTCCATGTTTCTGTGCTAACGTTTACTGCAGGGGAAAAAGTTCTATAATTTAGGGTCAAGGCAATCCCTTGAACCCGCTGATTTGCAGGTACTGCCTAGAAGTGGGCGCCTCCTCTTCTCTCAGTCTAACGCGCGCGCCTCCCGAGTAGGCATCTGAATGCGCGCGCTTCTGGGCATTTCCCAGAAACAGAAACAGTGAACAGAATGGACAGTCTTGACAGTGTTTGGGCACCGGCCCTGCACATAATTGCTTTTTATTTTCTGTTTCATTTTTATCGGTCACACGGGTGATTCGAAGGTTGTAAATTAGGTGCTTATTTGTTTTTTTTATTTCCTTTGAAAAAAAAAATATTTTGTCACTTGTTATACCTCACACTACGCGCACAATTCTTATCAACTGCTCACTATCGAGTCGCACAAGTCCAACCCCAAACCCGTCGAGGCCCGTCCTAGGAAGTTTCAAGCTCCACTCGACCTTGACTCTTCCGAAGCGGTAAACCTCAGCCCGTGGCGTAGTTCATGACTACATGCCGGGGGTGACCTTTAAGCCTCTCTTTAGCCGAGCACAAACCACACAATTCTAGTTAGGGTCTAACACTCCATGACTCAAGTTGGTTTCCATGTGTCGAGATTTCCCTAAACTAATGTCTTCAAATCATACATGCCACTCGTTGTTATGGACGAAATAAAACTCCGTCCCCAAGTGGTCATAATGGACGCAAATAAAAAATCCGTCCCCGCATGTATGATTTACTACATTAATTTAGTTTAATCCCGACACATGTAGGATTCACAAGCGTGGTGGAATCCGATGAGTATATGGGACCACGAGAAGGTCTATATACTAATGTGACGATTCCATTATTTTTCTAGAAACCCCAAAAAGGACCACGTCCTTCCGACTTTTGTAAATAATAATAAAAAAAAAAGAGTCATTTTTCTTTATGTGGTTTGAGTCTTTACTTTTGTTTGTGGGTGAAATAATTTTATCCAAAAGGTGTTTGTGGGGCCATCCTAAGATCGACCGTGTTCTCTCCATAGGTCCAATGGCTTCAAACGACAACGGCATTCCCGTGTCCAACAAAGGGTTATTCTGCATGGTGGAAGCATTGAAAGGGCAAGTTGATACACTAGCCGAGAATGTCCGCCGCAAGGATGATTTATGGCGAGCCCGTTACGAGCATGTGAAAACGGCCCACAAGAAAGAAGTTGCTCAACTCAAGAACTTATTGAAAGGGCTCACGAATGAAAGAAAGGTCCAAGCATTGATACCGGTTTGGTCAACACTCTCATGTCCTGCATTGACCAAAGGCTTAGTGGGCTAAATTTGCACAAGGGCCCAAGCTCCGATCTTCATCATGCTTCTTTTCTCGTGAACACTATGGTGGCTCTTCCTGAAAAATTCAAGATGCCCGATATTGGCAAGTTCAAAGGCACCTCTTGTCCCGATGCTCATGTCGACTCCTACATTTGGGCCATGCTACAAAAGAAAGTGTCTCCTCAAATAATAGCACAATGCTTCCCGCTTACTCTCGAGGGGGTTGCAAAATATTGGTATATGGGTCTTCCAGTTTCCACCCGCGTCAATTGGGATGTCGCTATGCTTGCCTTCAAGTCACAATATCAAGGAAACTCCATATTCCGCCCCACCAAGAAGGAATTGGAGAGCACCGTGAAAATGGGTGATGAATCATTTGGGGACTTCTATCTCCGTTGGAATGACAAGCTAGCCGAGATGGTTGATAGGCCTTCCAAGAAGGAACAAATGGACATCTTCTTGAAGTGTTTGAAAATGGACTACCGCACTCATCTTAGTGGGGCTTTTCACTCTGATTTTTCAAGCATGTATGATGCGGGGGTTAGGATTGACAATTTGCTCCGAGAAGTGGCCGAGTCCTCCTATGACACAAGCTTCAACGACAAAGGGTTCTCAAGCAATGACATGGAAGAATGTAGTGACATGGAAGACTACAACGACAATGAGGACTACAACGACATAGGGGATGACGACAACAATCTCCGTTTCTCTTTCTCTACCTAGTAATAGGAATAAAAAAAAAAAAAAAAAGAGTCAAAGTCCTCTTTAGTGTGCATTAAAGTTTTCTCTCGTCCCATGTTCAATATCGAGTCTTATCATTAAATAAAAGTCGTTCTTGTCCTCATACACTCTTCCAAGTTGTTCAATTAATTCTTGGCAAAAATGATGAAAAAATGTCTAAACAAGTTTTGGAATGAAGGCCATCGCTTGAACGCCTAGGGGCTAAACATCAACGACGGCATCAACAACGAAGACATCAACAACGACGAAATCAAGACAAAGAAAGGTGGAGAAATGATCATGAAGCAAAGTTTTCAAAAGGGGATTAAAAAAAAAAAAAAAAGCTCGCTAGGTTGAAATCATCAAATCAACTTAGGCAAAAGTTAGAGCACAAAAAAAAAAAAAAAAAAAAATCCCCCTCAATCAAAGAAGTACAACAAAAACATCATTCCACCAAACGAGGAACGTAGGCAACCTGCGGGTCCGGTCTCAAGAAAGAAGATATGTTTAGCCCTAGCGTGTTATGGTGATCGACCTTCCTCTAGAACTTGTCATGACATCTTTGTACAATTGATTTGCCAATGAATTAATCACCAAAAGATTGAACAACTTTCTTAGATTTGGAATCGCTTCCGTTCCTTGTCAAGTCTAGGGGTTTCTCTTCTTTTTGCGATACTCCCAGTTTCTTGCAATCAAACTGGGGCTTTCTTTCTCTTCTCTATTAATGACTTACTTGCCTTCGTGAGTCATTCAAAAAAATATACATACATGAAGTCAATACTAGGGACACTTCCCTAGTCAAGTCAATGTCACTCATCTTTAGTGACAAGAGGTCTTCACCGCAAAATCACATGTCTTATCTCCTCAGCCAGAGTCAATGCACACTTCCTCATTAATCGAGTTAAAAAAAAGAAGACGCAAAAGAGATGCCCGCTAGATTGAAAACCCGAAAGGGCGGTCTAGGCAAAAAACAGGGTGCGTCATAAAAATGAGAGAGTGAGAGAGAGAAGGGAAAGAGAAATGGAGATCTCCAGCCTCTAAGGAAGACAACTGCACAAGCTCTACATTGGATCTCCTCAACAAATCAATTCCCCACCGAGTCAACTTTCGGATTGCAAAAGGCTCGACAAGATATGGCACCATCAAAGGTTGTCTTGGGTTATCGGCATCATTCTCCAGCAGTGTGCATTTTTTGGTTCATGAAAAGAAGGCCTGTAGACACCTCGACTTGGACCGCTCACCCCGATTGCACATGTGATCTTGTGTTTCTCACCATTTTAAGTGTTTCCCGTTAGTTTCTGTCACTTCTGTTAAGTTCCTGACTGACTTCGTTAAGTCCAGGGACTAAACTGAATAACATGGCTGACTTTCTAGTCCATTCTGTCAAAATTGCCTTCTCTAAGTCGCGCGCCTCCGACAGAAGGAGCCAGACGCGCGCGCCTCCCGCCCCGAAAGCAGGAAGCGCGTGCCTCTGGGCGTTAGTTACAGATTTCTGGCCAGAATTCTCTCCCTTGCTCAATTTATAGGATTTTGCCCGGGAAGGATTTCTTGGTGACTGAGTTTTGGCACCAAAACATCTCTCTTTCACCTATAAACCCCCCCCCCCCCCTTTACCTCCATTTTTGAGGACCTTGGATCTTTTACTCCAAAATCTTACACTTTCAACATAGAAGCCAAATTTCTTACCTTCAAGGCATTTCCAAAGGCATTCATCAAGAAGTGTTTGAAGTCTCTCAAAGACTAGGTAAAAACCATTTCCTTCCTCTTCTCGACTTCATCTCTTTTCTCTTTCTTTTTGTTTTATCAAAGTGCAATCACCCAAATCATTTTGGGACATGACTCTAATGATCACCTCATCTCATTGAGGTTGGTTAAGGAGTTATCTCCTACATTCCAAACTCCATTTTAAACCCATTTTTATGATTTAAAGAAGAAGAAGAAGAACGTTTATCATTCATGTAGATTTTGATCAAGCAAGACCAACTTTAGTTGGGCGAGATGGGTGTTTCGGTACTTCCCATCTCGTAATCTAACCCCCGAACCTCAAAACAAAGAATCTCTGTTTTCGTAATTAAACTTAGGCTATTATCAATAGGTTTTTCTTATGTTCCTCAAAACATAGTTGGCGACTCTAAACAATCTAAAACAAGTTAGACATCCTAGGATAATTCACGCGCTCTAGCCTAAAGCCGTGGTTTCCCGGGGTATCTACAGTGGCGACTCCGCTGGGGACATTTGAGGGTTAAACTTGAATTCTAATCAAAATCTACATCTTTTCTGGGCATTCTGATTCCTGATGGGGGAGGCGCGCGCTTCTGGCCTCTTCAGCCTAAGGCGCGCGCATCCCGCATCAAGGACCAGAATCGCCCGCTTCTTCATGTTCTTCATCTTCTTCTTCTGCTATTTTCCACTAATCATTTCTGCAGGGGTTACAATATGCACATGGGACCAGGGCAATCCCCTGAGTCCAAAATCTGACAATCTGACAGGTGTGCCCAGAAGCGCGCGCCTCCTAATAGCATTGCGCAACGCGCGCGCATCCCGTATCAAAACTCAGAGGCGCACGCTTCTGGGTTGGTTCCCAGAACAGAAACAGGCCTCAAAACAGAGCAGTGTGATGGGGGTGTGGGCATAGTTGCCTGCATCAGTGGTTATTCTGAACTTCGGACTGTTTTAATTTTGTGTTTTATTTACCGGTCACCCGGGTGATTCGGGAGTTGTAATTTATGTGCTTATGTGTTTTGTTTTTTTTTTTGTATTTCTTTCTTTTCAAAAAAAAATAAAAAAATAAAATAAAATTGTCACTTGTTAGACCTCACACTACATGCACATATTCCTATGAACTGCTCACTATCGAGTCGCACAAGTCCAACCCCAAATCCGTCGAGGCCAGTCCTAGAAAGTTTCAAGCTCCACTCGACCTTGGCTCTTTCGAAGCGGTAAACCTCAGCCCGTGGCGTAGTTCATGACTACATGCCGAGGGTGACCTATGAGCCTGATATTCAAGCCGAGCACAAGCCACACAATTCTAGTTAAGTTCTAACACTCCGTGACTCAAGTCGGTTTCCATGTACCGAGATTTCCCTAAACTAATGTCTTCAAATCATACATGCCAATTCGTTGAAACGGACGCAATAAAAATCCGTCCCCAAAATTGGTTATTTTGGACGAAAATAAAAATCCGTCCCCGCATGTATGCTTTACTACATTAATTTAGTTTAATCCCGATACATGTAGGATTCATAAACGCGATGGAATCCGATGAGTATATGGGACCGCGAGATGGTCTATATACTAGTGTGACGATTCCATTATTTTCTTAGAAACCCCAAAAGGGATCCATTCCCTCCGACTTATAAAAAAAAAAAAAGAGTCTTTTCTTATGTGGTTCGAGTCGTGTGCCCAACTGTGTGTTCTAAGCCTCTTCGTGGACCGCAAGTGTTACTCAAGACTGACAAGGGCCTCTTCTGCAATATAGGTTCAATTGGTACTTACAGAGTCTACCAGGATTCGGCAAATCAGTTAGTCCGTGAAGAGATTACTCCAACAGCAACCATGACCGGCAGCAGCAACACCATGTCTCTCGAACAGCTTTCAACCATGGTCCAACTCCTCCAAGAGCAAGTCTCCACCCTTAATAAGGAGGCACAAAGCAAAGACGACATTTGGCAATCCCACCTCGACAGCCAAAGGGAGGCCCACGAGGCCAAGATGGAGCTAATGAAAGAAAAGCTCACTAACCTTGCCAAGGGGAAGAACAAGAATAATGATGACGAATCCGAATGGACCGAGGGTTTGTTCAAAAGTCCTTATGTCAACACCCGCACCAAGAAAATGGGGGAGCCGAGTTCCGAGAACAATGAGCCCAAAATGGTGGATTCTATCATGGCCTACATCGACCAAAAATTCAATGGGCTCAACATGGGGAAAGGCTCCGACACAAGCCTTTATCAATCATCCATCCTCATGAGTACTATGGCCGCTCTTCCTGATAAGTTCAAGATGCCCGACATAAGCAAATTCAAGGGCAACTCTTGTCCTATGGTTCACATTGAGACTTATATTTAGGCAATGGTTCCGAAGAAGGTCTCCCCCAAGGTGATGGCTCAATGCTTTCCTCTCACTCTCAAGGGGTCGGCAAAAGATTGGTATGCTACTCTCCCGCTCACTGTCCGTCTTGATTGGGACTCCGCCATGCTTTCCTTCAAGAACCAATACCAAGGCAACACCACTCACCGGCCCACAAGGAAAGAGCTAGAGAACACTACTCAACGAGACCACGAGTCCTTCATCGACTTCACAAGGAGATGGAATGATAAACTCTCCGAGATTGTGGAAAGGCCAAATACCAAGAAGCAAATGGACATCTTTCTCAAATGTATCAAAATTGATCTCCGAATCCACCTAAGTGGGGCTTGCTATGCGGATTTCTCCCAAATGTATGAGGCGGGGGTCCGAATGGACGAGTTGCTCAAAGAAGTGAAGAAAAGTGCTCCTAGCTACCGCTATAAGGCCGCTTCCAACTCCACAAAAGAGGCCTCGGTCAACGCCGTCACTATCGATAAGGGGAATTACAAAAAGGTTCCTCCACCCCAAGGGAAGAAGTCTTGAAATGACCGTGTCTACACGCCTCTCCAAGGCATGACTCAAACCGAAGTGTTCGAAGTCCTCAAAGCAAAGGGTCAAGTCACACTCGTACAAGGGTACCAACCCAAGACGGTCCACCCCAATCATGCTCACCACAAATATTGTGGCTACCACCAATATAGTGGCCACACCACCGAGGATTGCTTCGTTCTCCGCAATGTCATTCAAGATCTAATAGACAAGAAAGAATTTGTAGTGACTAACGGCGAACATGTCAATGTAATAGAGACAGGAGAACTCGAGGGGACCACCCATTCAATCCCAATTGTGAATGGGGGCCCCTATGTTATGAATAAACTTGACAATTCTTGTTATGTTGTAACTTACGATGAGGTAATGAGGGAAGTACTAGAGAATAGGAAAAAGAAGCAAGATGGGAACGTCAACATGCTAACTCAATCCGGTCGAGTCATAGCAAGCAACCCTTCCACTTCCGCACCAAGCTCCTCTTCTCAAAGGCCGTAAGCTCGCGACACTCCCGAAGATCCTCTACTTGTCCAACTCAAGAAAACTCAAGCCAACATCTCTATTTGGGACCTCATTGCATCCTCAAAGAAACACCGAGATCTTGTCATCCGCAATCTCGATGATACATCAGTTCCTCCCGATACTACTCTCGAGGACCTCACGGCAATGATCGGTCACATTAATTTCGGGAACGTCATCACCTTTGCCGATATGGACCTTCCACCATTTGGTTCCGACCACAACGAGGCTATTTACCTCAAGGTACGAGCAAGGGGGAGGCCTATCTCAAGAGTCTTAGTGGACGGTGGTTCCGCACTCAACCTCATGCCTGGCAGAATCATGGGCATACTGGGGCTTAAGGATTCTGATTTGAAGCCTTCTACTCAAGTAATTCGAGGTTATGACAGCACCGCCCATACAGTCATGGGCATGATCGAAATAGACATTGAGTTTGGAAGCATGGTCATGTCCGTTCCATTCCAAATGCTTGACATCCCGGCCTCGTTCAACTTGATTTTGGGTCGACCATGGATTCACAGTTCTAATGCCGTCCCGTCAACTCTCCATCAATGTGTCAATATACGAAATGGTGATGAAATAGTGACCGTCATGGCCGAAAACGTCACTATCCACAGAAAAGGTGAGCCCGTCCACCAAGTTCAGCATGGTTTACCAGACTCCACTCTCTCCGGCGTCTCAATTAATGCCATTGACAAAAAAAGGGGAAACAGATCATGGACCCCCAGCAATCACAAAGTCCTCCGCATGATGAGGAATATGGACTACTTCCCTGGTTTAGGCCTAGGGAAATATCAACAAGGAATCCTACATCCTGTGCAAATCCCTTCAGTTTGGGGTACGAGCCTTCCAGAGAAGACTTGAAACAAGAGCAAGCAATCAAGAACGAAAAGGCCCGAGCTCGTAAAGAAGGCCATCGTTATGAGGTCCCTAATCTAAGGCCTTACCGCAAGACGTTAAATGGCTATTTTGTCCGCCAAGGGGAAGACGTTCCATGCATGATCTTTCCCGAGCCATGGGTTAACAATAAGGGTGTCAAAAAGCCCGGTCTCGAAATCTTCTCCGATTGTGAGATCCAGAAATCCGAAAGGGAACCAACTCCCATGTCGCCCCGTGAATGGTGGGGAAGGAAGGTGACTATAGAGTCCGAGACAAAAATCATCGTGGGGGAAGAACTGACAGATTTAGCCTCCATGTTCGAAGAGCTTGCTATAATGGATGAATGCCAAGTCAACGCCATCCATGGCACCATCACCATAAACGATACTATCAGTGAGATCCCACCAAGCTCCGAGCCGATCAACAATTGGTATTCAACGAAAGGGCCCGTTGTATCCGAAGAATTCTTAGTCCAAGAAATGGGTTGCATACCCCGCACAGCAACAAAGGAGGAGCAGCTCACACTTACTTTCGAGTCCGAGAGTGTCTCTAACACCCTCACCCAAGAGGATATGGAGGCCATAGCCGAGCGTGTGTTTCCTTTCTTTGCTAATGAAAAATTTGATATTTCTGAGTACCCTGAGATTGCAAACATCATAAATGATGAATTAACTAATAATGAACTTAATGAACAAGTTAATAACGATTCAAATTATGATGAAATAGACCACGAAAACACAACATACTTAAATGAACTTGCTCAACAAGTCCGTAGTCGTGGTGAAAATGGTCCAGAGGCTGACGAAGAATTGCATGTTGTTAATCTGGGTACCGAAGAAGAGCCAAGAGAAACTAGGATCGGAAGCTTCTTCAAGGGGACGACAGAGACAGATTGACTGCACTACTACGGGAGTTCGTGGATGTGTTCGCATGGTCATACAAAGACATGCCGGGTTTGGATAGAAAGGTAGCGGAGCACAGAATTCCGATCAGAGAAGATGCTAAGCCAGTAAAGCAGAAGCTCAGAAAGATCAAGCCAGAATGGTCTCTGCAAGTCAAAGAAGAGATTGAAAAGCTCCTCAGTGTGGGTTTCATCAAGGTTATCGAGTATCCGACATGGTTAGCCAACATCGTGACTGTCAGAAAGGCAAACGGCAAGGTTCGAGTTTGTGTGGACTTCCGGGATTTGAACAAAGCTTCCCCAAAGGATGATTTTCCACTCCCTAACATCGACATGCTGGTCGACTCCACTACTGCCTATGAGGTTCGCTCATGCGTGGATGGGTTCCCTGGGTACAATCAGATTCTCATGGCCGAGGAAGATCAACATAAGACAGCCTTCACAACACCGTGGGGTACCTTTTGCTACACAGTCATGCCATTTGGGTTAAGAAACGCTGGGGCTTCCTACCAAAGACCCGTGACAGACTTTTTCCACGATATGATTCACAAAGAAATCGAGGTCTATGTGGACGACATGATCATTCACTCCAAAGGGACCGATGGTCAACATTTAATCGATCTCCGCAAGTTCTTCGAAAGACTTCGTCAACACAAGATGAGGCTCAACCCTGCAAAGTGCACATTCGGGGTTATCCGAGGCAAAGTTCTTGGTTACATGGTCACTGAAAGGGGAATTGAAGTAGATCCTTCCAAAATCAAGGCAATCATTGACATGCCTCCTCCAAAGACGCAGAAAGAGATCAAAGGTTTTATGGGCAGACTGCAATACATCAGTCGGTTTGTGCACCAACTCACTTCCATGTGCGAGCCAATCTTCAAGCTACTCAAGAAGAATGTGGCTCTAGAATGGACCGACGCGTGCCAAGAAGCCTTCGACCAAGTGAAGCATTACTTGACGTGCCCTCCTGTTCTAGTTCCGCCGCACAAGGAGAAGCCTCTTTTGCTCTATCTCATTGTCAATGATGAAGCCCTAGGGGCTATGTTAGCACAAGAGCAACGAGAATCCACAAAGGAGAATGCCATTTATTTTGTCAGTCGCCGATTCCAAGGAGGCGAAAAGAACTACTCTGTCTTAGAGAAGTCATGTGCAGCATTGGTTTGGGTCACTCAAAAGCTCAAATACTATATGGGAGCTTTTCCAATCAAACTAGTAGCAAAGGTGGACCCGCTCCGCTACAACTTCGAGAAGCCTTTCATGTCCACAAGAATAGCCAAATGGTACTTCATGCTCGCCGGCTATGATATCACCTACGTCACACTAAAATCCGTTAGGGGGAAAGTGTTCAGTGACCAGCTTGCCGAATTCCCATGTGACGAAGTGAAGGGGGAAGATGTACAGTTCCCCGACGAGCATTTAATTTGTTGTCGCGACCCCGACCCCACGGGCCCGGAGTACGCGAGCTGGACGTCGACTTAAACAATAAACTCTAAAATAATGGAGATAAAAATTTCCTTTTATTCCAAAAGATGATAATATAAAGTTTTGAAATCCAACTTGTACCACAAAATATAAATTAGTGTGAGCTCCATAAGCTTACACCCAAAATAATAAAATATACAAATTCTAATGACGTCAAGTTTGGTACAACTAGTCCCAAAAAGGTTACACATTTATGTAATGTAAACCCACCAATAACAACTGCCCAAAAAGCTCAACCCTCGCGACGTCCTGTCTCGTGATCAGCGAGTCTAATCCTTTCCACCTGGGGGGGGGGGTTAAGGAAAAACAAAGACAAAAGAAAGGGGGTGAGATAAATCTCAATAAGTTACTAATGCAACTACATGACATGCTATGATGCAATAAGCAATAACAATAATAAATATCACTTAGCACGTAGCATATATCAATTAACAGATAGCAGCGGAAATAAACAAGTAAAAAAGGATATTAGCCAAGGTTTCCCAACTGATATAACCAAATAAAGGTCTCTGCGCAGCTTCAATAATCAACAATCAACATCTTCGTAGCAGCATGAAAGCTTGAAGAGAAAACCCCTGGTACCGGAACCAATAATAATGAGGGGACAGTGACACACAGTCAAAGCCTGAAACTAATAGCTAAAGTGCTCACAAAGGGGCTAGCTCATCTCACATCCAAGGCCAATCTGGAGGAGGGAAATAATGGGGCAAAACAATGGTCAACATCACAATGGACTTGGCTGTGCCATCATAATGTTTCGCATCGCCCAAAACACACACAAATACCAGCTGGACTTTCAAGTAAAGGCTAAGTAATAAAATACTAGCACAATAAACAACCATTGATTCCAAAGAAGGGAACCATTGCAAACAAATCACTAAAATAGTGCATCAATCCAACAATACATCAAAAAGATGTTCTAACCAACCCAAACCATTTTTATTCGAATTCCATAACACAATCGGTCACAAAGGGATCATTCTCGAACACTAAAGTGTTCCACAACATTAACTTAAGTCAACTAGGGTGATACATCGTGTCACGACCCGAAAACTAGGCTCTATTTTATTAGTAATAAATAATTATTATTTATTTATTTGCTTATTTATTTATTTAAATTATTATTTATTTAAATATCTATGTGTGCATTTTATGTTTCATAATAATTTATGTCTAGCATTTTATTTGGGTTTTTTGTGCTAGTGTAGAAGTGTTGAGTCTTATTTGTTAGTGGGGAGTTTATTTGAAAAAGGGTAGTATTAGGGGGAGGGGCCTAAGTGTAAATGTTCAAATAATCTTTCTCCTACTCCCTCTCTTTCTCCCTCACTTCTCATCCCTCTCCCAGCAACTATCTCTCTCTCTCTCTCCATTAGGGTAAGTTTTTCTCTCTTTCCTTCTCTCTTCAATCTAACCATCTTCCTCTTGTTATTTCTCATTTCTTAAAACATGAAACTTGTTTAGATCGTCGTTAGGATCGTAGAGGGCTAAAAATATTCGAGTTCCGGCAACTTTGAGAAAATTCAAGTAAGTTACTTTCCCCCCATTTTTATGCTAAAGAGTTCATATCATACTTATATAATGCTTGGGTTGTTATATTTGAAGTTTGGTTGAGTTTGGAATTTATTTGGGATTTGTTAGTGTTTTGGCTAAAAATGGTGTTCTTGGGAATGTGGGGATTCAATTTTAGTTCAAGTTGTGGAATGATGTTATCTATGCCTCCCATAATCTTAGTTGTTGTTTTAGTTCATTTTGGAACTTGTTAAAGGAGTTGATTTTGAGTATTTTGTGTTGGGTGAATTTTTGGGTCGAAATTGTATGAACCCATCTCTGTTTTCCCAACCATGAACCAGACCAGGCGCCCGCCCGGGTTGGACCAGGCGCCCGCCTACCCAGCTTTTTATGCGGCCAGACCTTCTGGACAATTAAGCGCCCGCCCGCCCCATGCCAGGCGCCCGCCTGCCCCCTGTTCCAGAATTCTGCCCTTTTGCTTGGTTTAGGACTAATGGCTTAACTAGTTTAGGTTTTATTCTTCTAATTAACCTAAGTTAACATCGTGGAACACTTTATTAATTGGACTTGATTCTTTTGTGAATAAATATGTTATGGAATTTGATTAATTACTATTTTGGGAATGTGGTCCATCCTTGATGTGTTGTTTGGGTTGGTTTACCTTTGTGGTAATTTATTTGGATTGGTTCCCTACTTTGGAATCATTAGTTTTTATCGTGCTAGTATTTTATTACTTAGCCTTTACTTGAAAGTCCAGCTGGTATTTTGTGTGTGTTTGGGCGATGCGAAACATTACGATGGCACAGCCAAGTCCATTGTGATGTTGACCATTGTTTTGCCCCATTATTTCCCTCCTCCAGATTGTCCTTGGATGTGAGATGAGCTAGCCCCTTTGTGAGCACTTTAGCTATTGGTTTTCGGGCTTTGACTGTGTGTCACTGTCCCTTGTTATTGGTTCCGGTACCGGGGATTTCTCTTCAGCTTTCATGCTATTATGAAGATGATGATTTGTTGATTATTGAAGCTGCGCAGCGACCTTTATTTGGTTTATCTGTTTGGAAAACCTTGGCTAATATCCTTTGTTATGTGTTCATTTCCGCTGCTATCTGATATATGATAATTGCTATGTGTTATGTGATTTATTATTGATGATTGCATCATAGCATGTCATGTAGTTGCATTAGTAACTTATTGAGATTTATCTTACCCCCTTTCTTTTTATCTTTGTTTTTCCTTAACCCCCCCCTAGGACCAAGGAATTAGACTCGCTGATCACGAGGACGTCGCGAGGGTTGAGCTTTTGGGGCAAGTGTATATTGGTGGGTTTACATTATATAAATGTGTAACTCTTTTGGGGATAATTGTAGCACACTTTGACGTCACTAAGATTTGTATATTTTATTATTTTGTAGTGTGAGCTTATGGGGCTTACACTAGTACATTGTTGTTGTTAAATTGTTTTCCAAAACCTTGTGTTATCATCTTTTGATATGAAATGAAATTTTTATCTCCGATATTTTGGTATTTTGATTAGTAAGTCGACGTCCAGCTCGCGATCTCGGGCCCGCGGGGTTCGGGGTCGCGACAGTTGGTATCAGAGCTATGGTTTGGCTCTAAGTATAAGTCTAGGTGGACTAGTATGACCTAGGAGGGTAGTTGTGTTTGGAGTGAGTAACGGTTGATGTTTTCTGCAGGTAATTGTTCTCAATGGCTAGAAGAAGAACAGGTGAAGGTTCTAGTGGGGCTCAGAATCAGAATGATATTCGGGAAGAGAACCGTGCCATGGTCTAAGGCATGTTTGAGGCGGCCATGAAGGCAATTCATGACCAAGGACCGAGAGTAGAACAAGCACCACCACCCCAATATGGTTTGGAGCAATTCTTGAAACTGAAACCGGCAGAGTTCGATGGTGAGCCCGGTGTGAAGAAGGCCGAACTATGGGTTGAGTCTATGGAGAAAATCTATGATGTGTTTGGATGCACGGACGAGGATAGGGTCCGGTTCGCGGCTTATAAACTTGTGGGTGCCGCCGAGCATTGGTGGAAAGGGGTTAAAGCTAGTTGGAATGATACTCACACAGTGTATGCTTGGGAATTGTTTGTGCGGAAGTTCAAAGAGCATTTCATTCTGGTAGTGGATCAGAACCAAAAGGAGATCGAGCTTCTCAACTTGGAGCAAGGTTTGTTGTCTATAGCTCATTACTCGGCTAAGTTCACAGAATTAGCCCGGTATTGTGACTATCTTGTGAGGACCGAAGAACAGAAGGCTATGAGATTCATCCGGGGTTTGAAGACTTCTATCCGTACTCAGCTTATAGCCCAGAGGATTGTGACATTCCAAGATGCGGTAGACTGTGCTTACTTGATCGAGCAAGATATTGGGGAACATAAGAGGAAGACCGAGGTAGCCAACCCGAGTAAGCAAGGAGCGCAGAGCAAGTCACAACCAAGGATTGATAACCGAGGTAACTTTGGGGGAAAATCTCAGTCCCGAGGGCAACCAATCCCAAGGAACCCGGGTACTACTTCCGGGAACCAAGGGAACCAGAATAGGAGACTTTGTTCCTATTGCCAAAAGGAAGGCCATTCAGAGGACCGGTGTTGGAAGAAACAGGGAAGGTGTACCAATTGTGGTCAAATGGGTCATTTTGCAAGGTATTGTACTAGAGGCAGAGGTCAACCGACTGGGGTAGGAGCTGGGGCTCCACAGCATCAGAAAAGGGATGCTACGAGAAAGGCCAAAGTCCAAGGAAAAGTGTTTGCAATGAATCAGCATCAGGCAGATGATCCCTCAGTGATTGGAGGTATTGTTTCTATATCTAATGTGAGCGCGCGTACGTTAGTAGATCCAGTATCATCTCACTTTTACATTTCTGTGCAATTTGCTTCTTTGTTAAATGCTGCATCTGAGTCTTTGCCCTATGTGTTAGAGGTGTCAACTCCTATGGGAGAATATTTGCTGACCGATAGAGTGTTTCGTGCTTGTGATGTGCTTATATCTGGTCGTGTCTTGTGTGCGGACTTGGTAGTCCTTTCTATTCAGGACTTTGATGTTATTTTGGGTATTGATTGGTTGAGCAAGTTTCATGCTTCCGTTGATTGTCGTAAGAAAGTTGTTACTTTTTCTATTCCCGATGTGCCTAAATTTGTTTTTGAGGCTAGCCCTTTGAGTAGAAAAGTTCGTTTAATTTCTTATGTGAAAGCGAGAAAATTGTTGCATCGTGGTTGTGAGGGGTACTTGGCTAGTGTGCTTGATACTAGGAAAGAATCCCCTAGTTTGGAGAGTGTTCGGGTAGTTAGGGAATTTCCCGATGTTTTCTCTTCTGAATATGATATGCCTCCAGATCGTGAAATAGAATTTTGTATGGATCTTTTGTCGGGTACGGCTCCGATTTCAAAGGCACCGTATAGGTTGGCTCCCGCAGAGTTGAAGGAACTAAAGGTTCAGTTGCAAGAGTTGCTTGATCGAGGGTTTATCCGCCCTAGTGTTTCCTCGTGGGGAGCACCGGTTTTATTTTTGCGGAAGAAAGACGGTTCTTTGAGATTGTGTATCGATTACCGGAAGTTGAATCAGGTTACGGTGAATAACAAGTATCCTCTACCTCACATTGATGATTTATTTGATCAGCTTCAAGGCTCAGTTGTGTTTTCTAAACTTGATTTGAGGAGTGGGTACCATCAGTTGAAGATTCGATCGGAGGATATTCCGAAGACTGCCTTTCGCACTCGTTATGGTCATTACGAGTTCTTGGTTATGCCATTTGGGTTGACTAACGCGCCTGCCGTGTTTATGGATTTGATGAACCGGGTTTTCCATCCTTATCTTGATTCGTTCGTGGTGGTTTTCATCGACGACATTCTTGTCTACTCTAAATCCCGAGAGGAGCACGAGCAACACTTGAGGACAGTTTTATCCGTTCTTGCGAGGGAGAAATTATTTGCGAAGTTTAGTAAATGCGAATTTTGGCTCGAGAAAGTGTCATTTCTTGGTCATGTTATTTCTAAAGATGGGATTTCCGTAGATCCTTCAAAGATAGAAGCTATAGTGGATTGGAAGAGACCCGAGTCAGTGACCGAGATCAGAAGTTTTCTGGGTTTAGCCGGTTATTACAGAAGGTTTATAGAGGGGTTTTCGAGGATTTCTACTCCGATGACTCAATTGACCCGGAAGAATGTCCCGTTTGAGTGGACCGAGAAATGTGACAAGAGTTTCGAGGAATTGAAGAAGAGGTTGACTACCGCTCCGATCTTGACTTTGCCTAATGGGAGCGATGGTCTAGTGATTTACAGTGATGCTTCGAAAGAGGGTTTGGGTTGTGTGTTGATGCAGAACGGGAAAGTAATTGCTTATGCTTCGAGGAAGTTGACCCCTAGTGAACAGAACTACCCCACACACGATATGGAGTTCGTGGCGATAGTCTTTGCGTTGCACAAATGGAAGCATTACCTTTATGAAGCGAAGTTTCAGATTTTTACCGATCACAAGAGTTTGAAATACCTCTTCTCTCAAAAGGAATTGAACAACCGGCAGCGTAGGTGGATGGAGCTTTTAAAGGACTATGATTGTACAATATCTTATCACCCGGGAAAAGCAAATGTTGTTGCCGATGCGATTAGTAGGAAGTCTTATGTGGCTTCGATGATGGTCCGTGAGTGGAAGATGCTTGAGGATGTGCGAGATTGGTCTCCTAGTGAATCGAGACATGGGGCGATTTTTGCGAATATTAGGGTATCTCCGAACCTAATTCAGAGAATAAAGGAAGCGCAGAGAGAAGATCCCGAGTTGGTGAAAATAATGGGTAAATTGAAAGAGAAGAACTTCGAGGATTTTTCTGTTAGCCCGATTGGAGTTTTGACTTTCCGTGGCAGATTGTGTGTTCCGGATGTTAATGTGATTAAACAGAGAGTTCTTGATGAGGGTCACAAATCGAGGTATACCATCCATCCCGGGAGTACGAAGATGTATCAGGATTTGAAACAACAATTTTGGTGGATTAACATGAAGAGGGAGATCGCAGACTACGTATCGAAATGTTTGACCTGTCAACAAGTTAAAGCAGAGAATCAGAGACCCGCAGGTTTACTTCAGCCTCTTGAGATACCCGAGTGGAAGTGGGAACACATTACGATGGATTTTGTAACCGGACTACCCAGGACTCGAAGAAAATTCAATGCAGTTTGGGTGATCGTGGACAGGTTGACTAAGTTTTCTCATTTCTTACCCATTGACATTTCCTATTCGATGGAGAAACTTTCGAATTTGTATATTCATGAGATTGTCAGATTACATGGTGTTCCGGTTAGTATTGTGTCGGACAGAGACCCCAGGTTTACATCCCGATTTTGGCAGTCGTTACAGAAGGCTTTGGGTACCGACTTGAGGTTTAGCACAGCATTTCATCCTCAGACTGACGGTCAGTCTGAGAGGACCATTCAGATTCTCGAGGATATGTTACGGGCTTGCACAGTTGACTTTCCGGATTCGTGGGATTCACACCTACCGCTTGCAGAGTTTGCCTACAATAATAGCTATCAGTCGAGCATTGGTATGGCACCGTATGAGGCTTTGTATGGGAGGAAATGTAGATCGCCTATCTGTTGGGATGAGGTCGGCGAAGCAAAGATCGTGGGTATTGATTTGCTTCAGGATTCAGTTGAGAAAGTTAGAGTTATCCGGGATCGATTGAAAACAGCCCAGAGTCGACATAAGAGCTATGCAGATAACCGAAGGCGAGATCTTAGTTTTCAAACCGGAGATTTTGTGTTCTTGAAGGTGTCTCCGAAGGTTGGTATCTGAAGGTTCGGGAAGAATGGTAAATTGGCTCCGAGGTTCGTTGGACCGTTTGAGATTTTGGGGAAAGTGGGACTTCTAGCGTATCGTCTTGCGTTACCATCTTCTTTGGACCGGTTACAGAACGTCTTTCACGTTTCTATGCTTCGGAAGTACGTTCATGATCCTTCTCACGTGTTACTGAGGATACCGGAAGATATTGAGCCCGATATGACTTATGAGGAACGACCGGTTAGGATCCTTGACTCCAAAGTCCAAGAATTGAGAAACAAAAGCATTGCGTTGGTTAGAGTTATTTGGAGGAATCATAATATCGAGGAGTCGACGTGGGAGCTTCGAGATGAGATCGAGAGGAAATATCCGTGGCTTTTTAATTCGGGTAAGTCTCGTTAAAATTCGGGTCGAATTTTCTTTAAGGGGGAGTGAATGTGACGACCCGAAAACTAGGCTCTATTTTATAAGTAATAAATAATTATTATTTATTTATTTTCTTATTTATTTATTTAAATTATTATTTATTTAAATATCTATGTGTGCATTTTATGTTTCATAATAATTTATGTCTAGCATTTTATTTGGGTCTTTTGTGCTAGTGTAGAAGTGTTGAGTCTTATTTGTTAGTGGGGAGTTTATTTGAAAAAGGGTAGTATTAGGGGGAGGGGCCTAAGTGTAAATGTTCAAATAATCTTTCTCCTACTCCCTCTCTTTCTCCCTCACTTCTCATCCCTCTCCCAGCAACTATCTCTCTCTCTCTCTCTCCATTTGGGTAAGTTTTTCTATCTTTCCTTCTCTCTTCAATCTAACCATCTTCCTCTTGTTATTTCTCATTTCTTAAAACATGAAACTTGTTTAGATCGTCGTTAGGATCGTAGAGGGCTAAAAATATTCGAGTTCCGGCAACTTTGAGAAAATTCAAGTAAGTTACTTTCCCCCCATTTTTATGCTAAAGAGTTCATATCATACTTATATAATGCTTGGGTTGTTATATTTGAAGTTTGGTTGAGTTTGGAATTTATTTGGGATTTGTTAGTGTTTTGGCTAAAAATGGTTTTCTTGGGAATGTGGGGATTCAATCTTAGTTCAAGTTGTGGAATGATGTTATCTATTCCTCCCATAATCTTAGTTGTTGTTTTAGTTCATTTTGGAACTTGTTAAAGGAGTTGATTTTGAGTATTTTGTGTTGGGTGGATTTTTGGGTCGAAATTGTAAGAACCCATCTCTGTTTTCCCGGCCATGAACCAGACCAGGCGCCCGCCCGGGTTGGACCAGGCGCCCGCCTACCCAGCTTTTTATGCGGCCAGACCTTCTGGTCAATTAAGCGCCCGCCTGCCCCCTGTTCCAGAATTCTGCCCTTTTGCTTGGTTTAGGACTAATGGCTTAACTAGTTTAGGTTTTATTCTTCTAATTAACCTAAGTTAACATCGTGGAACACTTTATTAATTGGACTTGATTCTTTTGTGAATAAATATGTTATGGAATTTTATTAAGTACTATTTTGGGAATGTGGTCCATCCTTGATGTGTTGTTTGGGTTGGTTTACCTTTGTGGTAATTTATTTGGATTGGTTCCCTACTTTGGAATCATTAGTTGTTTATCGTGCTAGTATTTTATTACTTAGCCTTTACTTGAAAGTCCAGCTGGTATTTTGTGTGTGTTTGGGCGATACGAAACATTACGATGGCACAGCCAAGTCCATTGTGATGTTGACCATTGTTTTGCCCCATTATTTCCCTCCTCCAGATTGGCCTTGGATGTGAGATGAGCTAGCCCCTTTGTGAGCACTTTAGCTATTGGTTTTCGGGCTTTGACTGTGTGTCACTGTCCCTTGTTATTGGTTCCGGTACCGGGGATTTCTCTTCAGCTTTTATGCTATTATGAAGATGATGATTTGTTGATTATTGAAGCTGCGCAGCGACCTTTATTTGGTTTATCGGTTTGGAAAACCTTGGCTAATATCCTTTGTTATGTGTTCATTTCCGCTGCTATCTGATATATGATAATTGCTATGTGTTATGTGATTTATTATTGATGATTGCATTATAGCATATCATGTAGTTGCATTAGTAACTTATTGAGATTTATCTCACCCCCTTTCTTTTTATCTTTGTTTCTCCTTAACCCCCCCCCCCCAGGACCAAGGAATTAGACCCGCTGATCACGAGGACGTCGCGAGGGTTGAGCTTTTGGGGCAAGTGTATATTGGTGGGTTTAGATTATATAAATGTGTAACTCTTTTGGGGATAGTTGTAGCACACTTTGACGTCACTAAGATTTATATATTTTATTATTTTGTAGTGTGAGCTTATGGGGCTTACACTAGTACATTGTTGTTGCTAAATTGTTTTCCAAAACCTTGTGTTATCATCTTTTGATATGAAATGAAATTTTTATCTCCGATATTTTGGTTTTTGATTAGTAAGTCGACATCCAGCTCACGATCTCGGGCCCGCGGGGTTCAGGGTCGTGACACATCGAGCCTAGATCGGGCTTGGACCTTAAAACAATTCAAAAACAAAGATACTCCGAACAGCTGGTATGGGCGGTCGCCCAAAACCTCCATGGGCGGTCGCCCAAAACCAATACCAGAACACCAGACCAACTAATGACCTGGGCGGTCGCCCAAAACCAAGCTTCAAAAACCAATCAAAATGATGACCTGGGCGGTCGCCCAAGCCAAAAGTGGGCGGTCGCCCACAACCCCTGTTCTGCCGGAATTCGGCAAGGATGAACTGGGTTCTTCCAATTTCTTACCCAAAACCAATTCTCTCACAAAGCAACACTCCCAAATTGATGCCCAAAGTACCCAAACAACAACTAACCAAAAAGGGGACCTTAACAACACCATTTATCAACCAAAACCAAGATCAAATCCCAACATTCATCAAAATCACCATTTTTAACCAAAAACCAAAAAAATTCCAAACAAATCCCAAACTCAATCAAACATCAAATATATCAACTAAAGTATTATATAAACATGAAATGAACACTTTAGCATAAAAATGGGGGAAAAGCAACTTACTTGAGATTTCTCAAAGATGACGGAATTCAAATATTTTTGATTCTACGAGATCCTATCGACGATCTAAACACATTTCGTAAAATAAGAAATAAGGAAAGATGAGAGGAAGAGGATGGAAATGTAGAGAGAAGGGAGAAAGAGAAACCTTACCTTTTCTTGGGCTAGGAAGAGAGAGAGTATGCTGGGAGAGAATGAGGGAGAGTGAGGGAGAAGAGAGGGAGTAGGGAGAATTATTTTGAAAAACTTACACTTAGACCCCCTCCCCACTAACTACCCAAAACAAATAACTCCCCACTAACAATTAAGACCCAACTCTCACTAGCACAATTAACCAATTAAATGCTAGGCACGGAAATATTATGAAACATAGAATGCACACATAAATATTTAAATAAATAATAATGTAAACAATTAAATAAGAAATAAATAATTAATTAAATATTTATTATTAGAAAATAGAGACGGGTTTTCGTGTCGTGACATTCACTCCCCCTTAAAGAAAATTCGACCCGAATTTTAACGAGACTTACCCGAATTAAAAAGCCACGGATATTTCCTCTCTATCTCACCACGAAGCTCCCAAGTCGATTCCTCAACATTATGATTTCTCCAAAGAACTCTAACCAATGGAATGCTTTTGTTCCTCAACTCTTGGACTTTGGCATCAAGAATCTGAACCGGTCGTTCCTCGTAAGTCATGTCGGGATCTATATCCTCCGGTACCCTCGGCAAAACGTGAGAAGGATCATGAACATACTTCCGAAGCATAGAAACGTGAAAAACGTTATGTAACCGGTCTAAAGATGGTGGTAACGCAAGTCGATACGCAAGAAGTCCCATCTTTCCCAGAATCTCAAACGGACCTATAAACCTCGGAGCCAATTTACCCTTCTTCCCGAACCTTCGAATACCCACTTTCGGAGATACTTTCAAGAACACAAACTCACCGGTCTGAAAACTAAGATCTCTCCTTCGGTTATCTGCATAGCTCTTCTGTCGACTCTGCGCTGTTTTCAATCGATCCCGGATAACTCTAACTTTCTCAACTGAATCCTGAAGCAAATCAATACCCACGATCTTCGCTTCACCGACCTCATCCCAACAGATAGGCGATCTATATTTTCTCCCATACAAGGCCTCATAAGGTGCCATCTCGATACTAGCCTGATAACTGTTGTTGTAAGAGAATTCCACTAACGTTAAATGTCTATCCCAAGAATCGGAAAAGTCTATCGAAAAAGCTCGCAACATATCCTCTAAAATCTGAATGGTCCTCTTGGATTGACCGTCGGTACCCAAAGCTTCCTGTAACGCTTTTTAGAATCTAGAAGTAAACCTCGGGTCTCGATCTGACACAATGCTAACCGGAACCCCATGCAATCTCACAATCTCATCAATGTAAAGGGTCGCAAGCTTTTCCATCGAGTACCTAATGTCAATAGGCAAGAAATGTGCACTCTTGGTCAGTCTATCCACAATAACCCAAACACTGTCATACTTCCTACGGGTACGAGGTAGTCCCGTAACGAAATCCATAGTCACATGCTCCCATTTCCACTCCGGAATCTCTAACGGCTGAAGTAGTCCTGCGGGTCTCTGATGCTTGGCTTTGACCTGCTGACAAGTTAAACATTTCGAAACATACTCGGCTATTTCCCTCTTCATGTTGTTCCACCAAACGTGTTGTTTCAAATTCTGATACATCTTCGTACTACCCGGATGAATAGTATATCTCGATTTGTGACCCTCATCTAAAACTTGCCTATTTATTCCACCAACATCGGGTACGCACAAACGACCACGGAAAGTCAACACCCCATTCGAACCCATAGAAAAATCCTCGAAGTTCTTTTCCTTCATTTTACCCATTACTCTCACTAACTCGGGATCTTCTTTTTGAGCTTCTTTTATCCTCTGAATTAGGGTCGGAGATATCCTAATATTCGCAAAAATAGCCCCATGTCTCGATTCACGACGACACCAATCTCGAACATCCTCAAGCATTTTCCACTCTCGAACCATCATCGAGGCCACATAAGACTTTCTACTAATCGCATCAGCTACCACATTCGCCTTCCCCGGATGATAAGAAATTTTACAATCATAGTCCTTTAAAAGTTCCATCCATCAACGCTGTCGGTTATTCAATTCCTTTTGAGAGAAGAGATATTTCAAACTCTTGTGATCGGTAAAAATCTCAAACTTCGCCCCGTATAGGTAATGCTTCCACTTATGCAATGCAAAGACTATCGTGGCCAACTCCATATCATGAGTAGGGTAATTCTGTTCACTAGGGGTCAACTTCCTCGAAGCATAAGCAATTACTTTCCCATTCTGCATCAAAACACAACCCAAACCCTCTTTCGAAGCATCACTGTAAATCACTAAGTCGTCATTTCCATTTGGTAACGCAAGAATAGGAGCCGTAGTTAATCTCTTCTTTAATTCATCAAAGCTACTTTGACACTTTTCACTCCACACAAACTGTACATCCTTCCGGGTCAACTGAGTCATCGGAGTAGCAATCCTCGAAAACCCTTCTATAAACCTTCTGTAATACCCGGCTAAACCCAGAAAACTTCTGATCTTGGTCACTGTCTCGGGTCTCTTCCAATCCACTATGGCCTCTATCTTTGAAGGATCCACTGAAATCCCATATTTCGAAATAACATGACCCAGAAATGAAACCTTCTCGAGCCAAAATTCGCATTTACTAAACTTCACAAACAACTGCTCCCTCGCAAGGATGGATAAAACTGTCCTCAAGTGTTGCTCGTGCTCCTCTCGATATTTAGAGTAAACAAGAATGTCGTCGATGAAAACCACCACAAACGAGTCAAGATAAGGGTGGAAAACCCGGTTCATCAAATCCATAAACACGGCCGGCGCGTTAGTCAACCCAAACGGCATAACCAAGAACTAGTAATGACCATACCGAGTGCGAAAGGCAGTCTTCGGAACATCCTCCGATCGAATCTTCAACTGATGGTACCCACTCCTCAAATCAAGTTTAGAAAACACCACGGACCCTTGAAGCTGATCAAATAGATCATCAATGTGATGTAGAGGATACTTGTTCTTCACTGTAACCTGGTTCAACTTTCGGTAGTCAATACACAATCTCAAAGAACCGTCTTTCTTCCGCACAAACAAAACCGGTGCTCCCCACGGGGAAACACTAAGGCGGATAAACCCTCGATCAAGCAACTCTTGCAACTGACCCTTTAGTTCCTTCAACTCTGCGGGAGCCAATCGATACGGTGCCTTTGAAATCGTAGCTGTACCCGGCAAAAGATCTATACAAAATTCTATCTCACGATCGGGAGGCATATCATATTCAGAAGAGAAAACATCGGGAAATTCCCTAACTACCCGAACAATTTCCAAACTAGGGGATTCTTTCCTAGTATCAAGCACACTAGCCAAGTACCCCTCACAACCACGGTGCAATAATCTCCTAGCTTTCACATAGGAAATCATACGAATATTTCTACCCAAAGGCATAGCCTCAAAAAAAAATTTAGGCATATCAGGAATAGAAAAAGTAACAACTTTCTTACGACAATCAACAGAAGCATGAAACTTGCTCAACCAATCCATACCCAAAATAACATCAAAATCTTGAATCGGGAGGACTACCAAGTCCACACACAATACACGACCACATATAAGCACGTCACAAGCACGAAAGACTTTATCAGTCACCAAACACTCTCCCATAGGAGTTGACACCTCTAACACATAGGGTAAAGACTCAGATGCAGCATTTAGTAAAGAAGCAAATTGCACAAAAATGTAAGAATGAGATGATCCTGGATCTACTAACGTACGCGCTCTCACATTAGATATAGAAACAATACCTCCAATCACTGAGGGATCATCTGCCTGATGCTGATTCATTGCAAACACTTTTCCTTGGACTTTGGCCTTTCCCGTAGCATCCCTTTTCTGACCCTGTGGAGCACCAGCTCCTAACCCAGTCGGTTGACCCCTGCCTCTAGTACAATCCCTTGCAAAATGACCCATTTGACCACAATTGGTACACCTGCCCTGTTTCTTCCAACACCGGTCCTCTGAATGGCCTTCCTTTTGGCAATATGAACAAAGTCTCCTATTTTGGTTCCCTTGGTTCCCGGAAGTACTACCCGGGTTCGTTGGGATTGGTTGCCCTCGGAACTGAGATTGTCCCCAAAGTTACCTCGGTTATCAATCCTTGGTTGTGACTTGCTCTGCGCTCCTTGCTTACTCGGGTTAGCTACCTCGGTCTTCCTCTTATGTTCCCCAATATCTTGCTCTATACGATAGGCATGGTCTACCGCATCCTGGAATGTCACAATCCTCTGGGCTATAAGCTGAGTACGGATAGAAGTCTTCAAACCCCGAATGAATCTCATGGCCTTCTGTTCTTCGGTCCTAACAAGATAGTCACAATACCCGGCTAATTCTGTGAACTTAGCCGAGTACTGAGCTATAGACAACAAACCTTGCTCCAAGTTGAGAAGCTCGATCTCCTTTCGGTTCTGATCCACTACCGGAATGAAATGCTCCTTGAACTTCCGCACAAACAATTCCCAAGCATACACTGTATGAGTGTCATCCCATCTTGCTTTAACCCATTTCCACCAATGCTCGGCGGCACCCACAAGCTTATAAGCCGCGAACCGGACCCTATCCTCGTCCGTGCACCCAAACACATCATAAATTTTCTCCATAGACTCAACCCATAGTTCGGCCTTCTTCACATCGGGTTCACCATCAAACTCTGCCGGCTTCAGTTTCAAGAATTGCTCCAAACCATATCGAGGTGGCGGTGCTTGCTCTACCCTCGGTCCTTGGTCATGAATAGCCTTCATGGCCGCCTCAAACATGCCTTGGAACATAGCACGGTTCTCTTCCCGAAGATCATTCTGATTCTGAGCCCCACTAGAACTTTCACCCGTTCTTCTTCTAGCAATTGTTAATAATTACCTGCATAAAACATCAACCGTTACTCACTCCGAACACAACTACCCTCCTAGGTCATACTAGTCCACCTAGACTTATACTTAGAGCTAAACCATAGCTCTGATACCAACTGTCGCGACCCCGACCCCGCGGGCCCGAAGTACGCGAGCTGGACGTCGACTTAAACAATAAACTCTAAAATAATGGAGATAAAAATTTCCTTTTATTCCAAAAGATGATAACATAAAGTTTTGAAATCCAACTTGTACCACAAAATATAAATTAGTGTGAGCTCCATAAGCTTACACCCAAAATAATAAAATATACAAATTCTAATGACGTTAAGTTTGGTACAACTAGTCCCAAAAAGGTTACACATTTATGTAATGTAAACCCACCAATAACAACTGCCCAAAAAGCTCAACCCTCGCGACGTCCTGTCTCGTGATCAGCGAGTCTAATCCTTTCCACCTGGGGGGGGTTAAGGAAAAACAAAGACAAAAGAAAGGGGGTGAGATAAATCTCAATAAGTTACTAATGCAACTACATGACATTCTATGATGCAATAAGCAATAACAATAATAAATATCACTTAGCACGTAGCATATATCAATTAACAGATAGCAGCGGAAATAAACAAGTAACAAAGGATATTAGCCAAGTTTTCCCAACTGATCTAACCAAAGAAAGGTCGCTGCGCAGCTTCAATAATCAACAATCAACATCTTTGTAGCAGCATGAAAGCTTGAAGAGAAAACCCCCGGTACCAGAACCAATAATAATGAGGGGACAGTGACACACAGTCAAAGCCCGAAACCAATAGCTAAAGTGCTCACAAAGGGGCTAGCTCATCTCACATCCAAGGCCAATCTGGAGGAGGGAAATAATGGGGCAAAACAATGGTCAACATCACAATGGACTTGGCTGTGCCATCATAATGTTTTGCATCGCCCGAAACACACACAAATACCAGCTGGACTTTCAAGTAAAGGCTAAGTAATAAAATACTAGCACAATAAACAACCATTGATTCCAAAGTAGGGAACCATTCCAAACAGATCCCTAAAACAGTGCATCAATCCAACAATACATCAAAAAGATGTTCTAACCAACCCAAACCATTTTTAATCGAATTTCCATAACACAATCGGTCACAAAGGGATCATTCTCGAACACTAAAGTGTTCCACAACATTAAATTAAGTCAATAGGGTGATACATCGAGCCTAGATCGGGCTTGGACCTTAAAACAATTCAAAAACAAAGATACTCCGAACAGCTGGTATGGGCGGTCGCCCAAAACCTCCATGGGCGGTCGCCCAAAACCAATACCAGAACACCAGACCAACTGATGACCTGGGCGGTCGCCTAACCCAACAGTAGGCGGTCGCCCAAAACCAAGCTTCAAAAACCAATCAAACTGATGACCTGGGCGGTCGCCCAAGCCAAAAGTGGGCGGTCGCCCACAACCCCTGTTCTGCCGGAATTCGGCAAGGATAAACTGGGTTCTTCCAATTTCTTACCCCGTCGTGGTGCCTTTTATAGACTCGGTCCCCAATCAGTACGTACCAAGAGGCTAGCCTTTGCAGAGCTGCTTGAGACTTCTTATTGCTATTCTCGGGATAAGTGCCATCTTTGAGGAAATTCATGATATCCGAATACCACGGAGATTTTGTTTGAACCTCGTTGATCTCGATACTCATGCAATATGCCGGACTATTCTTTCGGGCAATTTTGAAAGGCTTCACCATTTTCCCTTTTGGCATTTTGACTAATGAAGCTATAGTGGCCATTGCATCGGCGAAGCGATTTTTATCCCTTGGCAGGTAGTTGAAAGTGATCTCTTGGAATTGTTCAACCAATTCTTCAAGGTGTTGACCATACTGTTGGAGAGTTGGGTCTTGGGTTCGCCATTTACCCGATTGCTGATTGATAAGGAGCAAAGAGTCGCCGAATACTTCTAGTTCTGTGATGTTTCTGTCGAGAGCTGCTTCGAGCCCCGCTATACATGCTTCGTACTCGGCAATGTTGTTGGTAGCTTCGAATTCCAGGCGGATGGCAATGGGAGTGTAGATGTCTTTTGGATCGACAAGCAATACCCCTATACCAAAACCGTGTTTATTGGCGGCGCCATCGAAAAAAAGTTGCCACTTATTTTCCTCGGTTGCAGTACAAATTAAGTGCTCGTCGGGGAACTGTACGTCTTCCCCCTTCACTTCGTCACAGGGGAATTCGGCAAGCTGGTCACTGAACACTTTCCCCCTGACGGATTTTAGTGTGACGTAAGTGATATCATAGCCGGCGAGCATGAAATACCATTTGGCTATTCTTGTTGACATGAAAGGCTTCTCAAAGATGTAGCGGAGCGGGTCCACCTTTGCTACTAGCTTGATCGGAAAAGCTTCCATGTAGTGCTTGAGCTTTTGAGTGACCCAAACCAATGCTGCACATTACTTCTCTAAGACAGCGTAGTTCTTTTCGCCTCCTTGGAATCGGCGACTGACAAAGTAAATGGCGTTCTCCTTTGTGGACTCTCGTTGCTCTTGTGCTAACATAACCCCTAGGGCTTCATCATTGAAAGTGAGATAGAGCAAAAGAGGTTTCTCCTTGTGTGGCGGAACTAGAACAGGAGGGCACGTCAAGTAATGCTTCACTTGGTCGAAGGCTTCTTGGCATGCGTCGGTCCATTCTAGAGCCACATTCTTCTTGAGTAGCTTGAAGATTGGCTCATACATGGAAGTGAGTTGGTGCACAAACCGACTGATGTATTGCAATCTGCCCATGAAACCTTTAATCTCTTTCTGCGTCTTTGGAGGAGGCATGTCAACGATTTCCTTAATTTTGGAGGGATCTACTTCAATTCCCCTTTCAGTGACCATATAACCAAGGACTTTGCCTCGGATAACCCCGAACGACTTTGCAGGGTTGAGCCTCATCTTGTGTTGACGAAGCCTTTCGAAGAACTTGCGGAGATCGATTAAATGTTGACCATCGGTCCCTTTGGAGCGAATGATCATGTCGTCCACATAGACCTCGATTTCTTTGTGAATCATATCGTGGAACAAGTCTATCACGGCTCTTTGGTAGGAAGCCCCAGCATTTCTTAACCCAAATGGCATGACTGTGTAGCAAAAGGTACCCCACGGTGTTGTGAAGGCTGTCTTGTGTTGATCTTCTTCGGCCATGAGAATCTGATTGTACCCAGCGAACCCATCCACGAATGAGCGAACCTCATAGGCAGCAGTGGAGTCGACCAGCGTGTCGATATTAGGGAGTGGAAAATCATCCTTTGGGGAAGCTTTGTTCAAATCCCGGAAGTCCACACAAACTCGAACCTTGCCGTTTGCCTTTCTGACTGTCACGATTTTGGCTAACCATGTCGGATACTCGATAACCTTGATGAAACCCACACTGAGGAGCTTCTCAATCTCTTCTTTGACTTGCAGAGACCATTCTGGCTTGATCTTTCTGAGCTTCTGCTTTACCGGCTTGGCATCTTCTCTGATCGGAATTCTGTGCTCCGCTACCTTTCTGTCCAAACCTGGCATGTCTTTGTATGACCATGCGAACACATCCACGAACTCCCGTAGTAGTGCAGTCAATCTGTCTCTGTCGTCCCCCTTGAAGAAGCTTCCAATCTTAGTCTCTCTTGGTTCTTCTTCGGTACCCAGATTAACAACGTGCAATTCTTCGTCAGCCTTTGGACCATTTTCACCACGACTACGGACTTATTGAGCAAGTTCATTTAAGTATGTTGTGTTTTCGTGGTCTATTTCATCTTAATTTGAATCGTTATTAACTTGTTCGTTAAGTTCATTATTAGTTAATTCATCATTTATGATGTTTGCAATCTCAGGGTACTCAGAAATATCAAATTTTTCATTAGCAAAGAAAGGAAACACACGCTCGGCTATGGCCTCCAAATCCTCTTGGGTGAGGGTATTAGAGACACTCTCGGACTCGAAAGTAAGAGTGAGCCGCTCTTCCTTTGTTGCTGTGCGGGGTATGCAACCCATTTCTTGGACTAAGAATTCCTCAGATACCACGGGCCCTTTCGTTGGATACCAATTGTTGATCGGCTCGGAGCTTGGCGGGATCTCCCTGATGGTGTTGACTTGGCATTCGTTCATTATGGCAAGCTCTTCGAACATGGAGGCTAAATCTGTCAGTTCTTCCCCCACAGTGATTTCTGTCTCGGACTCTATAGTCATCTTCCTTCCCCACCATTCACGGGGCGACATGGGAGTTGGTTCCCTTTCGGATTTCTGGATATCACAATTGGAGAAGATTTCGAGACCGGGCTTTTTGACACCCTTATTGTTAACCCATGGCTCGGGAAAGATCATGTATGGAACGTCTTCCCCTTGGCGGACAAAATAGCCATTCAACGTCTTGCGGTAAGGCCTTAGATTAGGGACCTCATAACGACGGCCTTCTTTACGAGCTCGGGCCCTTTCGTTCTTGATTGCTTGCTCTTGTTTCAAGTCTTCTTTGGAAGGCTCGTACCCTAAACCGAAGGTGTCTTTGACGAATGGGACTTGCACAGGATGTAGGATTCCTTGTTGATATTTCCCTAGGCCTAAACCAGGGAAGTAGTCCATATTCCTCATCATGCGGAGGACTTTGTGGTTCCGTTTCCCCCTTCTTTGTTAATGGCGTTGATTGAGACGCCGGAGAGAGTGGAGTCTGGTAAACCATGCTGAACTAGGTGGACGGGCTCACCTTTTCTGTGGATAGTGACGTTTTCAGCCATGACGGTCACTAAGACTCTTGGAATGGAACGGACATGACCATGCTCCCAAACTCGATGTCTATTTCGATCATGCCCATGACTGTACAGGCGGTGCTGTCATAACCTCGGATTACTTGAGTAGAAGGCTTCAAATCGGAATCCTTAAGCCCCAGTATGCCCATGATTCTGCCAGGCATGAGATTGAGTGCGGAACCACCGTCCACTAAGACTCTTGAGATGGGCCTCCCCCTTTCTCGTATCTTGAGGTAAATAGCCTCGTTGTGGTCGGAACCAAATGGTGGAAGGTCCATATCGGTAAAGGTGATGACGTTGCCAAAATGAATGTGACCGATCATTGCTGTGAGGTCCTCGGGAGTAGTATCAGGAGAAACTGATGTATCATCGAGATTGCGGATGACAAGATCTCGGTGTTTCTTTGAGGATGCAATGAGGTCCCAAATAGAGATGTTGGCTTGAGTTTTCTTGAGTTGGACAAGTAGAGGATCTTCGGGAGTGTCGCGAGCTTGCGGCCTTTGAGAAGAGGAGCTCGGTGCGGAAGTGGAAGGGTTGCTTGCTATGACTCGACCGGATCGAGTTAGCATGTTGACGTTCCCATCTTGCTTCCTTTTCCTATTCTCTAGTACTTCCCTCATTACCTCATCGTAAGTTACAACATAACAAGAACTGTCAAGTTTATTCATAACATAGGGGCCCCCATTCACAATTGGGATTGAATGGGTGGTCCCCTCGAGTTCTCCTATCTCTATTACATTGACATGTTCGCCATTAGTCACTACAAATTCTTTCTTATCTATGAGATCTTGAATGACATTGCAGAGAACGAAGCAATCCTCGGTGGTGTGGCCACTATATTGGTGGTAGCCACAATATTTGTGGTGAGCATGATTGGGGTGGACCGTCTTGGGTTGGTACCCTTGGACGGGTGTGACTTGACCCTTTGCTTTGAGGACCACGAACACTTCGGTTTGAGTCATGCCTTGGAGAGGCGTGTAGACACAGTCATTTCGAGACTTCTTCCCTTGGGGTGGAGGAACCTTTTTGTAATTCCCCTTATCGATAGTGACGGCATTGACCGAGGCCTCTTTTGTGGAGTTGGAAGAGGCCTTGTAGCGGTAGCTAGGAGTGGACTTCTTAATCTCCTTGAGCAAGTCATCCATGCGTACCTGCGCCTCATACATTTGGGAGAAGTCGGAGTAGCAAGCCCCACTTAGGTGGGTGCGGAGATCAATCTTGAGACACTTGAGAAAGATGTCCATTTGCTCTTTTGTGTTCGGCCTCTCAACAATTTCAGAGAGTTTGTCATTACATCTCCTTGTAAAGTCAATGAAGGACTCGTTGTCTCTTTGAGTGGTATTCTCGAGCTCTTTCCTTGTGGGCCGATGAGTGGTGTTGCCTTGGTATTGGTTCTTAAAGGCAAGCATGGCGGAGTCCCAATCAAGACGGACAGTGAGCGGGAGAGTAGCATACCAATCTTTTGCCGCCCCCTCGAGAGTGAGAGGAAAGCATTGAGCCATCACCTTGGGGGAGACCTTCTTCGGAACCATTGCCCAAATATAAGTCTCAATGTGAGCCATGGGACAAGAGTTGCCCTTGAATTTGCTTATGTCGGGCATCTTGAACTTATCAGGAAGAGCGGCCATAGTACTCATGAGGATGGATAATTGATAAAGGCTTGTGTCGGAGCCTTTCCCCATGTTGAGCCCATTGAATTTTTGGTCGATGTAGGCCATGATAGAATCCACCATTTTGGGCTCATTGTTCTCGGAACTTGGCTCTCCCATTTTCTTGGTGCGGGTGTTGACATAAGGACTTTTGAACAAACCCTCGGTCCATTCGGATTGATCATCATTATTCTTGTTCTTCCCCTTGGCAAGGTTAGTGAGCTTTTCTTTCATTAGCTCCATCTCGGCCTCGTGGGCCTCCCTTTGGCTGTCGAGGTGGGATTGCCAAATTTCGTCTTTGCTTTGTGGTTCCTTATTAAGGGTGGAGACTTGCTCTTGGAGGAGTTGGACCATGGTTGAGAGCTGTTCGAGAGACATGGTGTTGCTGCTGCCGGTCATGGTTGATGTAGGAGCTGTTGGAGTGATCTCTTCACGGACTAACCGATTTGCCGAATCCCGGTAGACTCTGTAAGTACCAATTGAACCTATATTGCAGAAGAGGCCCTTGTCAGTCTTGAGTAACACTTGCGGTCCATGAAGAGGCTTAGAACACACAGTTGGGCACACGACTCGAACCACATAAGAAAAGACTCTTTTTTTTTTTTTATAAGTCGGAGGGAATGGATCCCTTTTGGGGTTTCTAAGAAAATAATGGAATCGTCACACTAGTATATAGACCATCTCGCGGTCCCATATACTCATCGGATTCCATCGCGCTTGTGAATCCTATATGTATCGGGATTAAACTAAATTAATGTAGTAAAGCATACATGCGGGGACGGATTTTTATTTTCGTCCAAAATAACCACTTTTGGGGACGGATTTTTATTGCGTCCGTTTCAACAAGTTGGCATGTATGATTTGAAGACATTAGTTTAGGGAAATCTCGGTACATGGAAACCGACTTGAGTCACGGAGTGTTAGACCTTAACTAGAATTGTGTGGCTTGTGCTCGGTTTGAATATGAGGCTCAAAGGTCACCCCCGGCATGTAGTCTTGAACTACGCCACGGGCTGAGGTTTACCGCTTCGAAAGAGCCAAGGTCGAGTGGAGCTTGAAACTTTCTAGGACGAGCCTCGACGGGTTTGGGGTTGGACTTGTGCAACTCGATAGTGAGCAGTTCTTAGGAATATGTGCATGTAGTGTGAGGTCTAACAAGTGACAAATTTTTTTTATTTATTTTTTTTTTTTGAAAAGAAAGAAAAACAAACAAAACACATAAGCACATAAATTACAACTCCCGAATCACCAGTGTGACCGGTAAATAAAACACAAAATTAAAACAGTCCGAGGGTTCAATTCTGTTCTGATGCAGGCAACTGTGCCCACACCCTACTATTCTGCTTAGTCACTGAAACCTGTTTCTGTTCTGGAACCAACCCAGAAGCGTGCGCCTCTGAGTGTTGATATGAGACGCGCGCGCGTCTGGCGCGATGCTATTAGGAGGCGCGCGCTTCTGGGCACACCTGTCAGAATGTCAGATTTTGGACTCAGGGGATTGCCCTAGTCCTATGTTCATATTGTAACCCCTGCAAAAATGATTAGTGCAGAATAGCAGAAGAAGAAGATGAAGAACATGAAGAAGTGGGCGATTCTGGTCCTTGATGCGGGATGCACGCGCCTTAGGCTGAAGAGGCCAGAAGCGCGCGCCTCCCCCATCAGGAATCAGAATGCCCAGAAAAGATGTAGATTTCGATCAGAATGCAAGTTTAACCCTCAAATGTCCCCAGCGGAGTCGCCACTGTAGATACCCCGGGGAAAGCCACGGCTTTAGGCTATGAGCGCGTGAGTTGTCCTAGGATGTCTAACTTGTTTTAGATTGTTTAGAGTCGCCACCTATGTTTTGAGAAACATAAGAAAAACCTATTGATAATAGCCTAGATTTGATTACGAAAACAGAGATTCTTTGTTTTGAGGTTCGGGGGTTAGATTACGAGATGGGAAGTACCGAAACACCCATCTCGCCCAACTAAAATTGGTCTTGCTTGATCAAAATCTACATGAATGAAAATATTCTTCTTCTTCTTCTTTAAATCATAAAAGGGGGTTTAAAATAGAGTTTGGAATGTAGGAGATAACTCCTTAACCAACCTCAATGAGATGAGGTGATCATTAGAGTCATGTCCCAAAATGATTTGGGTGATTGCACTTTGATAAAACAAAAGAAAGAGAAAAGAGATGAAGTCGAGAAGAGGGAAGAAATGGTTTTTACCTAGTCTTCGAGAGACTTCAAACACTTCTTGATGAATGCTTTTTGAAATGCCTTGAAGGTAAGAAATTTGGCTTCTTTGTTGAAAGTGTAAGATTTTAGAGTAAAAGATCCAAGGTCCTCCAAAAATGGAGGTAATGGGAGGTTTTTATAGGTGAAAGAGGGGTGTTTTTGGTGCCAAAACTCAGTCACCAAGAAATTCTTCCCGGGCAAAATCTTGTAAATTGAGCAAGGGAGAGAATCCTGGCCAGAAATCTGTAACTGACGCCCAGAGGCGCGCGCTTCCTGCCTTGGGGGCGGGAGGCGCGCGCGCCTGGCTCCTCCTGTCGGAGGCGCGCGACTCAGAGAAGGAAATTTTGACAGAATGGACTAGAAAGTCTGCTCTGTTATTCAGTTTAGTCCCTGGTCTTAACGAAGTCAGTCAGGAACTTAACGGAAGTGACAGAAACTAACGAGAAACACTTAAAATGGGGAGAAACACAAGATCAAATGTGCAATCGGGGTGAGCGGTCCAAGGCGGGGTGTCTACAGGGAGTACAAGCTTGGCGACCGCGTCGAGGTCCTCGACAGTGAGGTCCTCTTCGGGAGTCCCGGAAACAATATTAGATAGCACAAAGGGTTCAAAAGCGGGGCCATCAGGGCAAACATAACCAAACTGCTCCACCAGAGTGTCAGTAGTAACAATCGGGCCAGTGGTTCTGGACCAGTTATTATGTGGTGCCACTGACGGCTTGAGGTGCTTCACCGGATCATAAGCTTCACTATTACCATTTTCGATCATAACCACATATCCGTCTTCAAGACCAATTCCTTCAAACAACCCGAAGACATCATCTTCTTCATCAATATTCCACGGAATAATCGGGTCCAGTTGCTTATAGGAACTGCCCACATCAAAGTTTTCATCGACCATCTTGATATTCTCAAATACTTCCCATCCAGCATGAGGCTTTTCATTAATGCCAATAACTGGCTCAAAAGGCATAACATACGCGACATCTTCAACTTTGCAAACAAAATATCCCTTCCAGGACTTTACATAAGGACAGAGTGGGGGGAGCTTATAGGTCCTTCCACTTTTGATAGCAGTCTGTCTCTCCCTTTTCTGACGTACAGCTTCGGCGATTTCGGCAGGAGTCGGTTTGTAGCCAAGCCCAAAAGGAAGGAAGAAAAATGGAACATCATCCTTGATAGGTTCAATACACCCTTGTTGCTCTTTTCCAAGCCCCATCATAGGCAGGAACTTCATCTTCTTGACCATATTCAAGGCCATTGCGTCTCCATACCTGGTCCGCTTTCTACCAATTAGATCGGTCTCCTTGACATATTCAATAGAATGGATCCGAGCTTGTGGGATCACTTCAAAACCACTCAAGAAGATGCCAGTATCTTTGTGCTCAATTCCCAAAATCGGGAGGTCATGAACTTGCGTATCATCTTGGGCATGAACTACCACTACATGATTGTCGTGGATGAACTTGATGCACTGATGGTAGGAGGAAGCTACCCCTCTTACTCCATGGATCCAAGGGCGTCCCAAGAGTAGACTGAATGAAGACTTGATATCAATCACTTGAAATTCAATCGGCATGACAAGAGGGCCAATGGTAAGAGTGAGAAGGACAACACCCAGAACACAGCGACTGGTGCTATCGTAAGCACGAACCACTTGAGAAGATGGGGCCAAATCAGTTATCTTGATTCCCAAATCTGCGAGAACATGCACGGGGCATACATTTAATGAGGAGCCATTATCGATCAAAACACGAGCTAAGTGCTCACCTCCGACCCCAACTGTGATGTGCAGAGCCTCGACATGATTAAGACCAATTTTTGGTGCATCGAGATCGGTAAAAGTGATGATATTCCCAAAATGAATGTTGCTGATCATGTGGACAAGGTCATTGGGAGAAGTCGCGATCGGGATGACAGCTTGATCAAGAGCTTTAACCAACACGTCTCGGTGCTCCTGTGAAGACGAGAGCAAACCCCAAATGGATATATTAGCCTGGGTTTTCTTTAACTGGGTCAAGACCGGGTTCTCGGCGACCTTCTCTTTCTGAGCGGGGACTTCTTCTTTATCCTTTCCCAATTCACTTGCCTCGGGATTTGGAGGCTGATAGGCTCTTCCCGAGCGAGTGAGGTGATTCACATTTCCGCCAACCCAAGTGGCCTTTTTAACAGGGGCCTTTTGCTCCTTAACAGCTTTAGCACTAGACAAAATCGAATCCCAAGAGATCATATGGCATTCTCGGAGATAACAGGAGTTACAGTGTAATTCAAAGCTTTCTTCGGAACGATGAAACTAGTCCTTGAGTAGTTTCCTTCAAAGTCGATCACATGGATCCCTGGCAAGAGATTAGTCACCACATTTGGTTGGGGCGGCTTCTGAATGAGTCCATCGTCTATCATGTCTTGCATAGTGTGTCTCAAACTCCAACATTCATTTGTCGCATGACCAGGTGATACGTGGTATGCACAATATTTACTTGCATCCCAATTCTTAGGAGGCGGATTAGGCGGGCGGTATCCTTCTATCGGCTTTAGTACTCCTTGGGCGACCAATCCTTGAAAGATAGTAGACAATGGAGCGCTGAATTTATCAAAATGGCGATCTCTCCGATTTCCACCATTCCTTCGCTGATCGGTGACAGAGTTCACAGACCCGTCTTGATTATAACACGGAGGTGCCCTATTATAGCTGCTCCGGCTTGGTCCCACATTGCTGTTCCAAAAAGGAGCAGGGGTCATGGCAACATTGTTCACAACTGGTGCCGGGGCTTTAGCAGCGGATCGGAATCTGTAGGAGCTAGGAGAAGAATCTAGCTTGATCACCCCAGTTCGGACATCTTCGTCAATACGAGAACCCACATCAAGAATAGAAGCAAAATCTGGAAACGGGAGATATTTCATCTTATCTTCATACACCGGCTGAAGATTCTTAAGGAAAATACGAGTTTGCTCGGCACTGTCAGGCCTCTCCAGAGTTTGAGCAACTTTCTTCCTCCACCTACTTGCAAATTCAGAAAAAGATTCCTTCTCACGCTGAGCACATGAATCGAGGTCACGACGGCTCTTCTCCCAGTTAGAGTTATCTTTGTATCGCTTCTGGAATTCATCCACGAACTTCCCCCAATTATCAACCAGATTGGCACCACAGTCATAAACCACTGCTTAGCGGCTCCTACCAAAGTCAGATGGAAGTTGGAGGCCATCGCACCAACATTAGCCCCATGAGACTGCATTGCATGAGCGTAAGATTTCAGGTGGGCCATTGGGAAACCTGTACCGTCAAATTTCTCCACATCGGGCATTTTGAATTTAGGAGGCAGAACAGCAAATGGAGATAATTTCAAGGAATCTGCAGAAAACTCCCCTTTATTCATGACCTTTCTCAACATTTCTTTCATTTCGCTCATTTCAATCTCATCTTTAGTAAGGGGTACATATGGGACACCCTTGTAGAACGCTTCCATTTGGCGGACTAGGTTAGGATCTTGCCCCTGGGAAGTTCCTTGATTAATCTGAGTGGCACCGCTAGCAAACGCACCATAAGCGTTGGGCTGCTGATTCGAATACAGAGTCTGCATATACTGAGCAAAGGCATTATGATCAGGCGGATACTGAGACGGATGCACAGCAAAATTTGCTGGATTCGGGATGAAGGGCTGGTGAGTGCCACTGAAGTCTGGATGAGCCACATTACCCTGAGGAGGGATGTTCTGGTGATGAATCTGGCCGATGGTGTTGCTACCAATAGGATTCAAGTTGATGGTAGGGATGCCACTTCCATTGGGACCTGTATTGCCATTGGGATTAGGATTGGGAGCCCCATTTCCGGTCTGATTAACGTTCGGATCGCCATTAGGATTTCTGTTGGGGTTGCCATTGGGAGCCCCATTACTATTCTGATTCTGCATCTGCACAAGTGTAGCCAGTAGCTCATCTTGCTGAATCCTCATCTGACCCAACACATTCTGCTCCAACCATGCTTGAAGACCTGGTGGCGGCACATAGGCTTCCTCATTTCCTTCCTGGGCCATTGCAATAGCTTCTTCGGTTACAGGCACTGTCTCGGCAACTCGGATCAACCTCCCCTTACTGTTTCTAGCTCCCCCTTTCCAAGTAGATGTCAGGCTTAGAGTATCTGAAAGGGATGGTGTTTAGGGCTGATAAGAGAGTGAAAAGGATCGAGATTTTCCGAGTTTGATTCAAAAGGAGTTCAAAAATCAAAATCAATCCTAGAATGCCGGATAAGCACTTGCTTTATTTTGACATGTTTTTGCATGAATCTTGGAATAGTGGATACCATCTCCAAAGTATAGGACCAACGTTTTTCACCTGTACTGTACTATTGGCCGTCCGAGCCCCTAGCGAAGGGCCTATACTCTTTCTGGGATCCACCATTCGGTTACGGTCTATGTGAGGGTCTTGACAATTTCAAGTCAATCCAAGAATTTCAACATGATATCCACAATTGAGGTCGATTATAACCTTTTGGGAATTCATAGGATTGAAGTAAAATTGTTTAGACAAAAACCGACATGAAGTCTGTGACGTGTTATTTTCGAAAGAATATGGACATCGCATTTCGGCTTTTGAAGCTTGGTTTACACCCATCACAGCGACCGTAGGCGCTGCTAAGGGGGAAACAGTATACCGTTGACCCTATGGGGAGGTCAAGTGAGCTCCCTTATGCCCCAGGTTTACCGTCTCGGGTTTGAGATTCTAAGACGCTTTTCAAAAAACGTGCATGTGTGTGAGGTATCTATGAGTTCGAAAAATCATTTTGAAAGCACGTAAAGAAAACAAGAAAATCATTTTTTTCCTTTTTTACTTGTTTTACCCCTTTTTTGGGGAATCACTCACCACGCAATGCATATATATATATACAAATAAGATAAGCGAAAAAACGCCCCTGCAAAACAGAGGTTAGGGCACAGATATATACACCCCAAGTAAGGCACATAAAGCATGGCACATACAAAGATTTAGAGTCTAGCCCACTTTAAAACAACTCCCCAGCAGAGTCGCCACTGTGAGAGCCCGCGCCCGAGATGATCGGATCACCGCGAAATGACCGCCCGTGAAAGCGGTTCGCGCTTGTCTCGTGCTGATGCGCTTTTGGAAATGCGCTCGATTCTCACACAATGGTTTCCTCTTGATGCTGTGATTTTATTGCAAGAGTCGCCACCTCATTTTGATTTTAGGAAAAATGAAGAAAAAACTTTTTTTGAGAAAATGGGTTCGGGGGCTAAGTTACGAGAAGAGAAGGGGTTAGGCACTCTTCTCGCCCGTGATGGTCTCTATATGCGTGCCACTTATATTCAATTTTATGCCTTTTAATTTGGATTTTATGCCCTACCAAAAAATGGTGATGAAATATATATGGAGGTCTTCCTATTCTAGGAAGTTTCATTTTTATTCATAACCGGGAACTCGGTTTGAGTGGATTCCCCGATTGGTTTTCAAGAATGGTTTGGATCATATCAAGCAATAATACATCCACGGGAGGGGACATTACACAATTACACATATACAAAAAATAGGGGAGACAAATCCCACAAATAATAATAAATATCCTCGACGGTGCTTTTGTTGATTTCGGTGACACTTTCCGTCCCCGAGCCGTCGTACCTGTCCTAAAATCAATCTGATTCCAAAAATAAAAATTGGGGGTTAATCCCTGAATACTAGGGATAACAAGGGAGTTTTTTTTAGACTTTTTGGACCAAGTTTAGGCCCCAAACACATGCAATAAAGTTGATCACAAAATTCAGCCCAGAAAAGGCAAACAGAAACCTTAGCATGTTTATCACCAATTTTCACCATTTTAGCTTTGGAATCTGACAAAACCCAAAGAAAAAAAGTTGAATACCACGCATAAAAAATGAATATCCCAAAATTTAGAGTTCATAGGATTAGTTTTAGTGGTTCAAAAGGTTTCTGACATTTCAATGTCAGAAACTGGAAGTGCAGAATCTGAATTTTTGAGTTTGAAACATATGTTTGAAAGGAGAACTTACAGTGATCCACAAAATGCATAAAAAATATTATAATCATCCTTAGTTCGTGTAGAACAAAATCTATGTTATGATCTTTGTCCAGAAAATTATTTTTCATCAAGTTTGAAGCCCAAGAACACAGCAAGGTACCACAGTGAATAAACAACTCAGAATCACCGAGACCCAAATTTATGCATGAAAATATGATCTAGGCATGGAATATGAACATGAAACTTTAGGATCATATATTTAAACATGTTATGAACAACTTTTGTTCTTTGACCTAAACCAGAAAAACACTCTAAGATGGATTTACAAGCTCATAAAAATCAAGACTCTATACAGAAAGTAAAAACTGATTATATGAGGCATGATTATAGACCTCAAAACACTACTATATCTTCAAACCAAGGCATGAAACTCAAGGACTTTGATATTTAACATGTTAACAACATTATCCAAGAGCTATTTCTCAACAAATAATGATTTTTACATGCATGATCATGAAGGAAAGCCAAAGAGGGCAGATTTACGCCCTTTGAGAGAAACATGAAGATTTTCACACAAATTAAAGCATATGAATATTATGACTATTATGAACATATATAAACATAATAAACTGAGTATTAGCATCACATGATCATCATTTATATACATAAACAAAGCTTTACAAAGCTAAAAAAAACATGGAAGATGAAGGAAACCTAGTCATTATTTGACTAGGTTCCAAACCACTCCCAATATTGCTTACATATCTAAAGAGCCAAGGTTTACATAGAGTTTTACCTAGCTTTTGAGATTATGGGTGCTCCCTTTGTCAACCAAGGGAAGACTTTTTCTTTTCTTTTTGCTTTGTGTTTGATCAAAGTTTTGGCTTTGATGTGTTTTTTGTGGTTTGTTTGGTGATTTATGGGTGGTGTAGGGGTGGTGTATGAGTGGTGGTGTGGTGATGGTGTGGTGGTGGTGTTCTTGTTGAGAGAGAATGAGAGTGGAGGATGGTAGGGTTTTTTTTCTTTTTGTTTTTGTGTCTCTCCCTTTTGAAATGGATGAGAGTGGTGTATATAGGAGGAGGGAGGTGGTAAATTGGTTGTAACTTGGAGGGGGAGGTTGTAAATTGGTGGATTCATCATCTATCCGTCTTGACTAAGGCTTAAAGTCATCTTCCTTATCTCTGTTCCGGCTTTCCGCTCCGTAACTGCTCCATTGTGCGCGTCTCCGGTGTCCCGGTTGTCCGCGAGTCCAACATGAAAGTTGCTCGGAATATTTTTCTGGTCAGGCCGGTATATCTGAAATATTTTTATGAGCAAGGAACGACAATAATATATTTTTTGCTCTTCTTGATCAGTTGATAAGATATTTTGAGATATTTTCCAATTTGGATAACCATCTTTCCGGCTCCGGCTTTCCGCTTCGTCGTGCGCGCTCCGGTGTCCCGGTTGTCGCGGGCCCAACATGAAAGTTGCTTGGAATAATTTTGTGGTCACGCCGGTATATCTGAAATATGTCAATTTGCAAGGAAAGGTAATAATATATTTTTAATGCACAGAATGGATAACAGCGTGCAGTTCGGGGGGTTGCGGGCCCCGTTTCCGGTCCCGCACCTCGAAAAACGAAATTTTTGCCTGTTTGCTCGTTTTTTCGCTCTGATCATGATTTTGAAGTCCGTTTATCCATTCGATGCACCGATAAGGCTCACGGTAGTCCCGCACAGCCAAATCGAGGGTTTTAGGTCAATTTTCGGGTTTAGACCGATTCAAGGTGGGTTTTTAGGGGTGCGAGATCAGGGTATCTACAGACATGACTCACAAAGAAATCGAGGTCTATATAGACGACATGATCATCCATTCAAAGGGGACCGACGGTCAACACTTGATCGACCTCCATAAGTTCTTTGAAAGGATTAGACAACATAAAATGAGGCTCAATCCCGCAAAGTGCACTTTCGGGGTAATCTGAGGCAAAGTTCTTGGCTACATGGTCACAGAAAGGGGAATTGAAGAAGATCCCTCAAAAATCAAGGCAATCATTGACATACCTCCTCCTAAGACACAGAAAGAAATCAAATGTTTCATGGGCAGACTTCAATACATTAGTCGGTTCGTGCACCAGCTTACTTCCCTGTGTGAGCCAATCTTCAAGCTACTCAAGAAGAATGTGGCTCTAGAATGGACCGACGCCTGCCAAGAAGCTTTCGACCAAGTGAAGCATTACTTGACATGCCCTCCAGTTTTGGTTCCACCACACAAGGAGAAGCCTCTCTTGCTCTACCTCACAGTGAATGATGAATACCTAGGGGATATGCTAGCACAAGAGCAAAGAGACTCCACAAAGAAGAATGCCATTTACTTCATCAGTCGCCGATTTCAAGGAGGCGAAAAGAACTACTCTGTCTTAGAGAAGTCATGTGCAGCACTGGTTTGGGTCACTCAAAAGCTCAAACATTACATGGAAGCCTTTCCAATCAAGCTAGTAGCAAAGGTGGACCCGCTCCACTACATCTTCGAGAAGCCTTTCATGTCAACAAGGATAGCCAAGTGGTACTTCATGCTCGTCGGCTAGGATATCACTTATGTCACACTCAAATCCATCAGGGGGAAAGTGTTCAGTGATCAGCTTGCTGAATTTCTGTGTGACGAAGTGAAGGGGGAAGACTTACAATTTCCCGACGAGCACTTAATTTGCACTACAACCGAAGAAAATAAGTGGCAACTTTTTTTCGATGGCGCAGCCAATAAGCATGGTTATGGGATAGGAATGTTTCTTGTCGATCAAAAGGACATCTACACTCCAATTTCAATCCGTCTTGAATTCGAAGCTACCAACAACATTACTGAATATGAGGCATGCATAGCGGGGCTAGAAGTGGCCCTAGAAAGGAATGTCACAGAGCTAGAAGTATTCGATGACTCCCTGCTCCTTATCAATCAGACATCGGGTAAATGGCGAATCCAAGACCGACCCTTCAACAGTATGGTCAACACCTCGAGGAATTAGTTGAACAGATCCAAGACATCACGTTCAATTATTTGTCGAGGGACAAGAACCGCTTTTCCGATGCTTTGGCCACCATAGCCTCACTAGTTGAAATGCCCAAGGGAAAAATAGTGAAGCCCTTCAAAATTTCAAGAAGGACTAGTCCGGCATACTGTATGAGTATTGAGATCAATGAAGTCCAAGATAACCCCCCGTGGTACACATACATCATGAATTTTCTCAACAATGGAACCTTTCCCGAGAACAGCAATGGGAAGTCTCGAGTAGCATTACAAAAGCTAGCTGCGAGATATGTGTTGATTGGAAACCGAGTCTACAAGAGACATCATCAAGGGATCAATCTCTTATGTGCAAATGAAACCGAAGCTCAAGAAATCATGATCGAAGTCCAAGAAGGCGAGTGTGGACCCCACATGAATGGGATTATGTTAGCCAAAAAGATACTCCGTATTGGCTACTATTGGACTACAATGGAAAAAAGACTGCATCGAGAAAGTCAAGAAATGCGCCAAGTGCCAGTTCCATGCTAATCTGCAACATGCTCCACCTTCACAATTGTACAGCATGACCACACCATGGCCATTCTCTTGTTGGGGCATAGACATCATCGGCAAAGTCCATCCTACGGGAAGCAACGAACAGTCGTTTATTCTAGTGGCCGTGGATTATTTCACAAAATGGGTCGAAGCACAAGTTTAGCGAGTTCTCACCGCCAAAAAAGTGGCCGAGTTCGTGAAGAACAACATCATGTGCCGTATGGTATTCCTCATGAGATCATCTCCGACAATGGTTCCTACTTTGAGAAATAAATTGATGCACTTTTGGTTAACTACAAAATTACCAAGCACAAGTCATCCCCGTACCGTCCCAAAGCCAATGGAGCGGTCGAAGCAGCAAACAAAACGATTGAGGTCATCATACAGAAAATGGCTTCAACAGGAAGGGATTGGCCCGAGAAATTACCGTTAGCATTATGGGGCTACCGCACATCGATCCGGTCAGCAACGGGAGAAACCCCGTATTCACTGGTTTATGGTTCTGAAGCCGTACTCCCAGTCGAACTCGAAGTTCCCTCTCTACGGGTCCTACTCGAGAATCAAGTCAACGAGATTGATTGGATGCAAAGTTTATATGAGCAACTAGCCCTACTCGACGAAAAGAAGTTAAGAGCATTTGAGCGCACAAGGGCTTATCAACAGAGAATTGCAAGGGCTTTCAACAAAAAGGTGAAGCCCCAAAACATCAAAGTGGGAGATTTGGTCCTAAGACAGCATCCTCCCAATGCCATGAATCCCCTTGGGAAATGGGGGCCCCAATGGATCGGTCCTTACGTGGTCAAGAAGATACTAAGCGGCGGTGCAGTCCGACTCGTAGACTTGGACGGTGATCAATTGCCAAAGGAGGTCAACCTCGACAAGCTCAAGAAGTTCTACTCTTAACAAATAAAGACCATTAAAAAAAAGGCTCGCTAGGTTGAAAACCCGCAAGGGCGGCCTAGGAAAAAATTGGAGCACATGCAAAAAAGAAGCCCGCTAGATTGAAAGCCCGAAAGGGTGGTCTAGGCAAAAAACAGGGTACACAAAAAAAATGGTCTTCATTTGTTTGAACTACGGAGACCTGAGCCTCTCTACAAGAGGAACGTAGGCAACCTTCGGGTGCGGTCTAAAACAATAATTTTTACCCAATCATGTTATAACAAAATGCAATTTTTATTCATCTCTCAAATCATTTTGACCATTACAACTGATATTGTTGAGCAATAAAAGACGTTAAAATATTAAATCCTAACAAGTGGTCTACTTTAATTGAAATCTTGGGGTACTAAGAAATGTCTAATCTTTCTTCGGTTTGGGAACCCATTGATATCTACTAGGGCCATTGACCTTCTTGGATGGGGACGGAGCACTCCCGGAACCACCAAGATGAGAGAAGACGTTAGGACGGGACGGAGCTTCATCAACCTTCCCTTTGCCCTTGTCCAAAGAAGCCTTGACGGGGGCTTTGTATGGACGTTTCCACACATAAGGGGAATTGCCTTTGCCCTTGCCTTTACCCTTCTTATTATTGGGTAAATAGCGTGGCCTAGGGGCTTCAACACGAACCACCGGCTTCAAAGGTTCAACAACGACCTCATTCGATCTTCCCAAGTGGTCAAAGACACTAGGACGTGCCTTCACAATAGGGACGGGCTTCATTTGTTCACCTTCGGGGACGGACACTTTTACCTCAAAAGAGAAGGTCATGGGAGCCATTCTTGACAAGAATTTGGGGCTTAAAATGATAAGAAGTAGTGCAAAATATTGCTGTGTGACCAAACTGGTCGAAATGGGTTCAAATTTATAGCTGTTGGAGAATCCTGCACAGAAAGAAAGGGGATGTAAAGCAGCCCAGACGCGGGCGCCTCCGCCATTGGACCTGAAACGCGCTCACATCACATGCCCTATTCTAGGCGTGCGCACCTTTGACAGACGACAGAGCAGAACAGGCCTTGTCAGTTCAGCAACAGCCCAGAAGCTTCAATGCCTTCAACCTGCAACAAGTTCACATTCCACATCAACAAATGGAACATTTTGGGAACACATTTTCTTGTAAAGTGTCAACATTTAAGATCGAGTCTAAACAAACATAAAAAATGTAGATAAATAGCTAAGATTGTAAATACTTGTTATTTGTTACATGTTAAATAAAAAAAAATCCAGGCACTCATCCTCCCTACTCTAAATCATTATCAGCGGCACTGTGCTCCCCCTCATCACCGCTCTCCGTCTCTTCGTCATCATCAGACTCATCTTCAGATTCCTCAACCGTGATCTCATGATGGCGTTTCTTTGGCACCTGCGCCGAGGAACTAGCACCGCCGTGGCTAAGGCTCTGACTCAGTGACCGCCTCGCTGAGGTGACAGCATCATTGACAGCATCATCAACATCCAGAGCAGCATTCCTGCAACCGCACCCCATGCCGCGAGCTCCCCGAGCAATGCCTCTAGCAGCTCGAGACACTGTTCCTGCAACCTCTCTGGTCAAATTAGCCATGTCTCTACACAGCTCAAGGACTCTCTCCTCCAGATGGCGCAGCCTGCTCCGTATTCCCTTGTTCTGGCGGCCTATATGCCTATAAGCAGCCAGGGTACCTGTCACAACAGAAACAGGAAACTACATCAGTATACTGGGATAAAACATACTGGCACAGAAAATGGGCCATAATCAAAAATGTGCAAGAAAAACAAAAGTCATACCACAGCGGTCTGGGCAAAAGGCTCTCTCTCCGGTGACATCTTCTCAGGTACAATCTCCCTCTGCTCCTAAACAACCCCAAAGGTAGAGTAAGTATAGTACAAAGGAGGCAAGGGAGGATCAAAGCAATAACCCGCCCCGGTGAGGTAAAATTTCACCGAAGTAGAAGGAACGGGCTGTGTTCCCCGAGGGTCGGCATACATAAAGCCCTGCATCAGATGGTTTGCCCAAAAAAGGCCATAGTCCTGGTAAAGAAAGATGAAAGGGTAGCATCAACCCCTGCTATATACATGGCCCTATCCTCCTCAGATAACGCCCCCTAGTTAAGAGGGCAAAAAATAGGGAAATCCGGAACCGCCGGCATGGGCGGGTTATGTAATCCACCATCTGGCTCCCATGCTGGCTAAACACTCTCTCCCCCAAGTACATTTCCATGTACTCCACAGAGCTCATCAGAAGCCTCGAGCAAGTGGGGAATAGTGTTTGCGCTATGCTATCATATATCGGTCTCCAGGAAAACAGCGACTGAGACACAGACACGGGCCTCAGGTTGGCCAGATACTGCCTGGCTAAGACCAAGCTAATGGGGGCAGTGCCGGTCTTCACGTAAGACCACCGCGCACAGTCAGGATACAGGGGCTGACCCTCTCTATCAATCCTAAAGTCTTTCATGCCCAGAATGGCAAAAGCCCACAGCTGCAAATAGAAACAAAGACAGGATTAATGACAGTCAAAAGTGCAGATAAAGACAGAATTTTGGGAAAAGACAAAGTGACAGATATACCTCCCAAGCAAGAGAAAAGCCCGTGATCGAGCTCCTAGTCGAATGACTAGTCAAATCTATGCCATGATAACAAGCAGCCAAGCCCGCTGCAGCCCAGTTATACTGAGCAGCTTGGTCTAGATCAACCAGAAGGTCCAACAGGGACAGGGAAGCAGAACACTCCCCAGTCGCAAACAAGGTATGAGACAAAGTATACCAGATAAAACAACGGGCCACTGCATCGACTCGGTCAGCAGTAACACCTCGGGACTCAACCACGAGGACGTCAAAATAAGCCCTAATCTTCCCTCAGGTCACCCGGAAGCTCTTTACTATGAACCCGCAGTCCACTAAGGCCATCAGCTCGTCAGGCGTCCGAGCAGTTCCTCTCACACCACAAGAGACGGGCACGCCATAAAAGGGAAAACCGGTCAAAGCTGTAAAGTCGGTAGGGGTCATAGTCACTTCACCCATCGGCAAGTGAAATGTGTGGGTGGTGTCCCACCATCTCTCCCTCAAAGCCTGGATCACATCCGGATCATTCTTCAGTGAGGGCAAGCTAGTAATGAAAGGGCCGAAACACGTAGTTGCAACCCGAGCCCGTACATTCTCGGGCAACTTCTTCCATACAGAAACAGGTGCCTGAGCCCCGCCTCGGATCTCGGATAGACGAGCCCATCTCTGAAAAGAAACGAAAGAAAATTCGTCAGAATAACGGCAAGAAAATGGTCAAACCCAACATGAAGAAATTCAACATGGCAACGTCATGACGTGCAAACAAGTGTATGAACATACAAACGGGTGTCCAAACATTCTCTTCACAAAAAATCAACAATGACAACAACATGCAACCATGATCAAAAGGGTTACTGCAGCAGTATCACAGACAAAATGGTACGACCCTAGAATGCAAAATTGTCAAGGAAGGTGAAGAATTCATTCCAATCCCGCGGATACGAAGTGGGAAATATGGGAATGGGACTCATATGTAAGCTATCTTGGGTCCATAACCTCGACCCCGACCTCAGATTCTTCGCCCATTGGCATCTCGAAAAAACGAGTTTAATGAGAACTCAACATGATCTAACGCTAGATTGGTCTCAAATGAACAAAAAAAGCGTTTTGGGATGTTTTCCTCGCTAAAATTTGACTCATACTGCAGAGAGTTTGGGAAATTTTTGAACTCAGTCCGAACAGAATGGACAGTTTCTGCACTTATGCTGAACTTATGCGCAATGTGCGCGCCTCCTGCTACCCACCTATAACGCGGGCGCGTCTCACATCAACTTCCGGACACGCGCGCCTTCCTTGCCGTGTCAGGCCCAGGTACAAGTTCCCATGTAGGAATAAATGCATCACATCAATTCCTCTAACTCCCATCCGAGTTTTCATCTCCACCTTGGGGCATTTCGAGCATAAAAGTTCCGCAACGGACAGCATTAAATTAGACAGTTACAAAAGTCAAAGTCAACCTTGACATTTTCCTCTCTAAAGGGAAAACATTTTTTTCGGTCCGCAGTCAACTGAGCCCGCACCCCACAAAAGTCATAAAGTCAACAGCAAGTGCGGCTCCGAACAGCATACATCAAACACAGCTACAAACAGCAATTTGGTCCATGGTGAACCACTGAAATCACCACTCCTTAAAGCAACGTAGCGGATTCACTAACGGATTCGTCTACAGGGTTCACTAGCGGACTCATTCAATGGATTCACCAATGGATTCATCAAGCGGATTCACTAACGGATTCGTCAATGGGGTTCACTAACGGACTCATTCAATGGATTCACCAACGGATTCATCAGGCGGATTCACTAACAGATTCGTCAACAGGGTTCACTAACGGACTCATTCAATGGATTCACCAATGGATTAATCAAGCGGATTCACTAACGGATTCGTCAACAGGGTTCACTAACGGACTCATTCAATGGATTCACCAATGGATTCATCAAGCGGATTCACTAACGGATTTGTCAACGGGGTTCACTAACGGACTCATTCAATGGATTCACCAACAGATTCATCAAGCGGATTTACTAATGGATTCGTCAACAGGGTTCACTAACAGACTCATTCAATGGATTCACCAACGGATTCATCAAGCGGATTCACTAACGGATTTGTCAATAGGGTTCACTAACGGACTCATTCAATTGATTCACCAACGGATTCATCAAGCGGATTCACTAACGGATTCGTTAATAGGGTTCACTAACGGACTCATTCAATTGATTCACCAACGGATTCATCAAGTGGATTCACTAACGGATTCGTCAACAGGGTTCACTAACGGACTCATTCAATGGATTCACCAACAAATTCATCAAGTGGATTCACTAACGGATTCATCAACAGGGTTCACTAACGGACTCATTCAATGGATTCACTAACGGATTCATCCAGCGGATTCACTAATGGATTCGATAACAGGGTTCACTTACAGACTCATTCAATGGATTCACTAACGGATTCATCAAGTGGATTCACTAACGGATTCGTCAACAGGGTTCACTAACGAACTCATTCAATGGATTCACTAACGGATTCAACCAGCAGATTTACAAACGGATCATGCCACCTCCTCTATCGTCAAAAGCCACTCACACAGGGAGCGCACCCCTATCTCTCGCAATTTCAAATTCCTTCTTTCATCGAGTCTTTGCTTTTTCTTGGTGATGTCCTCGGTGGGTGTATTTTCTTTCGTCGACGCGTTTTGCTTTGCAATCCACGTCGCCGAGGGGCTCTGTAGACACCCCGCCTTGGACCACTCACCCCGATTTCACGTTTAATCTTGTGTTTCTCCCTATTTTAATTGTTTCTCGTTAGTTTCTGTTACTTTTGAAATTACGAGGGATAGAAGTGCGCTCCCTGTGTGAGCGACTTTTGCTGATAGAAGAGGTACGGTGATATGAGACAGCCCACCGCAGCCAAGGTTTAAATTCTGGTTAGCAGACTGAGGCTGGATCTATTTAGCGACACCGTTATGCCCATTTAGAGTCCGTTGAGCGGACTAAAGCTGAAATCCATTTAGCAAATCCCGTTTGCTGATTTTGAGTCTAGTTGGCAGACTCGAGTTGAGTTGAATCTGTTTGGCGAACCCGTCGTTTGCTCGTTTAAAGTCTAATGAGCGGACCTAAGCAGAGTTCAGTGTGTCGTACCCGTTATTCCCATTTTATAGTCAGTTGAGTGGACTGGCTGAATCCGTTTAGTGAATCCAGTCGCCGATTTAGATTCTGTTGAGCGGACTAGAACTTGATGAAGAGGTGGTGATTTCAGTGGTTCACCAAGGACCAAATTGCTGTTTGGATCCGCACTTACTGTTTCTACTGTTTGAAGCCGTACTTGTTGTTTCTGTTGTTTAAAGCAGCACTTCCTTGTGCCTACTGTTAGAAGCCGTACTTGATTGTGTCTGTTGTTAGAAGATACACTTGCTGGTGTCTGCTGTTAGAAGCCGCACTTGCTGGTTGTCTGCTGTTAGAAGCCGCACTTGCTTGTTGTCGGCTGTTAAAAGCCGCACTTGCTGGTTGTCTGCTGTTTGAAGCTGCACTTGCTTCTTATCTGCTATTTGATGCTGCACTTGCTTGTTGTCTGCTGTTTGAAGCCGCACTTGCTGTTGACTTATGTGGGGTGTAGGCACAGTTGACTGCGGACTACAATTTTTCCTTTCTAAAGGAATACCGAGATCGGCTTTGAAAAGAAAGACACATCCTACTTTAAGCTTCGTGGGAGTTTCTATATTATTTTAATTTAGACATGCCCTAGGGGCGGACCAAACCAATATGTTCCAAACTGTGTGTTTAAGGGCGGAGCTTTCATCTCGGCCTAGTTGGTTCGGAGGACGTTTGGATTCTGTTCCTGTGTGGCTTTTTTCTTTATCAAGGGCCCGTTGACGTATTTCTAAAAATGGACGCGGGCACCTCTGCTTGTGATATCGGTGAGCGCGCGCTTCCCATGTGGGTGACGGGAGGCGCACGCTTCTCGGGAGCGAATTCTGGGGGGCTTGACATTTGCTTGACAAAAGATCCTCAACATCTATAATATCAGCCTCTGTTCAAAACTATTTCCCCAACAGCTATTCTCTGCCATTCTTGAACTCCTTTTCCTTGCTTTATTTTGCTCATAATCCATATTTTCCATGGCTTCCAATCTTTTCACCCTTGATGCCAAAGTTGTTGGTGATTATAAGAAGGACTTGTTGACTTTTGTGTACTCATTCAAGACCCATCCTAAGAAGGCTTTTGTTATGGACTTTGGATTCCGCATTCATTTTACATTACAGACTTTAAAGCCAGATTGGGATTTGTTGAAGGCCGCTGCAGCCTTTTGGGATTATGACAGTCATACTTTTAACTTTTCGGCAAATGAAATGGTGCCGACTGTTGATGACTTTGGTGCCATTCTTGGCATGCCACTGGTGGGTCGGATTGCCGTTCCTAAGTACCACCGAGGTGTGATTGATTCTTGGTCCGATTTGTTGAACCTCCTATTGAAGATGTGAAGAAAATGTTGCACGGTACCATGGTGGACATAACTGAGTTGCCAATGTTTTTCAGTTTGAATTCGGAGGACACAGTGATTTAGTCTTTTAAGAGGAATGCCTTAGCAGTTTGTCTTTTTAGTGAGGTCTTGTTTATTACACCTCTCGGTACCGTGGATGCACAGCTGGTTGAGATAGTCTTGCAGGTAAAAGGGCAGCAGTTCAGCATAATCCCTCTTATAGTAGGGGAAACTTTGCAAGGTCTCAATGAGTTGCATCGGACGTGTGAGATGCGTCGGGGAAGCCCCTTACTTTTAACTATATGGCTTTGGGAGAACTTCAGGATTTACTCTTCGAATGGTGATCTTTCTCCTTTCACTGTTCATAGGAGGAGACTGCTGATTTGAGACTTAACTGAGGATGGTTGGAAGAAATTCCTTGCATCTCGATCATCGGCTGACATTAAGTGGTGTCCTCCTTCTTGGAGACTTCATCCCTTTTTGGAATGGACCTTGGGTTTTGAGCACGTGGTCCTTCCCAGTCTAAAAGATTCTATATTTTATCAGCCGGAGCGGGTTTTGAGACAGTTTGGTCGTCAGCAGATAGTTCCTTTCCTGAGTAGTGGTGTGCTTCGTCCAGTTTCATACATGGGTCCGATCTTTTCAGGGGAACTTCAGTTGGCTTGGGGAGATGACCGTCATCGGTGGGCTTCAGCCCCTTCTCATAGGGGTAGTATTTTCCTCCCCGGGAGTTACTTGGATTATCTGTTCGGCACACTTTACCGCGGCATCACTTGGGTTGACTCTCTTCGGTCTGAGTTGTTAAGGAAGGATTTTGAGCCTAGAAGTGCTTTGAGATACAAGGAAGCTTCCGCTGATTCGAACAACATTTTGGCTGACCCCTTCGGCACTCACTTGGATAACTTTTATGCTCGGAGACGTCTTGCTGCGAAGAAGGTCGTGGTCCATCTCAGTGTGCCTAGGCCACCCAAAAGGAGAAGGAGGGAGAGCCTCTTGGGTGGCCCTTCAAAGGTTGAAAAGAAATTAGATTTTTCCTAGTACCCCAAGATTGCAATTAATAGACCACTTGTTTAGGATTTTAAGTTTTTTATTGTCTTTTATTGCTCAATAAATGTCTATTGTAATGGTGAAAACGATTCATGGAATGAATAAAATTGCATTTTGTTTATGAAATGATTGGGTAAAAATGATTGTTTTAGACCGCACCCGAAGGTTGCCTACGTTCTTCCAGTATGGAAGCTCAGGTCTCCGTAGTTCAAACAAATGAAGATCTTTTTTTTTGTGCTCCCTGTTTTTTTCCTAGACCTCCCTTGCGGGTTTTCAATCTAGCGGGCTTCTTTTTTTGCACTTTGCTCTAATTTTTGCCTAGGCCGCCCTTGCGGGTTTTCAACCTAGCGAGCTCTTTTTTTTTTATATGGTCTTTATTTGTTAAGCGTAGAGCTTTTTGAGGTTGACCTCCTTTGGTAATTGGTCGCCATCCAAGTCTACGAGTCAGACTTCACCGCCGCTTAATATCTTCTTGACCACGTACGGACTGATCCATCGGGGTCCCCATTTCCCGAGGAGATTCATGGCATTGGGAGGATGCTGTCTTAGAACCAAGTCTCCCGCTTTGATGTCTCGGGGCTTCACCTTCTTGTTAAAATCCCTAGCCATTCTCTGTTGATAAGCCCTTGTGCGTTCGAACGCCCTTAGCCTCTTTTCATCAAGTAGGGCTAATTGTTCGTATCGACTTTTCATCCATTCAACCTCATTGACTTGGTTTTCGAGCAGGACTCGCAAAGAGGGAATTTCAAGTTCGACCGGGAGTACAGCTTCAGAACCATAAACCAATATGTACGGGGTCTCTCCCGTTGCTGTCCAAATTGACGTGCGGTAGCCCCACAATGCTAGAGGCAATTTCTCGTGCCAATCCCTTCCTGTTGAGGCCATTTTACGTATGATGGTCTCAATCGTCTTGCTTGCTGCTTCGACCGCTCCATTAGCTTGGGGACGGTACGGGGATAACTTGTGCTTGGTGATCTTGTATTCGACCAAGAGTGCATCCATTTATTTCTCAAAGCGAGAACCGTTATCGGAGATAATCTCGTAAGGGACGCCGTATCGGCATATGATATTGGTCTTCATGAATTTTGCCACTTTCTTGGCATTGAGAACTCGGTAAGCTTGTGCTTCGATCCATTTAGTGAAATAGTCCACGGCTACTAGAACGAATGACTATCCGTTTCTTCCCGTAGGATGGACTTTTTCGATGATATCAATGCCCCCAACAAGAGAATGGCCACGACATGGTCATGTTGTACAGTTGCGAGGGTGGAGCATGTTGCAAATTGGCGTGGAACTGGCACTTGGCGTACCTCTTGACTTTCTCGATGCAGTTTCTTTCCATAGTGATCCAATAATAACCAATGCGAAGTATTTTCTTGGCTAACATGATCCCATTCATCTGGGGTCCACACTCGCCTTCGTGGATTTTATGCATTATCTCTTGAGCTTCGGTCTTATTAGCCCACAAGAGATTGATCCCTTCGTAGTGTCCCTTGTAAACTCGGTTCCCAATCAACACATATCTCGATGCTAGCTTTTGTAATGCCACTCGAGATTTCTTATTGCTGTCTTCAGGGAAGGTGCCGTCCTTGAGGAAATTCATGATGTCTGTGTACCACATAAGGTTTGCTTGGACTTCATTGATTTCAATGCTCATGCAATATATCGGGCTAGTCCTTCTCGAAATTTTGAAGGGTTTTACCATTTTTCCTTTGGGCATTTCGACCAGTGAGGCTATGGTGGCCAGTGCATCAGCAAAGTGGTTCTTGTCCCTCATTAAATAATTGAACGTGACATCTTGGAATTGTTCAACTAACTCCTCGAGGTGCTGACCATACTGTTAGAGAGTCGGGTCTTGGATTTTCCATTTGCCAGACGTCTGATTGATAAGGAGCAGAGAATCACCGAATACTTCCAGATCTGTGACATTTCTTTCTAGGGCGCCTCTAGCCCCGCTATACATGCTTCATATTCGGCAATATTGTTGGTGGCTTCAAATTCAAGATGGATGGCAATCGGAGTGTAGATGTCTTTTGGATCGACAAGCAACATTCCTATCCCATAACCATGCTTAATGGCCGCCCCATCAAAAAAAAGTTGCCACTTATTTTCTTCGGTTGTAGTGCAAATCAAGTCCTCGTCAGAAAATTGTAAGTCTTCCCCCTTCACTTCGTCACATGGAAATTCAGCAAGCTGATCACTCTCTCTGATGGATTTGAGTGTGACGTAAGTGATATCATAGCCGGTGAGCATAAAGTACCACTTGGCTATCCTTGTTGACATGAAATGTTTCTCGAAGATGTAGCAAAGCGGGTCCACTTTTGCTACTAATTTGATCTGAAAGGCTTCCATGTAGTGTTTGAGCTTTTGAGTGACCCAAACCAATGCTGCACATGATTTCTCCAAGGTGGAGTAGTTCTTTTTACCTCCTTGAAATCGGCGACTGACGAAGTAAATAGCATTCTCTTTTCTGGAGTCTCGTTGCTCTTGTGCTAGCATAGCCCCTAGGGCTTCATCATTCACACTGAGATAGAGCAAGAGAGGCTTCTCTTTGTGCGGTGGAACCAAAACTGGAGGGCATGTCAAGTAATTCTTCACTTGATCGAAGGCTTCTTGGCAAGCATCGGTCCATTCGAGAGCCACATTCTTCTTAAGCAACTTGAAGATTGGCTCGCACATTGAGGTCAGTTGGTGCACAAACCGACTGATGTATTAAAGTATGCCCATGAAGCCTTTGATTTCCTTCTGTGTCTTTAGAGGAGGCATGTCAATGATTGCCTTGATTTTCGAGGGATCGGCTTCAATTCCCCTCTCGGTGACCATGTAGACAAGAACTTTACCTCGGATAACCCCAAAAGTGCACTTTGCGGGATTGAGTCTCATCTTGTGTTATCAAAGCCTTTCGAAGAACTTGTGGAGATCGATCAAGTGTTGACCGTCGGTTCCTTTTGAGTGGATTATCATGTCGTCCACATAAACATCAATTTCTTTATGGATAATGTCATGGAACAAATCTATCACTGCCCTTTGATAAGTAGCCCCAGCGTTCCTCAACCCAAATGTCAAGACTGTATAGCAGAAAATGCCCCACGGTGTTGTGAAAGTAGTCTTGTGTTGATCTTCTTCGGCCATGAGAATCTGATTGTACCCTGCGAATCCATCCACGAACGAGAGAACCTCGTAGGTGGTAGTGGAATCGACTAGCATGTCGATGTTGGGTAGTGGTAAGTCATCCTTTGGAGAGGCCTTGTTCAAATCCCAGAAATCCACATAAACGCGGACCTTGCTGTTAGCCTTTCTGACTATCACAACGTTTGCTAGCCAAGTCGGATACTCGATGACTTTGATGAAGCCCACACTGAGAAGCTTCTCTATCTCTTCTTTGACTTGCAAAGACCATTCCGGCTTGATCTTTCTGAGTTTCTGTTTGACTGGCTTAGCGTCTTCCTTGATCGGTATTCTGTGCTCAGCGACCTTTCTGTCTAAACCCGGCATGTCTTTGTATGACCATGCGAAAACATCCACGAACTCTCTGAGCAGTGCAGTCAATCTGTCTTTCTCTTCCCCCTTGAAGAAGCTTTCGATATTGGTTTCCTTCGGCTCTTCGTCGGTACCCAGATTAACAACGTGCAATTCTTCATCAACCCCTGGACCATTTTCACCACGACTACGGACCTGTTGAGCTAGTTCATTTAAGTATGTTTCATTTTCGTGGTCTATTTCATCATAGTTTGAATCGTTATTAACTAGTTCATTAAATTCATTATTAGTTAATTCATCATTTATGATGTTTGCAATCTCAGGGTACTCAGAAAGATCAAATTTTTCATTAGCAAAGAAAGGGAACACACGCTCGGCTATTGTCTCCATATCCTCTTGGGTGAGGGTGTCGGAAACACTCTCGGACTCAAAAGTGAACGTCAATAAGTCTTCCTTTGTAGTTTTGCAGGGAATGAAACCCATTTTCTCGATCAAGAATTCCTCGGATACCATGGGACCCTTCGTTGAATACCAATTGTTGATCGGCTCGGAGCTTGGTTTGACCTCGCTGATAGGCTCACTTCCCATATCAGTGCCGTCGGAGATGGCATTGACTTGGAATTCATCCATGATGGCAAGTTCCTCGAACATGGAGGCTAGATCAGTTAATTCTTCCCCCACAGTGACCTCTATCTTAGTCTCGATAGTCACTTTCTTCCCCCACCATTCTCGGGGTGATATCGGAGTTGGTTCATCTTTGCGCTTCTGAATTTCACAATCGGCAAAGACTTCGAGGCCGGGCTTTCTGATGCCCTTGCTGTTTACCCACGGTTCGGGAAAGATCATGTACAGGACATCCTCTCCCTGGCGGACAAAGTAGCCATTTAATGTCTTGCGATAAGGCCTAAAATTGGGGATCTCATAGTAACAGCCCTCTCTGCGAGCTCGGATCTTTTCATTCTTGACGGCTTGCTCGTATCTCATGTCATCTTCAGAAGGTTCGTACCCCAATCCGAACTTGTTTATGATAAAAGGGACCTCTACGGGTTTCTGTCTCCCTTGCTGGTATTTCCCTAGACCTAAACTAGGGAAGTAATTTATTTTCCTCATCATGCGGAGGACTTTGTGATTGCCGAGGATCCATGGTCCATTTTCCCCTTCTTTGTCGATGGCATTGATTGAGACGCCTGAGAGGGTGGAGTCTTCTAACCCATGTTGAACTTGGTGGACGGGCTGTCCCCCATTCTTGTGGATAGTGACATTTTCAGCCATTACGGTCACTATTCCATCTCCATTTCGGATCTTGACACATTGATGGAGAGTAGAAGGGACGGCATTGGAACTATGTATCCACGGTTGGCCCAGGAGTAGATTGAACGAAGAGGGGACATCGAGCACTTGAAATGGGACGGACATCACCATGCTCCAAAATTCAATGTCCACTTCTATCATGCCCATGACTATGCGGCCAGTACTGTCGTAACCTCGGATCACTTGACTAGAGGGCTGCAAATCTGAATTTTTAAGCCCCAATATGCCCATGATTCGGCTAGGAATTAAGTTGAGTGTGGAACCACCGTCAACCAAAACACTTGAAATAGGTCTCCCTCTTGCCCTTACTTTGAGATAGATGGCCTCATTATGATCGGACCCCAATGGTGGAAGGTCCGTGTCGACAAATGTGATGACATGCCAAAGTGTATATGGCCTATCATAGCAGTAAGGTCTTCGGGAGTTGTGTCAGGAGAGACTGACGTGTCATCGAGGTTGGTGATGACGAGGTCTCGGTGCTTCTTTGAAGATGCAATGAGCTCCCAAATGGATATGTTTGCTTGAGTCTTCTTGAGTTGAACTAATAAAGGATCTTCGGGTATGTCGCGAGTTTACGACCTTGGAGAAGAGGTGCTGCCGCAGAAGTGATGGGATTGCTTGCTATGACTCCACCGGATCGAGTTAGCATGTTGATGCTCCCGTTTTGCTTCTTTTTCCTATTCTCTAAGACTTCCCTCATTATCTCATCATAAGTCACAACGTAGCAAGAATTATCAATTTCATTCATATCATTGGAGCCCTCATTCACAATGGGAATTGAATGAGTAGTCTCCTCACTCTCGCCTAGCTCTATTACATGAACCTCTCCCTCACTAGGAACTATGAACTTCTTTTTATCGATGAGGTCTTGAACAATGTTGCGGAGGCTGAAGCATTCTTCGGTAACATGGACACTATGTTGATGATAGTCACACCACTTATGATGAGCATGGTTGGCGGTAATTGTCGCGACCCCGGACCCCGCGGGCCCCGGGACCGCGATCTGGACGTCGACTCTAAAACCAAAACTATGAAATACTGAAGTTAAAAATTTCAGTTAATACCAACAGGTGATAATCCAAAGTTTTACAAAACCAAGTTTGATAAAGACTTAATACAACTATCATAAACTTCCACAAGTTTATGCCCAACAAAATAAAAATATACAATCCTTAGTGACGTCAATGCTTGGTACAACTACCCCAAAATGGTTACACATTTACATAATGGAAACCAACCTATATCAACCTTCCCCAAAAGAACGGATCCACACTCGACGTCCTCTATCTCGTGATCAGCGAGACTATTCCTTAGCACCTGGGGGGGTTAAGGAAAAACAAGGATAAAAAGGAAAGGGGGTGAGATAAATCTCAATATGTTACTAATGCAACTACATGACATGCTATGATGCAATATACAATAAGCAATAATAAATATCACATAGCACATAGCATTTCTCACATAACAGATAGCAGCGGAAATAAACACATAACAAAGGATATAGCCAAGGTTTTCCAATCCGGAACATCCAAATAAAGGATCGCTGCGCAGCTTCAATAATCAACAAACCATCATCTTCATAATGGCATGAAAGCCAAAGAGAAAACCCCGGTACCGGAACCAATAACATAAAAGTGTCACAAGGGACAAGGACCATGACACAAAGTCATGCCCGTTAGCAAGATACATTCACAAAGGAACGCTGACTTATCCTTTCCAAGGCCAATCTGGAGAAGGGGTATAGTAAGGGCAAAACAATGGTCAACATTATAATGGACATGGCTTTGCCATTATAATCCTTCCCATCGCCCGATGCAACAAATATGCCAGCTGGGCTTCCAAATAAATGCTAAGTAATAATAATTTAGCATGAATGAACAACTTAAGGTTCCAAAGTAGGGAACCAATACAATTAAATCACCACAAAGGTAAACCAATACAAATCGTGCATCAAAGATGACCACATTCCCAAAATGATACTTAATCAAATTCCATCTCGTATTTATTCACAAAGGAATCAAACCCAATCAATAAAGTGTTCCAACAATGACACTTAACACTTACTTAATTTCAAACACAAATTTGATCACAAAGGACTCAATTCTATCACTAGAATGCACTACAATGTTCACTAAGGTCAACTAGGAGGACACCCAAGAATTGGATCACAACGCATTCTTTAGTCACACAATTTAACAAAATGTAAATTTTCAGAGATCTGTGCGGCCGCCCACGTTGGGTTGTGCGGTCGCCCAAAGTGCCTCAAAACAAGAACAAAAGCTCTCAGAAAGATGCGCGGTCGCCCATACGATTTTGGGCGGTCGCCCAATATGCCGGAATCGCCAGAAATCGGGAAGAACAACATGGGTTCTTCCATTTTCAACCCAAAACACATTTAACCAAAATCCCAACTTCCAACTCATGTACTAATGTACCAAAACCATTTATAACTAGGGTGGGGACTCCAATATACCATTCATCAACCCAAAACAAAGAATCAAACCCAACATTCCAAAATCACCATTTTTGATCAAAAACCCAAATAAATTCCAAATAAATTGCAAACTCATCCAAACTTCCAATATAACAACAAAAGCATTATATGAACATGATATGAACATTTTAGCATTAAAATGGGGGAAAAGTAACTTACTTGCAAATTCTCAAAGTTGATGGATTTCGATTCTTTTTTACTCTACGCGATCCTAGCGACGATCTAAACACGTTTCATGTTTTAAGAAATGAGAGAAGATGAGAGGAAGAAGGAGAAAATGAAGAGAGAAGTAAAGAGAAGAAAAACTTACCCTTCTAGCTTGGAGAGAGAGAGAAATGGGCTGGAGAGAGAGAGAGATGGTGAGGGAGATGGAGTGTGAGAGTGGTGAGGGAGGTGAGGGGAGTAGGGAGGGAGTATGAAAATGTTTAAAAGATTTACACTAAGGCCCCCTCTCTCACACTACACACAAACTACACTCCCAACTAACAATTAAGGCCCAACAATACCACACTAACCCAAATGACCCAATTAAAATGCTAGGCATAATTATTATAACACATAAATTGCACACAATAATATTTAAATAAATAATAATTTAAATAAATAAATAAGCAAATAATTAAATAATAATCATTAATTACTAATAAAATAGAGCCTATATTTCGGGTCATGACATTCACTCCCCCTTAAAGAAAATTCGACCCGAATTTTAACGAGACTCACCTTAAACAAAAAGCCACGGAAATTTCCTCTCGATCTCATCACGAAGCTCCCAAGTCGACTCCTCAATATTATGATTCCTCCAAAGAACACGAACCAACGCGATGCTCTTGTTTCTCAACTCTTGAACTTTGGAATCTAAGATCCGAACTGGTCGTTCCTCATAAGTCATATCGGGCTCAATATCCTCCGGTATCCTCTGTAACACGTGAGACGGATCATGAACATACTTTCGAAGCATAGAAACGTGGAACACGTTGTGCAACCGGTCCAAAGATGGCGGTAACGCAAGACGATACGCTAGAAGTCCAACCTTTCCCAAAATCTCAAACGGACCTATAAACCTCGGAGCCAATTTGCCTTTCTTCCCGAACCTTCGGATACCCACCTTTGGAGACACTTTCAAGAACACCAAATCACCAGTCTGAAAGCTAAGATCTCGCCTTCGGTTATCTGCATAGCTCTTATGTCGACTCTGGGCTGTCTTCAATCTATCCCGGATAACTTTAACTTTCTCAACCGAATCCCGAAGCAAATCAATACCCAAAACTTTCGCTTCACCAACCTCATCCCAACAAATAGGCGATCTACATTTCCTTCCATACAAGGCCTCAAACGGTGCCATCTCGATACTAGCCTGATAACTGTTGTTGTAAGAGAATTCCACTAACGGTAGGTGCGAATCCCAAGAATCAGAAAGTCTATCGCACACGCTCGCAACATATCCTCAAGAATCTGAATAGTCCTCTCGGATTGACCATCGGTCTGAGGATGAAAAGCTGTGCTGAAACGCAAATCTGTACCCAAAGCTTCCTGAAATGCCTTCCAGAATCTAGAAGTAAACCTCGGGTCTCGATCTGACACAATGCTAACCGGAACCCCATGCAATCTAACAATCTCATCAATATAAAGGGTCGCAAGCTTCTCCATCGAATATCTGATGTCAATAGGCAAGAAATGGGCGCTCTTGGTCAATCTATCCACTATTACCCAAACACTGTCATACTTCCTACGGGTACGAGGCAGTCCCGTAACGAAATCCATAGTCACATGCTCCCATTTCCACTCGGGAATCTCTAACGGCTGAAGCAATCCCGCGGGTCTCTGATGCTCGGCTTTGACCTGCTGACATGTTAAACACTTCGATACATACTCCGCTATTTCTCTTTTCATATTAATCCACCAAAATTGTTGCTTCAAATCCTGATACATCTTCGTACTGCCCGGATGAATAGTATACCTCGATTTGTGACCCTCATCAAGAACTCTCTGTTTAATTCCATCAACATCCGGAACACACAAACGACCACGGAAAGTCAAAACTCCACTCGAACTCAAAGAAAAATCCTCGAAGTTCTTCTCTTTCAGTTTACCCATTATCTTCACCAACTCGGGATCTTCTTTCTGAGCTTCCTTTATCCTCTGAATTAGGGTCGGAGATACCTTAATATTTGCAAAAATAGCCCCATGTCTCGATTCACGAGGAGACCAATCTCGAACATCCTCAAGCATTTTCCATTCTCGAGCCATCATCGAAGCCACATAAGATTTCCTACTAATCGCATCGGCTACCACATTCGCCTTCCCCGGATGATAAGAAATCGTACAATCATAATCCTTCAACAATTCCATCCATCGGCGCTGTCGGTTGTTCAACTCTTTCTGGGAGAAAAGGTACTTCAAACTCTTGTGATCCGTAAAAATTTCGAACTTCGCTCCATAAAGATAGTGCTTCCACTTGTGCAACGCAAATACTATCGCCGCCAACTCCATATCATGAGTCGGGTAATTCTGCTCACTCGGGGTCAACTTCCTCGAAGCATACGCAATTACTTTCCCATTCTGCATCAACACACAACCCAAACCCTCTTTCGAAGCATCACTATAAATCACTAGGCCATCGCTCCCATTAGGCAAAGTCAAGATCGGTGCGGTAGTCAACCTCTTCTTCAATTCCTCGAAACTCTTGTCACATTTCTCGGTCCACACAAACGGGACATTCTTCCGGGTCAACTGCGTCATCGGAGTAGTGATCCTCGAAAACCCTTCAATAAACCTTCTGTAATAACCGGCTAAACCAAGAAAGCTTCTAATCTCTGTCACTGACTCGGGTCTCTTCCAATCCACTATAGCTTCAATCTTTGACGGATCCACAGAAATCCCATCTTTCGAAATAACATGACCCAGAAATGACACCTTCTCGAGCCAAAATTCGCATTTACTAAACTTCGCAAATAATTTCTCCCTCGCAAGAACGGATAAAACTGTCCTCAAGTGCTGCTCATGCTCATCCCGAGATTTCGAATAAACAAGAACGTCGTCGATGAAAACCACCACGAACGAATCAAGATAAGGATGGAAAATCCGGTTCATCAAATCCATAAATACGGCCGGCGCGTTAGTCAACCCAAACGGCATAACCAAGAACTCATAATGACCATACCGAGTGCGAAAAGCAGTCTTCGGAATATCCTCCGATCTAACCTTCAACTGATGGTACCCACTCCTCAAATCGAGCTTGGAAAACACAACGGACCCTTGAAGCTGATCAAATAAATCATCAATGTGCGGTAGAGGGTACTTATTCTTCACCGTAACCTGATTCAACTTCCGGTAATCGATGCACAACCTCAACGAACCATCTTTCTTCCGCACAAATAAAACCGGTGCTCCCCACGGGGAAACACTAGGGCGGATAAACCCTCGATCAAGCAACTCTTGCAACTGAACCTTCAATTCCTTCAACTCAGCGGGAGCTAACCTATAAGGCACTTTCGAAATCGGAGCCGTACCCGACAAAAGATCTATACAAAACTCTATCTCACGATCGGGAGGCATCTCATACTCTGTAGAGAAAACATCGGGAAATTCCCGAACTACCTGAACACTATCAAAACTAGGGGATTCTTTCCTAGTATCAAGAACACTAGCCAAATACCCCTCACAACCACTATGCAATAATTTTCTCGCTTTCATAAAAGAAATTAAGCGAACCTTTCTACTCAGAGGACAAGCCTCAAACACAAACTTAGGCACATCGGGAATAGAAAAAGTAACAGTTTTCTTACGGCAATCAACGGACGCATGAAACTTGCTCAACCAATCCATACCCAAAATGACATCAAAGTCTTGGATAGGAAGAACTACCAAATCCGCACAAAGGACTCGACCACAAATAACCACATCACAAGCACGAAAGACTCGATCAGAAATCAAGCATTCTCCTATAGGGGTCGACACCTCTAGCACGTACGGTAAAGACTCGAATGCAGCATTTAACATGGAAGCAAATTTCACAGAAATGTATGAATGAGATGATCCTGGATCTACTAACGCTCGTGCGCTCACATTAGACACAGAAACAATACCTCCAATAACGGATGGATCATCGGTAGCTTGTTGTTTATTCATGGCAAATACCCTTCCTTGGACCTTGGGCTTCCCGGCGGCATCCCTTTTCTGACCCTGATTAATACTAACCCCTGACCCGGATGACTGTCCTCGGTGCCTCGTGCAATCTCTCGCAAAGTGCCCCATTTCACCACAATTGATACACTTGCCTTGCTTTTTCCAACACCTATCCTCCGCATGGCCTACCTTTTGACAAAAGGTACAAGGTTTCCTAATTTGGCTCCCTTGGTTCCCGGAAGTGGTACCCGGGTTCCTTGGGGTCGGTTGCCCTCGGAACTGAGATTGTCCCCCAAAATTACCTCGATTATCAATCCTTGGTTGCGACTTGCTCTGCGCTCCTTGCTTACTCGGGTTGGCCACCTCGGTCTTCCTGTTATGTTCCCCAATATCTTGCTCTATAAGATAGGCTCGATCCACCGCATCTTGAAATGTCACAATCCGTTGAGCAATAAGTTGAGTACGGATGGAGGTCTTCAATCCCCGAATAAATCTCATAGCCCTTTGTTCCTCGGTCCTCACCAAATAGTCACAATATCGGGCTAATTCTATGAACTTAGCCGAGTATTGTGCTATAGACAACAATCCTTGCTCCAAGTTGAGTAGCTCGATCTCCTTTCGGTTTTGATCAACAACCGGAATGAAATGCTCCTTGAATTTGCGCACAAACAACTCCCACGCATACACCGTGCGGGTATCATCCCAAGTAGCTTTAACACCCTTCCACCAATGCTCGGCGGCTCCCACAAGCTTGTAAGCCGCAAACCGGACCTTGTCCTCATCCGAACACCCAAATACATCATAAATCTTCTCCATAGACTCAATCCATAACTCAGCTTTCCGAACATCGGGTTCCCCATTGAATTCAACCGGTTTCAGTTTCAAGAATTGCTCCAAACCATAACGGGGTGGTGCTTGCTCTACCCTCGGACCTTGATCATGTATGGCCTTCATGGCCGCCTCGAACATGCCTTGAAACATGGCATGTGCTTCTTCCCTTGTATCATTCGCCCCACTAGTACCTCCTCTGTTTCTTCTTCCAGACATTGAGAACAATTACTTGCATAAGACATCAACCGTTAATCACTCCGCACACTACTACCCACCTAGGTCATACTAATCCACCTAGACTTATACTTAGAGCTAATGCCATAGCTCTGATACCAACTGTCGCGACCCCGGACCCCTCGGGCCCCGGGACCGCGATCTGGACGTCGACTCTAAAACCAAAACTATGAAATACTGAAGTTAAAAATTTCAGTTAATACCAAAAGGTGATAATCCAAAGTTTTACAAAACCAAGTTTGATAAAGACTTAATACAACTATCATAAACTTCCACAAGTTTATGCCCAACAAAATAAAAATATACAATCCTTAGTGACGTCAATGTTTGGTACAACTACCCCAAAATGGTTACACATTTACATAATGGAAACCAACCTATATCAACCTTCCCCAAAAGAACGGATCCACACTCGACGTCCTCTTTCTCGTGATCAGCGAGACTATTCCTTAGCACCTGGGGGGGGTTAAGGAAAAACAAGGATAAAAAGGAAAGGAGGTGAGATAAATCTCAATAAGTTACTAATGCAACTACATGACATGCTATGATGCAATATACAATAAGCAATAATAAATATCACATAGCACATAGCATTTCTCACATAACAGTTAGCAGCGGAAATAAACACATAACAAAGGATATAGCCAAGGTTTTCCAATCCGGAACATCCAAATAAAGGATCGCTGCGCAGCTTCAATAATCAACAAACCATCATCTTCATAATGGCATGAAAGCCGAAGAGAAAACCCCGGTACCGGAACCAATAACATAAAAGTGTCACAAGGGACAAGGACCATGACACAAAGTCATGCCCGTTAGCCAGATACATTCACAAAGGAACGCTGACTTATCCTTTCCAAGGCCAATCTGGAGAAGGGGTATAGTAAGGGCAAAACAATGGTCAACATTATAATGGACTTGGCTTTGCCATTATAATCCTTCCCATCGCCCGATGCAACAAATATGCCAGCTGGGCTTCCAAATAAATGCTAAGTAATAATAATTTAGCGTGAATGAACAACTTAAGGTTCCAAAGTAGGGAACCAATCCAATTAAATCACCACAAAGGTAAACCAATACAAATCGTGCATCAAAGATGACCACATTCCCAAAATGATACTTAATCAAATTCCATCTCGTATTTATTCACAAAGGAATCAAACCCAATCAATAAAGTGTTCCAACAATGACACTTAACACTTACTTAATTTCAAACACAAATTTGATCACAAAGGACTCAATTCTATCACTAGAATGCACTACAATGTTCACTAAGGTCAACTAGGAGGACACCCAAGAATTGGATCACAACGCATTCTTTAGTCACACAATTTAACAAAATGTAAATTTTCAGAGATCTGTGCGGCCGCCCACGTTGGGTTGTGCGGTCGCCCAAAGTGCCTCAAAACAAGAACAAAATCTCTCAGAAAGATGCGCGGTCGCCCATACGATTTTGGGCGGTCGCCCAATATGCCGGAATCGCCAGAAATCGGGAAGAACAACATGGGTTCTTCCATTTTCAACCCAAAACACATTTAACCAAAATCCCAACTTCCAACTCATGTACTAATGTATCAAAACCATTTATAACTAGGGTGGGGATTCCAATATACCATTCATCAACCCAAAACAAAGAATCAAACCCAACATTCCAAAATCACCATTTTTGATCAAAAACCCAAATAAATTCCACATTAATTGCAAACTCATCCAAACTTCCAATATAACAACAAAAGCATTATATGAACATGATATGAACATTTTAGCATTAAAATGGGGGAAAAGTAACTTACTTGCAAATTCTCAAAGTTGATGGATTTCGATTCTTTTTGACTCTACGCGATCCTAGCGACGATCTAAACACGTTTCATGTTTTAAGAAATGAGAGAAGATGAGAGGAAGAAGGAGAAAATGAAGAGAGAAGTAAAGAGAAGAAAAACTTACCCTTCTAGCTTGGAGAGAGAGAGAAATGGGCTGGAGAGAGAGAGAGATGGTGAGGGAGATGGAGTGTGAGAGTGGTGAGGGAGGTGAGGGGAGTATGGAGGGAGTATGAAAATGTTTAAAAGATTTACACTAAGGCCCCCTCTCTCACACTACACACAAACTACACTCCCAACTAACAATTAAGGCCCAACAATACCACACTAACCCAAATGACCCAATTAAAATGCTAGGCATAATTATTATAACACATAAATTGCACACAATAATATTTAAATAAATAATAATTTAAATAAATAAATAAGAAAATAATTAAATAATAATCATTTAATTACTAATAAAATAGAGCCTATATTTCGGGTCGTGACAGTAATCATCTTGGGCTTGTATCCTTGTAGAGGGGTAATTTGCCCTTTGGCCTTGAGGGCGTTAAAAGCTTTGGCTAGAGTCATGCCTTGAAGAGGAGTGTAGACACGGTCACTTTGGAACTTCTTGCCCTGGGGTGGTGGGACTTTCTTGTAGTTCCCCTTGTCGGTAGTGACGGCATTGACAGAGGCCTCTTTTGTTGAGTTAGAGGCGGCCTTGTAACGGAAGCTAGGAGTGGTTTTGTTTATCTCCTTGAGCAAGTCGTCCATTCGAACCCCCGCCTCATACATTTGGGCAAAATCTGAGTAGGAAGCCCCACTTAAGTGGGTGCGGAGATCAATCTTTAGACACTTGAGGAAGATCTCCATTTGCTCCTTGGTATTGGGCCTTTCCACTATTTCAGCGAGCTTATCATTCCACCTCCTTGTAAAGTTAATAAAGGACTCATTGTCCCTTTGGGTGGTGTTCTCGAGCTCTTTCTTTGTCGGGCGGTGAGTGGTGTTGCCTTGATATTGACTTTTGAAGGCAAGCATGGCGGCATCCCAATCAAGACGGATGGTGAGTGGGAGAGTTGCATACAAATCTTTTGCGGCCCCCTCGAGAGTAAGAGGGAAGCATTGTGCCATCACCTTTGGAGAGACCTTTTTCGGAACCACAGACCATATGTAAGTCTCGATGTAGGCCATTGGGCAAGAGTTGCCCTTGAACTTGCTAATGTCGGGCATTTTGAACTTGTCGGGGAGAGAAGCCATCATGATCATGAGAATTGATGACTGATAAAGGCTTGTGTCGGAGCCTTTTCCTAAGTTGAGACCGTTGAAGCGTTGGTCGATGTAGGCCATGATTGAGTCGACCATCTTGTGATCCTTACTTTTGGTGCTCGGTTCCCCCATTTTCTTGTTGCGGGTACTAACATAAGGGCTTTCAAACAAACCCTTGGTCCATTTCGAATTCCTCGATGTCGTCCTTGTCTTTTCCCATGGAAAGCTTGATGAGCTTAGCCTTCATTTGGTCAATTTCGGTATCATGAGCCTCCCTTTGATTGTCAAGGTGGGCTTGCCAGAAATCATCTTTGTTTTGAGCCTCCTTGTTGAAAGTGGAGACTTGCTCTTGGAGATTTTGGACCAATGTTGAGAGTTGCTCGAGGGACATGGTGTTGTTGGTGTTGGAGTCGTTTGCGTAAGGACCGGCCATTGATGCTGTTGGAGCTGTCGTGGTGATCAATTCACGAACTAGCCGATTTGCTGAATCTCGATAGATGCGGTAAGTACCAATTGGACCTAAATTGAAGAAGAGGCCCTTGTCAGTCTTGAGTAACACTTTCGGTCCATGAAGAGGCTTGAACACACCCAGTGAGCACACGACTTAAACCATATAAAGAAAAATGACTTTTTTTTATATGAGTCGGAGGGACGGGGTCCCTTTTGGGGTTTTTCTAAGAAGATAGTGGAATCGTCACACTAGTATATAGACCTTCTCTCGGTCCCATATACTCATCGGATTCCACCACGCTTGTGAATCCTACATATGACGGGATTAAACAAAATTAATGCAATAAAGCATACATGCGGGGACGGATTTTATTTTTTCCATAATAACCACTTGTTTCTCTTGGAAACGGCATGTATGATTTGAAAACATTAGTTTAGGGAAATCTCGGCATATGAAAACCGACTTTTCCTTGGAATGTTAGACCCTAACTAGAGTATGTTGGCTTGTGCTCGGCTAAAGAGAGGCTTAAAGGTCACCCCCGATATGTAGTCATGAACTATGCCACGGGCTGAAGTTTACCGCTTCGAGAGAGTCAAGGTCTGGTGGAGCTTGAAACTCTCTAGAACGGGCCTCGGCGGGTTGGGGTTATGAACTTGTGAGACTCGATAGTGAGTAATTGATAGGAATTTTGTGCACGTAGTGTGAGGTCCAACAAGGGACAATTTTTTTATTATTATTATTTAAAAAAAAAAACAAAAGAAAAGCAAATAAGCACATAATTTACAACCTTCGAATCACCCGTATGACCGATAAAAAAAAGGAACATAAAATAAAATAGTCCAGAAGTCCAAATCAATCCTGATGCAGGCAACTGTGCCCACACCCCATCATTCTGTTCTGGGAACCTGTTCATGTTCTGGAAAACTACCCAGAAGCGCGCGCCTCTGGTCCGTGCAGTGGGATGCGCGCGCATTACGCCTAATAATTGAGAGGCGCCCGCTTCTGGGTGAACCTGTCAGACACTTGGACTCAGGGTATTGACCTGGTCCTGAACATACTTTTGAACCCCTGCAGAAATGATTAGCACAGAAAAGGAAGAATGAGAAGAACACGTGGGAGGCGGGCGATTCTGGTCACTGACGTGAGACGCGCACACCGTAGGCCAAGAAGGCCAGAGGCACACGCTTCCCACCATTAGGAACCAGAATGCCCAAAAACTATAGATTATGAACAAAATTCAAGTTTAACCCTCAAACGTCCCCAGCGGATTCGCCACTGTAGATACCCCGGGAGAAGCACACTACTTGTCTAGAGCAGTGGAAGGATCCTAGGATGTCTAATTGGTTTTAATTTGTAGAGTCGCCACCTATGTTTTAGAAGAACATAAGAAAAACCTAATAATTAGCCTATGTTTTGTTACGAAAACCAGAGATTCCTGTATTGAGGTTCGGGGGTTAGGTTACGAAATGGGAAGTACTTAAACACCCATTTCGTCCAACTAACGTTGGTCTTGCTTGTTCATAATCTACATAAAAAATGATCTGTTCTTCCTATTCTTTGAAAATGAGATAAAAGGGGTTAAAAGAAGGATTGAATGTGGGGAGATAACTCCTTGGCCAACTTCAATGTAATGAAGTGGCCTTTGGTGTCATGTCCCAAAATGGTTTGGGTGATTGCATACTTTGATGAAAGATGAAAGAAGAGTTTGAGATGAGAGAAATAGAGAGAAAAGAGAGAAGTAAAAATACCTAAACTTCAAGAGTCTTCAAAGGCTTCTTTCGAGAAAATGCTTGAAAATGCCTTAAGAGTTTTGGTATAGTTAAAAAGTCCTCTTCTTTGGTGGAGTTTTCTTGTGCCAAAAAGAGTCCCTTTGAATGGTGAAGAAGAGGGGTTTTTATAGGTGAAAATCAGTTGTTTTTTGTGCCAAAACAATGTCACAAAGATAAAATTCCCGGGCAAAATTATGTAAATTGAGAAAGGGAGGGATTCTTGGGCAGAATCTGTAACTGACGCCCAGATGCACGCGGCCCCAGCCTATGGAGGCGGAAGGCGCGCGCGTCTGACCTGTGGAGGCGGAGGCGCGCGACTTTGAAAAGGCATTTTTGACAGAATGGACTAGAAAGTCAGAACTGTTATTCAGTTTAGTCCCTAAACTTAACGGAGTCAGTTAGGAACTTAACAGAAGTAACAGAAACTAACAAAAAACACTTAAAACAAGAAAGAAACAAAAAATCAAATGTACAATCGGGGTGAGCGGTCCAAGGCGGGGTGTCTACAGTTATGGTGATTGGCCTTCCTCTCGAACTTATCAAGACATCTTTATACGATTCATTTGCCAATAAATTAATTACCTCAAGATTGAATAACTTTTTTAGAATTGGAGTCGCTTTGCGTTCCTTATCGAGTCTAGGGGCTTCTTATCTTTCAGTGATACTCCCAGTTTCTCGCAATAAAATTGGAGCTTTCCTTCTCTTCTCTTTTAATGACTTACTTGCCTTTGTGAGTCATTCAAAAAATATATAAATACATGAAGTCATACTAGGGGCTACTTCCCTAGTTGAGTCAATGTCACTCATCATTAGTGACAAAAGGTATTCACAGCAAAAGATATGGCCGCTAGATTGATAACACAAAATGGTGGTCTAGACAAAAAAATAGGGTGCGTCATAAAAAAAATGAGAGAGTGAGAGAGAGAATGGAAAGAGAAATGGAGATCCCCAGCCTCTAAAGAAGACAACTACACAAGTTCTACATTGAATCTCCTCAGCAAGTCAATTCCCCACCGAGTCAACTTTGGAATTGCAAAAGGCTCGACAAGATATGGCACAATCAAAGGTAGTTTTGGGTTATTGATATAAGAGAGATTGTTATTGCAATGTTCATTTTTGGGCTCATGTGAATGATGGCCCATCCGAGAATGAGCTCATGATTGATATGTCATCAAAAAGTCAAAAAATGGGGTGAGAGGTTGCACGAATGGTCTTCAATGCACCAATTAGTTTGGATCACAAATGGCAACAACGTGTGACTCAGTGTTCGAGCTTCTTCAAGCATGTGCCCCTAAAGTATGTCAAAAGTCTTCCTGAGAATGGAGTAGCTCTTGCCATGTCCCTTTATGTTTGTTCCCTCGCACGAGGACGAGTCTCTTGCTTTGCTCCACAAATGATGACGCCCTAAGGGATATGTGACTCATGAACGAGAGCTTCTTTTTCTTCATTTGATAGTTAATGAGCCCTAGGGGCTACGCTCAAGAAAGATGTGTGAGACTATCCTCAAAGTTTCTCAAAAGGAATGTCGACAAGCCTTCTTTTCATGTGTGCTCGTGCCTGTTCCCCCAATCAAGGATAGGCCTTTCTTGCTCTACTTACAATCGATGATGGAACTCTAGGGGCTAGACTCGAGTTTGAAAGGCTCCCTCAGCAAAAATGCAATTTACTTCACCTCCTCAACGATGGCCCTAGCAAATTCATGTGCAACATTTGAAGCTTCCTCAATCAATTTGGCACCGAAAGTCTTTTTAAGGGGCTTCGACAATCATTTGTGCAATGATACTTGAGTAATACAGTTTGGGGAGTGGTCCAAGCTTAAAGGGTCTCTTAGTACTTCACGTCAAAGGTCTTTGGGTTTGAAAGGAGGGCTCCGATGTTATGAATGAATTTGATGATTCTTGTCATCTTGTGACTTACGACGAGATTATGAAGGAAGTCTTAGAGAAAAGGAAAAAAATTCAATATACTAAACTGATGAAAACAAGGTTATAGCGGGTACCAATCCCAATGTTTCTGGAATTCAGCACCCCTTCCCTAAGATTAAAAGAACAGGCTGCATCCGCACGAGTTGCATCCGAAGATCCGTTATTAGTTCAACCCAAGAAGACTCAAGAAAACATACCCATTTGGGACCTTATCACGCCAAGACCTTATCATCCGCAACCTCGACGACACCACAATCTCTCCCAAGACATTTTCCGAAGACCTTGCTACACTTTTCGACTTGGACCTTCCGCCATTTGTGTACCGACCACAATAAGGCCATTCATCTCCAAGAACGAGTAAGAGGGATATCACTATCAAAATTTCTACCAAACGGTGCATCCGCTCTCAATATAATGCCAAGCCGGTTCCGAGACGTTTTTGGGGCTTTACATCGAAAGGTCTTCACATTCCACCATCTTGAAGCTCGCAAACAACAAGTACATGATATTTGGGGCTTAGCAATCTCTTGAAGCTTGGTATCAATAATCTTCTCTTGGGGCTTGCTCACGTCAACAACAAAAAGTGATTTATTTGAATGGGCCAAGAGCTGATTTATCTTGGGGCTATGCAAGTCACTCAAAGTTTGGCATCAAAGGCGTTCTAGGGGCTTTACGATCAACAACCCCTTGGTATCTCAGCATCGAAAGTCTTTTAAAGCCCCATAATCGACAAATCTCTGGGGGCTAGACATCACGCTTCGTTGGGCACAACAGTGATGATAGAATCCAGCAAGGCAATCCGAACTTCGACCGAACATGACATGATCTTGGGTTGGCTTTACAAACACAGGATGGTTAAAATGGTTCACCCATGAACTAAAAAAATAAAAATAAATAAAAAATCTTTTTCTCGCAAATGTATATATTCTTTTCCTTCTAAGCTAAAAAAAATAATAAAAAAAACGACAAAAAGATTTTTATTTTTCTTTGTAAATAAAACTTTCTTTGTCCCCTTACTTGTGTAAAAAGTATGTGTTTTATTTTGCTTTGCTCTAAGCTTCTTCCCCGTTGTTGCACGAGATGGAGTGGTGGAGATTTTTAGGTTTTGCGTGCGGTGGTTGTTCCCCGTTGTTCGGAATGACAGAATCTGGAAAAAAAACAGAGAGGCGGCGGCTTTTGGAGAGAATGAGAAAACAGAAAAGAAAAGAAGGATTATTAGTGGTTAGGGTTTCTCTCTTTATGTGCTGGAGAGGGCCAATAAATGGGGAAAGCAAACTTGGGCTCAAATGGGCTGAATAAAATGTATTAAGTTGGGTTACATGGGATTAGTTGGGCTGGAAAAAATGTGTTGAGTTGATAGATTTGGCCCAAATCTTGGGTTAGTGTTATATTTTCCACTTAAACATCATAATATACTCTTAATATATATATATATATATATATATATATATATATATATATAGAGAGAGAGAGAGAGAGAGAGAGAGATTTATATATTTATGAAATAATATTAAAAATACGCTTAATTTCTCGGCCCCGCCTAGTCCCCGCCTAGGCCCCTAGGTGCTAGGCCGGGCTCCGCCGCCTAGCGTCCGCCTAGTGATTTTTAGAACACTGACCAAAACTGATGTATTAGGGATGAGAAGGAAATAGAAACATTAGTTCTTTCTAGGGATTTTTACCAATAAGTCCCTGGGAGAAGGTGGTATTTGCCAATAAAAACACAACATTTCATATTCTACCTTAGGGTCCCTGAGTTCAAATCAATTTTACCAATAAATCTCTCCAGATTTAAATGGAAAAAATACCCCCAGATCAAATAAAATCATCTGACACCTCTAACCTTTGACGAGTTTGACCGCCACCTTTACCTTTGACCACCACCACTGCTGCAACCGGCTGCCGGCACCCGACCGCCTGCCACTGGACCTCCAACCACCCTTACCCACCTCCATCTTGACAACTATAAATAATTAAAAATAAATTGCCTCCGCTGAGGTTTGAACCCAAGACCTCTTGGTCTTAAATGAGAGACTCTGCCACTATGTCAACCACACCCTCGTAACTTTTTTGAATTGTTTAAAATTTAACACAATAATATTACATTTCTGAAGTTTTTTCTTTTTTTTTGATAGGAGCATTCTTTATAAATGAACATTTACTCAATTTTTTATACTAATAAAAACATTTAATTTATCATTTGTATAGAGTACATACGAGAGTACGTTTTTTTATCTTTAAACAACTACGAGATTGAGTTATCAATTGTTTCACACGTGATGTCATTTTACATTTATTAAATAGATATTTAGCTTAAAACAACGGAATAAATTTATTTGATAATTGTTTAAAAATCATTTGACAATACAAAACTGTGAAAATGAGTATTAGTTGTGAGCAATTGAGAAACGAATATCCTAGTTATTATATTTAAATTCATGTTTGAACAACTGTGAAATGAATGTTTCAATTATTAAACTCAAACTCATGTGTGAACAACTGTGAAATGAATGTCTTAGTTATTAAACTCAAACTCACGTGTGAACAAATGTGAAATTAATGTCTTGTTATTAAACTCAAACACATGTGTGAACAACTGTGAAATGAATGTCTCAGTTAGTAAACTCAAACTCATGTGTGAACAATTGTGAAATGAATATCCCATATATTATATTCAAATTCATGTGTGAACAACTGTGAAATACATATCTCAGTTATTTTAATAATTATAAAAAAATTGAGAGATGAATTTATCATTTTTACGAGTGAAAAATGAAAAAAATGTCACAAATGTGAAGTCACACAACTGTGAAATCAATTGAGAAATAAAAAACAATTTTCTCAAATTTTTATAAGGGAAAATGAAATATTTATATCTAAAATTTGAATTATGTGTTGATTGTACTTATTTGATTCGTCTTGCCGATACGACTAAAATAGTGGTTTCGGATAATTTTTTCGATTTGTAGATTTTGAGATATTGCATTTAAAAATTTTGTGTGAATGGAAGAGTGAGTAGTGGAGGAAAGAGAATCCAGATGTAGCGGATCAATCCCCAAACAAGTGTGGAAGCCGCATAGAACGAGAAGAACGTGCGCTGCTTCCAGCGCTTTGGTATATGAGCATTTTTGTCCAGCAAAAAATCCAGGGACTTTTTGGCGAGTATCCAAAATATTTGTCCTTATTGATACTCTCTCCGTCCTAGTTTAAGGTTCTTCCTTTTCATATTGGTATGTCCCAGTTTAAAGTTCTTAGTTGCTTTATTCCTTAAATGGCAAAGTTTGAATAGTGTTTTGGACAATCTTGTCCTCATAAAGTTCATATATTACAAAAAGACCATCACTCACCCATCTACTTTTCACTCACTTCCTTTATGAATGGACAATTATATCCTTCACACACTACCATTGTTGACTCAAATTTACCTTGGTTTCTTAATAAGCGTGTAAAGTCAAACTAAACAACTTAAACTGGGATGGGACGGAGGGAGTAGTTTTTATTTGGCCGGACTTATCGGTCAAGTCTCTTGTTACTAATGAAGGATACTAAAGTTTTGTGTTAGGGCCATTAGAATTAGTATAGTCCATTAATTCACACGAAACCTCTTAAATTTGGTTGATTCGGACCAAGACTTATTTCATATCAGGCCCAAAATATACGCCAATTCATTGAACGCTTTTTAGAGGCTGCTGAGCCCAGTTTCCTTTATCGCTGAGCAAGGTCAAATGATGTCGTTCACCAGCCACTCTCTTAAACCAGTGGCGGAGCCAGAAATTTTTATCAATGGGGGCAAAGATTATACAACAAGAAAATTTTAAGTGTATTTTCATCAATGGGGGCAAAAAAAAGATTCTAGTGTATTATTATTTTTATCTCAAAGGGGGCAAATTTCAACAAATTGCACTAAATCCCCAATTTTTTTGTAAATTTTGCACTAGTAAATTTTTATTTTTTAAAAACCAATGGGGGCACTTGCCCCCTTTACACCATGAATAGCTCCGCCTCTGTCTTAAACCACCGCTACTCCTCCGCGAACCACCTCTCGCACCATTGTCAAAAAGGTAGGTCGGCAATTGGGCCAATTGCTGACGTCTCCATTTACGCGAATCGCCCTGCATTCATACACCTGCCGCGGTGGGTCCAGAGGAACATCTCAGACGGCATCATCTCGAGCGCAATGCCAATGGGGTGGCGTGGCGAGTGGCGATTCAGCTGCTGGCGCAAGTGTAAGATCAATTCGGACCTTAAACTAAGCTTCTATTCCCAGGCATTGAATTGCCCTGCCTTGTGTGTTGGCATCTATTAAGGCTTCCTAGTTGCTGCTGAAGTGAAGGTGACATTCTTTTTTACATAGCTTTTGAATGATGTCCTCATGGTCACCATTGATTGTAGTTTTCCCATTTCCTGATCTAGTCTTTGTTAATACCCCAAAAACTTAAATTTATCCTGATCAGATTATAATGCAATGTCTCCACTGCAGCTTTTTACGTCTTTACATACTGAACTACTTGTTTCCATAGATCACGTTCATTTCAATTAGTATTGCGATGCCTTGTATTTATTATCTTATGATGTTTGACATGCCTTTGTTTACTATTCACTCCGTCCCAAAACTAGTAGCAGTTTTAAGGAGTAATATTTTGAGGCTTTGACCAATAAGTCACTAGGCCAAATAAAAACTACCAATAAGGATAGATATTTTGAAAACCTACCAAAAAGTCCTTGGCCTTTTTCATGGACCAGAATGCCCTTAGCTCAGCGCAAACCCAGCCCAAGTCTTCCCCCCCCTCCCTCCCAGCCCAACGTCTCTTTCTCTTTTCTCTCTTCCTGTTTCTCTCATTCTTTTTTTTTCCACCTAAAATTTTAAAATGACATATCTCAAAATCTATAAACTGAAAAAATGATCTGAAACCATTTTTTTAATCGTGTCGACAATACGAATCAAACAAGTACACTTAACACAAAATTCAAATTTTATAAATAAAAAAATCATTTTTCACTTGTAAAAATTTGAAAAAAAAAAACATTTTTAATTTCACAATTTTTAAAAATAAAATTTTCACTTTTCACTTGTAAAATCATTTTTCAACTGATTTCTCAGTTGTGTGATTTCACAGTTGTGTCATTTTTTCATTTTTCATTTTAAAAACTGATAAATTCATCTCTCAATTTTTCACAATCATTATAATAACTGAGACATGCATTTCACAGTTGTTCACACATGAATTTGAATATAATAACTGAGACATTCATTTAACAGTTATTCATAATTGAGTAAAAACTGATAAAATCACCTCTCATTTTTCACAATTGATGACTGAATTTATCGGTTTAATTATATAATAAATGAGACATTCATTTCTCAGTTATACACATATGAATTTGAGTACAAGAACTGGTACATTCATTTCTCAGTTATCAATTTTTTTTTTGTTAATATAACGATAAATGAGATATTCATTTCTCAGTTATTCACACACGAGTTTAATATAAAAACTGGTAAATTTATTTCTCAGTTGTTAACACATGGGTTGAGTGTAACAGCTAAAAAATTCATCGCACATTTTTTTACAAAAAATACTCATTTTCAGAACTATGTGTTGTCAAATGCTCTTTAAACAATTGTGAAATAAATTTATCTCATTTTTTTTATTAAAAATGAGTAATTGTCCAATTGTGAAAAATTAATACTCCTAATTAAAAAAAAAAAAACACCACAACAACAAATGTGAGATTGTAGTGTTAAATATATAATAGTCTACTAATGAAACAAGTAAGAAGCTTGGCATATTGCTTAGGAATCTTAGCTAAGACCAAGAGGTCTTGGGTTCAAAACCTCCCAAGAGCAAATAATTTTTATTTATAATTATAATATTTGGGGTTGCAAATGGTTCCGGCGGCAAGGGCCGGAGGTCCGGTGAGACGGCGGTTGGCCGGAGGCCCGGCGGCGGTCAGCGGCGGCTCGCCGGTGTTGGTCGGCGGTGGTCGGTGGTGGTGGCCTGCGGTCAGCGGCGGCGGGCGGTGGTGGATGGTGGTGGTGGTCGGCGGCGGCGGGCGGTGGTGGTCAAATTTAAAGGTGACAGTCAAAATGGTCAAAGGTTAGAGGTGTTGGATGATTTAATTTGGGCTGGGGTATTTTTGCCATTTAAAAGGTATGAGGGATTTATTGGTAAAATTGATTTGAACCTAAGGACCCTAAGGTAGAATTTGAAATGTTGTGTTTTTATTGGTAAATACCACATTCCCCCAGGGACTTATTGGTAAAAATCCCTAATATTTTTTTTCCTTAGGAGCAATGCTATCGGCACAAAATAAGGTCACAAAATCTTGCTCACAAGATGAGGTGGCGATATTTTATTGGTTGCATCGATATTGGACCTGCTACACTTTAATTAAAAACACCATTACATATAGGATTTTGTGAGCAATTTTTTGTAACTTTTTTGTGCCCTAGTATTATTCTTTCCTTAGATACCCTTATTTAAGAAATAATATTGCTTCCCACTAAATTATACTGTCAAAGGGGACTCTTTGAGTGGAACATTCTTAATTAGATGGTGCTCTCTTCATCCTAAATGTCGTTTCTATATTTAGTTTTTCAAACAAAATAAGAAGTTGACTTTTAAACACTTACACTTATAGTAGCAAATGTCCATAAAATCTTTAATGACTGTGCCATATGATTGCATGGTGCAAATTAAGATCTGTCTTTCTGGCGCTTAACAGATGGTAGTTTACAAAGGTGGTTTTAGTAACTTCACTAGATAATGGACACTTTTTACAACTTTTATTCATTTGATTTATCTTGAAAAAAAAAATGGACACTTACTTAGCGACTTGGGTAATTCGTCCTTAGGGTGGAAAATTGGGATTATAACTTTTGAGTACAAAACCACTTAGCACTAGCAAGATAAAATAAATAGATGCAGTGCGTGTCATTTTGAGCAATTACCTTGTGATTGAACTTGCTGGTGGAACAAGAAACTAGAACACCTGGAAATGGTCTCGATGTTGGGTGGTTAGCAGATATGTGGACGTAGAGAAAGTGTCTGATCAAGTGTATGAGGCTACTGTAATTGAGGGTTGTGGGAGGGTGTAATGTACGCAGTATTACCCTTGCAAGCAGAGAGATATTTCTGTAGTTTGAACCCGTTACCTCTAGGTCTGTATGGAGTATGGAGCAAACTTTTTCTGCAAGGTTTACCTCCTTACCAGGTTATGCGGGACACGAAGGGATCGACAAAAAACAAATCCAAGAACATTAGATGCATTGTAATGTACTCTAGATCAACGCGTAACATTCAAGTTATTATATTAGATAGTCTGAGTTTATGTTTTGTTACATAGTTTAAAGATAGGGTAGTGTAGCCATATTAGTTAATTGTTGGGAATAGGTTTTCATATCCAGTTAGGAGTCTTATTTAGTTATTGTAGTGAGGAGTCCGTATCCTAAAAGGATTTTAATGTTAGGTGTCTTAATTAGTTGACTAGGAGTTAGTTTCCTATTTGATATAGGACCTAGTTTCCTTTTGCTTTTAGAATTAGTTTTCTAGATGGTTTAGAAATTATTATTAGCCTATATAAGGCTTTGTAATACTTCAGAATATACACATGTTAAGAATAAAGAAAATGTCCAGCAGTACACATTGTTATTGTGTTGAATCTGTTTGATTCAAATTCCTTGGGTGCGCACCAGATTTTGTTTCTTGTTTTAACTGATATATAACCAAATTATACAGCAAACGCATCACCAGGCCATTAAAATACTTTTGTCATGTATTAATAGTATAGAAGAGCAGCTTACTTGGATGGACGTGTTTTACTCTTATAACAGTTCTCGGCTTCATGCCCATTTTAAGAGAGATTTAGGTCGTCATTCGAACATTTGTGCAAGTGGTTCATGAAGGAAAATATCAAATCCTGCAAGGATTTTTTTTTCTTTTTTGAGCACTTGGGGTGGAAAATTAAATTTTAATTAGTGTAGAACCACATGTTCCGCATATGTAGCGCACACGTGTCTCGCACGTGTCGCCTTTTTCCCGCGTCCGGTCATTCTCGCGAACGCTGTCCCTTTCTCTCCCGCGGACGCATCTCTGCTCCGTGGATTCATCTATATCTCCCGCGGGTACATCTCAGTCCCGTGGATGCACCTTTCTCTCCCGCGGATGCATCTCTGCTCCGCGGATTCATCTATCTCTCCCGCGGATGCATCTATGCTCCGCTGATTCATCTATCTCTCCCGCGGGTACATCTCAATCCCGCGGATGCACTCTTCTCTCCCGCGGAAGCATCTCTGCTCCCCGGATTCATCTATCTCTCCCGTGTGTACATCTCAGTCCCGCGGATGCACCTTTCTCTCCCGCGGATGCATCTCTGCTCCGCTGATTCATCTATCTCTCCCGCGGGTAATATTTATGCAACGCATAGTTCAGTCATTGCAACTGTCCTCACAATTTTACTATGTTATACTCCCTCCGTTCCGGGTAAGTTGCAACATAGAAGGGGAAGCGCAAAAATTAAGAAAGGAGAATAATGAGTGGTTGGGAGGAAGAGAGAGAATGAGTGGAGAATAATGAGTGGTTGGGAGGAAGAGAGAGAATGAGTGGAGGATTATAAAAGTAATAAAGAGTTTCCTTATTTGGCATTGTTGCAACTTAAGTGGAATGCCCAAAATGGCAAATTGTTGCAACTTACCCGGAACGGACGGAGTATATCGTATTATTACCTCATCTAGCGCGTGCCTCACATCGTAAAACCTATCACGATAGACTTGTGTTTTGTGATGTCACTTGTATTGGGACAACATCAATTAAACAAGCCTAAGAGTGATTTATTGTGCGGATGTTGATAAGCTAGTAGTCACATTAGCTACATTGCTATTTTCATCTCACTTCTCTAAGTAAGCATGTCCCGCACATGCATATCATGCTATGCATCCTGAATACATCTTCTCCCGCACATGATGTCCTGCAGATCAAAGTGCATCTTACTATCGTGCATCTTGCTACCACGCATGCATAAGACTCCTAATATCATCTGAGGTTCAACAACCGTGTATCAAAAAGTCATGCACCTTTGATGAGACCTACATAAAAAATTCTATACATGCTAAGACTTATATATGTTCCCGCAAGTGCATCCCGCATTATCTTGCAAGTGTAACATGCAAGCTTCTTCCGCACTTCATTTCGGCGCCTTGTTGTTTTTCTCTGACAAAATATCATATTGTATTGTCCAAAGGGCAATGAACTTTCCCACATGTGCCTTTCCGCTACGGTCCTTCCGCCTAATGCGCTTTCCCATATTCAATTTGTTCTCCGACAAACTATATTAATGGGCAACCAATGAAAATCAATCTTTAAAAGTTTCAATCTCTAAAGTCTATCATGAGCCACAATTTTGGCCTCCTTGACTTCGAATTCATGACCTCACTAGTTGTCATATCGCGATTATTCTGCGAGCTAACCCATGACTTGGCAGCTTCCAGAATGTATCATCACTATTAATGAAAAGGGCTATCCTAAAATGAATGTTGCATGTATGACTACTCTTGTAACATGGAATACGTATGCCTACCTTTTAAATACACTAATGTTATGTTATGTTGTCATTCACACCTTGAAGCAATATATTAAAATGCTATTTGCGCGCCAAACTTCTAAAGCGATATTTCCCGCGCAGGGGGACTAATGTAGGATCCACATGTTCCGCATATGTAGTGCACACGTGTCTCGCACATGTCGCCTTTTTCCCCCGTCTGGTCATTCCCGCGAACGCTGTCCCTTTCTCTCCCGCGGACGCATCTCTGCTCCGTAGATTCATCTATATCTCCCGCATGTACATCTCAGTCCCGTGGATGCACCTTTCTCTCCCGCGGATGCATCTCTGCTCCGCGGATTAAGCTATCTCTCCCGCTGATGCATCTTTGCTCCGCTAATTCATCTATCTCTCCCGCAGGTACATCTCAGTCCTGCGGATGAACCCTTCTCTCCCGCGGATGCATCTCTGCTCCACGGATTCATCTATTTCTCCAGTGGGTACATCTCAGTCCCGCGGATGCACCTTTCTCTCCCGCGGATGCATCTCTGCTCCGCGGATTCATCTATCTCTCCAACGGGTACATCTCAGTCCCGCGGATGCACCTTTCTCTCCCGCGGATGCATCTCTGCTCTGCGGATTCATCTATCTCTCCTGCGGGTACATATCTGTCCCGTGGATACACCTTTTCTCCCGCGGATGCATCTCTGCTCCGCGGATTCATCTATCTCTCCCGCGGGTACATATCAGTCCCACGGATGTACCTTTCTCTCCCGTGGATGGATCTCTGGTCCGCGGATTCATTTATCTCTCCCGCGGGTACATCTCTGTCCCGCGGGTGCACCTTTTCTCCTGCGGGTACATCTTTGTCCCGCGGGCGCACATTCTCTCCCGTGATATGCGGTTAGTATCCTTTAAATACTTCCCACGATTAGATAAGGTCGGGGAAGTCTTCTATCCATCGGGATCCTCGAGGAGCAGTGGATTGGAGGCTAGAATAGCGAAGTTCGCCACGTGGCCCAATCATAGGGTGACACGTGGCCTAGTTGGGTTTAAAAGGGAGAACTTCGGGATGGTCATCACACATGGAGTGCATGTGCCTTGCACATGACCTCATTACCTATAAATTCCCTATAAGGGATCCATTTATGACAACAAGGGCTGATCATACCATAGCACACAATTTCTCTCTCTACGAGACCACCAAGTTCCGCAGCACTTGTCTCTCCCCGGAACTCTTCTAGTTCCTATTCTCGCTCCTCCTCTCTATTACTCTACGGTGATCCGTGTAATGCCTCCCTACCTAGAATAATCTTTTACCACATCATAAAACCCTAATACAACTTTGTAGGACTACCCTTCTACAATTAGAAAGGCAGCGAGTTCTAGAATTTGATTCAAATTAACTTGTTAGTTTAATGTTGCCTAGCTGTGAGGCTCCTGTATAAGGAGTTAAATCAGGGATCTTTTACCCGACTCCTACAAGTGTATATATGTAAAGGGGAAATGTCACATTCATTCCATCTGCTTTCGTATTGGTACCAAGAGCGTAGATTTGTTTGTAGTTTCTACTGGCTTCCAACTGATTCTTGCTTAGCTAATGGTAATCCATGTTCCATCTTTTTATGGTTGTTTCTGTTGATGCAAAATCACAAGGAAAGCCCATGAGCCGGCTTTCAGTTTTTCTTAGGATATTTAGTACTCCCCTGTCTTAATAAAAAAAAAAAAAAGAAGAAAGAATCAGATTTTCGCAGTTTGTTTGTATCCATGAAAAAGAGACACACTTTGAAGGTAAGATAAGTTTTTGGAAATTCTTAGTTGTTCAAGAATGGTGTTGTCAGTTAGTGTTTTAGAATATTTTGGTTGTTAGAATTGTTATGCGTGTATTTAAATAACGTGACTGTTACTACTTTGTGAATTGATGGTATCCTGGTGTTAAGTTAGATTTATAATCCGTATATTGCTCATATAAGCTCGGTGCTTTTTTGGCCTGGTGATGCTGCAAAGTCCCTTCTGGAGTTGCAGAGTTGAGAAAAGTCCTACTTCCCTTTTTCAGGATTTTTCGCATGTGCATGAAGAATTGGATTTCCATATCCTGTATAGTGTCAGTATGTTTTCTGTAAACCTAAACTTAGATCAGCATGATGGTAAGAACAAGCCACCTTTCATTTAAACCTTGAGAAGGCTTTGCCTCTGGTGACATATCTGTTTTCTTACTGTGTGGCTTCGAGTTCTCTCTTGTATAGCTCTCTTCTGTTGGGTTTCGATCTAACATGCGCAGCGGAAATTAGCAATTAAAATTTTAATGAAACCCAAAGCTATGGATCCGTTCATATGATTAAATCAAATACAACAAGATGAATAGAGGAATAACTAACCCTTGATGGCTATCAAATTTTTCTCTTGGTCTTTGGTGGAGATTTTGAAACTTGATCAAGAACGCGAACCTTGAAGATGATGAGCTTCACCCTCTAGCGGTATCCACACCACGAACGAATATCAAGCAACTTCTTGATCTTGGTTGCTAGACCAAATTGTGAAACACACTTTCACAATTGCAAGAACTATATGGAATTATGAATATTCTTGTTCTTCACTTTTGGGATCTTAGAACAAGAAAAATAACTTCTCAAAACCTTATGGAGGCACTCACAATCATATGTCTAATGGCTGGTGAAAAGATGCTTTTATAGGACCTAGTCATTAACTCTTAATGACCTAGGATTCCTAAATCCCGTCACCTTAATTAAGGCAAGTCCTTATTCTGCCAGGAATTCTGGCACGGTCGTGCCCCTTTATTTGGCACGGTCGTGCCAAATGGGTCGAGCCTGCCAGACCTTCCCCGAATATTGGCACGGTCGTGCCCCTATGTTTGGCACGGTCGTGCCAAACGGACCGAGCCTTTTGCCTTGGTTTGGATTTATGGCACGGCCGTGCCATTTTAAGGCGCACGACCGTGCCAGAGCCAAAACCTGACATTTTTCCATAATTCCAATTTAGTCCTTTATGATTCGTTCTATTTGTGTGTGACCCTCTAGGATTACACTAAGTTGGCAATGGGCTCAAACATGAACTCATAAGATATGATTAGGTTCTAGCAAACCGTCATACCTACCCAAATAGTGTAACTAGATACAAGTTCGCATTCCTTTAGAATATGTCACAATCCCTTTATCCACGATGTCATTGAACACAAGTGATGGTCAAACAGTCAACTTGTTTTGTTCAATACTTTCTCGATTCCGAATATGTTGATAATTCAAATGCTATTGATCCAATCAATCCATTTGAGTCCGGCCGAACATTTCATCAACATCATTCCTTCGAGGGGCCCAAGCTTGACATCTCTCCGTGGAGGGACAAATCCATTTAGCTTATTATTCTTCCCAACGGGAATCCGATTATGCCAATCATACCCTTTATAACTACCGTGTTAAGGTAGCGTTTGAATATGTCAAACACAATGTTCATCAAGTGGAAGACTATAATAACTTCATGTCTAAGGATTCAAATGACATAACTAATATGAGATATATGTACGACATAGACCATGACATAAATCTCATGCAGCGGGTCAAGTCCAGTACCTTGTTCCAAACAAGTACCCATAAATCTAACATGATCATCCCATGATCATTTAGCCTTTATACTAGTGCTTAACAAGCACTAGGGACGGGGATTATTATAAGTAAACATGAACAACAATAATAATCAAAGCATCTCTTTATTGATATGAAATAAATGATAACAATTACAACGTTTATTAAACGTGCCTAGGGCACCACTACCAACAATCTCCCACTTGCCCTAGGCCCAATCTCCCATGTATCTAATACCCATGGACCTAACATGACCATCATGTTTAGCTTGTGGAAGTCCCTTTGTTAGCGGGTCCGCAACATTGTCATCTGTAGGTACTCTGCATATATTTACGTCTCCCCTATCAACGATCTCTCGAATGATATGAAAACGCCTAAGTATGTGTTTGGATTTCTGATGTGCTCTTGGTTCCTTTGCTTGAGCAATAGCACCATTATTATCGCAATAAAGGTCTATTGGATTAGCAATACTAGGAACCACTTCAAGTTCAGTTATGAACTTCTTAATCCAAACAGCTTCCTTTGCAGCATCCGATGCAGCAATATACTCAGATTCTGTTGTAGAATCAGCGGTTGTACTTTGCTTGGAACTCTTCCAGCTTACAGCTCCACCATTTAACATAAACACAAAACCCGATTGCGATCGGCTATCATCTTTGTCGGTTTGGAAGCTTGCATCCGTGTAAGCATTTACAATGAGATCATCTTCCATTCCTCCATAGACCAAAAACGAGTCTTTAGTCCTTCTCAAGTACTTAAGAATCGCTTTTACGGCTATCCAGTGGTTTTCGCCAGGGTCGGATTGGTATCTACTTGTCATACTCAAAGCATAAGATACATCCGGCCTAGTACAAATCATGGCATACATGATGGACCCAATTGCCGAAGCATATGGAACATCATTCATTTTCTCACGCTCATCGTTTGTCTTAGGACATTGAGTCTTGCTTAGAGAAACTCCATGTAACACGGGCAAGGTCCCTCTCTTAGAGTTTTCCATACGGAATCTTCTAATGACCTTGTCAATATATGTACTTTGGCTTAAACCAAGCAGTCTCCTTGATCTATCTCTATAGATCTTAATGCCAAGAATATATGCGGCTTCACCCATATCTTTCATTGCAAAACACTTTCCTAACCAAGTCTTCACAGACTGAAGTGTAGGAATATCGTTTCCAATGAGCAATATGTCATCCACGTATAAAACAAGGAATAGCACTATGCTCCCACTAATCTTCTTGTATACACAAGGCTCATCTTCGTTCTTGATGAAACCAAACTCTTTGACCGATTCATCAAAACGGAGATTCCAACTCCTAGAAGCTTGCTTCAATCCATAGATGGATCTCTGCAATTTGCATACCTTAGAATCTTGTTCAAAACCTTCTGGTTGTGTCATATACACATCCTCTTGAAGTTTTCCATTCAGGAAAGCGGTTTTGACGTCCATCTGCCATATTTCATAGTCATGATATGCGGCAATGGCAAGCAAAATTCTTATAGACTTGATCATTGCTACGGGTGAAAAGGTCTCATCATAGTCAATACCATGAACTTGCCTATAACCTTTCGCTACAAGCCTAGCTTTGTAAGTATGCACCTTCCCATCCATGTCAGTCTTCTTCTTGAAGACCCATTTGCATCCTATGGTTTTTACACCTTCGGGCGCATCAATCAAATTCCAAACTTGATTGTCTTGCATGGATTGCAATTCGGATTCCATGGCTCCAAGCCACTTGTCCGAATCAGGAGAAGACATCGCCTCTTGGTAGGTTGACGGTTCATCATTCTCAATGATTTCTACCTCATTACTATCCGTTACGAGAAATCCATATCTCTCGGGCTCGGATCGTAACCTACTAGATCTGCGAGATGCTTGTGTATTTTGAACAGGTTCCACAACTCCTTGTGGTTCTTGTTCTTGTTCCACTATTGGTTCAATGTTATTTTCTGGGTCTCGAATTTCTTTAAGATTTATTTTACTCCCACTGATTTCTTTGGAGAGAAACTATTTCTCTAGAAAGACACCAGTTCGGGCAACAAACACTTTGTTGTCCTTTCGGTTGTAAAAGTAATATCCTTTAGTTTCCTTAGGATATCCCACGAAAATACATTTATCAGATTTGTGTGCAAGTTTGTCTGAGATAAGTCTTTTGACAAAAACTTCACAACCCCAAATCTTCATGAAAGATAGACAAGGCTTCTTTCCGCTCCACATCTCATATGGAGTCTTTTGAACCGATTTAGTTGGAACACGATTTAGTGTGAAAGCAGCGGTTTCTAGAGCGTAACCCCAAAAGGATATTGGAAGATCAACTTGACTCATCATTGATCGAACCATGTCTAACAAAGTCCGATTCCTCCTCTCGGACACACCATTCCATTGCGGTGTTCCCGGTGGAGTCAATTGTGAAACTATTCCACAATTCTTTAGATGATCATCAAATTCTTGACTTAAGTATTCTCCACCTCGATCTGATCGAAGTGCTTTTATACTTTTGCCAAGTTGTTTTTCTACTTCATTTTGAAATATTCTAAATAACTCAAATGCTTCACTTTTATGTTTCATTAGGTAAACATACCCAAATCTACTATAATCATCAGTGAAGGTTATGAAGTATTGAAATCCTCCCCTAGCATTGCTACTTAATGGTCCGCATACATCGGAATGTATCAACCCCAATAAGTCGCTTGCCCTTTCACCCAACTTGATAAAAGGTGTCTTAGTCATTTTTCCAAGAAGACACGACTCACAAGTATCATATGACTCTAAGTCACATGAACCCAAAAGTCCGTCCCCATGGAGTTTTGAGATACGCTTCTCATTAATATGACCAAGACGGCAATGCCACAAATAAGTATGATTTACATCATTAGGTTTAGATTTCTTATTTACATGATAGACATTATTTTCATTCTTGACATCCAAGATATAAAGGCCATTAAATGAATTAGCAATACCATAAAGCACATCATTTAAATAAATAGAAAATTTCTTATTCTCAATAAGAAACTTAAAACCTTCATTATCCAAACAAGAAATTGAAATAATATTTCTGCTTAAATCCGGAACATAATAACAATTGTTCAAAACAAGAATTAATCCGGAAGGTAAAGTGACTTCATAAGTCCCTACGGCTAATGCAGCAACTCTTGCTCCATTTCCCACGCGTAGATCTACTTCACCTTCTTTAAGTAGTCTCCTATTCCTTAGTCCCTGCACATTTAGACAAATGTGAGAACCACATCCGGTATCCAATACCCAAGAATCAGTGGTAGAAAGGAGAATATCTATCATATAGATACCTGAAGTCGACGCAGCCTTGCTGCTCTTCTTCTTCTTTTGCTCTTCCAAGAAAGCCTTGCAATTACGTTTCCAATGACCAATTTCTTGACAATGGAAACAAATTGCATCCTTTTGTGTATCGGGTTTTGCCTCAGAAGCCTTGGCAACCTTTGCCTTGCTTATCTTGGGTTTGACAACTTTTGCCTTACCCTTGCCTTTGGCACCAGGCTTCTTCCCATCGTGAACCAAGAGCACGGGAGAACCTTTCTCCACAATTTTCATCTCTGCAGTTTTGAGCATCCCATGCAACTCAGAGAGATTCTTATCCATTCCATGCATGTTATAATTCATTACAAACTGATTATAACTTTTAGGCAATGAATTAAGAATGAGATCCGTGGCTAGCTCCAATGGGATTGGATAGCCAAGTTTCTCAAGGTGCTCTACATAACCTTTCATTTTAAGAAAGTGAGGACTCACTTGTTGCCCTTCATTCATTTTACAAGTAGTGAATGCAACAATGGTCTTGTACCTCTCTTGCCTAGCTTGCTCTTGAAACATGGTTCTCAACTCCACGCCTATCTCATAGGCTTCCAAATGTTCCAAACTTTGTTGGAGTTTTGAACACATAGCAGCAAGCATGAGACAACTTACATCTCTAGAATCATTACGATGTTTCTTGTAATTGTCCCTTTCTACCCTAGGGGCAGTAGGTGGTGGTTCAGCAGGGAGAGGCCCATCGAGAATGTACAACTTATCTTCTTGCCTAAGAACGATTCTTATGCTACGGATCCAATCCATAAAGTTTGTACCATTCTCTTCGAGCTTATCCTTCTCAAGGATCGATCGCAACGACATTGATTGAGTGTTATTAGTCATTGTCTACAAATATGCAAAATTTCCAAAATTTAATAAGTACCGATTTTCATTAAAGAGATAAATAATGTATTTTAAACAAAATACTCCCACTAAATTATATAACCTTCTTATACATCCAATGTATAATATAATTTAATTGGGTTGAGATCCCGCTTTAATCTAATTTTGAGTACGCTTTGGCGCACCGCTCAAAATTAAATCAATTAGGTAGACAACTCTTGTCAATCATATCTCATATGACTCTCAGTTCTTTTCATGAGATTCTTTAAGAAATCCAATTTCAAAAAGCATGTTAAATCTCATCTTTGCCTCAAGCCCAAAACTGTTTTGACGCTTAATTAAGTCCAACCATTTTAAACGCATAGGAAACTCTTATTCACTCATCTTGCTCAAACATGAATAAAATCAATGCACCTCGCTTTGGCGAGCCCACATAAAATTACTCATGTATAAACAAGTGTTTTAATCATGGCATGGCAAAAGGACTTAAAACTTTCTTTGAAGGTTCATCACATATAGCATATAACACATTTATGAGCACATAATATAAACATGTTACACATCAAGTTTAGCCACTAAATTAATCTCCATTAATTTAAGCATAATATTTATGTGTCATTAGTTTCTCTATAATTATGAGGATGGGACTATTTGAACTTTGGTTATCATCTCCAAATCAAGACAACAAGAAGTGCGACCGAAACTAAGCCATATGGCATCCACAATTCCGCACTAATTCAAGAAACCAAGAAAGTAGTCCATGTGGCCGAAACTAAGCAATAGATGGTCTCGATGAACGTAGGCCAATTGCATTCACAATTCCACATGGATCTCCAATCTTTGAATCAAGAACTTTGTTTCTTAATTTTAGCAATTATGAACTCTTCATAATTCTAACTTCGTTTTATCTTTGAAACTTCGATTGCGATCAAGTTTGGGAAACACAATCTCGATGAACGTAGATTAGCCATCCAAACCTTGAACCAATCTTAGACTCACAAGACTAAAACAAATAGGAAATTTAAACCCAAGACCCACACCCAAGACCCAAGCCCTACCCCGTGCCAAACCCTAGGTCCGGCCGGGTCAAGGTATGGGTCCGGTCGGACCCTTCTGAAAATCAAAATTTTAAAGTTCCAAAATTTGTCTCAAAATTGTTTTTCCCGATTCAATAAGGATTTGGTGTTCTTGGTGATCCAATCACCATGATCAACAAAACCTTGAATAAACAATTTATTCTTGAATCCCTAGAATATCAAAACTTTGATCCAATCAAAAATTGATAATCCAAACAATTTTAAATCTACCATAATTTTTATTGCGATTGAATAGTGCGATTAAAGTTTCTAAAACAATAAACCACATAAAATCACAAAACACATAAACATCATATAATCCAATATTCATATCATGCTTGGCACATAAACAATTTATATACACACAACATGATCCAAGTATTGAATTAATCAACATGAACGGGGCTCTGATACCACTGTTGGGTTTCGATCTAACATGCGCAGCGGAAATTAGCAATTAAAATTTTAATGAAACCCAAAGCTATGGATCCGTTCATATGATTAAATCAAATACAACAAGATGAATAGAGGAATAACTAACCCTTGATGGCTATCAAATTTTTCTCTTGGTCTTTGGTGGAGATTTTGAAACTTGATCAAGAACGCGAACCTTGAAGATGATGAGCTTCACCCTCTAGCGGTATCCACACCACGAACGAATATCAAGCAACTTCTTGATCTTGGTTGCTAGACCAAATTGTGAAACACACTTTCACAATTGCAAGAACTATATGGAATTATGAATATTCTTGTTCTTCACTTTTGGGATCTTAGAACAAGAAAAATAACTTCTCAAAACCTTATGGAGGCACTCACAATCATATGTCTAATGGCTGGTGAAAAGATGCTTTTATAGGACCTAGTCATTAACTCTTAATGACCTAGGATTCCTAAATCCCGTCACCTTAATTAAGGCAAGTCCTTATTCTGCCAGGAATTCTGGCACGGTCGTGCCCCTTTATTTGGCACGGTCGTGCCAAATGGGTCGAGCCTGCCAGACCTTCCCCGAATATTGGCACGGTCGTGCCCCTATGTTTGGCACGGTCGTGCCAAACGGACCGAGCCTTTTGCCTTGGTTTGGATTTATGGCACGGCCGTGCCATTTTAAGGCGCACGACCGTGCCAGAGCCAAAACCTGACATTTTTCCATAATTCCAATTTAGTCCTTTATGATTCGTTCTATTTGTGTGTGACCCTCTAGGATTACACTAAGTTGGCAATGGGCTCAAACATGAACTCATAAGATATGATTAGGTTCTAGCAAACCGTCATACCTACCCAAATAGTGTAACTAGATACAAGTTCGCATTCCTTTAGAATATGTCACAATCCCTTTATCCACGATGTCATTGAACACAAGTCATGGTCAAACAGTCAACTTGTTTTGTTCAATACTTTCTCGATTCCGAATATGTTGATAATTCAAATGATATTGATCCAATCAATCCATTTGAGTCCGGCCGAACATTTCATCAACATCATTCCTTCGAGGGGCCCAAGCTTGACATCTCTCCGTGGAGGGACAAATCCATTTAGCTTATTATTCTTCCCAACGGGAATCCGATTATGCCAATCATACCCTTTATAACTACCGTGTTAAGGTAGCGTTTGAATATGTCAAACACAATGTTCATCAAGTGGAAGACTATAATAACTTCATGTCTAAGGATTCAAATGACATAACTAATATGAGATATATGTACGACATAGACCATGACATAAATCTCATGCAGCGGGTCAAGTCCAGTACCTTGTTCCAAACAAGTACCCATAAATCTAACATGATCATCCCATGATCATTTAGCCTTTATACTAGTGCTTAACAAGCACTAGGGACGGGGATTATTATAAGTAAACATGAACAACAATAATAATCAAAGCATCTCTTTATTGATATGAAATAAATGATAACAATTACAACGTTTATTAAACGTGCCTAGGGCACCACTACCAACAATCTCCCACTTGCCCTAGGCCCAATCTCCCATGTATCTAATACCCATGGACCTAACATGACCATCATGTTTAGCTTGTGGAAGTCCCTTTGTTAGCGGGTCCGCAACATTGTCATCAGTAGGTACTCTGCATATATTTACGTCTCCCCTATCAACGATCTCTCGAATGATATGAAAACGCCTAAGTATGTGTTTGGATTTCTGATGTGCTCTTGGTTCCTTTGCTTGAGCAATAGCACCATTATTATCGCAATAAAGGTCTATTGGATTAGCAATACTAGGAACCACTTCAAGTTCAGTTATGAACTTCTTAATCCAAACAGCTTCCTTTGCAGCATCCGATGCAGCAATATACTCAGATTCTGTTGTAGAATCAGCGGTTGTACTTTGCTTGGAACTCTTCCAGCTTACAGCTCCACCATTTAACATAAACACAAAACCCGATTGCGATCGGCTATCATCTTTGTCGGTTTGGAAGCTTGCATCCGTGTAAGCATTTACAATGAGATCATCTTCCATTCCTCCATAGACCAAAAACGAGTCTTTAGTCCTTCTCAAGTACTTAAGAATCGCTTTTACGGCTATCCAGTGGTTTTCGCCAGGGTCGGATTGGTATCTACTTGTCATACTCAAAGCATAAGATACATCCGGCCTAGTACAAATCATGGCATACATGATGGACCCAATTGCCGAAGCATATGGAACATCATTCATTTTCTCACGCTCATCGTTTGTCTTAGGACATTGAGTCTTGCTTAGAGAAACTCCATGTAACACGGGCAAGGTCCCTCTCTTAGAGTTTTCCATACGGAATCTTCTAATGACCTTGTCAATATATGTACTTTGGCTTAAACCAAGCAGTCTCCTTGATCTATCTCTATAGATCTTAATGCCAAGAATATATGCGGCTTCACCCATATCTTTCATTGCAAAACACTTTCCTAACCAAGTCTTCACAGACTGAAGTGTAGGAATATCGTTTCCAATGAGCAATATGTCATCCACGTATAAAACAAGGAATAGCACTATGCTCCCACTAATCTTCTTGTATACACAAGGCTCATCTTCGTTCTTGATGAAACCAAACTCTTTGACCGATTCATCAAAACGGAGATTCCAACTCCTAGAAGCTTGCTTCAATCCATAGATGGATCTCTGCAATTTGCATACCTTAGAATCTTGTTCAAAACCTTCTGGTTGTGTCATATACACATCCTCTTGAAGTTTTCCATTCAGGAAAGCGGTTTTGACGTCCATCTGCCATATTTCATAGTCATGATATGCGGCAATGGCAAGCAAAATTCTTATAGACTTGATCATTGCTACGGGTGAAAAGGTCTCATCATAGTCAATACCATGAACTTGCCTATAACCTTTCGCTACAAGCCTAGCTTTGTAAGTATGCACCTTCCCATCCATGTCAGTCTTCTTCTTGAAGACCCATTTGCATCCTATGGTTTTTACACCTTCGGGCGCATCAATCAAATTCCAAACTTGATTGTCTTGCATGGATTGCAATTCGGATTCCATGGCTCCAAGCCACTTGTCCGAATCAGGAGAAGACATCGCCTCTTGGTAGGTTGACGGTTCATCATTCTCAATGATTTCTACCTCATTACTATCCGTTACGAGAAATCCATATCTCTCGGGCTCGGATCGTAACCTACTAGATCTGCGAGATGCTTGTGTATTTTGAACAGGTTCCACAACTCCTTGTGGTTCTTGTTCTTGTTCCACTATTGGTTCAATGTTATTTTCTGGGTCTCGAATTTCTTTAAGATTTATTTTACTCCCACTGATTTCTTTGGAGAGAAACTATTTCTCTAGAAAGACACCAGTTCGGGCAACAAACACTTTGTTGTCCTTTCGGTTGTAAAAGTAATATCCTTTAGTTTCCTTAGGATATCCCACGAAAATACATTTATCAGATTTGTGTGCAAGTTTGTCTGAGATAAGTCTTTTGACAAAAACTTCACAACCCCAAATCTTCATGAAAGATAGACAAGGCTTCTTTCCGCTCCACATCTCATATGGAGTCTTTTGAACCGATTTAGTTGGAACACGATTTAGTGTGAAAGCAGCGGTTTCTAGAGCGTAACCCCAAAAGGATATTGGAAGATCAACTTGACTCATCATTGATCGAACCATGTCTAACAAAGTCCGATTCCTCCTCTCGGACACACCATTCCATTGTGGTGTTCCCGGTGGAGTCAATTGTGAAACTATTCCACAATTCTTTAGATGATCATCAAATTCTTGACTTAAGTATTCTCCACCTCGATCTGATCGAAGTGCTTTTATACTTTTGCCAAGTTGTTTTTCTACTTCATTTTGAAATATTCTAAATAACTCAAATGCTTCACTTTTATGTTTCATTAGGTAAACATACCCAAATCTACTATAATCATCAGTGAAGGTTATGAAGTATTGAAATCCTCCCCTAGCATTGCTACTTAATGGTCCGCATACATCGGAATGTATCAACCCCAATAAGTCGCTTGCCCTTTCACCCAACTTGATAAAAGGTGTCTTAGTCATTTTTCCAAGAAGACACGACTCACAAGTATCATATGACTCTAAGTCACATGAACCCAAAAGTCCGTCCCCATGGAGTTTTGAGATACGCTTCTCATTAATATGACCAAGACGGCAATGCCACAAATAAGTATGATTTACATCATTAGGTTTAGATTTCTTATTTACATGATAGACATTATTTTCATTCTTGACATCCAAGATATAAAGGCCATTAAATGAATTAGCAATACCATAAAGCACATCATTTAAATAAATAGAAAATTTCTTATTCTCAATAAGAAACTTAAAACCTTCATTATCCAAACAAGAAATTGAAATAATATTTCTGCTTAAATCCGGAACATAATAACAATTGTTCAAAACAAGAATTAATCCGGAAGGTAAAGTGACTTCATAAGTCCCTACGGCTAATGCAGCAACTCTTGCTCCATTTCCCACGCGTAGATCTACTTCACCTTCTTTAAGTAGTCTCCTATTCTTAGTCCCTGCACATTTAGACAAATGTGAGAACCACATCCGGTATCCAATACCCAAGAATCAGTGGTAGAAAGGAGAATATCTATCATATAGATACCTGAAGTCGACGCAGCCTTGCTGCTCTTCTTCTTCTTTTGCTCTTCCAAGAAAGCCTTGCAATTACGTTTCCAATGACCAATTTCTTGACAATGGAAACAAATTGCATCCTTTTGTGTATCGGGTTTTGCCTCAGAAGCCTTGGCAACCTTTGCCTTGCTTATCTTGGGTTTGACAACTTTTGCCTTACCCTTGCCTTTGGCACCAGGCTTCTTCCCATCGTGAACCAAGAGCACGGGAGAACCTTTCTCCACAATTTTCATCTCTGCAGTTTTGAGCATCCCATGCAACTCAGAGAGATTCTTATCCATTCCATGCATGTTATAATTCATTACAAACTGATTATAACTTTTAGGCAATGAATTAAGAATGAGATCCGTGGCTAGCTCCAATGGGATTGGATAGCCAAGTTTCTCAAGGTGCTCTACATAACCTTTCATTTTAAGAAAGTGAGGACTCACTTGTTGCCCTTCATTCATTTTACAAGTAGTGAATGCAACAATGGTCTTGTACCTCTCTTGCCTAGCTTGCTCTTGAAACATGGTTCTCAACTCCACGCCTATCTCATAGGCTTCCAAATGTTCCAAACTTTGTTGGAGTTTTGAACACATAGCAGCAAGCATGAGACAACTTACATCTCTAGAATCATTACGATGTTTCTTGTAATTGTCCTTTTACCCTAGGGGCAGTAGGTGGTGGTTCAGCAGGGAGAGGCCCATCGAGAATGTACAACTTATCTTCTTGCCTAAGAACGATTCTTATGCTACGGATCCAATCCATAAAGTTTGTACCATTCTCTTCGAGCTTATCCTTCTCAAGGATCGATCGCAACGACATTGATTGAGTGTTATTAGTCATTGTCTACAAATATGCAAAATTTCCAAAATTTAATAAGTACCGATTTTCATTAAAGAGATAAATAATGTATTTTAAACAAAATACTCCCACTAAATTATATAACCTTCTTATACATCCAATGTATAATATAATTTAATTGGGTTGAGATCCCGCTTTAATCTAATTTTGAGTACGCTTTGGCGCACCGCTCAAAATTAAATCAATTAGGTAGACAACTCTTGTCAATCATATCTCATATGACTCTCAGTTCTTTTCATGAGATTCTTTAAGAAATCCAATTTCAAAAAGCATGTTAAATCTCATCTTTGCCTCAAGCCCAAAACTGTTTTGACGCTTAATTAAGTCCAACCATTTTAAACGCATAGGAAACTCTTATTCACTCATCTTGCTCAAACATGAATAAAATCAATGCACCTCGCTTTGGCGAGCCCACATAAAATTACTCATGTATAAACAAGTGTTTTAATCATGGCATGGCAAAAGGACTTAAAACTTTCTTTGAAGGTTCATCACATATAGCATATAACACATTTATGAGCACATAATATAAACATGTTACACATCAAGTTTAGCCACTAAATTAATCTCCATTAATTTAAGCATAATATTTATGTGTCATTAGTTTCTCTATAATTATGAGGATGGGACTATTTGAACTTTGGTTATCATCTCCAAATCAAGACAACAAGAAGTGCGACCGAAACTAAGCCATATGGCATCCACAATTCCGCACTAATTCAAGAAACCAAGAAAGTAGTCCATGTGGCCGAAACTAAGCAATAGATGGTCTCGATGAACGTAGGCCAATTGCATTCACAATTCCACATGGATCTCCAATCTTTGAATCAAGAACTTTGTTTCTTAATTTTAGCAATTATGAACTCTTCATAATTCTAACTTCGTTTTATCTTTGAAACTTCGATTGCGATCAAGTTTGGGAAACACAATCTCGATGAACGTAGATTAGCCATCCAAACCTTGAACCAATCTTAGACTCACAAGACTAAAACAAATAGGAAATTTAAACCCAAGACCACACCCAAGACCCAAGCCCTACCCCGTGCCAAACCCTAGGTCTGGCCGGGTCAAGGTATGGGTCCGGTCGGACCCTTCTGAAAATCAAAATTTTAAAGTTCCAAAATTTGTCTCAAAATTGTTTTTCCCGATTCAATAAGGATTTGGTGTTCTTGGTGATCCAATCACCATGATCAACAAAACCTTGAATAAACAATTTATTCTTGAATCCCTAGAATATCAAAACTTTGATCCAATCAAAAATTGATAATCCAAACAATTTTAAATCCACCATAATTTTTATTGCGATTGAATAGTGCGATTAAAGTTTCTAAAACAATAAACCACATAAAATCACAAAACACATAAACATCATATAATCCAATATTCATATCATGCTTGGCACATAAATAATTTATATACACACAACATGATCCAAGTATTGAATTAATCAACATGAACGGGGCTCTGATACCACTGTTGGGTTTCGATCTAACATGCGCAGCGGAAATTAGCAATTAAAATTTTAATGAAACCCAAAGCTATGGATCCGTTCATATGATTAAATCAAATACAACAAGATGAATAGAGGAATAACTAACCCTTGATGGCTATCAAATTTTTCTCTTGGTCTTTGGTGGAGATTTTGAAACTTGATCAAGAACGCGAACCTTGAAGATGATGAGCTTCACCCTCTAGCGGTATCCACACCACGAACGAATATCAAGCAACTTCTTGATCTTGGTTGCTAGACCAAATTGTGAAACACACTTTCACAATTGCAAGAACTATATGGAATTATGAATATTCTTGTTCTTCACTTTTGGGATCTTAGAACAAGAAAAATAACTTCTCAAAACCTTATGGAGGCACTCACAATCATATGTCTAATGGCTGGTGAAAAGATGCTTTTATAGGACCTAGTCATTAACTCTTAATGACCTAGGATTCCTAAATCCCGTCACCTTAATTAAGGCAAGTCCTTATTCTGCCAGGAATTCTGGCACGGTCGTGCCCCTTTATTTGGCACGGTCGTGCCAAATGGGTCGAGCCTGCCAGACCTTCCCCGAATATTGGCACGGTCGTGCCCCTATGTTTGGCACGGTCGTGCCAAACGGACCGAGCCTTTTGCCTTGGTTTGGATTTATGGCACGGCCGTGCCATTTTAAGGCGCACGACCGTGCCAGAGCCAAAACCTGACATTTTTCCATAATTCCAATTTAGTCCTTTATGATTCGTTCTATTTGTGTGTGACCCTCTAGGATTACACTAAGTTGGCAATGGGCTCAAACATGAACTCATAAGATATGATTAGGTTCTAGCAAACCGTCATACCTACCTAAATAGTGTAACTAGATACAAGTTCGCATTCCTTTAGAATATGTCACAATCCCTTTATCCACGATGTCATTGAACACAAGTCATGGTCAAACAGTCAACTTGTTTTGTTCAATACTTTCTCGATTCCGAATATGTTGATAATTCAAATGCTATTGATCCAATCAATCCATTTGAGTCCGGCCGAACATTTCATCAACATCATTCCTTCGAGGGGCCCAAGCTTGACATCTCTCCGTGGAGGGACAAATCCATTTAGCTTATTATTCTTCCCAACGGGAATCCGATTATGCCAATCATACCCTTTATAACTACCGTGTTAAGGTAGCGTTTGAATATGTCAAACACAATGTTCATCAAGTGGAAGACTATAATAACTTCATGTCTAAGGATTCAAATGACATAACTAATATGAGATATATGTACGACATAGACCATGACATAAATCTCATGCAGCGGGTCAAGTCCAGTACCTTGTTCCAAACAAGTACCCATAAATCTAACATGATCATCCCATGATCATTTAGCCTTTATACTAGTGCTTAACAAGCACTAGGGACGGGGATTATTATAAGTAAACATGAACAACAATAATAATCAAAGCATCTCTTTATTGATATGAAATAAATGATAACAATTACAACGTTTATTAAACGTGCCTAGGGCACCACTACCAACAATCTCCCACTTGCCCTAGGCCCAATCTCCCATGTATCTAATACCCATGGACCTAACATGACCATCATGTTTAGCTTGTGGAAGTCCCTTTGTTAGCGGGTCCGCAACATTGTCATCAGTAGGTACTCTGCATATATTTACGTCTCCCCTATCAACGATCTCTCGAATGATATGAAAACGCCTAAGTATGTGTTTGGATTTCTGATGTGCTCTTGGTTCCTTTGCTTGAGCAATAGCACCATTATTATCGCAATAAAGGTCTATTGGATTAGCAATACTAGGAACCACTTCAAGTTCAGTTATGAACTTCTTAATCCAAACAGCTTCCTTTGCAGCATCCGATGCAGCAATATACTTAGATTCTGTTGTAGAATCAGCGGTTGTACTTTGCTTGGAACTCTTCCAGCTTACAGCTCCACCATTTAACATAAACACAAAACCCGATTGCGATCGGCTATCATCTTTGTCGGTTTGGAAGCTTGCATCCGTGTAAGCATTTACAATGAGATCATCTTCCATTCCTCCATAGACCAAAAACGAGTCTTTAGTCCTTCTCAAGTACTTAAGAATCGCTTTTACGGCTATCCAGTGGTTTTCGCCAGGGTCGGATTGGTATCTACTTGTCATACTCAAAGCATAAGATACATCCGGCCTAGTACAAATCATGGCATACATGATGGACCCAATTGCCGAAGCATATGGAACATCATTCATTTTCTCACGCTCATCGTTTGTCTTAGGACATTGAGTCTTGCTTAGAGAAACTCCATGTAACACGGGCAAGGTCCCTCTCTTAGAGTTTTCCATACGGAATCTTCTAATGACCTTGTCAATATATGTACTTTGGCTTAAACCAAGCAGTCTCCTTGATCTATCTCTATAGATCTTAATGCCAAGAATATATGCGGCTTCACCCATATCTTTCATTGCAAAACACTTTCCTAACCAAGTCTTCACAGACTGAAGTGTAGGAATATCGTTTCCAATGAGCAATATGTCATCCACGTATAAAACAAGGAATAGCACTATGCTCCCACTAATCTTCTTGTATACACAAGGCTCATCTTCGTTCTTGATGAAACCAAACTCTTTGACCGATTCATCAAAACGGAGATTCCAACTCCTAGAAGCTTGCTTCAATCCATAGATGGATCTCTGCAATTTGCATACCTTAGAATCTTGTTCAAAACCTTCTGGTTGTGTCATATACACATCCTCTTGAAGTTTTCCATTCAGGAAAGCGGTTTTGACGTCCATCTGCCATATTTCATAGTCATGATATGCGGCAATGGCAAGCAAAATTCTTATAGACTTGATCATTGCTACGGGTGAAAAGGTCTCATCATAGTCAATACCATGAACTTGCCTATAACCTTTCGCTACAAGCCTAGCTTTGTAAGTATGCACCTTCCCATCCATGTCAGTCTTCTTCTTGAAGACCCATTTGCATCCTATGGTTTTTACACCTTCGGGCGCATCAATCAAATTCCAAACTTGATTGTCTTGCATGGATTGCAATTCGGATTCCATGGCTCCAAGCCACTTGTCCGAATCAGGAGAAGACATCGCCTCTTGGTAGGTTGACGGTTCATCATTCTCAATGATTTCTACCTCATTACTATCCGTTACGAGAAATCCATATCTCTCGGGCTCGGATCGTAACCTACTAGATCTGCGAGATGCTTGTGTATTTTGAACAGGTTCCACAACTCCTTGTGGTTCTTGTTCTTGTTCCACTATTGGTTCAATGTTATTTTCTGGGTCTCGAATTTCTTTAAGATTTATTTTACTCCCACTGATTTCTTTGGAGAGAAACTATTTCTCTAGAAAGACACCAGTTCGGGCAACAAACACTTTGTTGTCCTTTCGGTTGTAAAAGTAATATCCTTTAGTTTCCTTAGGATATCCCACGAAAATACATTTATCAGATTTGTGTGCAAGTTTGTCTGAGATAAGTCTTTTGACAAAAACTTCACAACCCCAAATCTTCATGAAAGATAGACAAGGCTTCTTTCCGCTCCACATCTCATATGGAGTCTTTTGAACCGATTTAGTTGGAACACGATTTAGTGTGAAAGCAGCGGTTTCTAGAGCGTAACCCCAAAAGGATATTGGAAGATCAACTTGACTCATCATTGATCGAACCATGTCTAACAAAGTCCGATTCCTCCTCTCGGACACACCATTCCATTGCGGTGTTCCCGGTGGAGTCAATTGTGAAACTATTCCACAATTCTTTAGATGATCATCAAATTCTTGACTTAAGTATTCTCCACCTCGATCTGATCGAAGTGCTTTTATACTTTTGCCAAGTTGTTTTTCTACTTCATTTTGAAATATTCTAAATAACTCAAATGCTTCACTTTTATGTTTCATTAGGTAAACATACCCAAATCTACTATAATCATCAGTGAAGGTTATGAAGTATTGAAATCCTCCCCTAGCATTGCTACTTAATGGTCCGCATACATCGGAATGTATCAACCCCAATAAGTCGCTTGCCCTTTCACCCAACTTGATAAAAGGTGTCTTAGTCATTTTTCCAAGAAGACACGACTCACAAGTATCATATGACTCTAAGTCACATGAACCCAAAAGTCCGTCCCCATGGAGTTTTGAGATACGCTTCTCATTAATATGACCAAGACGGCAATGCCACAAATAAGTATGATTTACATCATTAGGTTTAGATTTCTTATTTACATGATAGACATTATTTTCATTCTTGACATCCAAGATATAAAGGCCATTAAATGAATTAGCAATACCATAAAGCACATCATTTAAATAAATAGAAAATTTCTTATTCTCAATAAGAAACTTAAAACCTTCATTATCCAAACAAGAAATTGAAATAATATTTCTGCTTAAATCCGGAACATAATAACAATTGTTCAAAACAAGAATTAATCCGGAAGGTAAAGTGACTTCATAAGTCCCTACGGCTAATGCAACAACTCTTGCTCCATTTCCCACGCGTAGATCTACTTCACCTTCTTTAAGTAGTCTCCTATTCCTTAGTCCCTGCACATTTAGACAAATGTGAGAACCACATCCGGTATCCAATACCCAAGAATCAGTGGTAGAAAGGAGAATATCTATCATATAGATACCTGAAGTCGACGCAGCCTTGCTGCTCTTCTTCTTCTTTTGCTCTTCCAAGAAAGCCTTGCAATTACGTTTCCAATGACCAATTTCTTGACAATGGAAACAAATTGCATCCTTTTGTGTATCGGGTTTTGCCTCAGAAGCCTTGGCAACCTTTGCCTTGCTTATCTTGGGTTTGACAACTTTTGCCTTACCCTTGCCTTTGGCACCAGGCTTCTTCCCATCGTGAACCAAGAGCACGGGAGAACCTTTCTCCACAATTTTCATCTCTGCAGTTTTGAGCATCCCATGCAACTCAGAGAGATTCTTATCCATTCCATGCATGTTATAATTCATTACAAACTGATTATAACTTTTAGGCAATGAATTAAGAATGAGATCCGTGGCTAGCTCCAATGGGATTGGATAGCCAAGTTTCTCAAGGTGCTCTACATAACCTTTCATTTTAAGAAAGTGAGGACTCACTTGTTGCCCTTCATTCATTTTACAAGTAGTGAATGCAACAATGGTCTTGTACCTCTCTTGCCTAGCTTGCTCTTGAAACATGGTTCTCAACTCCACGCCTATCTCATAGGCTTCCAAATGTTCCAAACTTTGTTGGAGTTTTGAACACATAGCAGCAAGCATGAGACAACTTACATCTCTAGAATCATTACGATGTTTCTTGTAATTGTCCCTTTATACCCTAGGGGCAGTAGGTGGTGGTTCAGCAGGGAGAGGCCCATCGAGAATGTACAACTTATCTTCTTGCCTAAGAACGATTCTTATGCTACGGATCCAATCCATAAAGTTTGTACCATTCTCTTCGAGCTTATCCTTCTCAAGGATCGATCGCAACGACATTGATTGAGTGTTATTAGTCATTGTCTACAAATATGCAAAATTTCCAAAATTTAATAAGTACCGATTTTCATTAAAGAGATAAATAATGTATTTTAAACAAAATACTCCCACTAAATTATATAACCTTCTTATACATCCAATGTATAATATAATTTAATTGGGTTGAGATCCCGCTTTAATCTAATTTTGAGTACGCTTTGGCGCACCGCTCAAAATTAAATCAATTAGGTAGACAACTCTTGTCAATCATATCTCATATGACTCTCAGTTCTTTTCATGAGATTCTTTAAGAAATCCAATTTCAAAAAGCATGTTAAATCTCATCTTTGCCTCAAGCCCAAAACTGTTTTGACGCTTAATTAAGTCCAACCATTTTAAACGCATAGGAAACTCTTATTCACTCATCTTGCTCAAACATGAATAAAATCAATGCACCTCGCTTTGGCGAGCCCACATAAAATTACTCATGTATAAACAAGTGTTTTAATCATGGCATGGCAAAAGGACTTAAAACTTTCTTTGAAGGTTCATCACATATAGCATATAACACATTTATGAGCACATAATATAAACATGTTACACATCAAGTTTAGCCACTAAATTAATCTCCATTAATTTAAGCATAATATTTATGTGTCATTAGTTTCTCTATAATTATGAGGATGGGACTATTTGAACTTTGGTTATCATCTCCAAATCAAGACAACAAGAAGTGCGACCGAAACTAAGCCATATGGCATCCACAATTCCGCACTAATTCAAGAAACCAAGAAAGTAGTCCATGTGGCCGAAACTAAGCAATAGATGGTCTCGATGAACGTAGGCCAATTGCATTCACAATTCCACATGGATCTCCAATCTTTGAATCAAGAACTTTGTTTCTTAATTTTAGCAATTATGAACTCTTCATAATTCTAACTTCGTTTTATCTTTGAAACTTCGATTGCGATCAAGTTTGGGAAACACAATCTCGATGAACGTAGATTAGCCATCCAAACCTTGAACCAATCTTAGACTCACAAGACTAAAACAAATAGGAAATTTAAACCCAAGACCCACACCCAAGACCCAAGCCCTACCCCGTGCCAAACCCTAGGTCCGGCCGGGTCAAGGTATGGGTCCGGTCGGACCCTTCTGAAAATCAAAATTTTAAAGTTCCAAAATTTGTCTCAAAATTGTTTTTCCCGATTCAATAAGGATTTGGTGTTCTTGGTGATCCAATCACCATGATCAACAAAACCTTGAATAAACAATTTATTCTTGAATCCCTAGAATATCAAAACTTTGATCCAATCAAAAATTGATAATCCAAACAATTTTAAATCTACCATAATTTTTATTGCGATTGAATAGTGCGATTAAAGTTTCTAAAACAATAAACCACATAAAATCACAAAACACATAAACATCATATAATCCAATATTCATATCATGCTTGGCACATAAACAATTTATATACACACAACATGATCCAAGTATTGAATTAATCAACATGAACGGGGCTCTGATACCACTGTTGGGTTTCGATCTAACATGCGCAGCGGAAATTAGCAATTAAAATTTTAATGAAACCCAAAGCTATGGATCCGTTCATATGATTAAATCAAATACAACAAGATGAATAGAGGAATAACTAACCCTTGATGGCTATCAAATTTTTCTCTTGGTCTTTGGTGGAGATTTTGAAACTTGATCAAGAACGCGAACCTTGAAGATGATGAGCTTCACCCTCTAGCGGTATCCACACCACGAACGAATATCAAGCAACTTCTTGATCTTGGTTGCTAGACCAAATTGTGAAACACACTTTCACAATTGCAAGAACTATATGGAATTATGAATATTCTTGTTCTTCACTTTTGGGATCTTAGAACAAGAAAAATAACTTCTCAAAACCTTATGGAGGCACTCACAATCATATGTCTAATGGCTGGTGAAAAGATGCTTTTATAGGACCTAGTCATTAACTCTTAATGACCTAGGATTCCTAAATCCCGTCACCTTAATTAAGGCAAGTCCTTATTCTGCCAGGAATTCTGGCACGGTCGTGCCCCTTTATTTGGCACGGTCGTGCCAAATGGGTCGAGCCTGCCAGACCTTCCCCGAATATTGGCACGGTCGTGCCCCTATGTTTGGCACGGTCGTGCCAAACGGACCGAGCCTTTTGCCTTGGTTTGGATTTATGGCACGGCCGTGCCATTTTAAGGCGCACGACCGTGCCAGAGCCAAAACCTGACATTTTTCCATAATTCCAATTTAGTCCTTTATGATTCGTTCTATTTGTGTGTGACCCTCTAGGATTACACTAAGTTGGCAATGGGCTCAAACATGAACTCATAAGATATGATTAGGTTCTAGCAAACCGTCATACCTACCCAAATAGTGTAACTAGATACAAGTTCGCATTCCTTTAGAATATGTCACAATCCCTTTATCCACGATGTCATTGAACACAAGTCATGGTCAAACAGTCAACTTGTTTTGTTCAATACTTTCTCGATTCCGAATATGTTGATAATTCAAATGCTATTGATCCAATCAATCCATTTGAGTCCGGCCGAACATTTCATCAACATCATTCCTTCGAGGGGCCCAAGCTTGACATCTCTCCGTGGAGGGACAAATCCATTTAGCTTATTATTCTTCCCAACGGGAATCCGATTATGCCAATCATACCCTTTATAACTACCGTGTTAAGGTAGCGTTTGAATATGTCAAACACAATGTTCATCAAGTGGAAGACTATAATAACTTCATGTCTAAGGATTCAAATGACATAACTAATATGAGATATATGTACGACATAGACCATGACATAAATCTCATGCAGCGGGTCAAGTCCAGTACCTTGTTCCAAACAAGTACCCATAAATCTAACATGATCATCCCATGATCATTTAGCCTTTATACTAGTGCTTAACAAGCACTAGGGACGGGGATTATTATAAGTAAACATGAACAACAATAATAATCAAAGCATCTCTTTATTGATATGAAATAAATGATAACAATTACAACGTTTATTAAACGTGCCTAGGGCACCACTACCAACATCTTTATGTGCTATATTTGCGACAAACATATGTGATTCTTGTTTTAATGCATCAAAAAAGGAAACTACTAAATACCCAGAACAGGGTATGTTAACCTACATTATGGTACAGGGCCGGTTTAAGATCATAATTTGGGAAATAATCTTGTTACTTATTCTGGGCTTGGATGGGATTCTCGTCGCTGGTGTATGATTGTTGTAGAGACTATATATACTCTCTGTCTGTAGACTGTAATTGTTGAAGAAGAGTGTAGACAGTTTCTTGTGGACTAGTTATCCTACAAAGACATGAGTAGTCTGTTGAAAGGCTAAAGAGTAAGTTTCCACTTTCCAGGTGTTTGAATTTGCCTGATAGTCAGTATGTGCTCGCATTCTTTTGTCAATGGAAATTTATCCGAATGCATCGTAGACTAAAGAAGAAACGGTGCAATGTCTAATTTTTCTATGCATTCCAAACTCGATCAAATTCTCAGGGTAAAAGTAGTTTGTACCTTTCAGAAGATATGTCGTTAGAAATTTATCTGAATGCATCATTCATCTGCATTCTCCTTAATACATGTATCAATTACAAATTTTAGATTTCTATTAGTATGATTAAATTAACCTATAACTATTGCTCAAAGTTCATTCGTAGTAACGGCAAAAAAAGTGAGAAGATCATTTAAGGATGAAGGGAGTAGAATCCCCCCCCCCCTCTCATTTTACTCAAAGATAGCAATTCTTGCCTTTTATGTTGTCTTCAAATAATAGTCTCACTTAGACTATCTTGATTGACTTGATTGATATGACCGAAAAATAATGAAAATTTAACTTTCTACAAGATAAATCTTAGTGGTGTATCGGTAACAATATTTAAAATTTGATGAGAAACTTTTATAAATATTTGCTTAAATTACAATCAAGTTGAAAAAGAAAAATCAAAACGAGAGTATCTCCTTTTTTGGACTCACTCCGTCCCAGACTAATGTTCTTACTTTCCTTTTAGGTTTGTTCCAGACTAAGGTTCTTAGTTGCTTTATTACCTAAAATGGACAATGGGACTCACTTGTCATTCTCACAACAAAAACTTTTTGTCCATTTTCTCTCTCCTACTTTCTCCTACTTTACTTTTCATACTAACACTATTTACTTTTTCTTAATCTCCGTGTAAAGTCAAACTAAGAACCTTAGTTCGGGACAGAGGGAAGGGGGAGTACTAATCTATATGGACAGCCTGTCTACTTTAGAACAAGTTGCTTCTATTCTCATAATGAATAAATGAATGTATCACTTTTGGTTTTGAGGAATATAATACATACATTATTCATATAGTTACACATGAACACTATATCTCATATTTTTGGATGTGAAATTGTTATACAAGGATTATCAACTATCCTTTTATCGGTTGATTATAATTTCTGTTGAGTGTGACTCTCAATTGGGACTTGGTTGGATCGGTCTTGCAAACGAAGAAGAAGACGAAGGACTGTAGCAGTGGGCGACCGCCCATGTGATGTTGGGCGATCGTACAGATTGGCCATAAACGTACCAGAATCAACGCAGCTTGAGTGGGCGGGCGCCTGGGTGAAATTGAGCGGCAGCCCGGTCTTGTGGGGGCTGATTTCCTGATTCAAAAAGGAAACAGATTTTGGACGGGTTTTGGACTCCTATTCTTCTAGGGTTGGGTTTATATTTTATGTATAAATATAAACAAGCCTCCAGACCTATTCTTGTGACCTAGAGTGACTTCATATAGATCCTTGAGAGAGATTGATAGAAAAGCTAGGTTATTCACTATTGTGAGAGATTGTGAGATTGTCTGAAAGGTTTTCACCTTGATTCTCCTTGTACTCTTCTTGATTATAGTGAATTGATTCTCCGTCGCCTGTGGATGTAGCCAAATTGGTGAACCACGTTAAATCTCTTGTGTTCATCTATTTTTCAATTTTGTTCCGTTCTTGCTATTCTGTTATTTTGTGCTTTCATCTTTATCAATTAAGCAATTGTGTTTGGGATCTAAAGCCTAACAATTGGTATCTAGAGCTCCGGTTTGTGGATCTTGTATTTCTTATTGGTAACGATGTCAAAGAAGTACGAAATTGAGAAATTCGATCGCTAGGTCAATTTTTGTTTATGGCAAGTGAAGATGCGAGCAATCTTGGTGGGTAAAAATTGTGTCAAGGCTTTGCTTGGGAAAGCGAGGAAACCGTCAAGCTTGACGGAAGAACAATTTGATGATATGGACGAGAAAGATTTATCTCTCTTACACTTGAGTCTCAAAGATGAGGTATTGAGGGAGGTAGTAAGCGAGAAGACTGCGGCGGCGCTTTGGCTTAGGCTTGAGCAATTGTACATGACCAAGAGCATTAGTAACAGGTTGCTGCTGATGAAGAAACTCGAAGAATGTAAAATCAAAACAGTTGAGTCGTTGGAAAAACATCTTGATGAGTTTGATGGCTTGGTCATGGACTTGAAGAATGTCGATGTCGTGATTGATGATGAGCAATTAGCGGTAAAGTTGCTTTGTTCTCTACCTCCGAAATACATGAGAGAGACAATGTTGTATGGCAAGGATGAGATCTCTATGGAAGAGATCAAGAATGCTCTACTACAACAGGAAGTCATTGAGACGTACTTGACCTCAACAATTGCTGACTCTCAAGGTGATGGGTTAGTAGCTAGAAGCGGCAGAAAGTCAAGGAAGGGTCAATCCGGTTCAAGTGAATGGCAAAAGAATGTGATATGTCATGGTTGCAAGGAGAAGGGACACATTAGAAGGTTTTTTCCAAACCAACAGGATACAACCGTGAAGACAAAGGGTGAAGCTGGAGTAGTGTTTGAAGACACTAGTGATGACAGTGACTGCGATGCACTTACTGCTTGTGATTCGGGTACCGAAATTCGTGATAGTTGGATTTTGGATTCTGGTTGTTCTTATCATATTAGTCCCAACCTAGCATGGTTTTGTTCGTATAAGTCTACCAGTAGAGTAGTCTTGTTGGGGAATAATACTGCATGCAAGGTTGTTGGTATTGGGGCTATTAAGGTTAAGATGTTTGATGGAGTGGTGCGGAAATTGCAAAATGTCAGGTATGTTCCTGAACTGAAGAAGAACCTGATTTCTCTAGGTATTTTGGATAGCCTTGGGTATAGTTTATCCATTGCGAATGGCGAGCTATCAGCTATTAAAGGTGACTTGGTGGTATTGAAGGGAAAAAAGGTGGGACATTGTACAAGCTTCTTGGGTCTACGGTTGTTGGTGATGTGTCTATTGCAACGAGGTCAATGGTTGAGGCGGAGGTTACTCAATCATGGGACGTGACAATGGGTCACATTGGCTTGAATGGAATGACAGAAAAGGCTTGGTATTTGTTGACACAAGCATTTTTAGGTACAGAATTTTGTGTGGCGGCGATTAGGATGACTGCTCACTTGGCTAATCGTACTCTAAACTCTGGTATTGGGATAAAGGCACTGTTGGAGATGTGGTCAGGCTCTCTAGGAGAATACTCAAGATTGTATATTTGTGGGTTTCCCGTGTATGCTTGTGTGAACAACAAATTGGAACCAAGGGCCAAAGGATGTTCCTTTGTGGGCGATACTACTGGGGTGAAAGGATTCCGGTGGCATCTAAGTTCCTGACATGTAGAGATGTTGCTCTACTTCTCCGTGAAAAAGGGTGTCCTGTAGGACGGATATATAAACAGGTGGAGTTATTCGGAGATGGTAAAGAATTGGTAGAACTTGACTTAGATGTCAATGATGTGTCTGATGAAGCGACTCCAATTGAAGCTCCAGTTCAAGAGGAGGAGACCAACCAGGTCGAGACTACCATTTTTTTTGGTAGAGTTCGATATGGTTTGGAGGAGATGGTAGCTTATGCATCATCCGCTGCGAAAATAGTAAGCATGCATAAATTAATTTCTTTCAATGAAGATATATCGTGTGATAAATCTGCTATGTGGTCGGTCGTTGTGAATGAAAAGATGGTATCTCTTATTGAAAGTCAGACATGGGAATTTGTTAGATCACCACCAAATAAGGTGTTAGTCAGTCACAAGTGGATCTACAAGTTCAAAGAGGGTACTCAAAGGTTTGGGGTAGACTGCAATGATATTATTTCACCGGTTGTTAAACACTTATCTATTCACAACTTGTTGAGCATTGCAGCGATGAGAGATCTAGTGCTTGAGGTGGATATCTACATGCGCCAGCCTGAAGGGTTTGTTGTCGAGGGTAAGGATCATGTTTGCCTGTTAGAGAGGTCCTTGTATGATTTGGAGCAGTCAACTCGACAGTGTTATAAAAGGTTCGACACTTTTATTGTTACCCATGGTTATGTTAGGAGTGGATATGATTGTTGTGTTTACTTGATGGTTTGTAGTGATGGCACATTGATTTATCTTGTTTATGTCGATGGCATTCTTGTGGATGTGATAGATATCAATGATGCTTACCAGGTGAAATGGTTATCTTCTTTAGATAGTCATAAGTCTAAAGATGATGTGTCACGGGTTCCGTATTCAAATGCTTGTGTGTGCATTGTGGATGGCAAGAATAGTGATGGTTATCTTGGGAATGGTGATTCAGATTGGGGCGGTAATCTTGTTGATAGAAAATCTACATTGTGGTATGAAGATTGTCATGTTGGTCCCGCGGTTATTTGGAGATTTGGATTGCTAGATGTCACGGAGTTGTCTACTACCGAGACTGAAAATATGGCTATGACAAAGTTGATTGCTAAGTTCAAGAAGATTTTGGGCTTAGTTTGTGTTAGTAGTCATTGATTCCCATAGGGGCGGGGCGGCGGAGATAGAGATGTTCTCTTGATGTACTAGATTTTCGAGAATTGATCGTCAAGGTGGAGAATTGTTGAGTGTGACTCTCAATTGGGAATTGGTTGGATCGGTCTTGCAAACGAAGAAGAAGACGGAGGACTGTAGCAGTGGGCGACCGCCCATGTGATGTTGGGCGATCGCACAGATTGGCCAAAAATGTACCAGAATCAACGCAGCTTGAGTGGGCGGGCGCCTGGGTGAAAGTGAGCGGCCGCCCGGTCTTGTCGGGGCTGATTTCCTGATTCAAAAAGGAAACAAATTTTGGACGGGTATTGGACTCCTATTCTTCTAGGGTTGGGTTTATATTTTTTGTATAAATATAAACAAGCCTCCAGACCTATTCTTGTGACCTAGAGTGACTTCATATAGATCCTTGAGAGAGATTGATAGAAAAGCTAGGTTATTTACTATTGTGAGAGATTGTGAGATTGTGTGAAAGGTTTTCACCTTGATTCTCCTTGTACTCTTCTTGATTCTAGTGAATTGATTCTCCGTCACCTGTGGATGTAGCCAAGTTGGTGAACCACGTTAAATCTCTTGTGTTCATCTATTTTTCAATTTTGTTCCGTTCTTGCTATTTTGTTATTTTGTGCTTTCATCTTTATCAATTAAGCAATTGTGTTTGGGACCTAAAGCCTAACAATTTCACTCAATCAATCGCTTTGTCCGTTAGTTTGTTACTACTAATTAAATTTTATAATTGTTGCATCTACTTCTTTGCCAGTTTCAGAAGCTCCTTCTGTGATGTGGTCTTTCTAGGCATGTCTTTTATTGTACTCCCTCTCTATCGGAATAAATGTCATAGTTGACAAGTCAAAACTTTTAAGCTTTTAATTGTGTTTCCAATGATTGCCCCAATCTATTCATATGAGTAGAAACATCTTATGACATTGCAATGCTTGTGTTTAGTAGAATGAGTAATATAGGAAGGTCACCAAACTTCATACTCTATTTTTAGTAAGACCAAATTAATTGCGTTGGTGCTTTTAATTGGAGTGTGCCGGGTCCACTATCGATGTGACCAATGAAATATCGCAACCACATCTTGTATCCTTCATTTTGTAAATTAAGCATTGCCCTTTTATTTGATGCCCAACAAAGTAAAACGAAACTCAAGGTACTAACCCTATGTCATGTAGCTAAAGAAGAGGGAAAAGAAAAACAAATGAATTTCATGGTAAGTGAGGAGATCTAGTTTCGTTCTAATTGAAGAAGTGAATTTGGAGGTCCAGTGGATTAAGAGTTTGGATGATCCTCACCAAATTTAAAATCTCTATTATGGACAAGCATGAAGAAAAGGACTGACAAGTATACCACTCATGTATAATTGAAAATACTGTCCTTCTATTATACAGAAGTTGATTATACTGTCCTTATATTATAAAAAAGTACGCAAAAGATTTGCGCCCAAGTGGCATTTTGATCAGGTTGAAGTCTTTCCATCGTAAAAAAAAATATATATATTTAAAAAAAAGTATTTTTGAAGTTGTATAAAAAAGTATTTTGAAGTTGTATGCACATTATAGATATTATAAAAAAAGTAGGCAAAAGGTTTGCGCCCAAGTGGCATTTTGATCAGGTTTAAGTCTCTCCATCGTAAAAAAATATATTTAATTTTTTTTTTTTTGAAGTTGTATAAAAAAGTATTTTTGAAGTTGTATGCAGATTATAGATACTCCCTCCGTCCCAGTTTAAGGCTTCTACTTTCTTTTTTGGTATGTCCCAGTTTAAGGTTCTTAGTTGCTTTATTCCTTAAGTGGCAAAGTATGAATAGTGTTTTGGACAACCTTGTCCTCATAAAGTTCATAAATTACAAAAAAAAATCATCACTCACCCATCTACTTTTCACCCGCTTGCTTTATGAATGGACATTTATATCTTTCACACACTACTATTATTGACTCAAACTTGTCTTGTTTTCTTAATAAGCACGTAAAGTTAAACTAAGTACTTTAAACCAAAACGGAACGGAGGGAGTATATAGCATACTAGAGTGCACTCATTAAGTAAACTAAGTCAATTGTGTAACTCAGTAGGTAAGCCCCACTGTTAAGTATAATCCGTCTCCCCAAAATGATATTATAACTTTATACGTGTTACCCCATAACTTTATACGTGTTACCGTTGCAGCGAATAAATTTTGTGCAAAAAGTTTAAGCTAATTTAACTATTTTAATAATAATTTAATATTTAATATTAATAGTAATGCTGATGGTGTATCAACAACAAATTACTGTATTTATCTTCATTAAAAACATCATTATCATTTTAAGACAGAATGAGAAATTTTATTTAATAAAATTTGTATACTGTATTCATTTTCATTAACTCCTAAATAACTAAATCCAAACCACTGTTCCCATAAACATAACGTGGAACGTTGAGCGAGCCCGTTAACTACTGATCAATCAAGTGTACTAGTTTCAACTAGTGAAGTTGTTGCTTAATAATGCCTCAAATAGGTAAATTGTCGGCGAACCCCACAACCCAAAATGGCAATCATTTATTGCTCTATTAATCTGATTAACTTTGGATAATAGACACGTGATTTAGAACGGAGAAGGTGATATTTTTTTTTGTTGTAATCATTCCATTAATGTTTCAAATAGGCAAAAGTCGGCAAACATGACAACCCAAAAATGGGTAATTGGATGGAAGCGTTGTCGCTGCCCTTTGCTGTAGTATAGCAACCCACTCAATCCCTAATTTGTTACCTCTCTCCCTCTCTCTGTCTTATTAGTTTTGATCTACTGTATTTAGGTCCCGTTTGTTTCGCGTAAAATAACTTCCGGAAAATGTTTTTCCCATTTTCCGGTGTTTGTTACGCACCAGAAAATGAGGAAAATATTTTCCGGAAAATGGTTTTCCCTCTTTCCTAAGTAAAATGACTTACGGATTTTTACTAAGTAAATCATTTTCTGGAAAATGTTAACTCTCTCACTCACACCCAATTCTCCATAAAACCCCACCCTACCCACTGCACCTCTAACACCACCCTCTTCATCCATCCTATCCACCACCCCCAACTACCCCAGCACCCACCCCACCCCCACCCTACCCCACCACCCCACCACACCCAAAAAAAATAAAATCTTTTCACTCATATTAAAAAAAAATGAATATCTCCACCACCCCCAACTACCACACCACCTACCCCACCACCCCACCCCACCCAAAAAAAAAAAAAAAAACTTCTTTTCACTCATTAAAAAAAAAATTGAACATCTCTACCACCCCCAACTACCCCATCACCCACCCCACAAAAAAAAAAAAACTTCTTTTCACTCATATTAAAAAAAAAATGAACATCTCCACCACCCCCAACTGCCCCACCACCCACCCTACCCCACCACCCACCTCACCAAAAAAAAAAAACTTCTTTTTACTCATATTAAAAAAGAAAGTACAATTATGCAAAACGCAGATAAACTTTTTAGGATTAACTATAGATCGAGGAAAACTGGTCTTACAACGGCACATAAAGATTCACATTAGCGAATTTCCCGACCAGCTCCAAGATAGGAAAACAATAGAAAGATTTTTAGGATTGCTTAACTATATCTCTGGATATTACCCAAGAATAGCAAACCTAAGACACCCCTTACAAGTAAAATTAAAAAATGAAGTAAAATGGTCCTAGACTGATCAAGACACTGAAACAGTAAGGAAAATAAAAAATCAAGTAAAAAACCTTCCGGGTCTTTATAATCCTAGTCCAGAAGATCAACCTTTCATAGAATGCGATGCCTCAGATTTATACTGGGGAGGAATACTAAAAGCAAGAACCCCAGAGGGTAAAGAATTAATATGTAGATATTCTTCAGGAACTTTCAAACCTGCAGAAACAAGATATCATAGCAATGAAAAAGAAATTCTTTCTCTAATAAAAACAATCAAAGCTTTTAAAGTTTACTTATTACCCTATAAGTTTTCGGTAAGAACAGACAATAAAAATGTTTCTTACTTTATTAGAACATCCATGAAAGGAGATTATAACCGCCAGATTAGTCATGTGGAGATTGATTCTTCATCTCTTGCTTTTCGTCCTTCTTGACTTTTGTTGATGCAGTAAATGCATTTGTGATCCATATGTGCAACGTCACACCATTGTCTTTTTGTAGCTTCGGAGGTTTTTAATTCTCCATGTAAGAATCTTGCTTCATTTATTGCAAGTCTTTCTAATTCTTGAGTGGTAATCACATTGGGAAAATTTGATATTACTATGACTTTATCATTGTAATAATGTATTTTCTTCTTGCTGTCTGAGAAGATCTCTGTGTATTTCTTATAGACGTTTCGGAGTCTTGATACTCTTAATGTCTGTAGAAGATTAATGATGTCTTCTGTCATTTTCCTGGCTTGGGGTTGTTCAAACTTGATGTCTATTTTTGAGAGCCCTATCTCGATCCAGTGATATGGTAGGAAATATTCCTCTTCATTCCAGTCAAGTAGGGAACTGGTGAATTTTACGTAAATGTTTCTGAAGCCATCTCCAATGACTTTTGTTCGGAAATTCTTTATTGCATTGAAAATTGGTTTTGGTAATAACCTTAATTAATTTAAATTATTACCACATTCGCGCTTCCTATCCCCACTACCCCATCACCCCTACCACCTACCCACACACCCCCCCCCAAAAAAATAACTTATATTAAAATTATTTTTAAACACCTCCCCCACCCCCATCTACCCCACCCACCCCCTAACCCACCCCCCCCCCCACAACCACCCATCCCACCCCAACCCAAAATCTCCACCCACATTCAATTGTTTTCTCATAATTATTCTTTTCCTCATATTAAATTATTATTATTTTCATATGAAAATATTTTTCGGAAAACATTTTCCTTAGATTTACCAAACAACCAAAAACATGTTTATGTCATTTTCCGGAAAACATTTTTATTTTCCGAAAAACATTTTACGGGAAATCATTTTCCGGAAATTGTTTTACGCGAAACAAACGGAGTCTTATCTTTGTAAACTTCATCCAAAATTAATTTCATTTACAAATATTAGAACAAGAAAAATGTATAAATTTGAGTTGGGCAGTGCTAGGGCACAAAAGAAGTCTACAAAATGATGAATACAAAATGAGGTGACGATATTTTATTGGTTGCATCAATTGTATCAATTGTGAACCTGCCACACTCTAATTAATTGCTATATAGTCACTCATCTCTCTCATCACAAATGCAAGTTGTAAGTAAAGTGACCTATTTTGGTTATATTTCATCCGTCCCAAAATACTTATAATTTTAGATTTTTTACACATATTAAAAAAATTACTTAATTAAATATTTTGTCAGTGACAACCATATTATCATAAATAAAAATATATTTGGTAAACAATGCTAAAAATATTTAAGTAATAGCAAAACTATAAATATTTTAAAGAAGGGTTTTGTTAGGCAACCCCATTCAACCATTCAATTCAAGGGCATCCTAACACTTGGCCCTTAATTTTAAGACAAAAATGTCCACCATTTTATTCACGAAAGTAATAAATAAAGAGGGCAAGATTGTAATTTTCAAATTGAAGATGCCCCACTCTGTTATCTCCTTCTCCCCTAAAATAATGTTGCCATCGCCGTGATTGTTCTTGAGTTAGAAAACGAAATTATAGAATAGCAGCAGTGGAGGAACATGAATTTAGACAGAAAATAATTACTGTTATTTTTTTCATAATCAAATGCTCTATTCAAGATAAATTTGGGTTTACATCTGAGTCTTCTTCATCATTTACGGGAAAGTCTTGTTATTGATTTAGGCTTGGGTGCTTGAAAAAAATGAAATTTTTAGATGGGTCTAGAATTTGGAGATGTATTATGTGAGGAAATTTTGTGAGGGTTTGGTGAATATAGATGGATGGAGCTTGACCTTTTACAAGCAATTACAAGGGCTAGTTCAATTATCCAAGAGGCCACCGGAGGAAGGAGTCGTTTAGTGGTCGATTACGCCGTTGATTCGTCAAGCAAGCAGTTGAAAGTTTGGACTCTTTGAAGAAGTTGAAGGAGCTGATTAATCGGGAGAGAAATGAAGGGAATGAATAAAATAAATCTACAATCTTACCCTCATTATCTATTTGTTTCATGAATAAAAAGGTGGGCATTTTTGTCCTAAAATTAAGGGCCAAATGCTAAGATGCCAACTTGAAATGAGTCCTAATAAAACCATTTAAACAAATTTTAATTTCTATAAAACTGCAAGTATTTTAGAATGGATGGAGTAATTATTATTCATTCATTATGATGACGAGAATAAGTGATGAGGTGGTCTCTTGTGAGAACACCTATATCCATCTCATAGAAGAGACGGGTCGATACTATTAGACCGAAAACCTAACTTGAGGAGCAAGTTAGGGTTGCCGCTACCTCTCTCGTATTGGCTGCACATATTTAGTTTCCTACTTTAAGTCTATAGAGAATAATAGTCTTAGAATTGTTTTCAAACACTTATTTAATACTCTTGTATATAGAGGGGTTCATGATTATCAATACAATTGAGGTTAATTTTATTTAATACAAACTTTGTTCAATATGATCTTATTCTCTAATATCTTACATGGTATCTAGAGCATAACGATCCAAAAAAAAATTCCTTCCATGGCCGAAACTTCCACTCTGCCGAATCCGGCAGAGCCAACTAAACCCTTGATAATTGTTTCTCTTACTCATATCCTCAAACTAACCCCTACCAACTACATCGGTTGGAAAACCCAAGTTATTGTTTGTCTTCGTGGTTACGATCTTCATCAGTTCATTGATGGCAATCACACAGACTTACCAAATCCTGATGCAAATCGCAACATCCCGGCTGACTCCACCGACGCACAGAAGGCCGCCGCTCGTGCTTCCGCCGCCGCCCCAGCTACAATTCTGAATCCAGCCTACACAACATGGTTTCGTCAAGATTAACTCTTACTCAGCTCCCTAGCCGAATCTCTCTCCGCCCCACTTATTCCCCTCATCTCTTCCTGTGCTACAACCCAAGAAGTCTGGAACACCTTAACCAAAACATATTGTTAGGTATGCTTATTACTTAACCATCCTACTTATGTTAGAATTAATTGATACCATCACCTAAGTTTATTTTAAGGACTTTAGGACCCTATGTAAGAAGTTTTATAACTTCAATCTTTAGCTAAGTCCTTCTTATAGACTAGGCTTAGTGGTTAGGGGTTTTACTTTGAATTTGAGGTTTCATGCGAAATAGACTAAGTGTGTGTACATACGACAAATCAAGCACACTCAGCATACACATAGATGGAGACGCGCCTCATGTTTGAAATTCAAAATGAAGACATCTGTCATCCTTCTAGAAGAAGTTTGAATCTTGTCCACTTGCTCTGTCTCCAACGGCTATAAAGGACACCTGCGCACCAATCATATTGTGCCAGCTCATCGTCCTTGCTCAGAGCTCCAACGGCTAGTTTTTGAAGCTCCACTATAAATAGCCCGCTCTTCCTCATTTTCCAAGCTGCTTGTGTTTTGCTTTCTGAAAGAAACTTTGAAGATTTGAAGATTGCTTGCTCATTTCCAGAATTCTTAAGAACAACCTTCATACCTTCATACCTTACCAAGCCCAGATCCTAAAGCCTTTTAACACAAGAATCTTGTGCTCTCCATCTCATAGATTTAAAGATCCCAGACTTCTGACACACACACACACCTCTTGAAGTTCCGATCTCATCGATCATACTTCTAGAGATACACAGTTATTGTCTAGGATTTGTTCTTTTATAGATTATAGATCTTTGAGTTAGTTTGTTCTCAATCGTTGTAACTTGTAACACTCTCTCATAATAAGATCTCTATTAGAAATCCAAGACTAACCATCTTGGTAGAGGACGTAGATCTTTTCCCGATCGAACCTCTCCAAATAGCTTGTCGATTTATTGTGCTTTGCATTCTACATTTAAGCTTTTTTGATATATTTCTTTGTATGATCTTTGTAGATTGTCTTGCATTGATTGAATTGTGTTTGTGTGCATTCTGCCTTAGTATCATTTTGCGCAACTCTTTAAGCTAAACTTAGCGCGTGCGTTTTTACACTCCTGCGCATATTCCATGCGCATTAGTGATTGCTTTAAGTTTTCCGCTGTGCATTTCACTCTGTTGCGCGCTATACTTAGCCAATATTTGAGTCGTGCGCATTAGACATTGTTTTGCAAAAGGGTTTGAAAAGAATTTTAAAACGCTATTCACACCCCCTCTAGCATTTTTCATACCCTTGTTACCCATTTGGGACCAACAAGTGGTATCCGAGCAAACACCTATATAAAACGTTTTTGTTTTTCAAGCTTAACAACTTGGGTGCCGATTCGATATGGAAAACTCAAAACCTTTGGCAACTGCTAACTACACACATGTTCCAGTCTTTGATGAAGATCATTTCGACATGAGGAAATTCAGCATTTTGACCCATCTCACATCAATCGATGAAAGGCTTCATGACACCGTGGTTTATGGACCTTAGATCCCAATGAAAGCGAATCCCAATCCACGCACCAACGCTGCTCAACCTTCTATCAAGAAAGCAAAGGAAGAACGGACTGAAGAAGAAATCAGAAGAGTTGCAAATGATGGGAAAGCAAGAAACATTCTCCTAAGCACTCTAAGCACGGCTATGAAACAACAAGTCATGCATTGTGCTACAGCCAATAAATTATGGGATGCTATTGAAGAGCATATAGAAGGAGACACTGTGTGTAAGGAGAACAAGATATACGAAGTTCAAAAGAGATTCAACAATTTCTCTCAACTCCCCGGTAAATCTTTAAGACAGACTTATGAACCATTTTGTGAAATCATTAATCTCTGTATTTCACTTGGAAAGAAGTTCTCAAATAAAGAATTGAATGTTAATTTTCTCGCTGCTTTTGGATCAAGATATCTGCATAAATCTAGTGTTCTTGATGACGCTGGAACTTTAGATGTTTGGACACTCAGAAACCTTTACGCAAACCTCAAAGTTTATGAACTCAAACTTCAGCGTATAAGTGAAACTGAAGGAAAATCTAAGTCCATTGCTATGGTGGCGCAAAGAGAAGAAGCACCTGCACCAGCACATGTTGAGAAAAGTTCTGACCCCAAAATTTCTACTTCTGAGTTATTGGATATGGATGATGAAGACTTTGCTTTATTTGTGAAGAGATTCCAGAAGTTCAGAAAATTCTCAAAAACCCAGCTCCTTCAGCAAAGCACAAGGATCTACAAGCAAAGCTCCTCCAAAGTTCACAAGGAGCAGTGATTCCAAAAGAAAAGAAGATCTTGTTTGTTTTAATTGCAGGAAACCAGAACATTTTGCATCGAGATGCCCAATTCCCAAGTTCGAGGACATGCAGAAAAAGAGCAACCACAGTCACAAATTCAATCGTCATAAAGGAATGGTTGCTGAAGAAGAATCTCCATCAACTGAGCGTAATACATGGATTGAAACAGACTCAGAAGAAAGCGATGAAGATTCTGATGATGGACTCGTGTGCTTGGTGGCAAAGGATGATGAAGTCGATGCTTATGATTCAGATGATGACTACTCCAAAGATGTTCCTGATATGAATGTCTTGAATAAACCTATCAAGAAATCTACAGGTTTTCAAAAGGTGAAAAAGAAGAAAGGACCAACCATCAACGAGCTCATTGAACAAAGATTTCTTACTCCAGCTTAATGTGATGGTGGATTGTTATTTGCTAGATGTGATTTGAGTGAAAGAAGCAAGCTCAGAAAAGGCAACTACATCAGACCACAAGTTGAACCAATCCCAAAAATCAATCATGATGAGGACATTAAAAAGCAAGAAAAGTTGTTCAAAGAGGCTGAAAAGTTAATCAGTCGATTTGATGATATGAAGGAAGCTTTAGCACTATCATGTGATGAAATTTCCCGGCTTAAGACCGAGAAATCTCTTCTAAAATTTGAACTCACCCTCCTTAATGAGCATAACTCCTCTTACTGTTAAAAACACCTATCTAACAGAACAGAACTCTATACTTAAAGTTCAAAACGATGAATTGGTTGCTCAAATTACTGATCTTAAAAAGATTACAAATGAGTGGTCCAATTCTCGTATCACTATGGATAGTATCTTTGAGTCCCAAAAAGCCAGTGGTGATAAAAGCGGCTTGGGATTCACTTCAACTAGTGACAACTTTAAGTGTGAGGTCTGCGTTGAAAGAGAAAGAGAATTTATACCTCAGCAAACTTGTGAAATTCCCAAGGAAAAGCATTCTATTTCAATGGGTAAAAGACAGGAACAAGTCAAGAGACAAACATTCCATTATGTCTACCCAACGAAACAATTTGGGAAAGCTAAAGAGAAGGAAGTAGCTACAGATGAATCTTCCTCTAGAAAAATAATTCTTGAAACAAGGCGCGCTCCTTCTACGAGCGAACATTATGCGCTTAGGAGCCATGCGCATCAACGCCATGCGCCTCCTAGCCCTATGCGCGCTCCTAGAAAAAGCGCACCAAAATTTCAAAAGAAAATTTTTGTTAAGGCAAATTCATCTGACCCAAAGAAGAATGCTATCCCTAAGAAAAGTAAGGAGTTTGTGAAAACTCACGTGATTGGTGGCTTTCATCATTGTTCTATTTGTGATTGTTCTGGACACAAGGCCGTTGAATGCCTTTTGAGATTCACTCCCAATGCCAAAGGACTTAAAAACCCTAAGGTCAAGCAAGAGTGGGTCGTCAAAAGTTGCTAACTCTAGGACCCGAAAAGGAATAAAGGGGACCTGCTTAAATGTCTAAATTTCAGGTTCTTTCCTTCATGGCTGGATATTCTAAAGCTAGAACGTATGAATGGATTCTCGACAGTGGGTGCTCACGACACATGACTGGAGATGAATCCTTACTTAAAGATGTTCATGAAGAAAGAGGTCCCTCAGTAACATTTGGTGATAATAACAAAGGTCAAGTTGTAGCATATGGAAAGCTCAAGAAAGACAAAGTGTGCATCGAAAGAGTCTCTCTTGTGGAAGGACTCAAGCAAAACTTATTATCCATATCTCAATTTTGCGACAAAGGATTAGAATGCCATTTCACTTCAACGCAATGTCTTATCAAGAATGGCAAAACCGGAGCTATACTGAACGGGATATCGTAAGACAAATATTTATATTATTGATTTCCATAGTATGAACTCTAGTACTAATCTTTGTTTTGTAGCTAAAAGTGTGAGCGAAAATAGTTGGCTATGGCACAAGCGCTTGAGTCATTTGAACTTCAAATATCTATCAAAACTCGGTAGGGACAATCTTGTTAAAGGACTCCCCAAGGTTGCTGATCATCATGACAACAAATGCGCTGCGTGACACGACAAACAATCAAAGCAATCTTTCTCCAGCAAGACAAATCCCTCAACTGCAAGATGTTTGCAACTGCTGCACATTGATCTATTTAGACCAGTCACCACTGCAAGCATTAGAGGAAACAAATATACTCTAGTTGTGGTGGACGATTATTCAAGATATGCGTGGGTGGAAATGATGATCTCTAAAGACAATTGTTATGACATTCTCACCACTCTATTCAGACTGCTCCAAACCTAAAAAGAAGATGACATCGTTAGTGTTCGATCTGACAATGGAACAAAATTCAAGAACAACAGTGTTGCTCGATACAGTGACGATCATGTGATAGATCACAACTTCTCAACAGCTGGAGTTCCGCAGCAAAATGGTGTTGTAGAAAGGAAAAATAGAATGTTGATAGAAGCAGGGAAGACGATGATAGCTGAAGTGAAATTGCCTAAGTACTTTTGGGAAGAAGCTATCAACACAGCATGCTTTACTCAAAATCATTCCCTCATCAACAAATGCCACAACAAGACCCCTTATGATCTATGGCGTGGTAGAACTCCCAACATTGCATTCTTCAAAATCTTTGGTTGCAAATGCTAAATCCTCTACAACGGAAACGAACATAGAGGTAAATTCGATGCCAAAGCCGATGAAGGTATTTTTGTTGGGTATGCTAAACATTCTAAAGATTTTTGCGTTTTCAATAGATCTACTTTAGTGATAGTTGAATCTGTACATGTTACATTTGATGAACATTCTCTCTTTGAGCCACATTTGGCTCCGAATGTTGCTGATGATTTTGTTGAGTCCATCGAGATAGGTGCGCACATTCCTACTGCGCAAACACAAGATCAGAATGCATCAACTCATGGAAATCCATCTACATCAGTTGCGCAAAGCTTTATCAATAGCGCACCAAGTGATGCTTTAGTTGCACCGAACAATGCGCCTGGAGATTCCACTAATGCACATCATTCTAATTCTGTGCTTGGTGTCACTCACTCTTTCAATTCTGAACCAGTTCAACCCCCTAACTTTAATGATTTTGATACTGGTGAAGATGTGCCAATTGAAGACCTTCAAGTGACTATAACTCAACCTAACTTACCTCCTAAAATTCGTGAAGTTAGAGATCACCCAATCACTAATATCATTGGTGATCTTCATGTTGGGGTTCATACAAGGAGAGCTACAAACATTGATGTTTACACTGCTTTTATCTCTCAAATTGAGCCTAATAAGGCAGATGAAGCACTCCAAGATCCGAATTGAGTTGTTGCAATGCAAGAAGAACTCAATCAATTTGAACGATGTAAAGTCTGGACTCTTGTTCCAAGACCAAATGATCAAGGAGGGATTGGTACAAAGTAGGTGTTCAGAAACAATATGGACGAGAATGGAACCATCACAAGAAACAAAGCAAGGTTGGTTCCACAAGGATACAGGCAAGAGAAAGGAATCGACTACGATGAAACTTTCGCGCCCGTTGAAAGACTTGAAGATATAAGGATCTTCCTAGCTTACACTGCTCACAAGAATTTCAAGTTATATCAAATGGATGTTAAGAGCGCATTTCTAAATAGTGAACTCCAAGAACAAGTATACGTTGCCCAATCACCTGGGTTTAAAGATTCTCAATTTCCAAATCATGTCTACAAACTCCAGAAAGCTTTGTATTGGCTAAAGCAAGCACCAAGGGCATGGTATGATACACTATCCAAGTTTCTCATTGATAAAGGCTTCACTCATGGTAAAATTGATACTACTCTTTTCATTGCCAAACATAATGATCATAAATTACTTGTTCAAATTTATGTCGATGGTATTATTTTTGGTTCTACGAATGAATTATTGTGCAAGCGCTTTGAGAAACTAAAGAAAAGCAAGTTTGAGATGAGCATGATGGGAGAACTCACATTCTTCCTCGGGCTTCAAATCAAGCAAATGGATGACGGTATATTTATCAACCAAGCAAAGTATACACGGGATCTAATCAAGAAGTTTGGACTAGATAATGCTAAACCATATGATACTCCAATGGCCACCGACAACAAACTCGACAAATAGTTAAAAGGTAAAAAGGTTGATCAAACTCTCTACCGAGGTATGATTGGCTCTCTCCTTTATCTTACTGCTAGTAGGCCTGATATAATGTTTAGTGTTTGTGTCTGCGCACGTTATCAATCTGACCCTAGAGAAGCGCACTTAATTACTGTGAAACATATCATAAGATATCTCTCCGGCACTGTTAACCTTGGACTTTGGTAGACCAAAGATTCGAATTTTAAACTTGTAGGTTATTCAGATGCAGATTACGCAGCATGCACCATTGACATGAAAAGCACAAGTGGCACTAGTCATTTCCTCGGATATCGACTTGTGTCATGGGCAAGTAAGAAATAAGCTGCAGTATCTGTCTCAACTACAGAAGCAGAATATATCGCTGCTGGAAGTTGTTGCTGTCAGATTCTGTGGATGAAGCAGTAATTGGTGAACTATGACATCAAAGAAGAAAATTATCCCATCTACTGCGATAATACCTCAACCATTGCAGTTTCTGAAAATCCTGTCATGCATTCAAAGACTAAGCACATTGACATCAAGTATCACTTCCTCAAAGACCACGTGGAGAAAGGCAACATTCATTTAGAACACGTGGGAACCGACTACCAAATCGCTGATATTCTTACAATAGTACTAGATGCTAAAAAGTGCATCTTTTTAAGAGGTGAAATGGGTATGCTTGAACTTAGCTAAATTTTGTCCATATAATTTGTCAATACTAATGATTTTGTTGTGACTTGAAATTTTCTAAGCTAGAAATACCTCATGCGCATGCACACTTCAAGCGCACATGATGTTGCGCATAAGGCAAATCATTTCTGAGTTTTCAAAGAAACTCTGCGCACTATAGAGGTGCGCATAAGCTTCATGCGCATGCCACGTGGACCTCAGGTAAGTTTTCTTTTCATTAATTACACCTAGGTCCTTGACTTGCTGAGTCAGCACATAATTCACAAGGGTACTTGCGTAATTATGTTTTTCCCTCGTCATTCTTTTGAATTTTTTTGGGGAAATTACTTTTTTACCCTTTGTGCATGTCCCTGTCTATTTAATGCAAAAGCATTGAGTGACGCGCCATTAACGCTTGTTGTGTGCTACTTATGACGGAAGTGAAAAAGATTCTTTTTGGCCATTAATGCCTGACACACGCGCGCGGCTAGGGATTTTCACGCGCGTTCCTCATTGGTCCATGTCACCTGCGCGTGCGCCTCACTCACCTGATATTTTACCAACTCTTTCAGTGCGTCGTGACGTCATCTTACCTTTTCGTGAAAGCCTATCAATCGCCGTCTCTGCTCTTATCTCTTTCACTATCTGCACACTCTCTTTCTTTCTCTCTCGTTTTCTCTCTCTCTCTGACATTTCTTTCTCTACACACTTTCGATTTTTACTCCTTTTTCGTGTAAGTTTCTTCTATATATTTCATGGTTCCTAAGAAAACAACTTCAAATAAACAAGAAGATCCACAAATGGTAAGATTCCTAACTTTCTCTTTCGAATTCCGCCATTGATGTTCAAGGTTCAGTTTCTTCCCCTTTGCGTTTTCTCTATGATCCGTTGCTCGTTTTTCAAATTATTTGATGTTGTCTGTTCATTTTACTCATTTCTATTCATTTATGTAATTTGTTTTACGATCAATGATCGTTTAGTTGTGTTTCTGAGATTTTTCAAGTTTTTAGCCTTTTTGTATTCTTTTTCGTTTTTCTCAGATTCTGGGTTGATGTTCTTGTTGTTGTTGTTTTGGTTTACTTGTTTGTTTGTGTATGATTTTTCATTACGAACGTTTTGATATGATTTTTATGCGTTTTGGAACACTTTAACATTTTTATGTTCTTTGTGTTCTTCGTGTATTCGATGCATGTTCTTCATGTTCTTGATGAATAGTCATATGATGTGCCTTGCCATGATTATTTTTTTTGTTTAAGCTTTTCGTGCCAATTTTAGGCGTGTAATTTAAATTTTGTGTTTTTGGACATTTTTACCCTTTATATTTCTATTATTTTATTCTATGTATGGAGTCTAGTTCATGCGCATGCGCTTCTCTCCATGCGCATGTCCAGATCTAATTCATAACTTTTGTTTTGCGCATAATTTAAATTATTTTATCCCTGGTTGGGAAATTGATGCTGAAAACCTTAGAGAGGATGCGCTAGGACGCTATATGATAGAGCTTATGGATAGCTCTAGCATCTTGCCTCTCTTCACCAAAGAACAGTCTTTCATTCTCCCTTCATACATAGATGAGTTCTTCAGCAACGCAGAAGAAGTGGAGCGCATCTACGACGACATTCCTGTCCAGTGCCTGAAAAGTTCAATACGCGGAGTTTCTGTCACTATCAACTACGCGCATATACGTCAGACGATGGGACTTCCTGCGTGCAGCAAGAAGAAGTTGTCTCAGGATGCGCAAGACAAAGTTGCGCAGAAGCTTATAAAGATTCCTACTTTGGTTGGTCAATACAACAACCATGATAGGAAGGAATTTGGAGAGTTGATGTACCACCTCTGCACACTCATTGGAGACACCATCAATTGCAAGAATGGGAATAAGTCTACCTTTATCAGCAAGCAATGGATGTGCTGCGCTGCTATTTACAAGAAGAAGCAGTTGAGTTGGGCAGAGATCATATTTGATGAGCTAGTGCGCTGGGTGAGAGTTTACAAGAAGAAGACTGCTGACACCAAGAAGACACCCAAGTACAAGACGCACTGCAGAATCCTTACTGCCATTTTCATGCGCTTTCCCAAAGTGCGCAAGTTGGTGGATGAGGACCCATCATTGAAGGTTGATGTTACTTCTACGCGCACTTACACACGCGTATTCCTCCACAATTTTCCCCGTGGAGTAAATAATTTTGACTATTGTATGTACTGGGCTGCGGATCCGATTGAAGTATTTGAAGACATGCACCCTGAAGATCAAGGGTCTCCTCATGTATCTGAAAGTGAGATAAAAGAGGTTTCTTCAACTGAATCAGATTCTGAGGATGACTCTGTATATGAACCTGTGCTGAACAATGTGGGTGATCAAGAGAAGGGCAAATGCATAGCTGCTGATGCGCCACGCAAGAAGACGAAGGCCAAGAAGTCTTCTGCGCCTGGGATCACAATCAAAGAGCCTACTGTGCCTGCTGCTAAGCTCAAGGCTGTAGCTGACCCTGAGCCACCAAAGAAGTCTAAGAAATCAAAGGCTGCTGCGCCTGAGAAAGAAAAGAAGAAGAAGCGGAAAACAAAGGAAACAAGGACTCTACTGGATGAGTCTGATGAAGACATCCAGGTTGATGATAATGTTGCTGCGCCCCCTCCTCTTGTGCCTAAGTCAACGCGCGCCTCTACTCCTACTCCGGCGCAAGAGGAAGACGTGTTTGAAGGTGCATTCAATGACCCACTTATGAGCCCTTCAAAGTCTACTGATGCAACTTATAAAGCTGCACCATCTCAGAGGGAGACGCGGAAAGAGACTCCTAAGGAGACGCACAAGGACACTTCTAGTGAGGATGAAATCCCACTATCTGCTAAGAAGACCAAGCCAAAGCGCAGGGTGAAACAGTTTGCAACTAAGAAGCGCGACTGAAAGCGTTCTATGGAAGACCTATTTGACATTGAGCCTAACTCTCCAAGGCATTCTCCTCCGCGCACTGAAAATTCTGGGCGTAACATTGCAAGGGAAGCTAGGCTAGCTGCAGTTGCGCAGAAAAATATTGCGCAGCAAGCCCCACCAGTCTTCATTGATGGTAAAGGCTTTGCACATAATGCGCCTGACCCAACTATTTATGAAGATGCACCGCTACTTAAAGATGCTGAAGACTGAAGTTCAGAAGACTATGATGTCCATCGTTCTCCTATCAATGCGCATAAATCTCTTGTTCCTGCGCAAGCTGCTACAATTCCTACTCCAACTTCTGCTGCTGCAGATGCTATACCCGCGCATACAACTGGGGCCTCTTAAACTTCACCTCCAGTTATTCCTATAGTGCCTCCAGCTACTGCTCCCTCAGATCCCTCAAGTTCTTCAACAGACATGCGCCAAATCATGGCCATGCTCCAAACTATCCAAGAAAATAAATTTACCGCGCAAACCATCACTTTCAAGTGGTCACTGTGCAAGCTAAGATTAAAGAGCAACTGGATGCGCAATCAGCAAGGCTCGATGCGCAGGCCAGTTTGCTACAGGCTATTAATTGTGCCATTAAGGGGGAGAATTCTACAACAAAGGCAACCAGTTCTGAAGCTGCGCCTACAACCAGTTTTGGAGCTGCGCCTATGCCTCTAAATTTTGATATCCTGCGCCAAGAAATAGAGCACAACTTTGGAGTGATTACCACTGCGCTCTCCAAGATTCCCTCAATGCATGGATTAAATGAAGCTTTATGCACCGTGGCAGGTACTTTGAATGATATTATTCAAGTGGAAACTACTAAGGTTCTGAATGCATTTGAGAATTTTGCGCCAGAAAACTCCAGCTCTTCCTCCCTCGATGCGCTAAAATCTCATGTCACCCACTGCTTAGTTCAGTTTGGTGATACCTTCAATGGCGCAATGAACCAGGTGCTAGATATGCAAGTAAGCCAAAATATGGTTCAATTGGAGTTAACCAAAAGTCTAGTGGATGCGCAGAAGGAAATTCAAGACTTGATTGCGTCTGCTCAGCATTCTCTTGCAAATCAATTTGGTTTGCTTGAGAATACTTTTAATCGAGTCTCTGAAGACCTTCAGAAAGAAAACGATCTGATGCGCAGTGGCATGAAGACCAACGTCAATCAGGCTGTGGAATACAATACAAAATTTCAAGCTCTGAATATTGAGTTGATGAACAAGTTTACCAGCCTGCAGAACGAGCTTAGGGAAGCGCTATCGAGAATTAATATAGATTAGAATTGTAATCTTTTCTTTTGTTGTGCATAGGTAATACCTTTTTGATGCGCATTTTAATTAGTTTTTCTTTTGATTTTTCTTCCATTGTAAAACTTGTACCTGTAATTCATATCTTTCAAGTTTTAATGAGAAGAATGCATCATTGCTTTTTCACAAAACCTTGTTCAATTCAAACCATTCGTTTATGGAACAATGAATGCATTATTTAAAATTAACTTCATGCGCATTTCCATAACTGATCATATTTCATTGCATGATGTTTAAACATTCAGTTTAAACGTATACTTAAACCTAAACTCATAATATTCTGTATGCGCTAAAATATATTTCTGTCTTTCCCTTATTGTTGTAAGTTTTATCTTTCGGATAGACTAGAAATCTATAACACTGGCTAGTGTGTGCATTGACTTGAGACATGATTTACCATTTACATTCTTATGGACATGTTATTATCAAGTACTATGTATTGCCTTTATTATAGTAGGTAATGGCATCAATCATTTAGGGGGAGATTGTTGGGTATGCTTATTACTTAACCCTCCTACTTATGTTAGAATTGATTGATACCATCACCTAAGTTTATTTTAAGGACTTTAGGACCCTATGTAAGAAGTTTTATAACTTCAATTTTTAGCTAAGTCCTTCTTATAGACTAGGCTTAGTGGTTAGGGCTTTTACTTTGAATTTGAGGTTTCATGCGAAATAGACTAAGTGTGATGCGCATGAACCTCATGCGCAGCACCCATCTGCGCACTCAATGCGCATGGCCTCCATGCGCGCGCAGATATGCCTTAGTCAATTATATCTTTTCCTGACCTCATATTCTAGAAGCTTGGAAAGTATCAAGTTAAGCTACGCTTTTTGGATTGAGCCAAAGTGCTGCTGTGTACATATGACAAATCAAGCACACTCAGCATACACGTAGATGGAGACGCGCCTCACGTTTGAAATTCAAAATGAAGACAGATGTCATCCTTCTAGAAGAAGTTTGAATCTTGTCCACTTACTCTGTCTCCAACGGCTATAAAGGACACCTACGCACCAATCACATTGTGCCAGCTCATCGTCCTTGCTCAGAGCTCCAACGGCTAGTTTTTGAAGCTCCACTATAAATAGCCTGCTCATCCTCATTTTCCAAGCTGCTTGTGTTTTGCTTTCTGAAAGAAACTTTGAAGATTTGAAGATTGCTTTCTCATTTTCAGAATTCTCAAGAACAACCTTCATACCTTCATACCTTACCAAGCCCAGATCCTAAAGCCTTATAACACCAGAATCTTGTGCTTTCCATCTCATAGATTTAAAGAGCCCAGACTTCTGACACACACACACACCTCTTGACGTTCCGATCTCATCGATCATACTTCTAGAGATACACCGGTTATTGTCTAGGATTTGTTCTTTTATAGATTATAGATCTTTGAGTTAGTTTGTTCTCAATCGTTGTAACTTGTAACACTCTCTCATAATAAGATCTCCATTAGAAATCCAAGACTACCCATCTTGGTAGAGGACGTAGATCTTTTCCCGATCGAACCTCTCCAAATAGCTTGTCTATTTATTATGCTTTGCATTCTACATTTAAGCTTTTCTGATATATTGCTTTGTTTGATCTTTGTAGATTTTCTTGCATTGATTGAATTGTGTTTGTGTGCTTTCTGCCTTAGTATCATTTTGCGCAACTCTTTAAGCTAAACTTAGCGTGTGCGTTTTAACACTCATGCGCATATTCCATGCGCATTAGTGATTGCTTTAAGTTTTCCGCTGTGCAGTTAACACTCTGTTGCGCGGTATACTTAGCCAATATTTGAGTCGTGCGCATTAGCCATTGTTTTGCAAAAGGGTTTGAAAAGAATTTTAAAACGCTATTCACCCCCCCCCCTCTAGCATTTTTCTTACCCTTGTTGCCCCTTTGGGACCAACACATATGCTAATCCTTCCAAGGGCATCTTAAGAAAATCAAAGATCGTCTGCGTAATATCACCAAAGGTTGTCGTTCCATCACAGACTACATGCATGATATCAAAAATTGCGCAGACCAACTGGCATCACTAGGCCGACCTCTTGATCCCGACGACCTTGTTGATAAAATCCTTGATCAACTTCATGATTCAGACTATGAAAGTGTCATCAATGCGGTACAGAGTCGTGCTACACCCATCTCGTTTGATGAGCTTCACGAGAAATTGATCAATAAAGAAGTGTCTCTCAAACATCGTTCCACACAAGCTCCTTCTTTCCCGGCTACTGTGGCGTATAGAGCCAAACAACCTATCAGAAATAATTCCTATTGATCACCCAATCCACCCACTCGGCCGAATCCTAACCTTACCCCTCCCTATAAACGAAACTCTCAAAACCCTAACCCTAACTACACGGGTCGTTGCCAACGTGTGGAAGGACACTTTCTTAATCAATGCAACTTCTTTCGTCAAGCCTTTCCTAATGCCGATTTCCCACATCCCTACCCTCCAAACTCATCTACTCCTTCTCAAACTTCCAACTCTTCCCGACAGCCTTACCGGGGTCCTAACCAGAATACACCGGCTGCTTACACTTCCCATACTCACTCTTCTCAAGCTCCGCCTGCCAACTTGAAATGAGTATCCTAACAAAACCATTTAAACAAATTTTAATTTCTAAAACTGCAAGTATTTTAGAATGGATGGAGTAATTATTATTCATTCATTATGATGACGAGAATAAGTGATGAGGTGGTCTCTTGTGACAACACCTAGATCCGTCTTATAGAAGAGACAGGTCGACACATGACCCGTGTACAACATTCTCCGCAAAGCGTAGGATCCAAACCCATGCTCCACTCAAAATCTGTCACGTGCAGCGACTCATTGGCCCAAAAAAAAACGTTTTTTTTTTTTTAGTTTTTATATACTCCCTCCATCCCATTTAAAGCTTCACTAATTTGGTGATGGCACACAAATTAATAAAAGTGATGAGTGTAAGAAGGGTTGTGAGTGGGAAAAAGTTAGTGGGTATGATAAGTGGGGCCTACAATTTAAATATGTGAGAAGGGAAAGTTAGTGGGTATGACAAGTGGGCCCCATAATTTATGTATGTGAGAGGAAGAAGTGAGTGGGTATGATAAGTGGGGCCTACATTTTTTTCCATTTTAGGAAAGGATGAATCTTATAACGGGACACCCGTTTGGGTGAAAGGTGAAGCTTCAAATGGGACAGAGGGAGTATTTTTTTTACTGTTTTTTTTGTTTTCCAAAAGTAATACTACTTAGTATAACTAAATGTAACAACTGTGTTACTTATAAAGTAACATTGTTTATAAGTAAATGTAACACCAGTTTTTTTTTAAAAAAAATTGCTCATTTTACTCATCTTTCAACTGTAATACTAACTATAAATATGCGTAACACTAAGAATACCTAAATATAATTATCGGTATACTGAAATGTAATAGTGTTTTTGCAGAATATTTTTTATTTTTTAGTATTTTGATTTTATTTTTTGAAAGAAAGTAACATTTAAAAAATAACAACTTATATACATGAATGTAATTATTTGTACAAGTAAAGGTAACACTTTAGTAGATGAAATTTTAACAGATTTCTATAGATAATTTAATACTTTTACATTAACATTGTAAAACAGTTACGTTTACTTGTATAATAGTATATCTAAATGTTTTCAAATAATAAGTTACAATGAGTTCAATTTATCATGATAGTTATTATACAAGTAAAATGTAACATTCGTTTATAAAATTGTTACTTTCTTATTTTTACAATGTTACTAACACAAGTGTTTTTAATTCTAAAGTGTAAATGGTTGAATTATTACTTTTCTATACATATGTGTTACAATTATGTATAAACACTATTACATATAAGTAACACGTTCGTTACATTTTAGTTATAGTAAGTATAACTTATGGCAAACGAAGAAAACATAAAAAAAAAAAAAAAAACATTGTTACTTTTCTGTATATATGTATTACTTTTATGTATACTTACTGTTACATATAAGTAACATGTTTGTTACATTTAGTTATAGTAACTCTTACTTTTGGCAAACTGAAAAAATAATAATATAAAAACTAAAAAAACGCAAAAAAAAAAAATTGCCTGTGGGTCAAGGATCCGGGCCATGGGTCAAAAAATGACCCGTCTCTACCAAGAGACGGGTCATGGTGTTCTCATACAAGTTTTTGTAAGTGATAAACTACAAACTAATAACGCATGCTGTGAATACCCCTTTCTGATGAAGTGAAGCATGGGAAGTATCTTGCAATAATCATTAATAATAAAGGGAAATATTCATAGCAACATTAAAAATATGAGAGTCGCCACGCCGTTTTAATTATAGCCAAAACATTGAGAAAAAACATGTTAATGGGTTCGGGGGTCAAATTACAACAAGATAAGAATATTAAGCGTTATCACTCCTATTGCCCGAATGATCGGTATTTCTATCATGATGCGGTGTATGTTGTGTGTAATGTCTTTGAGACCGAATCCGATGATTGCCTACGTTCCTCTCAATGTGAGAAGCTCAGGTCAGCGTAGTTCGCGAAGAATTTAGAATAGGCAGAAGAATCGGGGTCATGCGTAATGAGGGGGAAATTACCTAAATATTAGGTTTTAGAAGCAGTTCCTAGATCATGTTCGGGTTGATGAACCCTAGATCATCATCGGCTATGAAATAACATATTAATCATGAAGATCGCAACCCTAAATATGGCATAAATAAGGTTTTAATCTAAGAACACGAAGAACATGCGAGGAACATATTATGAACATATGAATAATATGATGAACATATGAATAAACATGCTAAGAACATGAATATTATGAATCTACACTAAGAACATGGCAAGAAGATGAAGAAAAAGTTAGAAAACTTACCTATGTTGGCAAGAAATAAACCTAGACCTTCTTGGGAGTCTTGAAGATGTTCTTGGATGCTTGAAATGCTTAATTAGGGAGAAAAATAGTGTTTAAGAACTCTAAAATTCGGAATTAAAGCTCTAAAAGTCGGACCTTTGATTATGAGGTAAGGATGACCTTTATATAGCAATCTGAGGGAGGGATCAGACGGCTGAGATGCTCTGGGGCGAAGATGGCAGATGTGGCCGCGTGGCCAAGGACAGATGTGGCCGCGTGGCCATCATTCCTGGCTGACGTGATTTTCAAGCTAGGGTTTGATTTTAAACTAGGAAACCCTATTTTGGTCATTTTTGGTACATTCTAGAATATTGAGCTATATTTTGGGAATCTGGGACAAGTCTTTGCAAGGTTTCTAATTCCTAATAAGTCCTTGTAGATTTGGGAAAGCCTTAATTAACTCATTTTCAGATCGGGTACTAACAGTAGCCCCTCGGCGACGCTTCTTGCAAGGCAATGGGGGGTCGACGATAAGAAAGAAGGATCCGTTCTGAAACTTGAGTTTTGAAACGAAGGAAAGATAATGAGACGGCTGGACCTTTGCAGGAGACCTACGTATCCGCGGGGAATCAAGCCAAACGTAGTTCAAATCTACTGGGGAAATTTCTAACGATTGTCTTCTGATGGAGAGCAACGAGTAAGCCTTCCGCTGGGGATAATTTTCATGAAGGAAAATCTGCTGGGGAATGAGAAATGACCAAGTCGGTCGGGTGGCTGAACCTTTTTAGGCTTCCTACGTATCCTCAGAGTAATCAAGCCGGTCTTAGTTCGGAGATGTGAACAAGAATGGTGCGAGATATAAAGACGGCAAGGTCTAGGTAATCCCAAGATGAAATGTCAATTGCTGGAACATATGCTATTAGAAACGGTAGGGCTTCTGCAAATCGCGATAGATCTAGAACACGCATGATATAGAGACGGACGGGTACCTGCAACCACAATGGTCCTAAGAAAATGCTGGGGTACGCTCGAGGTAGAAACATTCGGGTTTCGGTAATCGCAATGAAAGGTTTGAATGTACAAGATATGAAGACGGCAGGGTCTAAGTAATCCCGATGCTTCTCATGAAAAGAAATAGAAATTTTGGGGAGGCTTTCTTGACCTTAAATAACGAATTTATGTCAAAATAGGCTAAGGGAGGCCTAAAACGAACAAACACAGAATAGAGCAGGGGTAAATTGGTAATTTTGCCTAAGAAGGCGAACATGGCCGCGTGGCCAAGTCTTTTGATTGGCCGAATTCTTTTTCACACGGATTGATCAAAGGGGGAGATCGGACAACTGGGATTGCTTAAGGCGATCTTGGCCGCGTGGCCAAGATCCTCCTCGGGACATAGGGCCGGTTGTCGCGACCCCGACCCCGCGGGCACGGGACTCGCGAGCTGGACGTCGACTTCACACACAAATACTAAAATACTGAATATAAAAATTCCATTTTATACCAAAAGATGATAGTACGAGTTTTATAAATCCAAGTTGACAACAACAAAATACAACTAACATAAGCTCCACAAGCTCATACCCAAAAATACAAAATACACAATTCTTAATGACGTCAAAGTTTGGTGACACTATCCCAATGGTTATACATTTAAATAATGCAAACCGAAACAACCTTCCCAAAAGTTACTTCCACACTCGACGTTCTCCTCGTGATCAGCGAGTACTAATCCTTTCCTCCTGGGGGGGGGGGTTAAGGAAAAACAAAGAGAAAAGAAAGGGGGTGAGATAAATCTCAATAAGTTACTAATGCAACTACATGACATGTTATGATGCAATAAGCAATAATAAATCACATATAGCATATAGCAATTAGCAGTTAACAGATAGCAGCGGAAATGAACAATTAACAAAGGATATTAGCCAAGGTTTCCCAACTGATAGAACCAAATAAAGGATCGCTGCGCAGCTTCAACAATCAACCAATCAACATCTTCATAGTAGCATAAAAGCTGAAAAGAAAACCCCGGTACCGGAACCATAACCAATAGTAACATGTCACAAAGGACGGGGGAGATGACACAAAGTCAAAACCCAAAAGGTTAGCTAGACTACTTCCAAAGGAAGCTAGCTCATCCCAACCAAGGCCAATCTGGATGAGGAAATAAGGACCAATGGGCGATGCTATACTGGACTTGGCTTGAGCCATTATAGCATTATCCATTGCCTGACTCGAACACAAATAACCAGCTGGAGTTTCAAATAAATGCTAAGTAATAAATACTAGCTTAAATAAACAACTAATGATTCCAAAGTAGGGAACCATTCCAATTAAATCACCACAAGGGTAAACCAATCCAAACAACACATCAAAGATGTCTAACATTCCCAAAATGATACTTAATCAAATCTCATAACATTTTTATTCACAAAGGAACCAATTCCAATTAATAAAGTGTTTCACGATGTTAACTTAAGTTAATTAGAGTAAATAAACCTAAGCTAGGGAAGCCACTTAGTTTTAAACAAGCAAAAAGGCAGATTTCCAGAACAGGGGGGGCGGGCGGGCGCTTGCAAGGGGGCAGGCGGGCGCTTATTTGACCAGAAGGTTTGGCCTAAGGAAAAAGCCAGGTAGGTGGGCGCCTGGTCGACGGGCTGGGCCGAGGATCAGCTGGGTTCTTCCTGATTTCTTACCAATTTCACAAATTCTCAAAATCAATCACAACTAAACTTTCCACCAAGCATAAACATGAACCAAAACAACTTAAAACTAGAAAGGGACCTAAATCACATCATCTATCATCCCAAACTAAGATTAAATCCCAACATTCAAAATATCACAAAAACCAATCCAAAAATCCAAATGAGTTCTAAACTCAACCAAAACACCATATATATGAACTAAAGCATTACATAAACTAAAGATGAACATTTTAGCATAAAAATAGGGGAAAAGCAACTTACTTGAATTTATGAAAGATGGCGGAATTCGAATATTTTTGACTCCACACGATCCTATCGAAGATCTAAACACATTTCATAAAATGAGCACTAAGAAATAGAGGGAGGAAGATGACTAAAATGAAGGAAGAAGGAGGGGAGGGAGTTTACCTTTCAAGGAAGAGAGAGAGAGAGAAAGAATGCAGTGTGTGTGTGTGGTGAGGAAGAGTGAGGGAGAAGGGGAAGTAGGGAGGGAGTAGGAGATGATTATTCAAAATGTTACACTAAGGCCCCCTCCTCATCTACCTAGTACAATTAAACCCAAATAACCCTTCTACCAATTTAATCCCCTACTCCATACTTAACACAAAATCAACCAAATAATGCTAGACACAAATTAATATTATGAGATATAAAATGCGCACATAAATAAATAATCAAATAAATAAATAAATAATTAATTATTTAATAATAATATAGAGACGGGTTTTCGGGTCGTGACATTCACTCCTCCTTAAAGAAAATTCGACCCGAATTTTAAAGGTACTTACCCGAAACAAAAAGCCACGGATATTTCCGTTCCATCTCTTCTTGAAGCTCCCACGTCGACTCTTCGACATTGTGATTCCTCCATAGCACTCTAACCAACGCAATTCTTTTATTCCTCAACTCTTGGACTTTAGTATCAAGAATCCGAACCGGTCGTTCCTCATATGACATGTCAGGCTCGATGTCCTCGGGTACCCTTGGTAACACGTGAGATGGGTCATGCAAATACTTCTGAAGCATAGAAACATGAAAGACGTTATGCAATCGGTCAAGAGAAGATGGCAAAGCGAGTCGATAAGCAAGAAGTCCCACTTTCTCCAAAATCTCAAACGGTCCAATAAACCTCGGTGCTAATTTACCTTTCTTCCCAAACCTTCGAATACCAACCTTCGGAGACACCTTCAAGAACACAAAGTCTCCGGTCTGAAAATTTAGATCACGTCTTCGGTGGTCCGCATAGCTCTTATGTCGACTCTGGGCAGTCTTCAATCGATCCCGAATAAATTTGACTTTCTCAACTGAATTCTGAACCAAATCGATACCCCATATCTTTGCTTCCCCGACTTCATCCCAACAGATAGGCGATCTACACTTTCTCCCATATAACGCTTCGTAAGGAGCCATCTCGATACTAGCCTGATAACTGTTATTATAAGAAAACTCCACTAGAGGTAAATGAACATCCCAAGAATCAGAAAAGTCTATCGAACAAGCTCGCAACATATCCTCCAAAATCTGAATAGTCCTCTCGGATTGACCGTCGGTCTGAGGATGAAAAGCTGTACTAAATCTCAAATCGGTACCCAAATCTTCCTGTAACGCTTTCCAGAATCTAGAAGTAAACCTCGGATCACGATTCGACACAATGCTAACCGGAACCCCATGCAATCTCACAACCTCATCCATAAAAAGGGTCGCAAGTTTCTCCATCGAGTATCTGATATCAATCGGTAAGAAATGAGCACTCTTGGTCAATCTATCCACAATTACCCAAACACTGTTAAACTTCCTACGGGTACGAGGTAGTCCCGTAACGAAATCCATAGTCACATGTTCCCATTTCCACTCCGGAATCTCTAATGGATGAAGTAGTCCTGCGGGTCTCTGATGCTCAGCTTTGACCTGCTGACAAGTTAGACACCTCGATACATACTCAGCTATTTCTCTCTTCATGTTGTTCCACCAAAATTGTTGTTTCAGATCCTGGTACATCTTCGTACTACCGGGATGAATAGTATATCTCGATTTATGACCCTCATCTAAAACTTGCCTCTTTATACCGTCAACATCGGGCACACACAAACGTCCACGAAAAGTCAACACCCCAATCGAACTCAAAGAAAAATCCTCGAAGTTCTTCTCCTTCAATTTACCCATTATTTTCATTAACTCGGGATCTTCTTTCTGAGCTTCCTTTATTCTTTGAATTAGGGTCGGAGATACCCTAATATTCGCAAAAATAGCCCCATGTCTTGATTCACGAGGACACCAATCTCGAACATCCTCAAGCATTTTCCACTCTCGAACCATCATCGAAGCCACATAAGATTTTCTACTAATCGCATCGGCTACAACATTTGCTTTCCCGGGATGATAGGATATCTTACAATCATAGTCCTTCAAAAGTTCCATCCATCGACGCTGTTGGTTATTAAGTTCCTTCTGAGAGAAAAGGTACTTCAAACTCTTGTGATCCGTGAAAATCTTGAATTTCGCTCCGTAAAGGTAGTGCTTCCACTTCTGAAGAGCAAATACGATAGCTGCCAATTCCATATCGTGAGTAGGATAATTCTGTTCACTCGGACTAAACTTCCTCGAAGCATACGCGATCACTTTCCCATTCTGCATTAAAACGCAACCCAAGACTTCCTTCGATCCATCACTATAAATCAGTAAGTCATCGTTCCCATTCGGTAATGTAAGAATCGGTGCAGTAGTCAACCTCTTCTTCAATTCCTCAAAACTGTTATCACACTTTTCGGTCCACTCAAACGGAACATTCTTTCGGGTCAACTGCGTCAACGGTGTAGCAATCCGCGAAAACCCTTCTATAAACCTCCTGTAATATCCGGCTAACCCCAGAAAACTTCTGATCTCAGTCACTGTCTCGGGTCTCTTCCAATCAACAATAGCTTCTATCTTCGAAGGATCCACAGAAATCCCATCTTTAGAAATAACATGCCCCAGAAATGAAACTTTCTCGAGCCAAAATTCACACTTACTAAACTTCGCGAACAACTGTTCCTTTGCTAGTACTGATAAAACTGTCCTCAGATGTTGCTCGTGTTCCTCTCGAGATTTAGAATAGACAAGGATATCATCGATGAAAACCACTACAAACGAGTCAAGATAGGGATTGAAGATTCGGTTCATCAAATCCATAAACACGGCCGGTGCATTAGTCAACCCAAACGGCATAACCACGAATTCATAATGACCATAACGAGTGCGAAAGGCAGTCTTCGGAACATCATCCGATCGAATCTTCAGTTGATGGTACCCACTCCTCAAATCAAGTTTAGAAAATACTACCAACCCTTGAAGTTGATCGAATAAATCATCAATATGCGGTAGAGGATATTTGTTCTTCACCGTTACCTGATTCAACTTTCGGTAATCAATACACAACCTCAATGAACCATCTTTCTTTCTCACAAACAAAACCGGTGCTCCCCACGGGGAAACACTAGGTCGAATAAACCCTCTATCAAGCAACTCCTGCAACTGAACCTTCAATTCTTTCAACTCTGCCGGGGCCATTCTATAAGGTGCTTTCAAAATCGGAGCTGTACCTGGTAGAAGATCTATACAGAACTCTATCTCTCGATCGGGCGGCATATCGTACTCAGAAGAGAAAACGTCAGGAAATTCCCTAACTACCCGAACACTTTCCAAACCGGGTGATTCTTTCTTGGTATCAAGCACACTAGCCAAGTAACCCTCACAACCACGATGCAAAAATTTTCTCGCTTTCACATAAGAAATTAAACGAATATTTCTACTCAAAGGACTAGCCTCAAAAACAAACTTAGGCACATTGGGAATAGAAAAAGTAACAACTTTCTTACGACAATCAACAGAAGCATGAAACTTGCTCAACCAATCCATACCCAAAATAACATCAAAGTCTTGAATCGGAAGGACTACCAAGTCCGCACACAAGACACGACCACATATAAGCACATCACAAGCACGAAATACTCTATCAGTCACCAAACATTCTCCTATAGGGGTCGACACCTCTAGCACATAAGGTAAAGACTCAAATGCAACATTTAGTAAAGAAGAAAATTGCATAGATATGTAAGAATGCGACGATCCTGGATCTACTAACGCACGAGCGCTCACATTAGACATAGAAACAATACCTCCAATAACGGAAGGATCATCGGTAGCTTGTTGTTGATTCAGGGAAAATACCCTTCCTTGGACTTTGGGCTTTCCCGCAGCATCTCTTTTCTGACCCTGAGAAGAACCAGCTCCTGACCCTGATGGTTGGCCTATGAACCTCGGGCAATCTTTTGCAAAATGCCCCAACTGACTACAATTGATACACTTTCCTTGCTTCTTCCAACACCGGTCCTTTGAATGGCCTTCCCTCTGACAATTGGTGCATATCCTCCTATTTTGGTTCCCCGGAGTAGTACCCGGATTCCTTGGTACGGCTTGTCCTTTAAACTGAGACGGTCCTCCCGAATTACCTCGGTTATCTGAACGCTGATGTGGTTGTGATTTGGTATGACTTCTTTGCTTACCCGTGTTCGTGACCTCGGTCTTCCTCTTATGTTCCCCAATGTCTTGCTCGATTAGATATGCACGATCCACGGCATCCTGGAATGTCAGAATCCTCTGAGCTATAAGCTGAGTCCGGATAGATGTCTTCAAACCTCGGATAAACCTCATCGCTTTCTGCTCCTCCGTCCTCACAAGATAGTCACAGTACCTGGCTAATTCTGTGAACTTAGCTGAGTACTGAGCCACGGACAACAAGCCTTGTTCCAAATTGAGAAGCTCGATCTCCTTCCGGTTCTGATCAACTACCGGAATAAAATGTTCTTTGAATTTCCGCACAAAAAATTCCCACGCATACGGTGTATTAGTCTCGTCCCAACTTGCTTTAATCCCTTTCCACCAATGCTCGGCGGCACCCACAAGCTTATAGGCCGAAAATCGAACCTTATCCTCGCCAGTGCAACCAAAGACATCATAAATTTTCTCCATTGATTCTACCCATAGCTCGGCCTTCTTCACATCGGGTTCCCCATTATACTCCGCCGGTTTCAGTTTCAAGAATTGCTCCAAACCGTATCGGGGTGGTGGTGCTTGCTCTACTCTCGGTCCTTGGTCATGAATAGCCTTCATGGACGCCTTAAACATACCCTGAAACATTGCACGGGCTTCATCTCTTGTTTCATTCTGATTTGAAGTTCCGGCGTTACCTTCACCACTTCTTCTTCTAGCCATTTCGAATAAGTGCCTGCGTAAAACAACAACCGTTACTCACTCCGAACACGACTACCCTCCTAGATCATACTAGTCCACCTATACTTAAACTTAGAGCTAAACCATAGCTCTGATACCAACTGTCGCGACCCCGACCCCGCGGGCCCGGGACTCGCGAGCTGGACGTCGACTTAACATACAAATACTAAAATACTGAAGATAAAAATTCTATTTTATACCAAAAGATGATAGTACGAGTTTTATAAATCCAAGTTGACAACAAAAAAATACAACTAACATAAGCTCCACAAGCTCATACCCAAAAATACAAAATACACAATTCTTAATGACGTCAAAGTTTGGTGACACTATCCCAATGGTTATACATTTAAATAATGCAAACCGAAAAAACCTTCCCAAAAGTTACTTCCACACTCGACGTCCTCCTCGTGATCAGCGAGTACTAATCCTTTCCTCCTGGGGGGTTAAGGAAAAACAAAGAGAAAAGAAAGGGGGTGAGATAAATCTCAATAAGTTACTAATGCAACTACATGACATGTTATGATGCAATAAGCAATAATAAATCACATATAGCATATAGCAATTAGCAGTTAACAGATAGTAGCGGAAATAAACAATTAACAAAGGATATTAGCCAAGGTTTCCCAACTGATAGAACCAAATAAAGGATCGCTGCGCATCTTCAACAATCAACCAATCAACATCTTCATAGTAGCATAAAAGCTGAAAAGAAAACCCCGGTACCGGAACCATAACCAATAGTAACATGTCACAAAGGATGGGGGAGATGACACAAAGTCAAAACCCAAAAGGTTAGCTAGACTACTTCCAAAGGAAGCTAGCTCATCCCAACCAAGGCCAATCTGGATGAGGAAATAAGGACCAATGGGCGATGCTATACTGGACTTGGCTTGAGCCATTATAGCATTATCCATTGCCTGACTCGAACACAAATAACCAGCTGGACTTTCAAATAAATGCTAAGTAATAAATACTAGCTTAAATAAACAACTAATGATTCCAAAGTAGGGAACCATTCCAATTAAATCACCACAAGGGTAAACCAATCCAAACAACACATCAAAGATGTCCAACATTCCCAAAATGATACTTAATCAAATCTCATAACATTTTTATTCACAAAGGAACCAATTCCAATTAATAAAGTGTTCCACGATGTTAACTTAAGTTAATTAGAGTAAATAAACCTAAGCTAGGGAAGCCACTTAGTTTTAAACAAGCAAAAAGGCAGATTTCCAGAACAGGGGGGCGGGCGGGCGCTTGCATGGGGGCAGGCGGGCGCTTATTTGACCAGAAGGTTTGACCTAAGGAAAAATCTAGGTAGGCGGGCGCCTGGCTCATCGAGGGCGGGCGCCTGGTCGACGGGCTGGGCAGAGGATCAGCTGGGTTCTTCCAGATTTCTTACCAATTTCACAAATTCTCAAAATCAATCACAACCAAACTTTCCACCAAGCATAAACATGAACCAAAACAACTTAAAACTAGAAAGGGACCTAAATCACATCATCTATCATCCCAAACTAAGATTAAATCCCAACATTCAAAATATCACAAAAACCAATCCAAATGAGTTCTAAAATCAACCAAAACACCATATATATGAACTAAAGCATTACATAAACTAAAGATGAACATTTTAGCATAAAAATGGGGGAAAAGCAACTTACTTGAATTTATGAAAGATGGCGGAATTTGAATATTTTTGACTCCACACGATCCTATCGACGATCTAAACACATTTCATAAAATGAGCACTAAGAAATAGAGGGAGGAAGATGACTAAAATGAAGGAAGAAGGAGGGGAGGGAGTTTACCTTTCATGGAAGAGAGAGAGAGAGAGAATGCAGTGTGTGTGTGTGGTGAGGAAGAGTGAGGGAGAAGGGGAAGTAGGGAGGGAGTAGGAGATGATTATTCAAAATGTTACACTAAGGCCCCCTCCTCATCTACCTAGTACAATTAAACCCAAATAACCCTTCTACCAATTTAATCCCCTACTCCATACTTAACACAAAATCAACCAAATAATGCTAGACACAAATTAATATTATGAGATATAAAATGCGCACATAAATAAATAATCAAATAAATAAATAAATAATTAATTATTTAATAATAAAATAGAGACGGGTTTTCGGGTCGTGACACCGGTGCAGTGCCTTGGGTTCCCCATGATCCTCCTTGGGACATGCTTCATCCTGCTAGGCTGAGGACCTTCTTGACTCCGACTCCGGCGGAGCACTATAGGGGTAGTAATGACTATGATGGCTTTGTACGGACACGCCTGATCAGCCCACAGGTACGGGTTAGGATGCTATCAGGAGAGGGATCGAGCTTGGCCCGCTATGTTGGGCGGAGTCGGCCTTTGGTTGACATGCCTCTTCATTCGAGCAGCGTCAGAGTGGTGCGAGGCGGCCGAGCGGAGGAGATCAGCTTGGAGCCGACAGATGCAAACATGGTGGAGAAGCCATTCGTTCCACCGCCTGATGCTGGGGTATGATTTATAACTTTATTTCAGATTTATCCCACGCACACATTTTTGTTTTCTTATCCTTATTCATTGTTTCTGACTTCTCCAAGTCACCCGGGAAGCATACGTTCGATCCGTTCGGTGAGATATCATCCCTATACGCTTATTGAGAGAGGCGTATCATACTTGTACCTGCCAGAGGGAGGATGTTGTTATACCACAGCATCGAGAATGCTCTCATGCTGAGGCTGGGTCTTCCCATACTGGTGGACGGGCAATCCGGGGGCGGAGCTCAAGTGCCAGTGGCTCGCGTTGTTTGACACAGCGACGAGACACTACCGAGGAGGATTCAGATTAGCCCGGGCCATTTTTATTTCTTTCCTGCATTGTTAGTTGTAGTATAGACAGATATACTAGACATTTAAAAGCAAAGAATTTATGTACTAGTCTAATGATATTAAGTCAACTTATTTGTACAAACTAGTTTTTACATTTTTCCTAATTTTATACAATGCATGAGCCATGGGGATGGGTACGTACATATTCATGGATTCTGCATGGGATCCATTGCGGTGTGGGAGTGACCAAACTCAGGGACGGGATTGAAACTTCTGCACGGGGCGATGATGGCCGCGTGGCCAAGGGCGAATATGGCCGCCCTGCCAAGAGCGAAGATAGCCGTGTGGCCATGATTTACGCCGTCTTTGCTTTTCCTTTTTCTTGCAAGAATTGGAATCCGAAACCTACTAAAACAAGGCTTGGAACAGTCCTAGATTCGTACCAACAGCAGTTTTTGCTTATTTTCTTGTCTGAATACTCTCTTTTCTTACTTTCTTAATGGACCATCATGCTAGGATTTCAAGGGTTGAAAGAGGCATTTATATTTCAGCTTTGGAGAAGTGGGTTGCCAAAATTTCGGGCTCTTGTCACAAAGACTTTAATCAACGATTTGGCATAAAATGTCTTTGGTCATTCTTCCATATGAACCCAAATGTGAATCTCTTGCGTCCAGCTGCCAACTTTTGGGATGAAAATAACCATGTATTTAATTTCTCCTATAATGAGTTAGCACCCACATATAAGGACTTCATGACACTTTGTAGAGGTGAGGAGAGGGAGGAAGTAGCTTTGCCCTTTGATGCTATTCCCTTGCAGAGAAGGCTAGTAACTTTTGGTGTACCTGAGGACAGAATTGGTGGGTATGTCAGAGCTAAACATGTAAACCTTTCTTGGATGCCCGAGTATTTCATGCATAGGGATGTTACCTCCACCGTTGCTCTAGATCGTCTTGCCTTGTGTTTGTTCGCTCTGATTCTTTTCCCTGCCCAAATTGGATTTGCCAGTGGGGAGTGTCTAGACATGGTGATTTGAGCTCGCTTGGGCCACAACATTGTGCCTATCATCTTAGGAGAGGTTATCTGTGGCATTCGTCTGCTTGTTGCTCATGGTGACATGACGAGAGGTAGTGACAGATTGCTGACCATGTGGCTTCAGGAGAGGCTTAGGGTAAATTAACCACCTCAGTCTGGGAATGTTGCTTCGTAGGTTCATCGCAGCAGGGGCATTGTGGAGCAGTTTGAGCATAAGTCGCGCAGGGATTGGGAGGTTTATCTAGCTGAACTGGTGACTGATGGCATTCAGTGGGTAGTGTCGATATGGCGGATCCAGTCTTTGAGGGTTAAGCAGGTAGGGTCTTACTTGATCCGTGTCCCGATACTTTTCGAGACCACATTTTATTATCCCACAAGGGTGCTTCGACAGTATGGACTGGCCCAGACTATCCCTTAGGCTCGGGATAAGAACTTGGCAAAATTCCCCTTCAAGGTCCTTTATTTGGATGCTAGTGCTTCGACCCTTCTGTCTCAGATCTGGGGTCAAGATGCCTTTTCGTATATGACCTTCCTTTCACGCTCCCGCAATACCTGTTTGTCACTAGAGTACTTTACTTGGTATGAGGAGAGACTTGGGGAAATGAAGCAAACTCTAGAGAACCTAAGAGGCTCTACATTGGGAACCCGTGCTTCAAGTATCTCATTGAGAATGAGGGAGGATTTGGCCTTTGAGAAGGAGAAAGGGAAGAGGATTGCTAATGGGGATGGAAAAGAGGTGACGACTCCGAGGAAGAGGAAGAGGAAGGTTGGAGAGATTTTGCAAGGTAGAACCAAGGGTGTTAGTGCCTTCGAGGCGAGATTTTGCGAGAAACCTATCAAGAAAGCAGTTCGCCGAGGACTAAGGAAGAAGAAAGAGACCGACGGCACAACAAGCGCTAAGGAGTAGTCCCGAGTATCCATCCACAGTCATTGCAAACACATTAGTTTTAATTTCATTTTATTTCTGTAGCGACCCCAAAACCCGTCCCTATTTATTTTATATTTTTGGGGGATTTTAATTTGACATTAGGTGTGCATTTTATGTACTGAATCATATTTTATGATTTGCACATCTTACTTGATTAATTGTGGTAGTCACTTGGTTAGTAGTAATAATTGTTAAGGGAGTAAATGAATTAGTTGAAACTATAGGGTCCTTTGTGGAATTTAAAGTATAAGGGCTTAATTGTTCAACTTGGAACTAGAATGACCAAAGTAAAAACTTGGGTAAAAATCTTAATATGCTTATCTCTCCCCTCTCTCTGTGTTTACAATCAGCCAGATTTTCTCGTTCTTTCCTAGGGTTTGAAAGAAAAGGTAAGTTCATCCTAGTTTAATTTATTTCTTTTTATTTACTACTCCGTTTTAAAATCTAATTATATAAAAATGATCAGGGCATTGAATAGGTCATTTCTACCCGAACAAAACATATTTCTGCGATACTTTTTCCCGAAATAGGTAAGTTACTAATCCCCCTTTAAATGTTAAAATGGTCATATATGTGATATATGTGATGTATGAACTCTTTTGTTGTATTATTTGTTAAAGAACTTGAAAGGATAATTAAAGTTGGTGAAAGTTGATGTTGATGTTGTAAAGAAGTTAGTTTAAGTGTTGTGTAACTCAGTTGTATTGAGTTATATTTGGTAAGATAGAAGTTGTAGTAGTACTTTTGGGACGGTGAAACGAAAAGAGTAAAATTTAGTGCGTTTTGGCCTGTCGAGTGATGTGGGCGGCCGCCCAAAATGGGCGCGCGGCCACACATTCCATCGGGAAGGTTTAGGGCTTGAAGGTGATGTTTTGGGAGACCGCACATTCTGGTGTCGGCGGCCGCCGAGGTGAATGGAGGGACTAAAACTGTTCCAATTTAATTGAGTTGTGATTCAATCTTGGTCTAGGTCTTAGGTGATATCCTAGAGTACCTAGAGGGTTGTTGTGGAACACCAAAGTGGTGGAATTGGTCCTTTGTGATCGAGTTTAAATGGATGTAACCGTTTGGAATGATTATGTTGTGACTTAATGTCATTGATAAAAGATTGTGTTATGACTTTATGTCAATGTTGTGAACTCTTTATGAGTAGCGTGTTTACATCTTTATGATGGTTTGTGTGGTTCCATACTTTGGAATCATGCCCCGGTTGTTGTTTAAGCAAGTATTTATTACTATGCTCGTGTTAAAGTCCAGCTGGTACTTGTTGTGGAGTCGGGCAGTGGTAGAGATTATAACGGCACACGAGCCAAGTTCATTGTAAGGCTTCTACCATTGGTTTCCCATTTTTAACCCCCTTCCTTGGGCCAGAGGTTGGGCACTTTTGGGTTATGACTTGGTGTCATTTTCCCCCGTTGTTGTTGTTGTTATTGTTTGGTTCATGAACCGCTTCAGCCCTTTGGTGCTGCTCAGTTGATACCTTTCTGATGGTTATATGTTTGATTCGAGAACCTTGGCTCAGTATCCACTTATGAGTGTTTATTTTCGCCTTATGTGTGGTATGATGGAGTGGCTTTGCCTCTCATGTTATGTGCTAAATGAATGTTTATTGACATTGTTCAATTATGAGTATCATTTCAGCATGTAACGTAGTTGCATTTTAGTAGCTTACTGAGATTTATTCTCACCCCGTTCCTTTCAATGTTGTTTTCCTTAGATAAAGGAGAGCCTAGGGGATAGGTCACTTCACAAGGGAGGACGTCGAGGTGGTGATTTTGGGTAAGACATTTTGGGACATGTGTTATGTAAAGGCTACATTATGTAAATGTATAACCTTTTGGGTAGTGTACCCGTGACTTCATCTTTGTATCACCTATTTTTGGAACATTTTGGTGATTTGTAAATTTGTAAGTAAAGTGTGTAAGCCTTGTGGCTAAGTACTGTGGGTTGTGAAAGTTTGTTTGTCTGAAATGAAATCAAGTTTCAAGTAAATGTGTTTGGTTATATGAAACTTTTATGAAAGGACATTTCGAAAAATTTTCCTTAAATGTTTTATTACGTCTTCCGTACGTGTCCCGAACGTGGGGCCAAGTAGGACCACGGGTCGGGGTGCGACAATTTCAGTGTTTAGTTAATTTCATAACAGATTATGTAATCGCAAGTTTAATCGAGCTTAGACTCATCAAATAAGTGTAACATGCAATGATTGTGGAAATAAAAGTTAATTTTCTTTGTTGAAAAACACAGATTCTCCTTTTATTACTCTATGGCCAAATTTGGATGTTTATTTATTTTTTAGACCGCACCTTTGAAAGGCTGCCTACATTCCCCTTTTACAAATAGGACTAAGGGTCTCAGGTCATCGTAGTTCATCCCAGTCAGACTAGAATTATTTTAATAAAGGGAAGAAAGAAGGGGGGATGCTCTAATTTTTGCCTAGACCGCCCTTGCGGGTTTTCAGTCTAGCGAGATTTGTACGCACCCTTTTTTTTGCATAAACCGCCCTTTGCAGGTTTTCAGACTATCGGGCTTCTTTTTGCGTAATAACAAATTTTTTTTAGAGAAGGGGAGGGGGACTAGTCGTAGTAGCGTCTGATCTTGCTGAGGTTGACTGGTTCCTTGAAGATGCTTCTTGTTAGTTTCGCGGTGCGCTTTGAGTCTCGGTAGTCGAGAGTTGCCATTTCAAGTCTTCCACCTCTTGCAACAGATTGCGAATTCGATCTGTCGTCATGTGCGGCGGTACTATCATGTTGCTCTCGTTTCTGGGTTAGGGCATGTTGAACTGTAGGGGTTGCGGATTACCATTCTCCATGTAGCACCAACATCCTCGGCATTTGGCGAGCAACCCTTTATCTATGCAGTCTTGGATTTTTCTTTGTAAGGCCACACAACTGTTAGTGTCGTGACCCTCGTCTTGGTGGTATCAGCAAAATTTGGAGGGATCGAACGGTTGGAGAGGTGGAAACTGAGAGAGGAGTGTCTATTCTCGTAAGGGCTGCATTTTACCCATGATTTGCAATCCTTCGAACATTTTTACCGGTGGGATCCCTAGTTTTGTATTGGGTCGGAATGAAATTGGGTTGTTGTGCAAAAATTTTAGCAGTCTTTCGCTTGGCTCCTTTCCATAGCGCGGGGACCACTCTTCCGCTGATTCTGCGGGTTGGAGTTTGTTCCCATGTGTTAAGCGTAGGATGGGGGTTTTCATCAGGTACTGTTTGAGGTAATTGAATGCAATTTCACATCTCATACTCCAGCCTTTTTCTGCGCATCTCTCCATTTCTCTTAGTGTTGACTCTTCTATCGTTGTGACACGACCGAGGTATTGGAGTAGTTCCACGAGCTTTATTCTTTCATCTTTATTGTGGTTAGGCTGCATTTCCAAGATGGCTTGAATCTTCCTCGGGTCGGCCTCTATACCACGCTCGGTGACCATGTATCCTAGCACTTTCCCTCGACTGACGCCAAACGTGCACTTAGCGGGGTTCAAACGCATGGCGCGCTCTCTCAGCCTGTTGAAGAACTTTCTTAGATCTATCAGATGTTGACCGTCGGAGCCTTTTGAATGTATGATCATATCGTCCACATATACCTCGATCTCCTTGTGGAACATGTCATGGAACAGAGCGGTGACTTCCCTTTGATAAGTAGCCCCAGCGTTCCATAAACTAAACGGCATGACAGTATAGCAAAAATTACCCCACGGAGTAGTGAAGGCTGTCTTCTCTTGGTCTTCCTCGGCCATCTTAATCTGGTTATAGCCGGCGAAACCATTTACAAATGACTTGACCTCATAACTAGCCGTCGCGTCCACCAACATATTGATATTGGGCAGGGGAAGTCATCCTTTGGAGTAGCCTTGTTGAGATCTATGAAGTCTACACATACTCGGACTTTACCATTGGACTTCTTGACGGTCACGATGTTCGACAACCAAGTGGGGTATTCGATTACCCTGATGAAGCCTACGCGGAGCAGTTTCTCAATCTCTTCCTTTACTTGCAAGGAACATTCTGGCTTAATACGGCGTAACTTTTGCTTAACTGGCTTGGCATCTGGTGCTTTCAGGATTCTGTGCTCTACGATCGAGTTGTCAAGCCCCGGCATGTCCTTGTAAGACCATGCAAACACATCCACGTACTCCTTGAGTATCTCAATCAATGCTTCCCTTTCGGCTCCGCTGAAGAAGCTTCCAATCTACGTTTCCTTTGGTTCGGCTTCAGTTCCCAAATTCACGCACGTTAGACCTCATCGGCAGCTTGGGCTCGAGATTCCTTTTGATTAATAACCTGTTCTGAAATTTCTCTAATATATTCATCATTTAGCGTGTCTGTGTCTGCCTGTTCTAATGGATCATTATTAACTAAGTGTATATCATTAGGCTGATTATTAGTTAACTTATCAGTTAAAAGAGTGGCTATGGAGGGATACTCAGAAAGGTCGAGAGCTTCATTCATAGCGAAAGGAAATATGGCGTTTGCGACAAGATCATAGTCTTCAGATGTGAGGTCGTCAGACTTAGAGGAAGACTCGAACTCAAAAGACAAGAAACTAGACTCAGGGGAAGGGGATTTTAAGGAAGTGACAGGAAATACTACGGGAGGCACGGCAGGAGATCGGGTAAGCCCCAGCGTCCCAACCATAAATTCTGGAGTGGCTATGGGACCTCCGAGTGTGAAACAGTTTTTCAGCTTGCCCTCCATGGGCTTCACTAATGTCCTCGGGTCAACATTGTCCTTTGATTCATCTCCAATTGCGGCTACCATGTCCTTGTCGTAATCCATGTAAGTTAGCATCAGGTTGGTCCCGTCGAATTCTACGTCTCTGAAGATCTCGAACCCTTTCTACAACTTGCCGGTGTGGTCAAACCATGGTTCTCCGAACTCCAAACACGAAAACTCCTCGCCTTCCTTAATGAAGTAACTGTTAACAGAGAGGCGGTATGGCCACATTTCAGGCTATTTGTATGGAAACTTCACTTTATTGAGGAATTCTATCCTTTTCTGTTCCGCTATGTCTTCGGGAGTGAGGGTGTATCCAAGGCCAAATAGCCCTCTGTGATCAACTTCTTTAACCAAATCTATGGGACCTTGTAAGTTCTTACCTAGCCCCAGCCCCAATATGAAGCCCATCTTTCGTAGCGTCTTGACAATGGGTGCCACCTTATCTGAGGTTTTGGTGAGATCGATGGCGCAAATCTGTGATTGAGCGACTATTTCAAAACCATTGAAGAGTCTGCTCTCTTCTCCATGTTGTATTTGTAACACAGGAATGCCCTTGGTGTCCATCCCTTGGGCAGTTACTAGATCACTGTAGACAATAGTCACCTCATTTCCAGACTTAAACTTCACACATTGGTGCAAGGAAGAAGGAACCGCGCCTGACTGGTGCAACCAAGGCCGTCCCAAGAGGAGGGAGAAGGTCGCCGAGATGTCTATGACTTGGAATTCAGTGGGTAGAATATTAGTTCCAACGGTGATGGGCAGAGTCACAATGCCTATAACTGCACGGCAGGTGGAGTCGTAAGCCTTGATAGTTTACTTAGAAGGCTTTAAATCAGCGGTACGAACCCCAACAACATCCATCATCCTTGACGGAAAGATGTTGATAGCAGAACCATTATCAATAAACACACGAGGAATTTTCTTGCCATCGACCTCTACAGTGATATACAACAGCTCATTGTGATCAACCCCAAATATGGGTTTGTCTAACTCCGAGAAAGTGATGATGTTTCCATAGTGGATGTTACCGATCATGTGTGTGACATTCTCTGGAGTAGTATTTGATGGGACCATCGTAGCGGCAAGATTCTTCTCAAGCATGAGGCGGTGAGCAAGAGAGGAGGTGAGTAGGGACCAAAGCGAGATGTGTGCTTGGGTTTGCTTGAGTTGGGTAAGGATAGGATCTTCCTTCTCGAGGTCAGTTTGTTCAAGCTCCTTGCCAAAGATTCTCTTAGCACCCTTTGGGTCGGATTGGTACACTTGACCGGATCTTTTGAGCAGGCAAACCTCCATTTATAGGTCATGTAAAGAGAGTGGCGCCTCATGATAAGGGGGGAGCATTTCTACTTTCTCGGCTTGTTCGAAGATTTCGGCCCAAGACAAAGGTCGGTCGGGTTTGGGACCTTCCTTATCTAAAGATTCTACTTCATTAGCTAATTCATCCATAGACAACAAGTAGCAAGAAATTCCCTTATCATTAATCATTAAAGTACAATTTGCACCATCATAGTCCGCCACAACAGGCTCGGTCGGATCAGTGATCTCACTAATTTCTACCAAGAGTACATCACTAGCTAAAGAATCTCTAGGGTCTTCGATGATGGCGACGTGAACGAGCTCTTGTATAGCTTTCTTGAGGGCGAAGCATTCTTCGGTAGTATGACAGGTACACTTGTGGTAGTGGCAGAACATTAACAGGTCACAGTCGAGAGGAGGGAGATACCCTTCTAGCGGCCCGAGGGCCTTCATCTTCACAAGCGCCTCGAAGACACTAGCCATTGTCACTTTTGCTTTGGCGAAGGAATCCATGAGCTCTAGTATGCTGATCTCGCTTGTTTGCACCATGTTAACCCCACCGTTGTTGGGAAGAGGATTGTTCACTACATTGGGACCCTTTGTCTTTTCAATCTTCTTGTCATTGATCAACCCTAAAAACTATGCGCTTCAATTGGAGGCAACCATCCGTCGTGTGTCCCATATACTTGTGGTAATTTCAAAACTTGGAGGCATCCAAGTTGGCCTTTGGGTTGGCGGGTTGGTAGTTCTCTAGTGGTTTGACAAGACCTCTCTTGACTAGCACATCAAAGACTTTCCCCATAGGCATGCCAAAATCATCAAAATGCTCCCTCTCTCTTTGCGGCGGAGCCCCATTCCTTGTGACAGCTTGAACGTCGAACGGAGTTTCATTTTGGACCATTTTGACTTGTCCGACCGTATCTTTTCCACCCTTGGGAGGCGCAGGGTTTGTAGGAGCCTTGTAATGGAAGGAGTTGTTGTTGTTGTTGCTTTTGGTGGTGTCTTTTGGTGGTATTATTCTGGTGATGCCTGCTTCATACCTCACTCCGGCGTCAACCATTTCTCATAAATCAGGTAAATAACCATTACTGATGGCCACTTTCAACTCGGGGAGCAAGCACTTGTAGAAAATCTGCTTTTGTTCCTTCGCCTTAGGTGGATATTGAACCTCACACAGCTGGTGGTTCCACCTTTTGTAAAAGTCGTAAATGGGCTCTCCGGGCTTTTGCATAGTGTAGATACCCCAGGGGAACCACGGCTTGGCTAGAGCGGTGAATTATCCTAGGATGTCTAACTTGTTTTTAGAGTCGCCACCTATGTTTTGAGGAACATAAGAAAAACCTATAGATTGTAGCCTAAGTTTGATTACGAAAACAGAGATTCTTTGTTTTGAGGTTCGGGGGTTAGATTACGAGATGGTAAGTACCGAAACACCCATCTCGCCCAACTTAAGTTAGTCTTGCTTGATCAAAATCTACATAAATGAAAATGTTCTTCTTCTTCTTCTTTAAGTCACGAAAAGGGGGGATTTAAAGTAGGATTTGGAATGTAGGAGATAACTCCTTAACCAACCTCAATGAGATGAGGTGATCATTAGAGTCATGTCCCAAAATGATTTGGGTGATTGCACATTTGATTAAAGTAAAAGAGAGAGAGAGGAGATGAAATAGAAAAGAAAGGAAAAAGATGGACTTTTACCTACAATTTGAAGACCTTCAAGTGTTGCTTGAAGAAATCCTTGGAGAACCTTTAGAAAGTGATTTTGGTATAGTTTTTGTAAGTTCAATATTCCGTCTTTCTTTCGATGATTTTTCGATCCTTAAAAATGGAGGTAAAGAGAGGTTTTTATAGGTGAAAGAGGGGTGTTTTTGGTGCCAAAACTCAGTCACCAAGAAATCCTTCCCGGGCAAAATCCTGTAAGTTGAGCAAGGGAGGGAATCCTGGCCAGAAATCTGTAACTGACGCCCAGAGGCGCGCGCTTCCTGCTTTGGGGGCGGGAGGCGCGCGCGCCTGGATCCTCCTGTAGGAGGCGCGCGACTCAGAGAAGGAAATTTTGACAGAATGGACTAGAAAGTCAGCCCTGTCATTCAGTTTAGTCCCTGGACTTAACGAAGTCAGTCAGGAACTTAACGGAAGTGACATAAACTAACGAGAAACACTTAAAATGGGGAGAAACACAAAAATCAAATGTGCAATCGGGGGAGCGGTCCAAGGCGGGGTGTCTACAGAGCCCCTCGGCGACGTGGACTGCAAAGCAGAACACATCGACGAAAGTTAAAAACACCCGCCGAGGACATCACCAAGAAAAAAGCAAAGACTCGATGAAAACAGGAATTTGAAATTGCGAGAGATAGTGGTGCGCTCCCTGTGTGAGCGGCTTTTGTTGATAGAGGGGGTGGCATGATCCGTTAGGTAAACCTGCCGGCTGAGTGTTTTGAATGAGGCCGTTAGTGAACCGGTTTGATGAATCCATTAGTGAATCCCTTGGATGAGTCCGTTGGTGAACCCTTGTTGACGAATCCGTTAGTGAATCCCTTGGATGAGTCCGTTGGTGAACCCTTGTTGACGAATCCGTTAGTGAATCCGTTTGATGAATCCGTTAGTGAATCCCTTGGATGAGTCCGTTGGTGAACCCTTGTTGACGAATCCGTTGGTGAATCCGTTTGATGAATCCGTTAGTGAATCCCTTGGATGAGCCCGTTGGTGAACCCTTGTTGACGAATCCGTTGGTGAATCCGTTTGATGAATCCGTTAGTGAATCCCTTGGATGAGTCCGTTGGTGAACCCTTGTTGACGAATCCGTTGGTGAATCCGTTTGATGAATCCGTTAGTGAATCCCTTGGATGAGTCCGTTGGTGAACCCTTGTTGACGAATCCGTTGGTGAATCCGTTTGATGAATCCGTTAGTGAATCCCTTGGATGAGTCCGTTGGTGAACCCTTGTTTGACGAATCCGTTGGTGAATCCGTTTGATGAATCCGTTAGTGAATCCTTTGGATGAGTCCGTTGGTGAACCCTTAGTGAATCCCTTGGATGAGTCCGTTGGTGAACCCTTGTTGACGAATCCGTTGGTGAATCCGTTTGATGAATCCGTTAGTGAATCCCTTGGATGAGTTCGTTGGTGAACCCTTGTTGACGAATCCGTTGGTGAATCCGTTTGATGAATCCGTTAGTGAATCCTTTGGATGAGTCCGTTGGTGAACCCTTGTTGACGAATCCGTTGGTGAATCCGTTTGATGAATCCGTTAGTGAATCCCTTGGATGAGTCCGTTGGTGAACCCTTGTTGACGAATCCGTTGGTGAATCCGTTTGATGAAATATTGCTTTGAAGTCTCGTGCCATTTGGAGTCACACTTGACTTTTTTGAATTGTGGGGTACGGGCACAGTTGACCGCGGCCAGAAAAATGTTCCTGCTGGGGATGAAATGTTGAGATTGACTCTTGAGGGGGGTGTGGCACCCGTGACAGAACTTAGGGAGTTCGGAATCTGTGGGGAAACCTTGATACGATGCATGGACTTTTGCATGGGAGACTGTGAACCTGCCTGATGATGGGAAGAGCGAGAGCGGTAGCAGGGGGTGAGCACAGTGTTGGTGATGACGTGCCCGAGCTGTTGTGGCTGAGAGGATGAGGGATTGAAACACTTTTACTTTTGCCTGTAATAACATTTAACATGTATTTACAATCCTAGTTATCTTACTACTCATTTCATGTACTATTAGCGACTCGATCTTAGATGTCGACTCTTTACAAACAAATGTGTGCCCAAAGGATGCTTGTTGTCGATGCTTGAACTCCTTTTTTGTTGCTGGGATTTGTTTTGCTGCAGGTTGGATATGTTGAAGTGCCTGGGTTCTGTTCTGAACTGACAAGGGCTGTTTCTGTCTGAACTGCTGTCACAGGCGCGCGCGTCGGGCCTTGCTTGTGGGAGGTGCGCGCGTTTTGAAGCCTTGGTCGGAGGCGCGCGCTTCTGGACTGCTGAATTACAGCCCCTTTCTTTTCTGATTAGAATGTTCCAACAGGTATAAATTTGAACTATTTTCGACCAGAATGGTCACACATCATTCTTTTGCAAACACTTTCTCCTCCTAAATCACAAAATTCTTGTCATAATGGCCCCAATGACTTTCTCCTTTGAAGTTAAGGTTTCCGTCCCCGAGGGTGAGAAGTCCGTTCCAATGGTGAACGCCGTTCCAGCTGTGGGGTCCGTCTCGATGGTGGAGAAGCGTCCGAGCGTTTTTGATCGTTTGGGAAGGCCCAATGATGATGTTATTGACCCCGTGAGACCGGTGGTTCATGTGCGGGACTATAGACCCCGTCATTTTCCCAAGAAGAAGAAAGGTAAAGGAAATTCCTCATATGTGTGGAAGCGTCCCATGGTTGTCCCCGCTAAGGCTCCGCTTGATAAGGGTAAAGGGAAAGCCGTTGATGAAGCTCCGTCCCGTCCTAGCGTTTTCTCCCGTCTTGGCGGTCCCAAGAATGTTCCGTCCCCATCCAAGAAGACTAAAGGACATAACAAGAAGCAATGGGTTCCCAAACCTAAGAAAGATTAGATTTTTTCTTTGTACCCCAAGAGATTGCAATTAGACCACTTTGTTTTAGGATTTAATGTTTTGATGTCTTTTGTTGCTCAATAAGTCCATTGTAATGGTTTGAATAATTCATTGAATGAATAAAAATTGTATTTTGTTATTTGAAGCGAATTGGGTATTTTTGATATGTTTTAGACTGCACCCGAAGGTTGCCTACGTTCCTCCAGTTGGGAGGCTCAGGTCTTCGTAGTTCAAATAAACAAAGACCATTTTTTTTTATTTTTTTTTGTGCACCCTGTTTTTTGCCTAGACCGCCCTTGCGGGTTTTCAATCTAGCGGGCTTCTTTTTTGCACGTGCTCTAATTTTTGCCTAGGCCGCCCTTGCGGGTTTTCAACCTAGCGAGCGATTTTTTTTTTTTTTTTAATGGTCTTTGTTTATTAAGCGTAGAACCTCTTGAGCTTGTCGAGGTTGACCTCCTTTGGCAGCTGGTCACCATCTAAATCCATGAGCCGGACTGCACCACCGCTTAGTATCTTTTTGACCACGTACGGACCGATCCATCGGGGTCCCCATTTCCCCAGGGGATTCATGGCATTAGGAGGATGTTGTCTTAAGACCAAATCTCCTACATTGATGTTTCGAGGCTTCACTTTTTTGTTGAAAGCTCTTGCCATCCTTTGCTGATATGCCCTCGTGCGTTCGAGTGCTCTTAACCTTTTCTCGTCGAGTAAGGCTAGCTGTTCGTATCGACTTTGCATCCAGTTGACCTCGTTGACTTGATTCTCGAGGAGGACCCGTAGAGATGGGACTTCAAGTTCGATAGGGAGTACGGCTTCAGAACCATAGACCAATGCATAAGGAGTTTCTCCTGTTGCGGACCGTATGGATGTGCGGTAGCCCCACGATGCTAATGGTAGCTTCTCGGGCCAATCCCTTCCTGTTGAGATCATTTTCTTGACGATGGTCTCGATGGTCTTATTTGCTGCTTCGACTGCGCCATTTGCTTGGGGCCGGTAAGGAGATGACTTGTGCTTGGTGATCTTGTATTCTACCAAAAGCGCATCCATTTCCTTCTCAAAGTGAGAGCCGTTGTCGAAAATGATTTCATGAGGCACGCCGTATCGGCACATGATATTAATCTTTTCAAATTCGGCCACTTTCTTAGCGTTGAGGGTTCGATAGGCTTGTGCTTCGACCCACTTTGCGAAGTAGTCGACTGCCACTAGGACGAATGACTGCCCATTGCTCCCGGCAGGATGAACTTTACCGATGATGTCTATCCCCCAACAAGAGAAAGGCCAAGGTGTGACCATGTTGTAAAGTTGTGAGGGTGGAGCATGTTGCAGATTAGCGTGGAATTGGCACTTGGCACACCTTTTGACTTTCTCGATACAGTCTCGTTCCATAGTGCTCCAATAGTAACCAATACGAAGTATCTTCTTGACTAGCATAAACCCATTCATGTGGGGTCCACATTCTCCTTCGTGCACTTCACACATTATCTCTTGAGCTTCGGACTCATTGGCGCATAAGAGATTGATCCCGTCGTGGTGCCTTTTATAGACTCGGTCCCCAATCAGTACGTACCGAGAGGCTAACCTTTGCAGAGCTGCTTGAGACTTCTTATTGACGTTCTCGGGATAAGTGCCGTCTTTGAGGAAGTTTATGATATCCGAATACCACAGAGAGTTTGTTTGAACCTCGTTGATCTCAATACTCATGCAATATACCGGACTGTTCCTTCGAGCAATTTTGAAAGGCTTCACCATTTTCCCTTTGGGCATTTCAACTAATGAAGCTATAGTGGCCAGTGCATCGGCGAAGCGATTCTTATCCCTTGGCAGGTAGTTGAAAGTGATCTCTTGGAATTGTTCAACCAGTTCTTCAAGGTGCTGACCATACTGTTGGAGAGTCGGGTCTTGGGTTCGCCATTTACCCGACTGCTGATTGATAAGGAGCAAAGAGTCGCCGAACACTTCTAGTTCCGTGACGTTTCTTTCGAGAGCTTCTTTGAGCCCTGCTATGCATGCTTCGTACTCGGCAATGTTGTTGGTAGCTTCAAATTCCAGGCGTATGGCAATGGGAGTGTAGATGTCTTTTGGATCGACAAGCAATACCCCTATACCAAAACCGTGTTTATTGGCGGCGCCATCGAAAAAAAGTTGCCACTTGTCTTCCTCGGTTGCAGTGCAAATTAAATGCTCGTCGGGGAACTGTACATCTTCCCCCTTCACTTCGTCACACGGGAATTCAGCAAGCTGGTCACTGAACACTTTCCCCCTGATGGATTTTAGTGTGACGTAAGTGATATCATAGCCGGCGAGCATGAAGTACCATTTGGCTATTCTTGTTGACATGAAAGGCTTCTCGAAGATGTAGCGGAGCGGGTCCACCTTTGCTACTAGCTTGATAGGAAAAGCTTCCATATAGTGTTTGAGCTTTTGAGTGACCCAAACCAATGCTGCACATGACTTCTCTAAGACAGAGTAGTTCTTTTCGCCTCCTTGGAATCGGCGACTGACAAAGTAAATGGCGTTCTCCTTTGTGGACCCTCGTTGCTCTTGTGCTAACATACCCCTAGGGCTTCATCATTGACAGTGAGATAAAGCAACAGAGGTTTCTCCTTGTGCGGCGGAACTAGAACAGGAGGGCACGTCAAGTAATGCTTTACTTGATCGAAGGCTTCTTGGCACGCGTCGGTCCATTCTAGAGCCACATTTTTCTTGAGTAGCTTGAAGATTGGCTCGCATATGGAAGTGAGTTGGTGCACAAACCGACTGATGTATTGTAGTCCTCCCATGAAACCTTTAATCTCTTTCTGCGTCTTTGGAGGAGGCATGTCAATGATTGCCTTGATTTTGGAGGGGTCTACTTCGATTCCCCTTTCAGTGACCATATAACCAAGAACTTTGCCTCGGATAACCCCGAATGTGCACTTTGCAGGGTTGAGCCTCATCTTGTGTTGACGAATCCTTTCGAAGAACTTGCGGAGATCGATTAGGTGTTGACCATCGGTTCCTTTGGAGTGAATGATCATGTCGTCCACATAGACCTCGATTTCTTTGTGAATCATCGTGGAACAAGTCTGTCACGGCTCTTTGGTAGGAAGCCCCAGCATTTCTTAACCCAAATGGCATGATTGTGTATCAAAAGGTACCCCACGGTGTTGTGAAGGCTGTCTTATGTTGATCTTCCTCGGCCATGGGAATCTGATTGACCCAGCGAACCCATCCACGAATGAGCGAACCTCGTAGGCAGCAGTGGAGTCGACTAGCATGTCGATATTAGGGAGTGGAAAATCGTCCTTTAGGGAAGCTTTGTTTAAATCCCGGAAGTCTACACAAACTCGAACCTTGCCGTTCGCCTTCCTGACTGTCACAATGTTGGCTAACCATGTCGGATACTCGATGACCTTGATGAAACCCACACTGAGGAGCTTCTCAATCTCTTCTTTGACCTGCAGAGACCATTCTGGTTGATCTTTCCGAGCTTCTGCTTTACTGGCCTGGCATCTTCTCTGATCGGAATCCTGTGCTCCGCTACCTTTCTGTCTAAACCCGGCATGTCTTTGTATGACCATGCGAACACATCCACGAACTACCGTAGTAATGCAGTCAATCTGTCTCTGTCGTCTCCCTTGAAGAAGCTTCCAATCTTGGTTTCTTTTGGCTCTTCTTCGGTACCCAGATTAACAACATGCAATTCTTCGTCAGCCTTTGGACCATTCTCGCCACGACTACGGACTTGTTGAGCAAGTTCATTTAAGTATGTTGTGTTTTTCGTGGTCTATTTCATCATAATTTGAATCGTTATTAACTTGTTTGTTAAGTTCATTATTAGTTAATTCATCATTTATGATGTTTGCAATCTCAGGGTACTCAGAAATATCAAATTTTCATTAGCAAAGAAAGGAAACACACGCTCGGCTATGGCCTCCAAATCCTCTTGGGTGAGGGTATTAGAGACACTCTCGGACTCGAAAGTAAGTGTGAGCTGCTCTTCCTTTGTTGCCGTGCGGGGTATGCAACCCATTTCTTGGACTAAGAATTCCTCGGATACCACGGGCCCTTTCGTTGAATACCAATTGTTGATCGGCTCGGAGCTTGGCAGGATCTCACTGAGAGTCTTGTTTATGATGACGGTGTCATGGATGGCGTTAACTTGGCATTCATTCATCATGGCAAGCTCTTCGAACATGGAGGCTAAATCTGTCAGTTCTTCCCCCACGGTGATTTCTGTCTCGGACTCTATGGTTATCTTCCTTCCCCACCATTCACGGGGCGACATGGGAGTTGGTTCCCTTTCGGATTTCTGGATCTCACAATCGGAGTAGATTTTGAGGCCGGGCTTTTTGACACCTTTATTGTTAACCCACGGCTCGGGAAAGATCATGTATGGAACGTCTTCCCCTTGGCGGACAAAATAACCATTCAACGTCTTGCGGTAAGGCCTTAGATTAGGGACTTCATAACGACGGCCTTCTTTACGAGCTCGGGCCTTTTCGTTCTTGATCGCTTGCTCTTGTTTCAAGTCTTCTTTGGAAGGCTCATACCCCAAACCGAAGGTGTTCTTGACAAATGGGACTTGCACGAGATGTAGGATTCCTTGTTGATATTTCCCTAAGCCTAAACCAGGGAAGTAGTCCATATTCCTCATCATGCGGAGGACTTTGTGATTGCTGGGGGTCCATGATCCGTTTCCCCCTTCTTTGTCAATGGCGTTGATTGAGACGCCGGAGAGAGTGGAGTCTGGTAGACCATGCTGAACTTGGTGGACGGGCTCACCTTTTCTGTGGATAGTGATGTTTTCAGCCATTACGGTCACTATTTCATCACCATTTCGGATCTTGACACATTGGTGGAGAGTTGACGGTACGGCATTAGCACTATGAATCCATGGTCGACCCAACAGTAAGTTGAACGAGGCCGGGATATCAAGTACTTGGAATGGAACGGACATGACCATGCTCCCAAACTCAATGTCAATTTCGATCATACCCATGACTGTACGGGCGGTGCTGTCATAACCTCGGATTACTTGAGTAGAAGGCTTCAAATCAGAATCCTTAAGCCCCAGTATGCCCATGATTCTACCAGGCATGAGATTGAGCGCGGAACCACCGTCCACTAAGACTCTTGAGACGGGCCTCCCCCTTGCTCGTACCTTGAGGTAAATAGCTTCGTTGTGGTCGGAACCAAACAGTGGAAGGTCCATATCGGCAAAGGTGATGACGTTGCCAAAATGTATGTGACCAATCATTGCCGTGAGGTCCTCGGAGTAGTATCGGGAGAGACTGATGTATCATCGAGATTGCGGATGACAAGATCTCGGTGTTTCTTCGAGGATGCAATGAGGTCCCAAATAGAGATGTTGGCTTGAGTTTTCTTGAGTTGGACAAGTAGAGGATCTTCGGGAGCGTTGTGAGCTTGCGGCTTTTGAGAAGAGGAGCTCGGTGCGGAAGTGGAAGGGTTGCTTGCTATGACTCGACCGGATCGAGTTAGCATGTTGACGTTCCCATCTTGCTTCTTTTTCCTATTCTATAGTACTTCCCTCATTACCTCATCGTAAGTCACTACATAACAAGAATTGTCAAGTTTATTCATAACATTGGGGCCCCCATTCACAATTGGGATTGAATGGGTGGTCCCCTCGAGTTCTCCTATCTCTATTACATTGACATGCTCGTCATTAGTCACTATAAATTCTTTCTTATCTATGAGATCTTGAATGACATTGCGGAGAACGAAGCATTCCTCGGTGGTGTGGCCACTATATTGGTGGTAGCCACAATATTTGTGGTGAGCATGATTGGGGTGGATCGTCTTGGGTTGGTACCCTTGCACGGGTGTGACTTGACCCTTTGCCTTGAGGACCTCGAACACTTCGGTTTGAGTCATGCCTTGGAGAGGCGTGTAGACACGGTTACTTCGGGACTTCTTCCCTTGAGGTGGAGGAACCTTTTTGTAATTCCCCTTGTCAATAGTGACGGCGTTGATCGAGGCCTCTTTTGTGGAGTTGGAAGCGGCCTTGTAGCGGTAAGTAGGAGTGGCCTTCTTAATCTCCTTGAGCAAGTCATCCATGCGTACCCCCGCCTCATACATTTGGGAGAAGTCGGAGTAGCAAGCCCCACTTAGGTGGGTACGGAGATCAATCTTGAGACACTTGAGAAAGATGTCCATTTGCTCTTTTGTGTTTGGCTTCTCAACAATTTCAGAGAGTTTGTCATTCCATCTCCTTGTGAAGTCGATGAAGGACTCATTGTCTCGTTGAGTAGTGTTCTCTAGCTCTTTCCTTGCGGGCCGGTGAGTGGTGTTGCCTTGGTATTGGTTCTTGAAGGCAAGCATGGCAGAGTCCCAATCAAGACGGACAGTGAGCGGGAGAGTAGCATACCAATCTTTTGCCGCCCCTCGAGAGTGAGAGGAAAGCATTGAGCCATCACCTTGGTGGAGACCTTTTTTGGAACCATTGCCCAAATATAAGTCTCAATGTGAGCCATAGGACAAGAGTTGCCCTTGAATATGCTTATGTCGGGCATCTTGAACTTATCGGGAAGAGCGGCCATAGTACTCATGAGGATGGATGATTGATAAAGGCTTGTGTCGGAGCCTTTCCCCATGTTGAGCCCATTGAATTTTTGGTCGATGTAGGCCATGATAGAATCCACCATTTTGGGCTCAGTGTTCTCGGAACTTGGCTCCCCCATTTTCTTGGTGCGGGTGTTGACATAAGGACTCTTGAACAAACCCTCGGTCCATTCGGATTCATCATCATTGTTCTTGTTCTTTCCCTTGGCAAGGTTGGTGAGCTTTTCTTTCATTAGCTCCATTTCGGCCTCGTGGGCCTCCCTTTGGCTGTCGAGGTGGGATTGCCAAATGTCGTCTTTGCTTTGTGCCTCCTTGTTAAGGGTGGAGACTTGCTCTTGGAGGAGTTGGACCATGGTTGAGAGCTGTTCGAGAGACATGGTGTTGCTGCTGCCGGTCATGGTTGCTGTTGGAGCTGTTGGAGTGATCTCTTCACGGACTAACCGATTTGCTGAATCCCGGTAGACTTTGTAAGTACCAATTGAACCTATATTGCAGAAGAGGCCCTTGTCAGTCTTGAGTAACACTTGCGGTCCATGAAGAGGCTTAGAACACACAGTTGGGCACACGACTCGAACCACATAAGAAAAGACTGTTTTTTTTTTTTTTTTTTTTTTTTTATAAGTCGGAGGAACGAATCCCTTTTGGGGTTTCTAAGAAAATAATGGAATCGTCACACTAGTATATAGACCATCTCACGGTCCCATATACTCATCGGATTCCATCGCGCTTGTGAATCCTACATGTATCGGGATTAGACTAAATTAATGTAGTAAAGCATACATGCGGGGACGGATTTTTATTTTCGTCCAAAATAACCACTTTTTTTGGGGACGGATTTTTATTGCGTCCCTTTCAACAAGTTGGAATGTATGATTTGAAGACATTAGTTTAGGGAAATCTCGGTACATGGAAACCGACTTGAGTCACGGAGTGTTAGACCCTAACTAGAATTGTGTGGTTTGTGCTCGGCTTGAATATGAGGCTCAAAGGTCACCCCCGGCATGTGGTCTTGAACTACGCCACGGGCTGAGGTTTACCGCTTTGAAAGATCCAAGGTCTGGTGGAGCTTGAAACTTTCTAGGACGGGCCTCGACGGGTTTGGGGTTGGACTTGTGCGACTCGATAGTGAGCAGTTCATAGGAATATGTGCATGTAGTGTGAGGTCTAACAAGTGACAAGATTTTTATTTTTTTTTTATATTTTTTTTTGAAAAGAAAGAATAAACACACAAAACACATAAGCACATAAAATTACAACTCCCGAATCACCCGTGTGACCGGTAAATAAAACACAAAATTAAAACAGTCCGAGGGTTCAATTCTGTTTTGATGCAGGCAACTGTGCCCACACCCCACTGTTCTGCTCAGTCACTGAAACCTGTTTCTGTTCTGGAAACCAACCCAGAAGCGTGCGCCTCTGAGTGCTGATGTGGGACGCGCGCGCATGTCGCAATGCTTATGGGAGGCGCGCGCTTCTGGGGCACACCTGTCAGAATGTCAGACTTTGGACTCAGGGGATTGCCCTGGTCCTATGTTCATATTGTAACCCCTGCAGAAGTGATTAGTGCAGAATAACAGAAGAAGAAGATGAAGAACATGAAGAACATGAAGAAGTGGGCGATTCTGGTTCTTGATGCGGAATGCGCGCGCCTTAGGCTTAAAAGGCCAGACGCGCGCGCTTCCCCTATCAGGAAACAGAATGCCCAGAAAAGATGTAGATTTCGATCAAAACGCAAGTTTAACCCTCAAATTCTCCCAGCGGAGTCGCCACTGTAGATACCCCGGGGGAACCACGGCTTGGCTAGAGCGGTGAATTATCCTAGGATGTCTAACTTGTTTTTAGAGTCGCCACCTATGTTTTGAGGAACATAAGAAAAACCTATAGATTGTAGCCTAAGTTTGATTACGAAAATAGAGATTCTTTGTTTTGAGGTTCGGGGTTAGATTACGAGATGGGAAGTACCGAAACACCCATCTCGCCCAACTTAAGTTGGTCTTGCTTGATCAAAATCTACATAAATGAAAATGTTCTTCTTCTTCTTCTTTAAGTCACGAAAAGGGGGGATTTAAAATAGGATTTGGAATGTAGGAGATAACTCCTTAACCAACCTCAATGAGATGAGGTGATCATTAGAGTCATGTCCCAAAATGATTTGGGTGATTGCACATTTGATTAATGTAAAAGAGAGAGGAGATGAAATAGAAAGAAAGGAAAAGATGGACTTTTACCTACAATTTGAAGACCTTCAAGTGTTGCTTGAAGAAATCCTTGGAGAAACTTTAGAAAGTGATTTTGGTATAGTTTTTTTAAGTTCAATCTTCCATCTTTCTTTCGATGATTTTTCGATCCTTAAAAATGGAGGTAAAGAGAGGTTTTATAGGTGAAAGAGGGGTGTTTTTGGTGCCAAAACTCAGTCACCAAGAAATCCTTCCTGGGCAAATCCTGTAAATTAGCAAGGGAGGGAATCCTGGCCAGAAATCTGTAACTGACGCCCAGAGGCGCGCGCTTCCTGCTTTGGGGTGGGAGGCGCGCGCGCGCCTGGATCCTCCTGTAGGAGGCGCGCGACTCAGAGAAGGCAATTTTGACAGAATGGACTAGAAAGTCAGCCCTATCATTCAGTTAGTCCCTGGACTTAAAGAAGTCAGTTTAGGAACTTAACGGAAGTGACAGAACTAACGAGAAACACTTAAAATGGGGAGAACACAAAAATCAAATGTGCAATCGGGGGAGCGGTCCAAGGCGGGGTGTCTACACATAGTGTTCTCAAGGTCGGTTTGATTCACATGCTAGTCCAAGTTAGCTTGATACTTCTCGTAGAACAGGGCACTGATTTGATCCAAGTTTGCCTTTCGCTTGGGTCTAATACCATGAACCATC